>CM021106.1:526688571-526924360 GCA_007115665.2 Sequoiadendron giganteum
AGAGAGAGAGAGAGAGAGAGGGAGAGGGGAAGAGGGGAAAGAGAGAGAGAGAGAGAGGAGGGGGAAGGGAGGGGAAGAGGGGAATAATGGAAGAAGGGTCAAAGAGAGGGAGAGATAATTAGGAGGGGGAAGGGGAGAGAGAGAGAGAGAGGGAAAGAGAGAGGGAAAGAGATAATATTTAAATATTTTATACATTAGTAATATTAATTAGTTATATAATATTTTATATATTATCTTAATATATATATAATTTATACATTAACTAAAATATATAAATACTATACATAATGATATAATATATTATATATTATACATAATTCAGTAAGAGATTATCATAAATTATATATTATATATTATATTATAAACTAGATTGTATATTCTCAACTAGATATATTAAAATAAACTATAAACTATTTATTGCATTTTTTAAATTATATATTAAAAACTATATTACATTTATAAAACAAAAATTCTATAAAATTTATATAAAATCATATATTAAAATTATATATAATTCAAATCGGATATCCGATATATCTGGCACAAACCCTACTACCTAGTGATTAGGCTCGGGTTTGCTTCGGAATTTGGCTAGGACATGCCAATCCTAAGAAGTCGACACAAAAAATGTGTTTAACAACTTACCTTTCTTTTCTAGACTACGCCCATGTGGCTGACGACTTTTTTTTAATCCTAAATTGATGAAACGAAAAGGGTTTGTAAAGGATATTCTCAACTTTCAACCAATATAAATTATGCTTTACTTTGAATTTAATAAATAGTTTTATTCTTTTTCTATTTGAATTAAGACTAAAGTCCTGAATGATAGGGTGATTGAAAAACATCTATAGCTTTCTAACAGTAAAACATTTTTTCAATATGAAACATGTGTCACATTCTATGCTTCGCACACTATAGGATTAAAAAAAATGAATTTTGTGAAGTTTTGACCAAGTTAAGGTGGTCAAGCATATGAGTTTTTATATTTTTAAAAGTTGTAAAAAAAAAATCATAATTAATTATTTACTTCGAAAAAAATTATAAAAAAATATGCATCACATCGGGACATGATTCCTCTACTTATATCTAAAATATTATAAAAAATAATTATCATTTTATTGTGATTAGGGGGGTTCAGATAGACACCTACTTATTTTTCCCTAAAATTTAAATACTACTGCATTGAAATTTCAAATTTTCACCAAATAGATTTTTTTTTTTTAAATAAACTTAGTAGTTTAGAAACTACATTCCATTTACTACATATTCTATTCTTACATATTTTTGAGATAATATAGATAACCTATTCAAATGTTTACGTCATGTTGCCTAACTCTAATTTTTTTGAATTTTTATCGCCACTTAAGGGCCTATTTTTTTCATGATGATCATGCACATACCCATATATATTTAATTGTATATATATACATATATAATTATATATACAATAAATATATACATATATTTTAAATGTATTTTGTGAAATAAATGCATGTAAATGCACATTGAAGATAATTTTACAATTGTATCGTTTAATAGAAGAAATTGATATTTTTATTTAAAAAGTAATTGAGTAATTGAAATAACAGATAGATTTGATTTCCTCTTCTGTCTGTAAAAGAAATTTTAATGAGTTATTTTATTTGAACAATGGGTTATTGTATTTTATTGAAGGGAAATTGGATTTAGGAAATCTGAAAGGTAGATTTATTTCTTGCCTAAATTTCCCTTTTGAATGTGATTTCTTTTGTTCACATTTTTGGGGGAAATTGGTTAGAAGTGTTAGTTGTTATTTTATAAGTCTTCCAGATGTGGTATTATAGTTGGGGTTTGTTGTATTTTATTGTCAGCCATTTGATTTTTCCCCTTGGGTAGTGCACCTAGCTGTATTCAGTTAATCACCAGGTTACCACAAACGGGGATGTATTGCCTTTTATTTTTGGATTGGGAACTATTATCCATATGTGTGCACTAGATTACCCTTGTCTTATGGATTAGATCTATGTGTTGTCTATAGGGGAGTGTGTGCTAGGGTAACTCATTTGAGAGTTATTTAACTCAATGTAAACTTAATAAATGTATTAGGGGAAAGGGTAGCTTAAACACTTAACAAGAATAATTGTGCCTTGCTCATGGGCTCAAAGGCTTATTTAGAATTGGGATGAGACGAGAAGACCTGGAATGGCAAGACCGTTATCTTTTCCTTTTGAAAGATAATTTATTATGCATTGGTTTGCATGTGGGGCCGAGGGTTGTGAGAGGCTACCAAGGTCACCCAAGATGGGGGCTGAGGCCTAGGAAGATTTGCCAGGGTAACCCATGCAGCTTTGTGATGACACTCCTCCTATATTAATAGTTTGCTGGTTCAATGATATATCTATTTTTTTAACTCTGGAAGCAATGTTATTGTTGTACTTGTATTTGATTACTTTAGTCATGCGATAGTCTGTGTCTAGGGGTTGTTGGTTTTGTCTAGGAAGCCTTGTTACTATCTCCTAGCATGAGGGGTGGATCTTCGAGTACCACTTGGTAGGGTGGAATGTACACTTTACTTCGTTGGGTTCCCATATATGTTCGTGATGGTGGGATCTTCCAGTTGGATAGCTCATGTGTACCAAATGTTATGTTCCATTCTTGTGATTTATTGTATTAGTTGGACACTTTGTATATGTATCACTCCTCAATTGTATTGAGGAGGATTCTTGCATTTGTAACATTATTGTAAGATCTTCCTCATTTTGGGAATGAGTTTTGTAATATTATTTGGAATGAATGCAATCTATGGATCTTTTATGTACTTTTATCTTATGAGATATAATTAATGCTTTGGATGTATCTTCTATAATTCATGAGTAATAATTTTATATGCTATGAATGAGATTTTATTTTTATGTTATGGGATTCAGTTGTAAGCTTAGTCGCGTACCTTAGAGGATGTTTGTGTTAGTGTAGTGCACTTTACATGTTATTGATTACACTTTTAAGAAAAAAAATTGTTATGCTTCCATTGTAGATGCATCTTCCTCTAGGCTTACTTGGCGGGGCATTACACATGGTATCAGAGCCGAGGTTTAAACACTGGGTGCTCTAAGATAATGATGTACCCATTAAGCTATTAGTTGTGGAGGTTTTAAGTTGTGTACCTTGCCTAATACCTTGGTGTTTTTGTGTAGGATCATGCCACCCAGATGAGGTCGAGGTAGAGATCGAGGTCATGGTCATAGAGTCGGTCGTGGAGGTAGTCAGCACGATTCACCTCCTCATGTTCCCCATGATTTTGATTATGAGGAGCATCAGGCTTCCCAAAATGCTTTGGGAGGTGGAGATCAACATCAGAATCCACCAGGGATCAAGGGTGCATAGTTGTGTAGGTTGTTAGAGGAGACACTAGATCACCTTGGGCCAAGGTAGGGAAAAGATTAGGTGAATATTGGGGAGAGAGAGGTACCTATACAGTCAGAGGCAGTCATGGCCACACACATGAGGGATTTACTTAGAGATCATTCACCCACCTTTGATGGTTTTGGCAGTGGTCTTGAGGCTGAGACCTGGTTGATCAACTTGAACCGGTGTTTTTCTATGCACCCCTATAGTAACAACACCAAAGATAGGTGTGCGATCATGCACTTGAGAGGTTTTGCTTCTACTTGGTGGAGGTTAGAGGAGTAGAAGCTCCAAATTTATATTAATTCTATTTCATGGGATATGTTTATTGAGAGGTTCAGAGCCCGATTCCTTTTTTATCATTGGCAGTAGCACTGTGGTGATGAGTTCCATGCCTTACGATAGATGGCTATGTCATTGGAATAGTATGAGTGTCCTTTCTATGAGCTCAAGTAGTTCACTGACATTCGAGATGATGAGGGCATGCTTGTCCAACAATTTATCAGGGGCTTAAATGCTTGAATCAGTGGTGGTGTTCAGGTTTTTGAACACAATACCATGGAGATAGTGGTGGAGAAGGCTAGGTTGGTTGATAACTTAGCGATGGCATTGGGTTTCTATACTGGAGTGCAGATTGGCAGTGTTTTAGCTGTAGGGAAGAGTTCTCATGGTGGCCAGGCTCAGGGAGCCAGACCACCTAAGACTTAACAGGTTCCTACTGAGAGTGGACAGCAGTAGAGTGCACGGGGGAAACGTAAGAATTTCCAGTAGAGACAAGTTTTAGTCTGGTGGTGATAGGAACTAGAGGCAAAAAAAATGCCCCAACTTTGAGCAGCTGACACAAAGCACACAACCCACATTTAGGGGTAGCGTTCAAAAGTCAAGCGCACTTCATAGAGGTAGAGGATTTGGAAGGGGGACTGGATGTTATGGTTGTGGCCAACAGGATCACATAGCTCGACTATGTCCTAATAAGGGCACATCAAGGTACACTCAAAGGCTAGTGGCATTGAAGCTGACTGTTGGTGATGCAAGCAGAGGTTATTGATTTTTTTTTGCGGTTGATAACCGCCAATCTGAGCATCAGGGCACAGCGGTCGAGTCTTTTGGTATGTTGTAGGGTAATCAAGATACCATATTATTTGATTTAGGAGCATCAGAATATTTTATTTCTTCTTCTATCGTGGCACGATGTAGACTGGGGGAAGTAAAAAAGGATGATAGGTGGTAGGTCAAATTGGCCTCTAGTGTTAAAGTTGTAGCACACTCCATAGTACTAGACTATAGATTGGAGATTGGATCTTTCCACACTACAGTAGACCTTTGAATTATACCGTTGGGTTCATATGATGTCTTAGAGATGGATTGGCTTGAGGCACACAAATTTTTCATTCATTGTCAATGTAAGTCGATTTGATGCATTGATGCATCAAGCAAATAGGTTGAGATAATGGGGGTGCAGAGGCCTATATCTTTGAGGATGATCTCAACTATAAAATTGAGAAGTTGTGTACGTTGGGGATGCCAATTTTTTGTTGTGATAGTAGATGACTTGGACTTAGGAGATGGTGAGGAGAAGGTTTCTCTTGATAGTCACCCTATTCTTCAAGAGTATGTAGATGTGTTTCCAGATAAGATTCTAGGGATGCCACCTCAACATGACATAGACTTTAAGATTGATCTCATACCTAGATCAAAGCCCATTTCATGAGCTCCATACCGCATGACTACTTAGGAGCTTAAGGAGAACCACTTGTAGCTAGAGGATTTGTTAGCGAAGGGTTTCATCTGCCCTAGTGTTTCACCTTGGGGAGCACTAGTGATACTTGTGAAAAAGAAGGATGGTTCTCTCCATTTGTGCATAGACTACCGACAATTGAACAAAGTAACAATTAGGAACCTTTATCCCTTACCTAGGATTGATGATTTGTTTGATCAGATCAAGGGTGTTATTGTATTTTTGACGATTGATCTTAATTCAAGATACCATCAGCTTCGCATCTTTGACTCTAACATCCATAAGATAGTGTTTCAGACTCATTATAGTCACTACGAGTTTACTGTGGTACCGTTCGGGTTGACAAATGCGCTTTCTATGTTTATGAGTTTGATGAACGAGGCCTTTCGCACATATTTGAATATGTTCGTACTTGTGTCCCTTGATGATATATTGATATATTCTAGGACAGTGGAGGAGCATGAGGAGCATTTGAGGTAGGTGTTGCAGTGTTTGTGAGATAATCAGTTGTATGCCAACCTCTCCAAATGTGATTTCTTTAAGACTGAGGTCAATTACCTTGGACATGTGATATCGGGAGAGGGTATTACAGTGGATCTTGCAAAGATCCAAGTGATTACATATTGGCATGTTCCCACTAATGTGGCAAAGATACGTAGTTTCATGGGCTTAGCAGGTTACTACAGGTGCTATGTTCAGGGTTTCTCGAGGATGGGTCATCCTATCACTTCTCTTCAAAGGAAAGGGAAGAGGTTTGTTTGGTCAAAGAAGTGCGAGGCAACATTTCAGACTTTGAAGGAGAGGCTAATTGATGCATCGATACTTGTGATACCTGATCCTACTAGGGATTTTGTTGTCTATATAGATGCGTCTTTGGAGGGATTAGGAGCAGTTTTGATGTAGGATTGTCGAGTCATTGCATATGAGTCGCACAAACTCAAGGATCATGAGTTGAACTACCCTATGCATGATCTTGATTTGGCATTAGTTGTACATGCTTTGATGAGATGGAGGAATTTCCTCCTAGGGCACATATTTGAGCTACATAGTGATTATAGGAGCCTACAGTATATCTTCACGTAGCCTAACCTTAATGCTAGGAAAAGGCGATGGATGGAGTTTCTTTGTGAGTATGACTTCAAGTTGAAGTATATCCAGGGGAAGGAGAATGTTGTTGTTGATGCACTTAGCAAACGAAGACACAAATTATCTGAGTTGACTCTTGGTGTGGACTTGAGGAATCAAATTCTTTCTACAATTCCTGCAGACAATTGGTATCAGAAGGTTAGATCAGAGATATAGGTAGGCAGGACTCTTGAGGGTAGATACTCAGGTTACTCCCTTGAGGTAGATGGTTTTTTGAGGCATACAAGATGCATTTACATTCCATCTTCTAGTGATCTTCCCACCTTAGTCACGATAGAGGCACATCGAGCACCCTATTCATCTCATCCAGGAGTGAAGAAGATGCATGTCGATTTGTGGTAGTTATATTTATGGGCAGGTATGAAGCATGATATCACTAACTATGTGTCGAGGTGTTTGGAGTGTTAGCAGGTAAAGGATGAACACCAACATTTGGTATGACTTTTGTAGCCACACTTGGTGCTAGAGTGGAAGTGGGATATGATCTCATTGGATTTCATTTTTGGGTTACCCAACTCTTTGAGACGACACGATGCCATTATGGTGACAATGGATAGGTTGACGAAGGTAGCACACTTCTCACAAATACATTCATCCCATAATGCTTCGTTCATAGCTAGAGTGTTCATGGGGGATATAGTTAAGTTGCATGACATTCCTTGTTGGATAATTTTTGATAGGGATCTTGTGTTTACCTTAGCGCTTTGGATGTCATTGCAACATGTCATGGAGACGCAGTTGAACTTTAGTTCAACGTATCACCCTGAGACAGATGGATAGACCGAGAGGGTCAACCAGATCCTTGATGATATTTTGTGCATGTATGTCATGGGCTAGCAAACATGATGGGAGGATTTTCTCCATTTGGTGGAGTTCGCTTATAACAATAGCTATCAGAGTTCAATAGGTATGCCTTCTTTCTAGGCATTGTATGGATGACCATGTCAGACTCATTTGATTTGGGATCAGTTAGAAGATAGAGTTCTTTTGGGTCCTGAGATGCTTCAGGATATGGAGCAATAGGTTATTCGGATCAAGGAGCATCTGGTTGTTGCTTAGGATAGGAAGAAGAAGTATGCAGATGCACATCGGGTGGATCATGAGTTTGTTGTAGGAGACCAAGTCTTTTTGTGAGTATGTTTGTGAAAGAGTCCAATCTGATATGGAAAGGGCTCGTACCTCACACCTCGCTTTTTCAGGCCATTTGAGATTCTTGAGAAGATTGGTCCAATGGCTTATCAACTTGCTTTGCCACCCAGTCTCTCACTTATTCATGACGTGTTTCATATTTCAGTTCTCAGGCCTTATCACCTTGATATTTCTCATATCCTTGATTGGAATGCCTTGTAGGTAGAGGATGGACAACTGGCTTTGGAGCTTGTGGTTGTCACACAACATAGGAGACTCGCCCTCAGGGGTCGATATATTGAGTAGGTGAGGGTCCAGTGGGATCCTAGGGATGATACTTATGCTACCTGGGAAGATGCGACTAGGATGAGGGAGCTCTATCCCTATTTTTTTGTAGGCTTCCAAGAGTAAGCTTGACCCTAGGGGTGGGGTATATAGCACCCCTTCATTCTACTCATATGTTTAGACAATGTGTTTCTCTGATATGTTTATGTTTTCTGATAGTATCTTTACTTTGATAGACCATGATACTATGTTATTATTTGGTCGCTAACTTTGGAGCGATGTTGATTTTATATTATAATGTGAGAGTATATTATTCTGATGTTTATTGTTTATGACATGCTTTCTGATTAGCATAGTTATTTATTTGAGTTGATATTGTTATATTCTCATCTATATTTTATTGATGTTGTAGATTCATCAATTTGATGTGACATTGTATTGGTGAAGGGAACGAGATTGCATCACTTGCTTGCGAGAACCCTGTGATTCTATGATTCTCTCTTCACGGTGTGATTGATTATGATATATACGCATGATAAACATATGCTTTGATTGTAGATTTGCATGTATAGGACATCGAATCCACTTGAATTCACAAGTTTCAACATGTCCATTGCCCAATGGTTAGTTGATTGGGAGATAGTACCTAGGTTTCCCTTGCCAAGCCACAACACTATTCATAGTGTGTCATCAATTTTAGTTGGTCATATTTTGTTATCATGTTGTCCATTTTTTCCTTGTTATTTATTTATGTTGCAAGGTATGTTTAAGGGAAATAAATGCTTTAAATGATTTAAGTGTTTATTTAATTAATCTGGATCATTGTGTTAGAAGATTTATAATTTAATTTATTTGGTAAAATGATTTAATCTTATGATTAAATTTATTTTATTAAGTAATTAAATTAATTAGATTTAATTTAAATTAGAAAATATTATGTGATTTTGAATTATTAAAATGCATTAATATCTAGAGGGATTATCAAAGTATTGATTGAGAAGATATTTGATTTTGACATGTGTTGGGAAATTTTAATTACGGTTGTTGGGAAAATTATTTCACGAAGAGAATATTTGCTTTAACAAAGAAAGGTGAGAGGTTATTTCATGGAAGAGGAGAAGATATTTTGGGGAGAGGTTCTTAAAAAATTAAGATTGGTTGTTGAATCTAGTTGTTGAAAATTTGGGGAAGGATAATCTCAAGGAAAATACTTTGGCTTTGGATTTGTTTTGTCTTTTCTAGAAGAGGCTTTGTTTTTTTGAAGGAGGCTTGGGTTAATTGGAAGAAGCTCTACTTCAATCTTAGTATCCTCAAGCGTCTAGAATCAAGTTCCTTATTTATTTTCTTTAATTTCAATTTGGAAAAATTATTAGAGTAAATTGGTTTTCTGGAAAAGATTGCCTGTAAAGGAAAATTTGTCATTTGTTTAGAAGATTTATTTTATTTTGTACAATTCTAAAGATTGTCATGTTTATTTTTACCATAAAATATTCTGTAGAAAAAGTTTTGTAGGGATTGTTTTTAAACAATGGAAAACCCAGAAAGAGAACAATAGGAAATTGGAAAACTTCTATTGTGATGGAATTAAATTTCTCTGTAGAATTTTGTAGAAACTTTTCGAGAATTTTTGTAAATGTTATCTGTAGAAAATTATTGCTCTTCTTCTTATTCAATTTTCCTATTCGATCTGTTTATCTAGAGAAATTTGAAAACCTCTATGTAGAATATGTGAAGTCCTTTTGTAGAAAATATTTGTATATTGGCTTTTCTGGAGTATTCGTGAAAACTTCCTATAGAAAACTATTTGTTAAAATTAATTACTCGACTAAGGTAATCCTTCTCATAAAATTTATATATATATATATATATATATCTTGATATATACATATACATATATAGATATGCATTTGTGCATATAAGAATATTTTTGAAGTTTCTTGTAAAATAAATTTTATATTGATATTGCGAGTAATCAAAGATTATTTCCATACGACAATTTCTTATTTATCGTTGGTTATTTCTTTGAAAGATTTTATTTTAGTGATAATTATTTTGGGGGGCGGGGGGGTTGGAGACGCTACCCCCACAGCCAACTCCCCATATGGGGGAGTCGGCATTGTGGAGGCAGCATCGCTGCCTCCACAGACCAATCATCCCATATGGGGGAGCCGACTGCAATGGCAACCCGACAACCACAAAAACTATGGCTATTATATCCTATAGTCGCCTTTATGGTGGGCTCGCTAAAGCTTTCACTTGCCTTACTTAATTTGGCTTCCTCTTAATATATATGAATTTCGTTTCATTCGATTGGAATAAATATATATAATATATACAGTGCATATATATATTAATATATAATTATATATATATTAATAAATAATTATATATATATATATATATTAATATATATATTTGTGTGTATATGTATGTATATATATATTTAAAATTGTATAGAAATGGTTATTGGTTTAAATTTTTTAACATAATATATATATATACGTATATAATTATATATATACATTAAACATATACATATATTTAAACGTATTTTGTGAAATAAACGCATCCAAATGCACATTGAAGATAATTTTACAGTGATATCGTTTGATAGAAAAAAATGATATTTTTATTTAAAAAGTAATTAAGGAATTGAAATAATAGATAGATTTGATTTCCTCTTCTCTCTGTAAAATAAATTTTAATCAGTTATTGTATTTTATTGAAGGGAAATTGGATTTAGGAAATCTGAAAGGTAGATTTATTTCCTCCCTAAATTGCCATTTTGAATGTGATTTCTTCTACTCGCGTTTTTGGGGGAAATTGGTTAGAAGTGTTAGTTGTTATTTTGTAAGTCTTCCAGATGTGGTATTATATTTGGGGTTGTTGTATTTTATTGACAACCCTTTGATTTTTCCCCTTGGGTAGAGCACCTAGTTGTATTCATTTAATCACCCGATTACCATGAACGAGGATGTATTGCCTTTTATTTTTGGATTGGGAATTATTATTTGTATGTGTGCACTAGATTACCCTTAGGTTATGGATTAGATCTATGTGTTGTCTATAGGGGAGTGGCTCTCAATGGGGGCTGGCACACAAAGTGGTGTTAGGGTAACTCATTTGAGAGTTAGTTAACCCAGTGGAAACTTAGTAAATGTATTAGGGGAAAGGGTAGCTTTAACACTTAACAAGAATAATCATGCCTCACTCATGGGCTCAAGGACTTATTTAGACTTGGGATGAGACGAGAAGACCTAGAATGGAAAGATTGTTATCTTGTCCTTTTGAAAGATAATTGATTTTCGTATTGGTTTTCATGTGGGGTCGGGGGTTGTGAGAGGCTACCAAGGTAACCCAAGATGGGGGTCGAGGCCTAAGAAGATTCACCAAGGTAACCCATGCAGCTTTGTGATGACACTCCTCCTATGTCAGTAGTTTTCTGGTTCAGTGATATATTTGATTATTTAACTCTAGAAGCAATGTTACCATTATGTTAGTGTTGTACTTGTATTTGATTAGTTCAATCATGTGATATCCTATGTATAGGGGTTGTTGGTTTTGTCTAGGAGTCCTTGTTACTATGTCCTAGCATGGGGGGTGGGCCTTCAGGTACCACTTGGTTGGGTGGATCGTGCACCTTACTCCATTGGGCTCCCATATATGTTCGTGATGGCAGGATCTTCCAGTTGGAGAGCTCGTGTGTACCAGATGTTATGTTCCATTCTTGTGATTTATTGTATCAGTTGGAAACTTCATATATTTATCACTCCTCAATTGTATTCGAGGAGGGTTCTTACATTTGTAACATTATTATAAGATCTTCCTCATTTTGGGAATGAGTTTTGTAATATTATTTGGAATGAATGCAATCTATGGATATTTTATGTACTTTTATCTTATGAGATGTAATTTAATGCTTTGGATGTATGTGTTGAATCCCTCTTGTGCTATTTTTGTCCTTGATGTCACTTGATGATTCTCTGGCATCTTGATGGTTATCTTCTCAATTGATCCATTTTTTGGTTGGCACATTTACTTCATTGATCTTATTATATGGTGGTATTGATCGTTTAACTCAATGTACAGATCTCATTTTCTATAGGTTGTTAAAGTATGGTTTGATCAGGCTCTTGCATCTTGAAATCGTTAATGGTTTATATGATGCAACTTGGTTCTCAGTATAATTAGGATTAATGGGTTTGGCATATTATAAGGGGTTAATCATTATTATGATTATGGCATTCTGAACTTTACATGAAGTTAGCCTTCATTAACCTTCACAAGGCATTGGAATGTATGTTACATTGAAAATTATATAGCATTGGACTTTATTAAGGTGGAAAATCTAGCTTTGGTCAAAGGTATATAAATCAACAATTATTTGTATTTGATTTTGGTCTTTTGGTTGATATAAAATTGGGCCTCAAGGCCAACAACAAGTAAAAGCATTGATAAGGCCGCAAGTCCCTAATGTGCCTTACTGTGGTACCGCTGGCAGTTAAGCCAGTGGTCGTGGTAGTGCGGTGGAAACCGCCAACGGCAAGCAGGACAACTACCGTTGTACTATGAGCTGTTAGGATGTTAACCGCGATAATGCGGTGTAAATAGTTAGCGGAAAGAAAATAGGTACCGCTATACCGCAAGTAGTTGGAAGGTAATCGCAGTAGTGCGGTGGTAACTGTTGGTGGCAAGCAGGACACTTACCGCTACACTGTGGGATATCAGAAGTATAACTGCGGTAACGTGGTGGAAACATCTAGCGGTTAGCCTGGAGCTACCACTATACCGTGGGTAGTCCGAAGCAAGACCGTGGTTGGGCAGTAAATGAAGAGGTAACAATTAAATGTTTGTCACCACTATACCACAGGTTGTTCAAAGGGAGACCGCGATTGTGTGGCAAGAGAGCGGATCTCAAAATCTATTAAATAATTTTTGATAATTCATTAATTGTCCTCTCGGACTCCAAATGATATCATATTATGTAAAGGATTTTGTGTGGAAAGTAGGGAAAATCGTTATGCTTCATTGTTCGAAGGTTTTGAAACCCTATTCTAGCCGCCATCATTGAGTTGTTTATCTCACAGTCGTTTCACTGTTCTAGTAGCTGGTTTGTTGATCTTTGGCAGCGTATTGGAAAATAGAAAGACCATGACATTGGTCATTTCACCTATTAGTTTCTTTCCATTAGTTGGAAGCTCGAATGGGGAAAGAGCTTGAGTTGCTCTCTCTCTTCACAGACCTAGTAAATCACTCATGGGAAATGCAATTTTAGTTCTCACAGGTATTACTCTTTCAGTTTGTTGTTCAGATCCATTACTTCACGAGCAAGGTGATTTCGAGTTAAGTTTTTCCATTCAAATAGAAAAATGGAAAATTTCTATTCCTTTTCATGAAAATCTGAAATGTTTGCTCCAAATCTTGACTACTTTTTCTGAAGGTTATCATATCAGTTTTATGAAACATATTTTTTTAAGTTTGTGGATCATCTTGAAAGCTAAAAGTTTTTTCAGTTACTCATCTGGAATCGTTGGTAACTGCTATCAAGTACATGATTACCTGTTTAGGGTTACATTATTGTTTGGGGTTTTAATTATATCTATTCCTAGTAGCAGCTTCATTGTCTTACGAAATGTGTATTTCATTAATATTGCTTGGATGTAAGCATTGCATGTGCAGGCCGCTTGTGGAGAAAAGTTTCAGTTACACCTTTATTTTTGGAATAAGTTGTTCTGTCCTTGACAGAAAGGAAGAATGCTTCAATTATGATCTCTATAACATCTGGAACTGTTGCTTGACAGTTGTTTTGTAACCTGAAATCAACCTTGTATAACTTTTTGGAAAGTGAATTTCGAAAAACAGTGGTAGTACTTCCAATTTGTAATGATGCTTTCTGTAAAAAGTCGAAAACAGTAAGATTGAGGTTCTATCATGAAAGGAAAACAAACCTTGAAACAAGGGAAATTACTATTTAGAGAAGTGAAAGTCTAGTCTATTTTTTTGATATGCTGAAAATTAAAAAACACAGTGTGTAGTCAGATTTGTAGTTTCTGTATGGAAAAAGGTTGAAATCAAACAGTGAGAAAATAAAGAAAAGATGTATCTTTGTAATATAGCTTGATGAGATAATATTGTGAGTGTGATAGGATTTCCCTCAAGCTGCATTGAGATTAGATAATGCATGGAATTCTGAAGAGTCAATCTTAACTCTTGAAAATTCTATGTTTTGTCTGTCAAGAGGCACTTGAGAAAAATCAAGTGAAACAGAGAGATCCTCTATACTATTGTACATTCTATTGAATATCAGGAAAGTTTTTGGTGCTCCTTGAGATTGGTGTCTCTAAACAGAGGGTTTGGTGCTCCTTGAGTCAGTGCTCAGAAATCAACCATTGAGGCTTTGTCAAAATAAATTATTGAAATGAAAGCCTGAAAAAGGCAACAGGTTAAGGAGTGGTTTTCCTAACCCAAGAGGGTTTTCCACTCGACATATCTTGTGTCTATTTGTGTCTCTGTGACTCATCTTCTTCAGTACTTTACTGCATTAAAATGCAATTCTACACTACTCATTTTAGTTTATATGATTGCATTCGAATACATGAATGACACTATCATCGTTAAATGAGAACATATGTATAGTTCTTTTCAGTTTCAGTTTTAATTATTTAAGAAGTTATAAACACTGATTCACCCCCCCCCCCCTCTCAATGTATTTTCACTCCAACAGTATGTTCTATAATTCATGAGTAATAATTTTATATGTTATGAATGAGTTATTGTTTTATGTTATGGGATTCAGTTGTAAGCTCGATCGCGTACCTTAGAGGATGTTTGTGTTAGTGTAGTGCACTTTACATGTTATTAATTATACTTTTAAGAAAACAAATTGTTATGCTTCCATTATAGATGCATCTTCCTCTAGGGTTACTTGTCGGGGCATTACAACACTTATCTGGAAAGTTGAATTAAGGAAAGTTAAAGCACCATAAATATATCCTACATATTGTTGTACACAAACTAACATACAAACTAATGTACAAAACAATAACTTACAATGCTCAAATGACCAAGTTACACAAGAAAGTTAAGCCACCAACAAATGTTTAGGAACTTGGCTATTGAAGCTTAGTATCTATTGAAGACATCTTCCTTGAGAAATCAAAAGTATTACTAGAACACAACAGGGGTGTCAAATCTGCTAATGGTGAAGCCCAATCTAGAAGGTTGGAGGAATAGCCTCAAAAGCATTGAGAATAATGTAGTAACTACCTCCTTGAATTTCCTATCAAAATAAGATCTCAATCATAGTTCCAAAATATCTGAAAAACCAACCACCCCAACTATCATCTGAGTTTTAAAAGAGCTCAACCATCACAAGCAACCAATTACTCCTTAGCAGCCAACTGAAACTAGGAATCTCTAACCTTCCAGATACACTAAAAATTTAGATTTTGTCTTTAAAATTGTAATCATTTCCAGTTTTAGCCTCAAATTACAATTGTATCTCTCTCAGAGCGGCGTAAAGGTCAGGTTTGAATTGGAGTGAGGATTGTAGAAGGGAAAGGTGGTGGGAAATATTCACACAAGTGATTTGAACTAAACTATTTGAATGGTATAGAAGGTGTTTGAAAAGGCGGTGAGACAATGGAGTTTACAAATGTTCTTCAAAATGGTATGTTTGAAATTATGAGAAATGATATTGAGGTGTGAGGCAACATCGAGGAGAGCATTTTTCCAAGACTAGGCTTGAGGGGACATAGTTGGAAGATTGACAAAAAGATAATTCCATAGGTTCTAGGCGAGAACAAAACCAAAAATCATGCTTGATAGTCTCCTTTTTAGAACAAAAATGGAATGATGGTGTTGGAGAGATGAAGGAACGAAAATCTCCAATGGGTACTTTAACATGCAAAATTTTCCAGGAAATCAATTGGGCTTGAGCTTTAGCTTTGGATTTCCAAATAACAACACTCAACGTATTTCATTTGGCTCATTGAAATATGTAGTGCCATTTGTAATTAAGATATGAAACCAACGAAATAGAAGGGAGGATTTTTCTATAGACAATTTTAAGGGGGAATGCATGAAGGTGATGATTGCTAGGCCATTTCCAATCTGTGAGGAATTTGTCATGGCACGATGTGGACAGTAGATAGAACAAGTCAGGAGGAACAAGACTTTGAAGATGAAGAATTGGTAGTTTGTCATTGGAGGCAAGCTTGAATTGTGCCTTAAGTTGGTGCCATATTTTCTAGTTAAATCTAACTGGATCCCAAAGATCTCTAAAGACTTGAGCACCTTTATTAAAGAGATGCTTACCTTTAAGGAGTTTACTAAAGGCAAGAGTGACATTATCCAGCTGAAAAAGATGGTCTTACTAGATTGAGGAGGAGGCAATACTTAAACCATGGCTCAAGGATTAGGCATACCAAGAAAGCTTGCTAGAAGTAATTTTCTAGGATTTCCAAATGGAATTGAAGGGGGTTGAACCATGGGTTTTGAAATAAGGGGCAAGTAAAAGATTATCCATCCACTTCATTGATTCCCATGATCAACCAACAATATTTTTTTGAATACGATGTCAAACCAAGTGTTTCCAAGGCGCATCACCATCCAAGGCCCGAACAATCCATTTAGTGGTAAGACAAATTCCTTTTGTGTAAGGATCAATGATTCCTAAACCTCCTTTATCATTTGGTTGAATATAGTGGACCCATGAAGTTGTAGGTTGTCCTTTTTTGTTTCCCCACTTAGCCCAAAGGAAGCTCCTAATTAGTTGTGTCAATTGATTGTAACAAGCTTTGGAAGACAACCAACAAGAGGAAATGTAAACATGGTTGGTGATAAGAATCTTATTAGCAACTTGTAATCTACCAACCATGGAGAGAAACTTGTTTGTCCAATTTAAGAGCTTTTTTCAATTTTATCCAAGAACCAATTCCACATATCTTTTAACGAGACTCCAACACCAAACGAAATTCCAAGGTATCTAGTAATAACCCCATGCTTAACTTCTCTCCACTCACTTGGAATCCAAGGGGGTCGAGGGTTGGGTCATGTCATGAAAAATTATATTTTATGCATGGCAAGCTTGGACCCTAAAACAGAGCAAAAAAGATCTAAAATATCAAGCATGTTAGCCACTCCTTATGCTGAATTTTGGATGAAAATCATGTTTTCATCAACAAAATGGGAATTGAGAGCAGTAGCATTTATAGGGAGAGTGATGCCATGAATAATTTTATTTATAAGCGCATGCTAAAAAATATATCTGAGTGCATCAACAACAAGTACATATAAGAATTGGGCAAGTGGATAGCCTTGGAGAATGGATCTTTGCAAGGGAAATGAACGAGAAAGGGCCCCATTAATGACAACTCTTGCATTAGCATCCAGGAAAAACATTTTAATTTGGTCACATATTTTAGAGCCAAAACCAAGCCAATTGAGCATTTTAAGAATAAAGGGCCATCAAATACAATCATAAGCTTTATCAAAGTCTAATTTAATGATAAAAGCATCTTGCACTATTTGTTGAGCCCATGAAGAAGTCTCCCATGTAAGGACCAAGTTGTCTAAAATAATTATTCCCCCTAAGAACCATGTCTACTCTAGTCAAACAATTTCTTGAGAGATGTATTTAATTATTCATGCCAAGGCTTTAGTAATAATCTCTTAGGAGGTATTGAGGAGAGTTATAGGTCTCCATTCATTGATAATATCCCCATTCTTACATTTGGGTATGATTTTAATTAGACCTTGATTAATGATACTTCCTAAGGATATAGTCTCAATTCCTTCAAGATACACATTAAAAAATTCATCATGAATGTGGGGCCAAAGGGCTTTATAAAATTCCACTAGCAAACCATCCATTCCTAGACTTTTTCTAAAGTCGTGTAGTGAAGGGCTTCATCAAGTTCCTCTATTGAAAGGAGGTGATCAAGATATTTGTTATATTCAACATCTATTTTCTTAGGAATGCAACCAACAACACTATCTTCGAGAAAGGGGGGAAGAATGTTATCTTTCGTGTCATCAATAAAAAGGTTCTTGAAGTGGCTATAGAAAGTATGCATTATATCAGTGTGATTGGTTTGCAGATTGCCAGTAGTTGATTTGATCATAGAAATGTGTTCAGTTTTGTGCTTATGTTGAAGACATTGGAAGAAAATTTTAGAGCCTCAATCTCCCTCTTCAATCCATTGTAGTCGAGCATGAATTTGAGCCCCTTTGCCTTTGTATATAGCCATTTTACACAACTGATTTTCAACATTAATCCCAAATTGTTGGAGGGTGTTGTCATGAGGGTTGTATGCTAAACAAGTACAAACATATTCTAGCTATCCTTTGAGGGATTTCTCAAGTTTGTGAAGTTTAGTTGCAACTCTCCTACAATAGTCTCGAAGGAAAGAGGTGTATCTACTTATTGTTCTTTCCCACCATCTAATCCAACTACTTTTTTTGTGGTCTTGGTTCAACATTCAAGACGGCTAAGAGCCCATCAATATAATCTTAGTTTTTGAGATGGGTGACATTAATTTTGTAAGGGAGGTCATTGGGGATGGGGGTAGGCTCAACAAGGGAAAGGGTGATGAATATCAGAAGGTGGTTACAAAGATTGGTGGAAAGGTCTAAAGAGACAAGGAGACCAACATGTGAAGGAAGAATGGGGCAATTGGGAGAGATGTAGAACTGGTCTAGTCAACTCAATTTCTTTAAGGAACCTTCACAACAACTACTCCAAGTATACCAATGAGGCATTTGGAGGTTAAATTTACCAAGAAGAGGATCATGAACACCAAGGGAGTTTCGAGCTAGGGTCCACGCTTCAAACTAAAGGCTAGACACAACAATAATGCCATGATTTAACTGTCAAACTATGTCATAAAAGGCTTTAAAATATTTTTTATTAAAATAATAAAACATTCATTTAATTTTAATTTTTCATTAATATAAACAAAATTAATATATATAATTATAATGTTTGAACCTAACATATTAATTTAAATAACAATTACATGTTTTTTAGATATGTATTTCCCTTTTTCTAAAATTAATAGGTTAGGTTCAAACATTATAATTATAAAAAAATAAATATATACATATATAGAAAAGCATAATTAATATAAGCTAATCTATTAAGGCATTGAATTTAAATATAATTTTATAATAATTGAATATCATAAATGTAAATAGAAATAAATGTATTTAATTTGATAAGTAGAAAAGGATGTTATCTAAATTTAATGTGTCTTGGAATAAAGAATAATAAGTATTAAAAATTGGTAATCTCCTTCAAATCAATATGTTTTGCTTAACACTATGTAGGGATGAGCCTAGAAGTAGATTATAGGGACAAATCTACAAGCACAAACTTATCTTACATAATTTATAAATTTATATTTTTTCATTTCATCCATTTTATTGTAATTTATTCTATGTTTTATAAGATTTTTAAGTTGGTGGTATTTATAAATACTATTGTAGGGTTATTAGTATGTCATAAAGGGATATGTTCTCCTAGATCAATCTCCACTCTTGCAAATGTTCCTATAAATGGTCATGTAGATGTGAAGTGTGTAAATGTGAATGATTCTTTGATAGTTATTTTGATTATTTCATGTGTTAGAACAAATGCTTGAATAAATTTAAATGTAGAACAAATGTGTTGAATAAATTTAAATGTAAGGACTATTGGGAATAGGATGCCATTTAATTTCATTCTAAACATATTTCATGTATCTCCTAAGTCCTTGGAATGTGTTGCACAACACTAGGATTAGGAAGAGATTAATTTGGAATGAAATAAACATTTAATTTGACATTTGTACTTATTCCTAAACATTAGGAGCATGTGGTGATGCCTTGGGAGAGCCCCTACAAAATAGGAGCACATGGGCACACACATGGGAGGTGGGATCCAACTTGGTTCAGTTAACTAGTTGGTGAATTGAGTACACTTCAGAAATGCATCTGTCCTACAAAATAGGGATTTTCATTTATGCATGTTGAGGTCCTATAAAATAGGAGGTTCGGTTTAGTTTAGTTTAGTTTAGTTTAGTTATGTTTCATTTATCTTCAGTTGCATGTTAGTTAATCTCAGTTGACTTGATTTGCATGGAAAGATAATAGGCTGATACATTTAGTTAACAGATGGAGGATCATACATGTATATTGTTTTGCATGAATCGGTGACAGATGTATTTTAGTTAGCAAAGATTAAATTGGGCCCACGTTGGGCGCCCAAGTTAGCATCTTTGAGTTACAAATATTGCATGGAAAATATATTTATAATGCTCAGTTAAGTGGGACCCATTTTGGATGCCTTCTTTGAGAATGACCTTGCAAAAGATATTTTTGACATCTACGAGGTTAGCACTTCAATGTTGGGCACCAACTTTGAGAGAGATTGTTGTTTGACTTTGTCATGCATGTTTGAACTCAACTTGGCAACCCTAGGCATGGATTTTCTGAAGAGGCTTTGTGATACTATATATGTTAACTCTTGTGATTTTGTAAGCAAGAATATTGTCTATTATTGCAGCAATTGTATGAGATATTTTTGTGAGAAAATATTGCAGGTTGTGAACAAGATTTCTTGAAGACAGAAGAAGCATATCAAGGAGAATTGAATCAGTGTTATTGTAATCTTATCAAAGGTTAAAAGCAAGACCAATTCTAGTGGATTTTTTTCCCAAAAGGGTTTCTCCACGTACATGTTGTGTCCTTTCTATTCTATATTATATTTCTTCTATCATTTATTTTGTCTAATTTCTACAACATTAAAATTGATCTAATTCAAGATTAATCATACACAAGAGATTGTGCCAAAGAATACTAAAACTGAATCTACATTTACATAGGATTTACAAATTTTAAGCTACATTTTTACTAAATTTTTACCTTCATTTTCAACAAGGACATGAAAATACATCATGCAAAATTTCATTCTAATTAACCCTAGGTAGGAAAGGTAATAGTGGGAGAGTAAAATTATGAATTATAAATTATAAATTTTTTGGGAAGAGTGGATGACTACAAGGATAGCCTCATGACTATGAACTAGTTCCATGAAGGCATAGATCTTGTTGGATGACAAGTGCATGGGACTATGTGCGTTATTGTGTGTGATAAATAAGAAAATAGGGTGAATATATGGGGAAATGTAGTCATAGGCATGAGGATGATAGGTAAGTGTATAATTACATGTGTAGAGGGTAGGTGGATAACATATGCAAGAGATCTAATATTACACAAAATTATGAGATATGTCAATATATCTATGTATCAAGATAGTCTCCTTAAAATAAATATAAAGCTAAGTAGAAAATGGTATATATATATGCAAATTTACCGTTACAAATAAATAATTTAAAATTTTTACCTAAATTCACATTAAAACATAAATATTTTAATATAACATATTTATATTAATATGGATTGGCTAAATCTTTGGACTCTAGTGTGGGCCTTTTGGTGGAAGACATGGCCAATTTGAAGAGTGATTATGGCCCAAGGTTGTCTTTGTTGGAAAGGAACTATCAACTGATGCATAAAGAACTAGACATGATCATTAATATCAACAAGGAGAATTTGGAATCCTCGACTGAAGGGATTGTGTTCCTAAATGAGAAGGCGAAGGAGTACTGGTAGATCTATGTTCTATGAGTTGGAAAACAAGGAGGTGGGGGAGAGTGCTGATAAGGATTTGCAAACCATGAACTTGGGCACGGGGCCGAGTGTACACACTCAAATTAAAACCAAGAAGTTTGAATTGGTGCCGAGTCAGGATGTGGAGGAGGTCATGGAAATGCATGACAAGGTTATTTCTAAGGACCTAGAAGCGACAAGAATGCTTAAGGAACTTATCTAATGGTTGCTTGTTCTGTTCTTTTTTGTTTGGTTTTGTTGTTGTGGCTTTTTGTTTTTAGCTGATGGGTTGTTGATGGTTCTGTAATCAACTTGTTTTTTGGTGTTCTTGGTGGGCAGCCTATTGCTTTATCTTTTCTTACCTTGCTCTTTTTTGTATAAGGTTTCAAGGCCCCTTCAAAACCTATTTATCGTTAATCAAAAATATATTTATAATAATATAATAATATTTGATTGATAAATCTAACAAAATAAAACATTTATTAAACTATCTAATTAAATTTATATTTATATTCAATATTGTTTTGATAAAAATCTTAAAACCTTTATTTAACTTAGTTTTATTTATTTGGTTTAAATAAATCTAAATATTCATTTGCATTTTATCGTTAAAATAAATTGAATTGATTTTATAAATATTTATTTCACATCATCAAAAAACTTAGCAATTAAACTTACATAGACTTTATAATTTATAATTTTATTTAAATGATCGTTTTTAATAATTAAAATAGACATTTTTGAAAAAAAATATGATGATTTATATTAGAGATGTTGGTGTAATTAAATATTTAATTACATTTTATTAAGTTTACTAAGGTCCTAATTAGGTTTTACCTTTAGGGTTTTGCATCTTGCTTTATAAAAGAAAGTTATCTCATGTAATTCTTCATTCTCAATAATATTATTTGCACATCTTTATGCAAATTTCCCTTGCATGTTTGATTTTCTCCTTATAGAAGGCTAATCCAAATTTTGCAAGTGATCTTGGTTTTATGGATTTTATTGAAAATTCTAACATGGTATTAGAGCTTTGATCTGCAAGCCCCTTCTAGATTTAGGAGAAATTCAATCAAAGAGTTTTTTGGGGATCCTCAAGGGATTGACCTTGAACAATTTTTTGTGCAATTTGGAACAAAAATGGCTAGTATTTTTTGCCTCATGTATTTTTGAGAAAAATGATTTTTCGGTTTTGTTTAAAACCATAAAATACCATCTGGTTATGTACTAGATTTTGCAAATAGTGAGAAGATCTTGTAGAAACGACTATCTAAATAGCCTAGCATAGTTATTTTCCCTATAGGCGAAGTTTACTTTTTTTTACCAAATTGCATGTTCTGATTTTTGGATTCAAAAACACTTTTTGGGTTTTGTTGGCAACATCAAAATATTATATGGGTATCCATTAGTTTTTACATACAATAAATATATATATTTTAAATTAAATAAAAAGGGTTGTGTTTGCATTGTTGACTGACATAAATTATCCTTTTTTCAAAAATTGATAACTTGAGCATATGGTGTCCATATTTCAAAAACTTTATATCGTCGAAAAGCTGATTTCATTCTCTCCACAAATCTGAGGTTAATTTATATTCATGGAGGTATATGTGAACATTAATCCTTGCATGTAATCTTTCCTTTTTGCATGCTTCATGTTTTTATTTTCTCTTTGATTTATGCATGTTTTGTATGTTCTCCTTTTACAATCATGAGGTATTGTAATAAATGAATTTAAATAAAGTTCCATTTGGGGGGCTACATACATAATAATTAGATTATAGTGGAGTCACATGGCATGCACTTTGATTCCATCTTCATATTGATGCCAACTCACATGTGTTGTATATGGATTTTGTAGTTTTTTTTTGCCACAATCTTGCTCATGACTTGACACATTTTGGCTTGAATCAATTCACATCTCAAATTGAGAGCCTATGGTTAATGTTCCTAAATCATATCAAATTCACATGGAGTCACATCTCAGTTGGAGGTTCATTCATTTTATGGCTAATTTTCCATAATCTTCATGGTACTTGCTCTTATGGATCAATTTTAGTCATAGTTTGGCATTGGCACCAAGATACACATAGCTTCTAGATTCTTTCATCATATCATTCCCTCTTATGGGGGGAATTTCTTATGTATCTATGTGATGGATGGTGTACTTGGGCGTCTTATGGAGTCCTCCATCTTTCATCACTTGGTTGCATTCTCTTTTCCCCTTTTTTTGCATATGTACATGGGCACCTAACATGGCCTTATAGCTAGGACCCATTCATGCTTTCATGCTTTCATATTTGCATTATTTGCATGTTTCTTATTCTCTCTAAGTTGCACTTAAGGGGGGTGTTGGTGTAATTAAATATTTAATTACACTTTATTAATTTTACTTAGGTCCTAATTAGGTTTTACCTTTAGGGTTTTGCATCTTTCTTTATAAAAACAAGTTATCTCATGTAATTCATTATTCTCAATAATATTATTTGCACATCTTTATGCAAATTTCTCTTGCATGTTTGATTTTTTCCTTATAGAAGGCTAATCCAAGTTTTGTAGGTGATCTTGGTTTTATGGAGTTTATTGGAAACTCTAACAGGAGACACAAGTAAAACAGAATAAACTGTGTCTTAAAATTTTCAAATACTGCATTACTTTGTATCATGTCCTTATTTCATGAGAAAAAAATAGATCAAATTAGATGTGTATAAATAAAAATATATTATGAAAAAATATAGGTCTAGATTTTAAAGTTATTATTAATTAAAATTTTAATAATAAAAAATTATTACAAATATCCATCTACTAATATTAGAGTTAATGATTTGTATCAAAGGAATCATAAAATATAATAATTTACAGTTTAAATTGTGCACTATGCATAAGTTACTCGATAAAAACTAAAAAAAATAATAAACACTTTATTGAAGACTAAATAAATATGATATAAATGAGGTTATCTTTAGGTGGAATTGGATTTATCCAAGCCCGTCCTAATGGAGGTTGTCTTGTAAGTGTTGGATCATTCTTGGAGTCAATATTTGGATTATGAAGGCATCCCCCCTTGTTATAGGTGATGCTTTACCATGAGACATTTGGTGTATGATTTACAATGCCTTAAGGTCTCAAGATCTTCCTCTTGGTGGAAAAATTATCTTCGTGTTCATCTTACGGTAGATGTGATCGAGGTTGATTCTAATTCAAAGGATCTTGAACCTTGTGTTATTGATGGGATGTTGGTACTTCCTCCACCTATGTTTCGTAAAGATTCTATTGTGGCTTCTTCTCCTATTTTGAAAAGTGGTATTATTGTGCCTCCTATTGATGTTGTTCCTTCCATTTAACATGTAATTTCCCCAATTAGGAATTCCTCTCCTCATAAATTATTCCTAGTTGGATCCTTGAAGAGGATTTACCCTCCTCCCTCTCCTAAGCAAATTTGGATGGTGGTTTTTTTTTTACCATGGTTCAAATGAGTAAGAAAGGTATTCTAAAGCATGTTTCTATGTTCCATGCCTAGATTATGGGTGTGTGACCTGCTAGGTATATTTATGGTATTGTGTATTTCTTTTTGTGGTTTGTTCTTGGCAACTTTCTAGTAGGCAATAAACTCTTGCATGAAATACAAGATGATGAGTATCACAAAGATACTCTTCATATCATGAAAATATTTCATATTTACTTACTAGTAGGAAACATATTTTGGAGATACAAATATTTAATTTTTAGATGAGTTTAAGTAGTTTAGGATTACCAATAATATATTCTTATAGTCATTCAATTTTAATTATAAATGGTATATTAGGTCAAATATTTATTTTTTAAAGGTTGGTTCAAGAGTGAGAAGCTTGAAATTTTAATTGGTGGATTAGGCTAAGTTGTGTAATCTATTACAATATAAGAAAGCTAAGGAATTATATATATCCTAACTAAAGTGGTGGATAAGGATATATTAGTTGATGGCTTCAAGATTGAGGTTGATTTTCCTGCCAAACACTTCAAATTGAGCATTAAAATAATATACTAATATAGTGTCCAAATTGTGTAAAATAAAAGAATTGTAGGGTATGTATTTTTTATCCCTTGTATTTCCCCCATTTTGGGTTGTGTGTGAATCCAAAACAAGCATGCAGGCCAAATTTAAATATATACTAAATAAAATAAGAAATCTAACTTAGGGTGCACTATTCAATGATGCCTCAAGATCTTTGTGTAACTGCATAAATGCCATATTCTATATCTACACGCATTCATGAGATGTTTATGCAAAAATTTATATCAACAAAAAATTATAATCATCAAGCATTGCATTGCTATTCAAATGTGAAGCAAAAAATATGTAAATAGATTTTTTGTATGCCATAGTGTATATGACATTACAAAGTTGTGACTGAGTTGGCACCCTGAACATAAAAGCATAATGTTAGGTATAAAAAGGGATCATTCCATACATAAGATAGTTACCAATTTGTGACTACATTGGTTTCCACAAATTATATAAACATGACCACCTTGTAAAAGATGAATTTATAATTATGATGTATAAGGTAATCATAGAGTTATTATAGATTTAGTTCCCATAATATATGCAAGCATGGATTTCCATGTAAAATATAGGTATCATGATTCATAAGGAAATCATGTAGTTTTTACTAAGTTAGCACAATGATGCATGCAATCATGAAGTGCTAAAATGAGATAGATATGGTACACCCCTTTAAATTGAGTGCATAAAGGAAATATGGATTCAAATGGAGGAGAGAATAATGAAAGATACGAAATGGGAAGCTACTAAGTATGCATGTGCCTCATAGATTAACAATTATTTCTTTATACTTACTAAGTGTAAATCATATTACACACTAAAATTTCACAAATATAACTATTATAATACTACCTAGATAACAAGTACATAAGTTGGGAATCGCTAAGTTTGAATAGAAGAGCTACATCATAGAAATGAAGAAATGCAACATGTGCACCTAGAGTTTGTGAGATCTAATACTAGAAACATGTTTAGGAGGCCTAAGAGATACTTTGGTTAAAAAAAATTAGACCTATCAAATGGACAACAATATTTAGGATATGAGCATCACAACTATGTGTGGTGGATATTGTTATAGATAAAATATATTTCTATTATTTGTGGTGGGAATTGGTGTGTACATGAGAACTATTGCAATTTAGGGGTATTTTAGAGGTCAATGGAATATGTATATAAGGCTCTAAAACATAATATTTTTCTCCTAAAATATATATTCCTTCCCCCACTTTAAAAGTTGTAATATTGGACTCTGAGTGTGAGAAAACCTAATTTTAAGCTTGGGACACAAGGGAAAAGGGTCTATTATAAATGAGACTAAATAATTTAGTCCCATATAAGGGTAGTGAGTTTCAACCTCAACAAAGCACAAGTAAAAATAGGGGGTGTACACAGGCCTAGTTATGATATATGAGTGGTGTGCACAAATATATATTAATCACAATGATAATTCCTAAGAGGTAAACTATGTAAAAGTAGTGATGTGATATGATGGATATCATAAAACAGGATGTGAAGGAGATAAAAAGGTGAGAACATAGTTTAAATTTTGGTATGTATGTAATGTCTAGGTTTTTTAACTATAGTTTAGTCAAGGCAAAGAAAAATGGCTTCTTATGGTTGCTAATAGGAGAGAATGAAAGGTTGGATGAAATAATGGAGGGAAAAAATGATATTTTCAAGGTTCCATGGATTGCATGATAGAAAGGGATTAAAATATTTTGACTTTAGACTTCTCTAAGTAGCTTCCTTACGCTATAATGGAGTCCTAGCAAATCATATGTGAGTGTAGAGAGAAAATTTCCTACTAATTTTTCTAACGTGAGTGCTTCTTGAATATTTTTGGGAAAAGATGGATCAAATTTAGGTTTTTATTAGACCTTTTGAGATAAATTTCCATTGAAAATATAATAAGAATTAGGGCAATGAAATATTTAAGAAAAAATATTTTGAGGATAGGAGAACGTGAGAGAAAATGGGAATATCTTGAGTGTGTATGTGCCTAGGAGATTGCCAATTATTTATTTATACTATTAAAGTGTTAATAAAATAACAAATAACAAATATAGAAATAGAGCTATTGTAATCTAATATAGTTAACAAGTATATGAGTTGTGAAATACTATGTGTAAATGGAATAAGTACACATAAATGAAGAAATGAAACAATTTCACCTATAACTCATGATATTTGATGTTAGAAATAGGTTCAGGAGACATGATCGATGCTCTAGTAAAATGTATAGGCCTATCAAATGGACAATTTTAAGGATATGGTCATTGAAACTATGCCTATTAGATTTCACTATAGATTAGAGTTATTATTATTATGTGTGGTGGGTGTTGTTTTGCGTAAGGGAACTACTATAGAGTAAGGTAATTACTACAAGTCAAGGGAATGGGTGTCCAAGCCTCCAAAGGATCTAAAAATTGTAGGACTTAATTACCTAAAACAAATAATCCTTCTCTCAATTTTAATTTTTTCTAGGTCTAACTCTAAATGTGAGAAAACATTAGTTGAAGATTGGGATAAGTGAGAAAAAGGTGTGTTGTAAAGGACACTAAATAATTCAATGTCCCAAATGTTGCATTTCAATATTAATAGAGAAAAAAATGATATAGTGGGTGTGCATAGGCCTAGTGATGATACATGAGTGGTGTGTGCAAAGGTATAGCGGTCACAATAACAAACCCTAGGAGATAAACTATGTAAAAGTGGTGTGTGATGTGATGGTGATCATAAAAGGGGATGCAAAGGAGATAAAATGAAGGGAAAATAGTTTAGATCTAGTTAGATGGGTAATGGTATAAGATTTTTGAGCTATGGCTTAGGTAAGGGAAAGGGAAATTTCTTCATAATATGGCTTCTAATGGGAGAGAAAGAAAGATCAAATAGAGAATGAAGGAAAGGAGAACAAAGATTTCTAAGATTTTAAATGTTATTCTTAGGGATTTTTTAGCTCTATTTTACTTATTTTCCCTCTTACATGTGTGTAGGAATGTTTTATTAGTATCTTTTCATGTCGTAAGAAGAATTTTGAATTCTCCAATTGATATACTCATTTGTTGGGCATGTTGTTGCATCTTGTGCAAGTACAATCCTAGTGGAAATATCCGTTTAAATTTTCTAACTTACATCAGGTTAGCTCCTTATTAGATAACCAGTTTAGTTGTAGAAAAAATATTATGAAAGCCTAGAAACTAATCCCATGTTGTCAATTCTAAGAAAGTCCTAATTTGGATAGTTTTGTAGGATTACAATGAAAAAGTGGATTATAACATATAAATGGAACTAAATCATGACATTTTAAAGTCTATTTGGAACACTAGAGTCTAGTTGGCATGCTAGAGTATAGTTGACACACTAGTTTTCTTTTGTACACTTTTATCCTTTATCATTAGATAATAAACACTTTCCACCCTTCTAATTCAAAGTGATATCATTAAAATTAAAATTTATCATCATACAATAAACACTTAAAAGTTATGTTATCATATCACTTTGTTGATATGCATCATACCTAGAGAGTTATCCCATTTTTTGCATTAGGAAGCATACTTTGGTGTGAGATAAACTAGTTGTCAATCTAATTGGTCAAAGGCTTGTACCTCCTAGTTGATCCACCTCTCATGTAGGTTTTTCCTTATGTTTAGATGTTGTTTGTGTAATCTTAGAATGAATATGAAGTAGGTGTCACTCTCATCCTACTCCATGTTTTCACAAGAGAACAAGATCATGGGCTAGTACTTGGTTGTCATTGTGAAGGAAACTTCATCTTCTTGTATAGCCATCTTGGTTACTTCATCAAATATTAGTGAATACTTCCAATTGTTTCACCATGCTCGGTGCATTGGTGATGTCATCTAGCATTTCATTGTTCTTGTCATGACACCTTGTGTACACAAGAGTATACAATACAACATATAAATCTTGCACTTGCAAATACAAAAAATATTCATCCAAATTTTGTTCAATAATGCCTTGGGAAAAAGCTTGAGGCATTAGAGTATTAGAATCAACATATAGGCCATTGCATACTTTTTTTTAATCTTCTAACATTTCTCAAGGTTGTAAAGCCAATCTAACAAGGGAACTAATTGAGGACAACTTGACCCACATAATTTTTTTTTATTTTTTTATGGAGGTTTCAAACCTGCGAGGCAGCCTAGCGGAGGCATGAAGCCTACGAGCTGCCAACCAGCGAAGGCCACCACATAAACGATTTGGGAACCTGATACGAGCCCACATGTGCACCTCTTCAACTTAGAGCCAAGGACTGAGGGGCATCCACGCTGCCAAATTCGCCCAGGGCACGATCCTGGCCTCATCCCTTATGATGTCGGAGCCTTGCACTCAGCAAGACTTGATCCCTGGTGGGCTCGTTCCGAACCTTTCAACTTCACCAATAGACTAAGGGCTCATTAACGACCCAGATAATTTAATAACTTCCCCTGAAGTATTTCTAAAAATTACCATATTTGTGCAAATTCAGATCTTAGAGATCAAGGTAAAGATGGTTTCAAAAGTCTATAGTTTTCTAAATTGATATAATGGGTTACAAGACAATTCCACATATTAGATTACTTCTACAAAGATTAGGTTCAATCCAAGGGACTCAAATTTGACCTAGAAAAAGTTATACTAATTAAAACTATAAATTTATTTCTTATTTTTTTTAAAGTAAAATTGATTATTACATACATTATTTTTATTTTTATTAAAATTATTAATATAATAATAATTTATTTAAAGATCAAGTTTAAATAATTTAAAATATATTGAACAAAATCTATAAAATAAAAAATTTAATTAAACATATCCATTAAACTTTAGATTAATGGTCAATAAAATGTTCATATTTAATCTTTAAATTTTTATTTAATTAAAAAAAGCCTTGATTGGTCTTGATAAAATTAATTAAATTGGTTGATAGGTCATCATAAGTGAACTATTTTGATAGCTAAAAAAGTTATGTTAAAAAATATGTTTGAATTTGTAAAAAAAGAAGTATGTCATGTAACAATATTGATGCGTTTAATTAATTGACAAAATAAGTTGTCTTATAATTTAGTATTTCCTAGTTTGTAACTACTATTGAATCTTTTGTGACAACCAATGTTTTTTATAATTAAGATACATGTTGGTGCTTCTTGTATTTATTAGATTGTTTCTTTCTTTCTTCAATAATAGAAGTTATGAAGAAATGTCCAATAACTTATTTGGATGTATTTGGAATGTGACTATGAAGAATTACATATTGATTGTGTTAAATGTCATGTAATGTGTAGAAAGGGTGCTTTCTTATCTAACAAAAGAGAAAAACTAGTTTGTAGTTAAGGTGTTTATACAAACAAGTATTTGTATTAAAAAAATTAAAATACCTACATAAATTAAAAACAAGTTACTCATGCTTACAAATACAACACATTATGGCAGTTACATCTAGAGGGATATAAATTATTTAAGACCCAAATACAAAAAATAAAATATATAACCCTACTAAAAATGATGATTGAGTAAATACACATAATCATTACATATTACAATTATAGAGAGTAAACATAGATTGACTATTGGTTCTTTCAAGACATCTTATTAACTATACTATTAAATATTTAAGAAAAGATGAGAGAAATTCAAAAAAATATCATTAAATGTAAATGTAATTGGCAAACTCAAAATTCTAACAAATCAACATCAAAAGAATACAAGAGACTTCTAACTAAAACCCTCACGCAAAGAGGTATCGAGACACAAGAAACATGCCATTTGTTATTATAATTATAATTAATAAAAAGTAGTCAAGTATTTGTTACATTGATTATTTCATGAGAGGTGTTTAAGCCAAAAACAAAAATGATGAAAACGATGATGAAAGTCACTTCAAATATTTCATTAAAGGATATTTAGATAGACCACATGCAACGAAAAGTGTTTCATTTGTACATGCAACTAGAGGAGATGACCCAATACCTTAGCATGTTCCAATAGTCATTATAACATTTGTTGATTTAATGTCTATGTTCCAATAGTTGTTATAACATTTGTTGATTTAATGCCCAATATTTTTAACAATATTGGACCAATAGTTGTGACTTTACAGTTGTTAGTGTTGATGATGACTATCCATAATTGAATGAATTGTATTCTTTAGATCTAAAAAGCAACAAATCATGTGATGCCACATCAACGCACCATTAAAACATGACTTAGTGCACACTATTGGTCTCAGTTTTTTTTTGGGCCTTTTTGGACACTTCAACAAAAAGCATGTTGATGTGGCATCATATTTGATGATGTGGCCTTGAAACCTTAGTTATAAGCAGGGGACTTGCCAAGTAAGCTGCTATAAAAATTGGTAGTGATTTGAAAATTTCACATAAGATTTTGAGAAACGCGAAATTAGGATGCTCAACTACCAGATCCTCTCCCTAGATTTTGAACATATAATTTCAAACAAAGAAGAGATAACATATGAGAATTTTTAATTATTTTGAAAGTTCCCAAAGTTTACCTTATACCCGGACATCAATTTAAAAAGTTTACCTTATACCCGCACATCAATATTGGTGCATCAAAAATCCGTTCTTCACAATTCATGTTTTACTTTATTAGTGTGCTTGCACGCTGTCTGGCGTGTTCTGGTCCCCGGGCTTCGTGCCCTACACTTCGTGCCCTGCTTCACTACAGTCGCTTTTTGTCCGCCTCTGCAATGGAGACGTGAGTTTTGTGTAAGATGTTAATGTCGAGGTACACACAAGTGTATATAAGAATTTTAAATATTTTAACTTTTGTCTTTTTTAGATCGACCAGATAATCCCTAATCCCATCTGATAAAACCGAGGCTTTGAATGGCTATTCTTCAACATTCATGCCGAAAGAGGGTTCCAGTATCTAGCAATGGAAATTAACGAATACAGTTTCTGTTGAAATGTCCTTGTACACGCTTCCGAAGCCTCCTTACTTCTGCTCTTTTGTTTCCCTTCAATTTATTTCTTGTTTGATTGATGTAAAGGGAAAACAAAATTTCAATTAAATTTTTAGGGCAATGAAAACCCGAGATGAGGATGCTTCGAAGTGTGTATAAAGACATTTGACAGAAATCGCCGGAAAAGAAGAATTTGGGTTTCATGAAAAAGGATGAGAAGGCTTTTCAATCATTCGCACGGAGAATACATGCCTTCTGTTTGATAAAGCGGCCGAGCAGAATGGTAAAGGTATGCTATGTGTTTGACAAAATGTGCTTAGTCTCATAGAGGACGATAATGAGAATTTGTTATGAAATAAATTCTCGCATTAGACGAATGGTTGAATTTTATCTTTTTCGAGCATTTTCTTTTATGCTATTCTTTTGCAGTCCTATAACAAGAGGGTTATGGCTAATCTTATGACTATGGTGATTGTTGATCGCAATTTTGCTGGAAGGGTATAAGAAATAATTTTACCTTCTTTACCAGACTTTATTCTGATTGAAATTATGTCTCTGAAGTTTGATCATTGAATATAAATATATTGTCAAGCCTCTCTATTCAAAGAGGCAACTGAATACACCCACCTTGTTATGTGATGATTTATTGGCATTCAGCTGTGTCATTTAGAAAATTTTATCTATCTGAATAGTGGTTTACATAAACCCATCTCTCCTGTCCATGAACATTTGACTGCTGTTCACAGTGACGAAACATTAACGTTTATTTGGAGGTCACCTATCTCAATACACTACTGTGACTAAAACACGTTTGACCATAAAAAAATTCCACAATCAAACACTCTAAGCTTGCTACCCACCTTGGTTAAATATAGTGTGCATAAGAAAACAGATTCACTGCAGTATGATACCCAGTAAGTAATTTTAAGCAGCCAAATTTGATTGTCCCAGACTTGCAGCCCAAAATTTTCTAGTGCCTCTACTCCTGTTGTTTGAACGGATTTCTGTTGGGTAAAAAGGAGTAAATCACATCACAGAGCGATGCTTTATGCATTCACCACATTTCTCATGTTTTTCCTTTTAAGGGGATTGAAGCATCCTCTTCGTTTAGGAAGTATTACTTATTTGAACTGCAAATTTTCTTCTCACTTATCAAAAATAAAATTTCATTTGACATATTTTTCTAAGTTACCGGGTACTGCACTTTAGTCCCCCTTACCCTGCAAATTCTGGTCCTGGTCCTGGTCCTAAGGACCCCGGCCCGGGCAGGACCCTGGCGACCCAGGATGTACCCGTGGAAGGACCCATGCAGGAGGAGCGAAAGAAAGTGCAAAATACATTAAAAAAACACAATTTTAAACCTAATAAAGTGCAAATAAAATGTTATTTGTGATCTTCCAAATTTGTTTTATATGTTGTATTAATTTGTATCCATATTAAACCTCAGATGATATCAACTGTATCCAGCTTCACATTACAGTGGAATATTGTCATAAACATATATTTAACTTCAGGAACTGTAACTATTGTTTATTAATTATTTCTTTAGTTCTTCAACTACTGGCTTACAACATGCTGGAATTTTCTCCAACTACTGGCTTAAAAGGAAATGCCAGCTTTTTGGAGACATTGGGTATGTTTTGCTGTTAAATGTATATGCATATCAATATGTATGTATTTATGTATGTATATATGTTATATGTGTATCCATACATGCATACATGCATACATATATATATTCCCATATCCTTACCCGTACCTGTACCTGAACCGGTAACTTAGATATTTTTCATTTTATATAAAAACTTGAAATGTTGTTCCAGTAATTCATTTGAAAGTTCAAATGCTTTGATATTTTTCAATGTTCATTGACCACGTAATAACAAACAAACCTTGGTTTGATATATTTGTTGATAAATGATAATTTTTATTTTCATCTAACAGTGGTAAGATTTAATGAGCCATTTGGGAACTTCAATTGTAAGTACTGTTTTCTTTAAGAATTGATGAACTCTGCCTCTCCAAATTGCCCACTTGTGAAAATAAAAGTCAAGTGAGGATCAATCAAGTCGTTTCCCATTCTCTTGACAACTTTTCCATGCCAGCTTTTGCTAAGCAATATTTCCGTAAAGTGATATTCTTTGGAGCTCAAAGTAGGAAGAAATGTGTCAGAGTGAAGACCAACTTTGGACAAGAACTCTGATACAGCAAGACTGGATATGCCCAAAACTGGCCTTAAAATTCAAAAAGGATAAGTGGGGACGTCCTTATGGCAACAATTTATAATCCAGTATTCTGATATGTTTCCAATTATTGCTAATAATATAAAGGAAAATGCCAATTTTTAAATGATACTTGACCACTGTATTTATGCACTACCATTCTCTGGTGTACATTCTCCAAATTCATTGGGAGCACTGATGAAGGTTCACATTTATCTTTATATGAGCATTAATTTTGGCTTATGTTTCGATCAAGAAACTCACTATAGCCATGTACATACCTAACTATGAGAGTCTGATGCTAATCTGATCAGTACTGGCAATAACTATTAACATACATTGTGCATACAGATATATAGTTCTAAAAATATTATATGAATAGCTTTACATTGTTCCGTAGAATATCCCCAGTAGAATTGAATTGGGTGATATGGGATGGTTGTATGTGATTAAGAATGATTTTTGAAGGCATTGCAATATTTAGAGTTGGATTTTTTTTGTGTTACAAGTTTTTGGTATGAACAGTGGCCAAAATAATTGAACAATATGCTGGAGGTTTCTGTTCCCAAATGGACAAATCTGTTGCAAATAAAAAACTCGTTTCTTAATGCATTTGTATGCCTATAATTAATGTGTAAATTGAGGTTCAAGAGTTTTGATCACCGTGTTGCTTCAGTCTTTAGAGAAATATTAGAACCCAAAATTTATTTTCTATTCCCTGCGGATCAGAAATGCCATGGAGTTCATAGTGCTTTGATATTTTCCTCCCCTGTTCCCTGAGCTGAATAAATCTAAAATTAAAGCTTACATTCTGAACATCTTGGGTAAGAAATGAAAGTAAAGTATTTATACGTTGCTATAAACCAGTTGAGAGTGCCATGATCTCCCTTTTGACAGAATTTTGAGGTTGAATGCCTAGCCTAAGTTGAGAAATCTTCTCAACGGTAGTTCTTTCACTGGCCATTTATGATATTTGGTCACGTTGTTGGATATTTTTTTGTCCAGGCAAGAACAGATTTGCATGGAAACAGATTCAGTTTCAGATACGGATAGGTTATCAGATACCAATATACCGATATGACAATTTTTCAAGATCTCTTGAAAACGCATACGGCCAGATACAACTACTATACGAATATACATATATTCAATTGTTTATATATTTGAAATTTTAAGGGTATAGAATATAACTTATAAATATATACATACATTTCTATATATAAATGTTTGTTAGTATTTATTTTCGTATATAGTGTTTGGGTTTTTAGTTATTTTTCTCAATAGAAGAGAGGTGGAGCAATATTCTTTTGCTGGAAGGTTTGCATTACATTACAATTTTGCAATAAAAACATAAATATGCAGTGTTCGACGTATCTATTTGTATATACATCTATTGGCCATCCAATAGCACCTTACGTGTTGTTACTTGTTTAATGAATATTACAGTTCTTTCCTTTGGTATTGAAAGTTTACACTATACAAAATTCATTATTCAATGATTAAATGTCAATCTTTAGTTAAAGATCATTTAGTGATATAACTATTGTAGAGCCTTGCCATTGACCTTATTTATTAGAAGTCCAAACTCTGTTCTCATTGTCTTGCTATGCCACCTTTTTGTATACTTGGTTCTACAACACCATCTTCCAAATTCTCAACATGCTGTAACCAACAAAAGTTGTGTATTAGATTAACTTATTTATGGAAAAATGAGAGTTATTAATTCAACAGAAGACAACACATTTCAATAGAAAATGAACAATGAGAGAAACATGTTAGATGAAATAATAATAATATAAAAAAGAGTGACTTACTTCCATATCCCAATCTACTCGCCATGTGATAAACATTAGTGCTAGAGTTTGGGCTCCAGTTCCAAGTATCATTCCTATCCAAATTCCCTATAAAATAAATAATTTATATTATAACAATATATAAATAATTAAACTTTCTTACCTATATCCACAAAAACTTTTATCATGAATTCCAAGTCACCTTAACTCCTAAATGAAATACATAACCAAGAATCATGCCTAACGGAACACCGATTATATAGTAGCATCCAATGTTTATATAGGCAACAAAAGCTTGCCACCCCAATCCCACAGTGACACCTGAACATAAAATAATAGATAAAATGACGCCAAGGGTTGTTAAGCAAGAAAATGATGTGCAAAATGACATTTTATTTAAGATAATCAAGATGAATTATATTAAAATTTTGTAGCATAGATGAGGATATGCAAGCTTTAACAATACTCACCTATAAGAACTGGTTGTATGCTATTCAATAGAACAGTAAATGCTAGTAATATTGCCAATTTATATACAGCCTTTTGCACTATATCATTGCTTGTGAAAACTTGAGCAAAATCATTACGCAAGCCCAAAATAAGAACCAGTGCTACAAGTCCTATAATTGTGGAGGTTATGATGGAGACAACTACTACAAATTTTGCTCCCCCAGGCCTTTTTGCTCAAAGTTCATTTGCAACTCTCACACTACATATACACTTAACACCTTGTGAGATTAAAGGTGACCAATAAAACTATATTACAATATTGTGATTAAACTTGTAAATCTACTTGGTTGAAGCAAGAAAACCAAGTGGAATGGTCATCTCCCATGTGTTGATGTTTAAGTTGTACTACAAAAATAATATTAATAGACTTAAAAAAGAAAAAGACTAAATGTATTGACACACGTATGTATGTTTTAATTTATTATCCATTAGCCAAATTCACAATAAACAAAACCTTGTCATTTCATTTATGATCAAGGACTACCCACTTACATTGCTATATATATTTTGGTTTATGTTTGAATTGATTTCTTATTTATTTATCTTATATCTTCTTTAAATTTTGTACCCCTGATTTTAATCTTAAGGTTAATACAAGTAAATCAAAACTTGAATGTTATCAAAAGAAAACAACATTTATTCTATTTGAAAAACTTCATGCATAAAAGAACATGATTTATAATATTAAGAACCATTAGGCATTTCATGTTAGATGTTACTTCGAGGGGGAAAAGACAAAGATTGAATTGTTTGTTATCAACACAAAATATCATTTATACCAACTAAAAAATTACATGCATAAAAGAAACATGATTTATAATATAGATTTTAAATTTTTGGAATTCATTACTACAAAAAAAAAAATCTTTTAAATATTAAATTGCATAAATTTTTTGAAAGTTACAATTTGATCTCATCTTAATTGTGGATCAAATAATGTGATCCTAAACCTAGATTTTGTAGATTCTAGATTTTTTCTTTAAAAAAAGAATTACATAATGGGAATAAATTCACCTATGATTTGTTAAGCTCTCCTTATCCAAAAGTTGAAACATAGAGACGATTACAAAATTTAAATAGAATATTAATGAATGCTTCCTCTTTAAAATTGGTAGAATATAGTTTTTCTACAGCTGTTGGTCGGCTGTTTTTGTTTGTTCTTATAGTTCAAGTTTTGTTTGAACTATTTTTTCCTTTAGCCCTTTAGGCTCTGTGTGAAGGGTAACACCCTGTAAATGCCGCTTATCTTTTCAAAAACATTGGTAGAATATATACATTGCACTAAGAGTCTTTAAATAAATGACTAAAACATGTGTATATAAATGTGGATAATTGGGTTTCTACACTTATTGAAAAGTAGTTCTTACCAAATAGAAAGTGAATCAATTGCAACTTCTACATCTTTTACTTTTCCTGCGAGTAGAACCAATACTTTGTAATACCAAAGCTCCAACCTATTTAGAAAATAGTCTAGAAAAATTATTAAGCATTCATTTTTGTTTAATGTTTAGAAACAAAACTTATTGAAAATAAAGAAAAATGGAGACTAACCATAGCATGACACCAGAGGCCACAGATAGCTTTAAAAAGGGCCAAATATCTACAAATGCTTCCATTGAATATCCTGTCCATGCATCTGGACACCACCCACATGTAACATACACGTATTGAATAATCACAGGAGTCCACCATGCTACATTTAAGGAAATAAGAGCACCCTCAAGGCCCGTACTCCATTTGGACACAAAGAGCCAACATAAGAGAATGTTGAATATAGCACCAAGCGCCGATGACCATGCAGTTATGAAATTCTTGGATTGTGATATCAAAAATCTGCTAAGGGTGTAAAAGAACATAAGGGCGAAGAGCATAGGAATACACCACAAAGATACTCTGCCTGATAATTCTGCAACATTACCAGGTTGGCCAAGGAGCTTTAAGATGGGTGTGGTAAAAAAAAAGAAGGGTGTAAGTGTCAGTGTACAACCAAAGAGAACTATCCAAGATCGTTGCATGTAAATTCCAAGCATCTCTTGTTTTTGTGCACCATAAGCTTGTCCACATAGTGTGCCAAGAGCTGTACCCATTCCTATCTACACAAATAATTTTTGGGGGTTAAAGAAATTATAAAGGAAGGGAGAGAAAACCATGTCTATTATGTTTTGTTTCTAGAGTGATGGCTGAAAATAAAGAAAATACATTGTGCAAAATTGTTTGTCAAACTTAGCATTGTATCCAATAGTTAATGGATCTAATATTTTTTTATTCATAAAAAAACATGAGGTCACAAACAAGGAAAACGAGAACTTCATCTTTGTACTTAAGAGACACAAAATCAAGGATGTTCAAACTATTGTAAATTACCCCCATATTGTAGGCTATGTTGAGAGAGTCTAATACTTAAATTATTGGAGCATATTAAAGATTTTATTTGAAAAAAGTTATTATATGTCACATTTAAAGTTTGTGTTTAAATAGAAGTGTTATATATATAGACAAAAATATGCTCTATGTCTAAATTATGGATTGACTTTTTATATAAACTTAAAACTTAAAATGATGTTATTTGAAATAAAAATTGTAACTCTAGTACAATTAATTTTATAACAAAAATTTAATTATTTGGTATGGGTTCATGTAAACACAATGAACCCAACAACATAATGTATAATTAATAGTTTCTCTCTTATTATTACTAAATTAGTAATGTTGAACATATGTAATAAAAAACATTTTCTTATTAAAAGATACAATAATCCAATTTTAAAAAAACGGTTCTCTGCGATGCTCTCTGCAACGACACCTCCGCAACGGCTCCTCCACCTCTAGTGTCGTTGGGTCCTTTGGCTCGTCCTCTGGCTCGGGGGGCCTCCTGCGGACCCTCCTCTAGTCCCGTTTGTTGTGGGCTCTGCTCCTCTCCCTATCCTGTGCGTGAGTTGGAAGCGCTCTGTGGGGTCCGCTCCTTTGGTTCCTTCCATTCCGCTGTCGGCTCTGTCTCGGCCCTTGCTTCCTGGCAGTGATGTTGCCTCTGGTGCGCGTGGGATTCCTGTCCGTGGTGTGCCTCCTGTCTAGTTTATGTGCAAATCTGGTGTGTCTTTGCAGAATGGGTCTGGTGAGGCGTGTTGGTCATCTGATGCTTTGGGTGATTCGGTTGTGGCTGGGAATCCTGGGCCTATTGCTAGGGGTGCTTCGGGTGTGGCCAAATCCTTCTCCGATGCAGCGCGTTTTGGTCCTCGTACCTCTGGTTGGTCTCTTCCCTATGCCTGAGATTCACCTGTGGTTGTCTACAGTCTGGAGATCGTGGAAAATGAATTTTATTCGAAAACTGGTGAGGTTTGCAGGTTCAATGGTCTATGGCCCTCCCTCCCCAATCTCCACGATTGGGTCTCGGGCTCTTGGAAGCCTTTGGTCTCCGGGGAGATCGAGCTTTACCCCTGTGCTAGAGGGTTCTTCATTGCTACATTTGCCTCCCCTTTGGAGCGGGATGGCGTCCTAGACCAAGGGTGGATGTGGGGTATCCATTCTCTATCCATCAGGCCCTGGACTAGATCCTTCAACCCCCTTACGGAGCCATTGAACTCCAGACCTATTTGAGTTTGTCTGCCAAATCTTCCTCTTCAGTTTTGGGAGGCAGCTTGTTTCAAGGCCATTGTCAATTCCATTGGTCGCTTCCTTATGGTGGATTCCAAAACCAGGGAATTTGGGCACACGATGGTTGCCCAGTTGTTAGTTGATCTAGACACCTCCAAACCTCTTCCTGCTGATGTTGTTTTGCTGGTGGAGGACAGACTGTGGAAGCAACTCCTGGACTATGAGGGTCTCCCCTTTCGGTGTAGGAGGTGCTTTTCAGTGGGACATTTGGTCTCTACCTGTCCTCATGCTCACCGCAAGGGCGCTGCGACTTGGTGGAAGGACGCCCTCCTGGATCATCTCACTGTTGGTTCTTCTTCAGATATTGAGGAGGTCGTTCCTCTGTCTGTTGCTCCTGTCCTGGATCTTTCTTCTTTGAAGCCACTTGGGTTTTCTTCAGAGGTTTCTCCTGAGGAGGTCATCCATCTTGTTGTTGCTCCTCTCCTGAACCTCTTTGTTGTGGATCCTCCTTTGGTCAATTCTGCTGACACTATTATGCCAGAGTCCCCCGTTGTCATTGCGCTGTCGGACCCTGAACCCCCTTTGTTGGGAAATACTACTGTTCCATTGGTTGTCTCCTCCTCGTCTGCCTCATTGCCGACTCCCTCACTGTTTGGTGGTCCCGTGGTGGCTGTGGCGGAGTTGCTCCTCTCTTCGTTCTCTTTGCTTCCTGCTTCCGAGCCTCCTTGGTCGGTCGTTCTCCGGAAGAAGAAATCTGTGACGGCTCCTCAGACTCGGGCTCGTGGAGCCAACCTGGACCCCTTTGTGTCTGGGGCTGCTTAATTTCTTTGGTTTCTACAGCTATCTGACAGCTGTTTCTAGTTGTTCTATAGTTCAAAGTTTGTTTTGAACTATGTTTTTCTTCTTGGCCCCTAGGGCCCCTTGTGAAGGGTACGACACCCTGAAAATGTTGCTTAACTTTTCAAACACATATGTACTATTATTTTATTTATTCATTGGCGTTGATTCACATAAACACAATGAACTTGTCAACAGAATGCCCAATTAATAGATTCTCTCCCCTTTTATTACTAAATTAGCTTTGTTGAAAATAGATTAAAAAATATCTTTTGAGACAACCTAAATTTAAGTTAAACATGAAATGTAGATCTTGTGTTCCAAAAACTTCAAGAGCACCTTAAATTTTTAATATTAATACAACTTAGATTTAATTAGAAATGGTATACCAAACTTCTACCTATACACTATCTATGATGGTTGACATTAACAACTACACACCTTTTATCCACAATGAAAGGGAAGCAACAATGGTCCAAGAAATTTTTCTTACCAAAATCTTGACCAACCTTATACATATATATATAACTTAAGAGAAGTATGTATATTGTCACATGCAAATTTATTGTACCTTTAAATATAGATATAGACCTAGGAGCCTTAGGCTAATTATCACTTGAATAATGGAGCTCAAGATTTTTCCTATCTTGGTTTCACCAACTTGGAAGATTGTCAATAGGTCTAGGAACATAGCCCCTTATTTCTACAAAGTACTAAGGAATGATGAATATTCGTTCCTTGACATTGTGTTTTAATCTTACCATATAAAGTTTTAACTACATCTCTATGTTTGATTCTTGTGATCCAAAGATATATTACAATTAATATAGTTATTTAGGTTTGTAAATTGTACAAAAATAACTGGTTTGGATAGTTATATAGTGAATAAATTCTACTATTTTTATAGTAATTGTGATCAATCTAGTGAATATTAAAATGTAGCTCTATTGATGTTGTTTCATGGTTTCATGGTTTCATGTTTATTATTTTTGTTTTAAAATCCTTCCACTTTTAACAAATGCTATTAGATCTTGTGAAAAATGGAAAGTGAGAAGCAACTTTGTGCAACAATTTATTTTTTAACCTATTTTTAAACACTTACAATGTACTCTCTTTATATTGTATTAAATTTTATTTATGACTTCTTCAAACACTAGTGTAGGTTCTATTGGTGATCTAAGTTGTGAATCCCCAAATCCTTAAGGTTGGATAACTTCCCAAGTGTCAGGGGTGTGAAACATAGGAAGAAAATCACAATAACAATGTTAAGGTTGGGCAACTAAGGACCAATTACTAAGGTGAGTAAGTCCTCCTTCACTTTTAGTTTTGCATGGCCAATGGGGGTTTCCCTAAGGTGCTGAGTTATATGATATCAAAAGGACTAAGTAGTTATCTTATTGCAAACCATACCCAATGCACCATGTATCCCTACTTTGGTTGTCACAATGTATCTATCTGTTGGTTTGTACAAACAAGACTATACACACTTTTATATGAAAGTTGCAAAAGCAACACTAAAATGATTATAATGTTTAGTTTGTTTTAATGTGCTAGAATGATGAAATGAGGAACAAACTACAAAATGGTGCATTTATCTAGTAGGCAAAAAGTATTGGGTTTATGAAAAATATGTAACAAAAACCAAATGGGATATATTGATCAAGATATACTTCAAGACTATTTTCACCTAAAAGTACACATAAACTAGATTCTACACATACATAGATAAACAACAAAGATTGAAAATTTTGTTATGAATCCACTTAATAATCCAATAACAAACTTATATAGTCCTTCATTGATGTTGACTACAAAGGCTTTGGAATGATTTTATGTCCCTTTGGTTGACTAAAAATAAATAAAAAATGAAGACTATATACAAAACACTCAAACAATGTCATATTTGCTAGTTTCATTAATTTTTCTAGGTTACAATAGTCTTATTACATATTCTGCACAAACCCACATAATACAATATCAAAAATACAATACCCAGAACTAGAAAATGAAACCCTAGGGTTTGCAATAATATTTTTGCTCATTGATTTTGTAACTATTCATTTTCCTATTTTTCCATAATCACAAATAAATATATTTTTTATTCTTAATACTTTGATATGAAGAATGTCAGATCCACACTAAATGTGCCATAGCCATAACTAACACAATGTAGATGCACTGAGAAAATGTGGGGGAACGTTCTTCCTTGATCTACAAGTGTCCTCATTATTAATGACACCTTTATTTATGGTACACGGGTTGAGAAAGAACCTACAAAGTTACTGGAAAGTAGCTAAGGAAAATTATGGAAAAAATGTTTAGACTTCGCAATCCTCAACCATCAAATTAAATTAGGGCATTGTCACTGGCATCATTTTATTCTATGAATTTGTACCTTGCATAAACAATGATCTTCGAGCATATTCATATCTAATATGATAGTTATAGGACTATATCAGTTCATTAATGACAACATCTAGGTGGGTTTCCACCTTATTGCGAAAACTACTCGCAAATCCGCACCCAAATGATGAAGATTTATTTTTTGAGTGGATTTTTTTTATGAATGTTGCATCAAAATGGCCCATAAATGATCTTTTGGAGTGAACAAGGGAGTAGATAAAGTGCAATAAAAAGCATGAGGATTTTTGAATTGTCAAGATCGAAGGTTGAGAGTAACTTATGACTCGTGCTTTTGGTTGGAGAATTAGAGATTGAGAATGATGAGGAGCTCATATTGTTAGAGCGTGTGGAATAGGGGAAGTTCAAACAAGCAATCCTAAAAAGGTTATAAGCTCCAAAATGTTGGGATTGGGAATCAAGAGTACCTTATGACATGTAACAAAGTGAGGAGAAGGAAAATGGTCTAATTCTGAAAAGACATACAAAGGGGTTGATAGAGTTTAGAGAGACAAAGAAGGCATAAAAGGAATGGCAAGTTTGAAAATATGAAAAATAGACTTAGGAAATTTTTAGGCAATGGGTAATCAAGATGTTGGGGATGATAGGGAAAAGATACTCGAGAAAAAAGAGACCCACAACACTAAATTTGGTAGAGTACTTAGTGGAAATAATTAGAGCCATGAGTCAAGAATTGAGGAAGAGCCAAATGAGCTATCTAGACAAGGGATGGTTTGAATCCATAGTCTAAAAGACAAACAAATTTTTACCTATAAAAGACCAAGAGGTTGGGTGAGGGGAAAGGTATGCTAGGAAGGGGAAGTCTAATGGGTCAATGAAGATAGAGGGAAGAGGTGGGGATAGGCAGAATGAAATACTGAGATGGAAAACCTTAAAAAGATGAAACTTTGAAAACTTCCAAATACACAAGGAAAAGACTCAAATAGACCCCACTTGGATTGTTTTGGATTCCTTGCAACTATAAACACACATAGGTAACATAAGAGAAGACATAGGGCAACATATGTCACGTTTGACAAAAGGGTGCACCCAATAGGAGATGTATCATGTTAATTACCATTATTGGGTAACAAGGAAATGCACAACACAAGGGGAAATAGAGAAAAAGAGAGACAAAAAAATGAGGTTCCAACATTGGCTCTAGTTGGGGGTGTGTGTCTTTTGTAGGCATAATGAGGATCCAGGTCTCTAGTGGAAAACTAAAATAAAGACAAAAAGAGAGATAGATAGAAGCACACCTCATTATAATCAAACAAGGATTATGATCACACACACACATAACACATATATATACAATACAAAAATAGACGACAAGAGGGTAAAATTTTCGAATTGTGTCACACTTTTATAAAGGAAATGACCAACACATATAATTTTTCAACTTGGAACACCTAAAAATGATATTTATGTTTTGAACTTTAAAATGAAGTGTTGAGCCAATGTTACTTTAACATAACCATGACAGGGCCTTAGAGACATAAGCTGGTCAATATCAATTATAAAAGACTAGAATTGGTAGAATTAAGAGATACATACTATAGGCTCTAAATTATCTTATTGTTTCCCCTTTATATGAAAGAGGTTAATGGATTCTTGTGATCTAGAGTGTTAATTCTAATTAGTCTAGTTGTTTGGGTTTGTAAATTATATGGAATAGGTGGTTTTGTATAAGAATAACTTACTTGGATAGTTGTATGGTGAAATATTTTAAATCCTAGTATGATTGTGGTATTTGGAAATCAATCTAAAAAATGTTAAAATATTGAACTACTAATGTTGTTTCATGATAGAATCCTTATTACCTACATTTTGACTTTATTTCACATTGACACCCTATTTGTCTCTAACACTCTTCCATTAGAATTTTAGCATGATAATATTTTTAAGGGATTGAAAATTTGACTAAACAAAATAGTTCTCTCTATTAGCACAAATTTGTCTTCGGGCCTCACTACTAGAAAATATCACTCTAAAAGAAGGCACATTCCTTTAAGTGTAGATGTTGGACTATGAATGAGTCCCCTTTCAATGTTCCTTGAGTTACCAAAATGCAAATTTATTCTACACTTGTCACTCCCTTATTATGAAAACGTGTATAGTGCTAGATCATTTATTTGATCCTTCAAAACCCTTATATTACAAAAAAAGATGGTTTTGAACCAATGTAAAATAACAAGTCTTCTTGACAAATTATAAATATAGTAGGTCTCATGTTTTAATTAAAAATTGTTTCGATATATAAGGTATATGTTTTGATGATACAATTGGTCTAATGACCTTCTTATAAAATAAATATTATTAAGTGCATGGACATAGGGGGTCAAAAGTGGTCACCTTTTTCTCAAAAGCAACAAAATTGAACTTCCATAAATAATTCTAGATGCCTACACTTGAAATTTAAAGATGTGAGAATAACAAGAAAAATAGTGCTTGAAATCTAGTTTCTAAATTAAGAGGGTCAAACATTAAGAGCACAAAAAGTGGTCTTATTTTTATCACAAAAATATAACAGGTATAGGTGTGCTCTCGAATTTTTTTAATTTTTGTTAAGTATTTTATAAATCTCTTTGGTGGCAAGTTATTGGTGATAATGTAGTAGTTCAAATATTATTTTAATTATTTTTTAATGAATATATTTTTTATTAACTTTTTAAGTAAACACATCTTGAAAAATAGAAACTTGAATGTGCTCTAGCCCCTACCCCACATTGTATAAAATGAAGCGTATAATGTGTAAATGAAAATTTTCAAATTTTGGTGAGAGGATAAAAAATTATGTAGAAAAAAATCCATTTGTAACTTTTACAAATAAAAATAAAAACACTACTGAAAATAATTAAAGATCAAACCTCAATATATTTGAATTTTAGAAAAAAAATGATTGAAAGGCTAAGATAGAGCTTGATGTTATAATAGTGTTTTTATAGAATATTGTCCTAAAATATATGAACTTGATGGAGAGCACACTCAAAATTTGTATTTTTTTGTATGTCTCATAAAACATGGATTTGTGCACTCAAATTTCATGTCAAATCCTTAGGATTGATAAATTCAAAATTGTTCCAAGCATAAGAGAGATTTGATTGGTTTAAACTTGAAAATTTATGTGTTACCAAAAATGTGCCCAAATCTCAACATGAGCATTTTATGATGTGCATTCTAAATTTTTGGGATGCTAGAGCATTTTAGCTAAATATGAATGTTTGACAACTTTTTTACCCCATCTTTGTGCGCATAACCATACCTCCTTTACCCCAAATTAATTAGAAACCTAACAATATCAAACATCCATTAATGTTAGAAAATTTTCCATGACCTTGTCCACAATGTACTAATAAATGAATTTCAAGGAGCGTGGCCTAGGGATTCACCATGTAAATTGATGAACAAACCCTAAATCTAGTTATGAAATCTTAGCATATGCAATATCTAATAATATAAATGATCCAGTACATTTGAATTAATTGATAACAACATTTTATGAAGAAATTCATAATCGCAAGGATAACTCGGTTTCAAGAGCATCAATTCATTAAGGACAACACTTCATCACATCAACAAGACATATATTATATTTAAAGTTCATTGTAATGTGATTTAACTATATGTTGAAAATTGCTTTTAAAATTAATATTGAATATAACTACAAAGACTAATGATTTCACATGACATGGTACTATAGTGAAATTAATCTTTTTGAGAGTATTTTCATTTTAGTAGAACAAGTTTATCATTACTTAAGATTAAAAAGATGTGTAATATTAAATGGGAACTTAATATCATTATCAAGATTCCTTTAAGGCACATGGGAATTAATAGTGAAATTATGGTAGGTGTGTTGGTTGTATCTTGTGTATTTGGTGATCAGTTGATCAAATGACTTGTCATAAAACTAAAGTATGAGTCATTTCTACATTTTTTATTCAATGAAATATTATTTGATGAGATTAAAAATATATAGGTTTTATATTCATTAAAATTTTATAGTTAAATTCAAAAATGGTATTGAAATTTCAAGAAGTGTTTGTATAATTTGATAGTTATCATATTATTGTGTGTACTATAAATTATAAATTGATTTACATATTTAGACTTCAATAATAAGGATTGACAAAAAGTGGAAGATATTTTGTTTTGGAAATTGATCTTGGGGTATTGGGAGTTCAATTTCAACTCCTACATCGTATCAAAGCTCTAGTACTTAAAATTAGGATTGAATGGAGGTTAACATACATTTTTGGGAGGAGGAAACGACTAGCATTTTTCCTAGTTTGAGCTTTGAGGGACCGGATGAGTAGAAAACGATAGGGTTTTCTCAGGGCTCTGGCAAAGACAAAAAAAATATCATAAGGCGGGGAAGGAAGTTGGGAAATGGGAAGCGGGAAAATCCAAAGGAGGAGGTGGCGGTTCTAGATCATAGCAATGACGACCAAGTTGTGGGTGGGGCTAAGGTATCAACACAACATTGCCAAGAAAGAGGGCTTAACACTACCCATCTTTCAGGAGTCGAGGGGTCCAATAAAGGGGCCAAAATGACTCAGACTGAAGGTAAACACTTGGGACCTTCTCAATATTTGAAGCTTTCAAATGAAATATTTACTGGAAGGGGAAGTGGAATTTTTGGCTTGTCTCTATCTTCTCGTTCAATCTCATTGGAGCTAAATAATGAGCTAGAGGAAGAAGTCTTTTTCAATGAAAAAGTTTTTCTTGGTTGGGTCTGATTGGACGATTCAAGGGATTTAGGCCAGGTTTTATAGACCTTCACCAGTGGATCTCTAATCACTGGAAGCAATTTATGGAAGGGTATGTCCAAATTTATCCCATGGCCAAAGGATTCTTCATTATAGTGTTTGAAAATGAGCTGGACAAAAAGAAGATCCTGTGTGACTACCATTGAGATTGGGAAGAAAAGTGTCCACTGATGTTAAAGCCATGGCATCCAACCTTTAATCTAGCCTCAAAAGTTTTTGAAAAGGTTCCTATTTGGGTGAGACTTTCCAACTTTCCCTTGTATTTCTAGTTTGATTCATATTTAGAGGCTATAGGAAACTCTCTAGGCAACTTTCTATTGGTGGATGAAGGATCTTCAAACCTTCTGCATTCGACCTATGCTCGGATTTTAGTGGAAATGAACATTTCAAAGGTGCCTCCAGAAGAAATTCAAATAAAAACTTCAAAAGGCTGTTGCGAGCAACCCCTAGATTATGAAGGGATACCCTTTAGGTGCATAATTTGCTTCAAAACTGGCCATTTAGTTGTTGAATGTGCTAAAAAAAGAGCAACCAAAACAAACTCTTGGTGGAAAGATGGCCCCCAACATTATACAGTGGAGAAAAAAGAATCGCAGCAAAGGAACTTTAAGGAGAAAAGAAGGGAGGATGGGGGTCAGGACGGGAAGGCTTTGGTGGAGGAAGTTAGTAGGGCGGATCAACAATAGATTACATAAATCCTGACACAGGAAAGGGGTCCGAATGTGAACAAAGACAACGTTGTCCATAATGGTGGTGGAAAGGATTTGAACTCCAAAAAATTGGGCAATGACACCCGAATGCCGGGAGAAAAAAGGTCTGGCGAGATCACTTGAGAAAGATATAAGGACTTGAAAAGATGTCGAACAAAGACAACAAACAAATGGAAGCATGGATGAAGTAGTGAAGAGTCCCAATGACAAACCTTTGGGTTGGCAAATGGCGGCTCCAAGGGTAGAGGATGGATGTCAAACGGTAAAAGGAAAGAAAGCAAATAAATAAAGGAAAGAAACCTTTGCAATGGTTCTCAGGACCCAGACAAAAGGACGATTGAGCTGAGATCAAATCTCTTGTTTTGTTAACAGGTCTATTATGGGGGTTAGGGGTTTATAGAGAGGAGTTTAATGGGTCTGAAAAAGGTTTTTATGGTGTTATTGTAGGGAGAATCGATATGTAATTTGTGTTTATTATTAATAAAATAAATTTTATCACCGATAAAAAAAAAAAGGATTGACAAAAAGGTGGTGCAAATTGACTACTTATTGCAAGTAATATGTTCTAAGTAGTAGTGTTAAATGAGGATATATTTTTTAAACTTTGTGTTATTTTTTTTACTTACTAGCAACTTTGAATTCTATGTTTAAATGTCAACTTGTAGCTCATCTATAGAAAATGCTTGGTTCACATAGAGCTTATCAATATTTTATTATTGTTGAGTGTAAAGAGGAACATGGTCAATCTTCAATAACTTATTAAATTTATTTATATACCTTATTATGTATCATTTGAAAGAATTCATAACAAATAATCGTGTTTGAATCTATAACAATCATATTCATTAATAAATTCAAGTCTTGTCTTGTGCATATTCATGATAATGTTTTTAAAAAGATAAGCAACATTTATAGGGTGTTGTACCCTTCACAAAGGGCCCAAAGGGCCAAAGGACAACATAGTTCAAAACAAAATTTGAACTATAGGAACAAACAAAAACAACTGACCGACAACTATAGAAAAATGAAAAGAAACAACCTAGGAACTAGAGGGGACCAAGACAACTCCCTGAACCCGAGGCCGTAGAGAAGCAATGAGTTTGGGGAGTCCCTTCTTCTTTCTCTGCACAACCGACCAAGAAGGCTCGAAAACAACCACCAAGCAGGGCGAGTGGAGAGGATCTCCAACAACCACCACACAACTTGGGCGTTGGTAGCAAAGAAGAGGAGACCGAAGTGATCAACGTACTGATAGAGTCGTTAAGCGAGGGACAAGCAGGAAACGACTATGTAAATATAATCAAATCTTTATCAAATAGGATCATAAGAAATCTAAGGAATTACTAAGGTCTGAAATTCTGTGTGAGAATTCTAAGTCAAATACTAATTTCTAGATTTCTTCTCTTATGCTAAATGCGTTGATTGCAGAACATTAATAAATTTCGATGTTTGCATATCAATGAGGGAACCACCATATGTATGTTTGGAGACCCGCCTCTAAGAGACGCGTCTCATGAGAGGATGTGTCTCCACAAGTGGAGACTCTGCTCATGGGACGTGTCCCTTTCAACGTGCGGGTTCCACACATAACCGACTAACATTCGCTTAGTATCTTTAACACACACACATAACCTTCTATGTGGTGAGTATATAATATGAGTTCTGATTTATATTTAAATGCAGAATTTTAAAATCATTTATTTTGAATTTTATATATATGCTTATAAATTCAAACTACTTATTTTCTAGAAATATTTATTTTGAAGAATAACCTTGATCACATATAAATGATGATGTTGCTTTCAGCAATCATCATTTATATCTGACCGAAGCTACCATTCATCAACACTCCCTCTTAGCTAGGGAAGATATTTTAAATCAAATAAGTGGAGATATCACCTTAACACGTGATATCGAAGACATGGCATGTTTTCTCAATATTGTCAAGTCACATGACATTCTTCATAACACATCTTCATTATGGTATGTGCATTGACATCAAGTCACATGATGTCTACCATAATAATTCATGGCATGTCCACGAATATAATTATCCACCATGATTTATCTCTTAAGGATCACAATGATCTTCAAATGACATCAAGTCCCATGATATCCATCAAAGTGTCCAAGAGATACTATCATGACATGTCCACATATATCAAGTCACATGATATCTATCATGATAGTTTAACTCATCATTGTAGAGTCATCACTTTACAATGTCACATACAAGTGTTCATTATTAGAAAGATCGTCACCTTTCAATAATGTACACAGGGGGAGTAGGCCCATAAGGTCATGGAGTCACACACATGACAAAAGAGTTTACACATTAAACATCTTTATATATTAGTACAACTTATAAACAATTTGTATTTCAAACATAAATATCAAATTACATTTCAACCATACCAAGTTTCTTCCTAAAGTGCTCTACCTTGATTCGGGAGAGAGGCTTGGTGAGAATGTTTGTAGTTTGATCATTTGTACTAACATACTCCAACTAGATCACTTTCCTTTCCACCATATCTCTTACATAATGATAGGGGATCTCAATGTGCTTAGATCTATCATGGAAGACATGATTTATAGAGAGTTTGATGCAATTCTGATTATCACAATGAATAATTGTAGGATTCAAGGGCTCGTCAAAGAGTCCCACAAGCAATTTATGAAGCCAAACTACTTCTCTTGCTCCCATAGAGGTTGCAATGTATTAAGCTTCTGTTGAGCTCTGTGCAACTAGAGACTGTTTTCTGCAAATCCAGGAGATCATAGCCAATCCTAAATTGAAGCAACATCCTAATGTGCTTTTCCGATTGTTTACACTTCCATCCCAATCTGAATCAAAGTACCCATGTAGATCTAGTTGGTCATTCTTGTAAGAAGACCATATCCAATAGTGCCTTGAAGATATCTCAAAATATGTTTCACAGCCATTAGGTGAATTTCCTTTGGCTCACACATGAACTAGCTGAGAACATTCATTGGAAATATCAGGTCTGGTGTTAACTAGATACATCAAGGATCCAATCATCTGTCTATAAAGGGTTGGATTTGCACACTTGGATTATGTTTCTGCTTCTTTCAGTTTGTGAAGGTTGGTTTCCATAGGTGTAGACATCAGTCTACAGTCCAACATTCCAAATCTCTTCAGAATATCAATAGTATATTTCCCTTGGTTTAGTATAATGCCCTCTGATTTTTGCCATACTTCCAAACCTAGGAAGTAGTGTAGAATGCCCAAGTCTTTCATGTCAAATTCAAAAATTAGATCCTTCTTTCCTTGAGCAATGAGGTGATCTTCTCCTATTATCAGTAGATCATCAACATATAAAATAATTATTAGCATATCACCTTTGATTACCTTGAAGTAGAGATCGGAGTCAGCATCATTCTTGGAAAATCCTAGTCCCAAGAGATAGCCGTCAATTCTTTCATACCAGACCCTGGGAGCCTGTTTAAGTCCATAGAGGTGTTCTAGATAGACTTACTCTTCAATGGTTCCATTTAGGAAGGCAGTTTTCACATCCATTTGATGGATCTTCCAGCCTTTAGCTGCAGCAATGGCTTACACTGCTCTCATAGATGTGTAACGGGCAACAGGTGCAAATTCATAATCAATGCCTTCCTTTTGAGAAAAACCTCTTGCCATAAAATATGCTTTATGTTTTTCTATACTGCCATCAGCAACATGCTTGATTTTGAAGAACCATTTGGAAGATTCAACAAATTTCTCTTTCGGTCTAGGCACTATATCCCATACATCATTCTTATAATGGACTGATATTCCTTTGTCATTGCATCCTTCCATGCTTGATGTTTGAAGGCTTTTGTAACACTGACAGGTTCTGAGTTTATGATGTTGTTCATTAGAGAAACATAGCTAGAGAACCATTTGGGTCTTTTACTTTCCCTAAATGTTCCTTTGGGTGTTGCATGATCCTCGACTTCTTTGATCATCTTTCTAGCCCAAAGTGGCCTCTTTCTGTCGTTGTCATTTGTATTCTCATCTGAAGTAGATTGAAGTTCATTTGGCATTTCCTCAGGATGCTCCCTCTGAATCTCAGGAGCAGGTTCCATTTCAAGTACTCTAGGGGAATAGGTTTCTATCTCACTAGAAATTCTTGCCCTCTTGAATGCAATGTCTTCTTCAAAGATGACATCTCTGCTCAATTCAATTTGTTTATGCTCGGGTACGAATATCCTGTAGGCTTTGGAGGTTTCGCTATAACCCACAAATACCCCCTTCTTTCCGGAAGGTTCTAATTTGAATCTCTTCTCTTTGGGCACATGAATATAGACAGGACAACCAAAAATCCTAAAATGACTAATGTCAGGTTTTATGCTAGTAAAGGCTTCTTCAGGAGTTTTGTTATCAAGATGAGAATGAGGACATCTATTTTGGATGTAGACATCAGTCCTAGAGGCTTCTGCCCAGAAAGAGGTTTCAATGTTTTGGTCAAGCAACATTGATTTAGTAGCTTCTACAATGGTTCTATTTTTTTCTTTCAGCGACCCCATTTTGTTGAGGGTTGTAGGCAACTATGAACTCCCTCTAAATTCTAGGAGTCATGCAGAATTCCTTAAAAATTTCAAAGGTTTATTCTTTCCCATTGTCTGTCCTTAAGGTTTTTATTTTCTTCCTGGAGAAGTTTTCAGTAAGGGCTTTGAACTCTTTGAACCTTTTGAGGATTTCTATTGACTCTTTACATTTAAGGAAATAGATCCAGGTTTTCCTAGAGATGTCATCTATAAATATGACATAGTATAGAAATCCTGCTTTAGAGGGTACAAACATGGGTCCACATAAGTATGAGTGAACCAGTTCTAACACATTTAGGGTTTTTCTCAAGCTATTGTGAAAGGATCCCTTTGTATTCTTTCCTAGGGCACAATCTTTACGAGTTCCTTCATGAGATGGTTTTAACTTAGGTAAGCCTATTACAAGTTTATCCACAAAAGGTATGGCACGGAAATGAAGGTGTCCTAATCTTCTATGCCAAATCTCATTTGAATCAAAGGTGTCAAGGGTAAGGGCTTGTTTAACTTCAATGCATAGTTTGTAAAGGTACCCTTGTCTTAAGCCTATGGTTTGGGCTTTCTTGATAGTTGAGTTCTTAGGCCATGCTAGAAATTTCCCATCCATAAAGGTAACTCTATATCCATTGTCTTCAAGGGAAGAGATGGATATTAGATTCCACTACATTCCAGGTACAAATAAGACTCCAGTGAGTTGAAGAGACATACCAGATTTCAGTTTGATGGAGCAAGTTCCAACCCCTTTTACAAGGTGTGCAGAATCATCCCCAATGGTTACTCCTTCATCAGTCCTTTCATCCATAGTGTCTAAGTGTTCTCTGAATCCTATGATATGTCGAGAGGAACCACTATCAATTACCCAGTTGTGGGTGTTGTTAGATACTTGACTAGATAGGGCTGTATAGAACACAAAGTTCTCAGATTCATGATCTAAATTTGTCTTTCCTACTTTGGCACAAGATGCTTGTTGCTTTGATTTGTCAGGGCACTTCATTGCATAGTGGCCATATTGATCACATCTAAAGCACTGAACTTGAGAGATGTCTTTCTTCTTAGAAGATCCCTTTCCATTAGAATTTCTCTTTCTTTTAGAAGATCCTTTCTTGTAGGAGTTTTTCTTATTCCTTTTGTTAGACGTTGTGTTGAGTACATGAATGTCTTCATCTATGTTCTTCTATTTATTTTCTTTTGTGGAGAGTCTTGTTTCCTCTTGAAGGCAGTCTGTTCTTAGCCTATCAAATTTGGAGAGTTTAGACCTCGCACTTATTCCTTGAACAAATGACTCCCATGAGTTTGGTAGGCCTCCTAGTGCAATTAGAGTGAACTCTTTGCTATCAACCTAATATCCAATTGTGGATAATTGATCCCTTAGTTCAATGACCCTCATGAAGTATGCATTGATTGTTTCTACTTTGTTTATTTGGATATTGTTGATTTGCCTCTTTAATGCAAGAGTCCTACTTGTATTGTTGATCTCATAGGTGCTCTCAAGAGATTTGAACATTTGATATGCAGTTTCATGTTTTTCTAGGATGGGCACTATATGATCCCTAACTGCAGCTACTAGGATTTTCATGGCCTTTTCATTGTTTTCAATCGATTGAGTTTTCTCAAGATCAGCCTCTGGTTCCTTTTTGTTTTCTCTCACAAGTGAGTCTAATTTTTTCTCCTTAAGAATCGTCATTATTCTAAATTTCCATGATGTGAAGTTGTTTGCTCTTGCAAGACGATCTTCAAATTTGATCACACTAGACATTATGAAGAATGTGATGTGAATTCGATTTTAGAAAATATGAATTTTCTAAAGCAATCTGATATCTAGATTTGATTTGGATTCACACAACTTGGCTCTGATACCATGTAAATGTAATCAAATCTTTATCAAATAGGATTCTAAGAAATCTAAGGAATTACTAAGGTCTGAAATTATGTGTGAGAATTCTAAGTCAACTACTAATTTCCAGATTTCTTCTCTTATGCTAAATGCGTTGACTGCATAACATTAATAAATTTCAATGTTTGCATATCAATGAGGGAACCACCATATGTATGTTTGGAGACCTGCCTCTAAGAGATGCGTCTCATGAGAGGATGTGTCTCCACACAAGTGGAGACACGTCTGCTCATGGGACGTGTCCCTTTGAGCGCATAGGTTCCACACATAACAGACTAACATTTGGTTAGTATCTTTAACACACACACACAACCTTATATGTGGTGGGTATATAATATGAGTTCCAATTTATATTTAAATGCAAAATTTTAACATCATTTATTTCGAATTTTATATATATGCTTATAAATTCGAACTACTTATTTTCCAGAAATATTTATTTTGAAGAATAACCTTGATCACATATAAATGATGATGTTGCTTTCAGCAATCATCATTTATATCTGACCAAAGCTACCATTCATCAACAGATTGCACAACATCAACAGACCGAGGTAGTAAAGGATCAATAGTAGCGGTAGCAAAAATAGGAGCCTGGGGAGGCTCAGACACCAAAGGAGGGACAGGAAGATCGCCTTCCTCAGAGGAATCGTTAGAAGAGTCCAAAGAGTCTGAATAGGGAGAACCGACTGTGAGGTGATCAGATAGAGAATTCCTCCACCAAGTAGCAGCACCCTTGCGGCGAGCAAGAGGACAACTCGAGGCCAAATGACTAGTAGAAAAACACCTCCTGCAATGAAAGGGGAGGCCCTCATAGTCCAAAAGTTGCGACCAAGGTCTGTCCAACACCATCAAAACCACATCACCATGGAGGGGTTTGGAAATATCCAAATCAACCAAAATATGGTCCACCGTAGTGTGCCCCAGATCCTGAGACGTTGAGTCCACCTTGAGGAAATGTCCAATGGAGTTACCAATAGCTTCAAAATAGGACAACTCCCAATACTGAAGAGGGAGATTCAGAAGATGGACCCAAACAGGTCTAATATTTAGCGGCTCAGTAAGCGGGTTGAAGGAATGTGACCAAGGCTGGATGGACAGTGAATGGATACCCCACATACATCCCCTATCCAACAAACAATCCCTATCCGCAAGGGAGAAGAAGGTGGCAAAGAAAAACCCTCGAGCACTAGGGTAAAGCTCAATCCGTCCTGAGACAATGGGCTTCCAAGAAACATAAACCCACTCATGGAGATAAGGAAGGGAGGGCCATAGGCCATTAAACTTGCAAACCACACCCTACCTCAAATAATAATCTTCATTTTCAACAACTTCAGGACCACATACAACCATAGGGGAATCCCTAGCACATGGCATAGGACGAACCTTAGAGGGAGCAAGTGCAAACCCAGTGCCAACCTTAGATACTGCCCCAGAGAAAGACTTCTAACTAGCAAGAGCACCAAAGGTAGGAGAAAATGACACCTTAGGGAAAATAGAGGGAACAACAACACCCACACCAGGTAGTGCAATGTCCACGCCATGCCCCAACAAGGAATTGGGAGGAGCCCCCGCAACACAGCCCCCATCACCAGAAACCAAAGCAGCCGCAACCCTATCAACATTAATCTCTGCCCGGAGGGCATCACATACACTAGATTTTCTCATGTAGAGAAAATTGGAAGGGGAAGAGAGGACAGGCCCACCCACACTAGCACCCACACCCATGGCAGCCTACGACAACCCCACACTCGTTGCCAGAGAACCGCCCAACAGGGAGTAGTTCGCCAGGGAGCGATTTGGTAGAGGGTCGTTTGATAGAGAGCCGACTGAAGAAGGCACCATGTTGTCCGCAACAAACACAGGAGGCCGACAAACACTCTCACCTAGAGACTCCACGCACGTAGGAGGCCATTGGAATCGCCCGCCAAAGAAATTTTGAATTCACCTGCCCAGATTCGTCATGTTGGTTACCCTAGAAATTCATGATAATGTTGTTTGACTTAGGAATTCAATTAAGTGCTAGAGGTTTTTATTTAATTAAATTTATTTCAACAAACACAATATTGAAAACATCAACTATGGTGTGGTTTAATCATGGAAAGGATTATTTTCCTATATTTAATTTACATGATACATAAAAACAAGAAAAATAGTGAATAAGTAACATTTGACTGTATTTAGTACTATTGTTCACAAATCTCCCATATTAGTGGCATATACGTTTAATGGTGCAATTGTAATACCTATGCCAATTCTCATTTAGTTTTGGGTCTATTTTGATGAATGTTGTAATGTGATTACATAGAAACATGTAGCACACTCTTGTGCCAAGTTTGGCTTATTCATCAACCCTTATCCATCCTCATTTAGTCTCACCTCAATGTGTATTTACATAGATTTGACCTTCTCCTTGTCATATTTACACATTTTTCCACATATTCACCTCATTATTAGTCTACACTTTCATATATTTATTGTAAGAGATGGTATAGAATGATTTGATACCATGTAATAGATGAAGATTAGCTCAATACCCAAGACCACTTGCAAAAAAATGAAAACCTTCTACAAAAGGTTATGCAAGAATATGCACTTGCTTGATATTAAGACCTATCAAAATGATGATGAGGTATGAAGTATGTTACATATGTGTACAAAAACCTTCCTTATATAGGCAAGGTGATGAATATGATTGAACATGATTATAAGATGCGTCTTAATCCTATGACATGTGACAACTAACAAACTAACTACCTAGGAATCATGCACAAAAGATGGATAAGATAAGTTCTAGAAAAGCCAACTAAGACTTCTAGAAAGAATCTTATATCCTAAGTAAACTTAACATGTGAATAAGTCCCCTAAGTCCCTAGCTAGGTAAATTACTAAGTACAAGACTTTATATTCACATCAAAATTTATACCTAATCCTTAGATGTTGCATTCCCTACCTTGGTCAATACCATAATGTGGGGAGTCACTCCCACATAATGTAAAACTAACACCTAATTAATTTTTTTAAAAGAAAATCAAAATTGTTGATTCTCATTCTTTTTGTCTAGCATTAGGAGCCAACTTGGTACATTTAAAGGCAATTGTTTGTTATTTCTTGGGTTTAAAAGAAACTCAATATGTAAATCATTCATAAGTAGGAACAAAAAGGCATATCTTAAAATCCTAAGAATTAGAATAACCATTCTAAAAGCATTTCATTTTGGAGCACTAAAAGGAACCCAAATTTGTATTTTAAATCATTTAGGACACTTGCATGTATGAATGTTGTATTTGATATCCATCCATAGTTTTAAAGTTGGTCTAATCGAGGAGATTGACCTAGGAGAATATGACCCTTATGATATAGCAATATCCCCAAGATATTTTTCAATACCATTTATCCTTACACACGAACAAACATTAGAGATCTAGGAGTGACACAACATTCAACAATCCATAGTTAGTTAATCAATCCCAAAGATTTAGGGGAGTTCCATGCATTAGTCATCTGTATAGAGAGCATGATTAATTATGTGGCATGCAAATGAATCTACATAATTTATTGTGTTTATTACAATTCTAAGATAATAAACATTTTGAGAGTATATTTTTTGTATTGTGATGACCAAATTCTATGCAAAATCAACACTTAGTTCTTAATTATAGTTTCAAGAGCTAAATGCCTAATCCTCCTCATTTAATTTTGAAGTATTTATTGCATAATTATCATTCATAGCTGATTTATTAATTAATAAAGATTAATTTGTGCATCACTTCTATGCATTTATTTAATTATCTTAGATTTACATAAGGAAAGTATTTTTTTTACAATATGCATTCCCTTATTGAGATAATTGTTGAAACAATTGAACAAACATCTCTATAGATACTACTATATGAATGTATTGAGCTTACATTGATTTCAAGCTAAACAAATGAATTTACTTGAAATATTTAATAAATAAAAGACTAAACTCATGCACAAATTTTCTCACACAAAATCAATGTCAACAAGGAATGACAAGCAATGATTTAAAAATATTCCACAAGCTAGAATTTGGAGGGATTGAAAATAAAAGCATCCCAACAAAGGATCAACGAGGAATCAATAATAGCCTTGTTAAGAATGTGGATATCAACAAGGTAGAGTGTTTGTAGTGATTATATTATTGAAGCCCTAATTTTAGGAGTTCTATTTTCTTGTATTTTAGAAGTGTTTTCTTCTGAAAAAAAATACATACATAGGCACTAGATAGGGGGTTAAAAGTAGAAGCCAACTAGAAAGCATGTTAGCTATGGAACCCATTTTATTTTGGGGGTGCAGGGGGTACTCCTATGTGGGGTTTGGGGGCCATGCACTTGAACAAGGGTTCAAGGGTAGTGCCCAAGAAGGCAAGTTATTTATATTTCATTATAAATTTGGACCATTCATCATTATGTCACAAATATGATAGTAGAGGTTATGTTGGATTTTCTTGTCTTAGGAGGCAACCCCCTTTTATGAGGGAATTGTATTATGGATATGTATGATATTGTATTGTGTGAGGAGACTATGATAGAGATAACATAAAGTTGTAGTAGATGTGTTGTGGGTTGTATCCCTTCATTTTGTTGGATGAAATAAAGGAAGGACTGACTGTTTCTTTGTGGACATAGCCCATATTGGGTGAACCATGTGTATTTGTGCCTTTGTGTTTTTATATTTTATTTCTACATTCATTTTATTATATATTTCTCCATGATCATATTCCTAACAACTGGTATGAAAGGCATACATTTATTTGGCTAATAAACTTGAAAGGAGGGTTTTTGGTTCAATTGGGAGCAATGACAGAAGAAGGAAAGTTTAGGGTTGAGAAGTTTAATGACCACAAGTACTAGCTATGGAAGATGCAAATGGAGAAATATCTATATCAAAAGGATATTTTCTTAAAATTGAGTGGAAATTAAAATAAGCCAACAAATATGATAGAGAATAATGGTAGATTCTTGAAAGAAAGGCACTACAAACAATACAACTATGCCTAGTAGTGTGGGTGGATTTCAACATATCAAAAGAAATGACAACAATGGATTTGATGAAGACATTGGATAAACTGTATGAAAAGATCTTAGCTTCCAACAAGGTATTTCATATGAAATGTTTATTTAATATTGAAATTTTAGAATGTGGGTTTGTTGCTAATCATTTAAATGAGTTTAACATGATCACCAATCAGTTAAGTTTTGTAGGAGTAACCTTTGATGATGAGGTTAGGGATATTTTGATTTTGTGCTCATTACCAAAAATTTGGAATAGTTTGGTCGTGGTTTTGAGTAATTATATCTCTATTTCAAGCACTTTAAAGTTTGGTGATGTTGTTGTTGTTATCCTTAGTGAGAAAATGTGATAGAAAAGCACAGGTGGGATTTTCTAGTAATGCTTTGATTGTGGAGAGAAGTTGAAGACAAATGGAGAGAGGAAAGAGCCTAGGAAATCATGAGAAGCCTAAGAAGGGAAGGTCCAAATCCAAAGGAAGGTTGGAGTGTTGAAATTGTAGGAAGAAAGGACACTTGAAGAAAGAATGTTGCTCTCAAATAGGAAAACAAGGAGATGGACAACAAGAAAATAATAAGGAAGAAAATGTAGCAAGTAATATGTTGTAAGATACTTTAATCCTTTCATTAGATAATATTATCGATTTTAGATGTTAGAATCAAGAGCTTTATTTTATGCCACACCCCATAGGAAATATTTTTTAGACTATGTTCAAGGTGATTTTGGACAAGTTTACTTGGGTGATGATGAACCATGTAAAATTGTTGGAAAGAGTAAGATATATATAAAATTATAAAATAGAAATCAATGGTTGCTAAAAGGGGTGAGGGATGCTCTTGATTTGAGAAGAAATCTAATTTCAACAATATAACTAGGAATTGAACTTGTACAATTACATTTGTAGAGAATTTGTGGAAGGTCACTAAAGGACCATTGGTAGGTACATTGTATTTATTTACTGGTACATTGTAATTTTTCTATTGCCTTAGCTTCTATAGGGGAAGATACAACATTGTGGCACCATAGGATTGGGCACATGAGTGAGAAGGAAATGAATATTTTCCAATCAAGGAATTTGATGCTAGGTTTGAAACAGGTTGATTTAGATTTTTGTGGAAACAATGTTTATGAAAAATAGAAGAGTCAAATTTCTTAGAGTTGGAAAGGAAAAAAAGAGAAAAGTTAGAGCTTGTGTATTCAGATGTATGGGGACCATCTTAGGTATCATCTCTTGGTGGCTCTTATTATTATGTTACTTTTAGTGATGATACAAATAGAAAAACTTTGGTTTATTCCATTCAAAGAAATTTTTTATGTCTTTGATACTTTTAAGAAATGGAAATTTTTGGTTGAAAATGAGAAAAAAAAAAAAGTTGAAATGTCTTAGATCATATAATGGAGGCAAATAATACAAGGAGTTTGATAGTTACTCTTCATACCATAGGATTCATAGATAGAAGATAGTTCCAAGAACACCACAAGAAAGTAATGTTTCAAAAAGGATGATTGTGATAATCATCAAGCATGCAAGGAGTGTGAGATTGCATGTAGGTTTGCCTTATAATTATAGGCGTATGTTGTGGATACTACTGTTTACTTAATCAATAAAGGGCCTTCAAGTTCCTTGGATGGTGGTATTCTAGAGGAGGCATGAGCATGTAAAAAGGTAAACTATTTATTTCTAATTTTTTTGGTTGTGAAGCATTTATCCATATTGATATAGAAAATGCTAGTGTGAAAAGTCTCTTTATGCATCTAGTTAGCATTTATCTAGTTCCTACACCTAGTAGTCCCATTCACACTAGCTTAAATTCACTTAGTGGTTTAGTTATCTCACCTCATAGACACTTGACACATTCCTTCACACTTGTCCCAAGTGTTCTACATGTGTCACATCTCTCGAAGAGTTAGTCAATCTTTCTATTTCACCTTCCTACTTCCTCCTTGTCCTATATAAACAAGGAGTGATCATTGTATTAACACACATTTTATGATAGTTTTGTAATGTTGTAAAATTGCACCCTTTGCAATTTCACATTCTTTCTTGTATCCACTTTAGTGTCTACTCCCTTAGTATTTGTGTAGGCTCATTTTAGCCCATACATTAGCCTTTTTCCCTTCTCAAGATGCTCAAGACCCCTTTTCAACAACTACCCCTGCGTGCCAGCTTTGCATCAAACCCTATGCTTTTCATGTTCTTGTCATTTTGTAGCATGATGTGTCTCCAGACACTAGCATACTACACGGACATCTGTGTGCCACGCTAGAGTCCTGCAACATTTCAACGTTCAAAAACTATTTTTGAGTTCCTTGCCACTTGCTAGGTACTTTTGTCAGTAGTAACAACCTAGGATGCCTTGTAACAACTTGGAAAACTTATTTTCCCTCCTCTTCTCTCTTCAAATGTGATCTTTTCAATATAGTTAGTCATCTTGGGTTCTATCTTGAACTCTCTTCTCCTTTCTTGGACATTCTCTTCTCACTTTGTCAAACTTGCATAGCTCTCTACAACTTTCTACAACAGCCTCAAGCTCTCAATTTCTTACAACACTCTTTGCAACTCATTTGGCTCTCACAACTTTGTCTCTCTTTGGCTTCCTCAAGCCTCACAAGTGATATCTTTCTTATCTTGCATCTTTGAGCATCTTGGGATTTATCACATCCCCTTTCTAAGCATTTTACTACTTTGTCTATCTATCGATCTCATGAAATGGGTTCTCCTCCTTGAGCAGGGATTGCTTTTATCACTTCGTATTTGTTTATTTTGTTCATTTTCTCTATCTATTTGGCTGTCTGTTGAGGTGGGAGCACCGAAGCAGGGGTTTGATTGCGGAAATCCCATAAACAACCCCAACATTTTTCCCTCGGTCTTATGTTTGCAGGTGTTGAAGATATTCATTTGTTGGAGGATTCATTACTTGGTCTATTGTGAGCACTTCCTTTCTCCTTACTTTATTTCAATTCTATCATATTTTGTTACATTCTCGCATTCCAAGAGTTCTTAGCAGTCAGAGTCGTAGTAGGCATATTGTTGTTTTCTATGATACTCTCGATTTTTTGTCCGTATGAGACGCCAATGTGCCTATGGGACTCTACCGCGTCGCCCTGTCGTCCATTTGTTATGCTATTGTCCTTTGGCTGAGAATTCGTCAATTTGTCCAAAAGGCCTTTATGACCTACTCTTTTTGGTCCTGGAACTCTCACTTTGTTCCTTGAGGTAGTTTAGGGCAGTTTTCTCCTTGAAATTCTCTTGAGAATAAAGAGACTCGTGTGCATCAAACCCCCTTTCTCTACAAGTTTATTGGCTTATGCATTGTGCTTGATTCATTTTGTGGAATTTTGAATATTGCATTCATTATTTGTTGCTCAAACATGGTATCAAAGTGTTGAATTGTAAGCTCCTTCTCATTTTTTGGTAAATTAAGCTTTTATCCCTATCGACGAAGCATCGTGGAGCCAAACATACACCACCATTACGTCTGAAACTGAGAAACAAAGAATTACCTTTTATTTCATGAAAAATGTTAACTTTGAAATTTTGCAATTTTTTTTGTAGCAATACCTTGTATGGTACAATACCGTACAAATCCGTACTGTACGATTTTTTATTAAAAAATGCAAGAAAAAATTAGGGTTGAATCGCCCTCTACCCATTATGCCATTTTGGTTGACATTTATCTTTGTTGTAGATAATTTTGGTCAAGTTTTCAAGAAAGTAGCAGTTTAAAGGTTCCAAAATATCTTTGTATCATGATCTTGTGTGAGATTTCACTTGTTGAGGAATTTTTGTGAGACCACATGCCCTCATTGTCTACTACGAGCAAACCTCTTCACACAAATCCCATCTCCATGCTATAAAGGGGTTTACCAACGTTATTCTCTTCAAGTGGCCACTCAAGATCTCCAACTTCGCAAGGGCGAAGGCACATGAGGGTTTGTGATCTTGGAATTTCTTTTGTAGGATTGAAATTGCAGTAAATGTTTTTTGCAGTCCTTTTATGGTTTTTGTTTCTCACTCTTGCAAATTGGAGTTTTTTTTGCTTTGGGAAAGTAGATTTGAAGACCACATACTCCTGCTCAATCCACATTAAGTTACTCTTCACACAACCCACAACCTCCACACATACTTGCGTGGCCTCTTGACTCAGGCTCAAAACCCCAACGGTCACATTTACTTGGCGTGAAGATTTTGAATATCGAGCTTCTCCATTGGTGACATGAGTTTTGAGCAGTTGTTGTTGATATTGTACTTGAAAATTGGTTTCGTTTGATAGAACGACCATTATTCCAGCTCCAAATCTGCTATGAAGATCACCAAGTTCTACTTTTGTGTGTGTTGAAGGGGATGCTCTTTGTTATCTCTGCCACACAACACCAAACCTCCACCATTGGCACCTCCAAATAATATTTTTTTCCATGATATAAGGTGTGACGAGCCTTGCTACAAGCGTTTTACTTACAGCTCATCTAGGCCGACCTCCACTATGCCCTTTGACTCGGTCTCAAGCCATCTCAACGACTATTTTCCCTATTGATTGTTAACTATTTTCTTCTAATTGCTAACACTTCATTTTAATCGTGAAGATAACTCTTTGAGCTTGTAAAGGGGGTTCTTTTTTATTTTACTTGCAAATAGGGGGTATTTTTTTAAGTGTAAATAGTTGAAAAGAAGTTGGTTTTGTTGCTGACATTCAAGTGTTGAGATGATTTCAAAATTGTACTTTTTAAAGTTGTTTTTAGACCTCCAAAATTAGTGTAATTTGTGCAAATTTTGATGGGGCATAACTTTCACTCCATTTGTCAAAAAATGATTATTTTTTTGAGATTCATCAAAATTTTACAAGGATTTTAGATTTGCATAAAAAATTAAGTTTTGGGAAGCCTATTTTTCCATATTTGTAAAGATCTTTCTGACTTATAAATGGATGATTTGGCTTCCAAACTTAACAATGCTATATGGATGATTACCACTTGAGGATACTTCAAATGATGGTCCTAATCCACCGCCACCACCTCCACCACCACTTCCACCTCCTACCACTCATGTTTTACCCAAGTGGGCTCGAGGTGTTGTTGAGGAGGCTAGTTATTTGGCTAGTGATCTTGCATCCTCTAGATGCACTTGTTCACAAAATTTCAACACTATTCTTTTGGCTCATGCTATATCTCCAAATCTGTAGGTTTTCTTAGAGGCTTCCACTATTCCAAAGTGGGACAATATTATATGGCAAACACTTGGGAAAAGTGTTCTACATGTGTCAAACTTTTGCAAGAAGATCTACTAGGTTAAGTAGACCCCTTGAACAACACTCTCCTTCATTGTATTATGTATTGTTCATTGATTTTTATGAACCCAAAAGTTATGAAGAAGCAATGCAAGTAGAAACCAAAAAGAAGTAGGAGAAAGGCATGAAAGAAGATATGGACTCTTTTATAGAAAACCAAACTTGGAACTTGGTTTAGTTGTTTGCAGTTAAAAGAGAATTGCAGAATAAATGGGTTTATATGATAAAGGAAGAGCATGGAGGAAAAAAAAGGTACAAGACCAGACTTTTTGTAAAGGGTTTTGCAAAGAAAAAAGGTATAGAATTTGATAAAATGACTCCCATTATAAGTATTTTAAGCCTTGTGGCAATAGAATATTTGCATCTTCAACAATTAGATGTAAAGATACATTTTTCGCATGGGGATTTGGAGGAAGAGATTTATATGCAATAGCCACAGGGGTATGAAGTGAAAGGGAAAGATAAATTAGTATGAAGGTTGAAGAAGAGCTTGTATGGCCTAAAACAAGCTCCACAACAATGGTATTTAAAATTTGGTAGTTTTATGAAAGAACAAGGTTATAGTAGATGTCATTCTGACCATTGTGTTTATTTCAAGAGACTAGATAATGACATCTATATTATATTATTATTATATGTAGATGGCATTCTTTTTGCAGGGTCTAACATGTAGGATATAAACATGCTTAGAATAAAAAATAGCTAATTCATTTGTGATGAAGGATTTGGGTGTTGAAAAGAAAATCCTTGGTATGAGAATAATAAGAGATGAAAATATTAAATTATCATTGTCTTAGAGTGAGTACATAGAGAAGGTGATGAAAATATTTTGAATGCAAGATGCCAAATCAGTTAGTACACCTTTTCCAAGTCATTTCAAACTGACTAAGGAGATGTGTCTTCAGACACGAGAGTAGACAAAATACATGTCTAAGGTTCCATACTTATCAACAATTGGAAACTTGATGTATGTGATGGTGTACACAAGACCATATATTTCACATGCAGTAAGAGTTTCATGCAAGTATATGAACAATCCAATAAAGAGCATTGGAACGTAGTAAGGTGGATTCTCGGGTATTTGTAAGGTACTAATACCTAGGCATTATGTTTTGGAGGTTCCAACTCTACTCTACAAGGATATGTTGATTCAGATTTGGCAAGTAATATAGATAGCAAGAAGAGCATCATAGGGTATGTTTTTACTATAGGTGGAAAAACATTCAATTGTATTTCTAGATTGCAAAAAAAATTATACTTTCAACAACATAAGTAGAGTGTGTCATTGCTACAAAGGCTAGTAAAGAGATGATTTGGTTACAAAGGTTTATGGAGGAATTGGGAAAGAAGTAGGAGGATAGCAGATTGTATAGTGATAGCCAAAGTTCCATTCATCTTGCAAATAACTCATCCCTTCTTTCTAAGACTAAACATATAAAACTTTGGTATCATTTCATACGATCAATTTTGGAAGATGGACATTTGGATGATACACACTAGAAAAAATCCTCCAAACATGTTGACAAAGGTAGTAACTCAAGAGAAACTGATTTATTTCTTATTTATAGTTGGCCTTCAAGGATGATGGTGTAGATGAGAAACTTGCCAAGTTCAAAGTTGGAGCCTAGTCCATCGAGTGCAATAATGGTGGAGTTACTGTAATCAGTGTCCAAGTGGGAGATTGTTAGTATGGAGCTTGATTATCTTCCTAATTAGTCTCTGTGTGGGAGTTTGTTGGTTTTGGAGTTTATTTTAATTTGGGCGTGTAGGGGGGTTACCCCCTCATTGGGTTCGGGGGGGATGATCCCCCAACAGAGGGTCTAGGGTCAACACACCCTGGTGGGGATTCAAGTGCAGTGCCCCTAAAGCCAAATTATATATATTTTTCATTGTAAATTTGAATCATTCATCATTGGGTCACAAATTTGATTGTAGAGGTTATGTTGTATTTTCTTGCCCTAGAAGGAAAGCCCCTTTTATGAGGGAATTATATTATATTTGTGTATGATATTGTATTGTGTGAGGAGACTATGACAAAGAGAAGAGAAAGTTGTAGCAGATGTGTTGTAGGTTGTATCCCTTCATTTTGTTGGATGAAATAAATGAAGGACTGGTTGTTTCTTTGTGGACATAGCCCATATTAAGTGAACCATGTATATTTGTGTCTTTGTATTTTTATATTTTATTTTTTCATTAATTTTATTATATATTTCTCTGTGATCATATTCCTAACAAAGAATTTGTATGAACCACAAGATTGGAAAATACTAGCACTAGTATCTTAAATACATTTATAAAAGACATAAAGATAGCAATATTGAGTCACCTATAAATTGGATTTATGAAATAAGTTAGATAGATGTCTTTAAATTTATTTCTTATACCTATTGTCCTCTTTTAGAAAGATATATTTAAGATATCTAAGATATATATATATATATGGATATGTGTATATGTATATATGTATATGCATATGTATATATATATGTGTGTGTGTGTGTGCATGTATACATACATTTATATATGTCTACACATATATGTATATGTATATGCATATGCATATGCATATGTATATGTATATACATATGTATGTGTATATATGTATATATGTATATGCACGTATACATATATAAATATATGTATGTATGTGTATGTATGTGTATATATATGCATATATATGTATGTATTTACATAAATAAATATATATACATATATACATGTATGTATATATGTATGTGTGTGTATATATATGTATATATACATATACATATATGCAAGATGCTATCAAGGGGGTAACTCCCTATTAAACATGAAATATTTACATTCCAAATCTTAAAAATAAGGTTCTTAAGAACAACTTATTCTACTTCTTTTGAGCCTTTTGTACTAGAAATCTCCTTAGACTCATATCCTCCTCTAGGGCTATTGAACATGATATACAACATTTCTTTTTTTAACTCAAGTGCTCAAGCTTGCTACTCCTTTGCTAATATATCCTTGCTCTCTTTAATGAAACTATGGTATTCTTCCAAATTGCATTTGATCAACCTAGTCCCAAAAATTAACCAAGCCTTATGAAATGCAACATTAATTTCCATTTCCAAAATCTTGAAAACTCCTCCAAGGCTACTTGAAGTTGCCTTGATGCATATTCTTGTTGCTTTAACAAAAAATTTCTTGTATTTTTTCAACATATAGTTGGTTGTCACCAACTTCCCCCACCCCTTCTACCACAAAGCATCAATTATATTTGAGAGGAAAATCTCAATGAAAAATGTGTCATGTTTGTGCCCTACATCCTTCTCCCATGCCTTTGAGCCAATGATCACAACAATCATTCTATCAACATGCTCTAACCCAATGCAAAAGAGCTTTACATAGTTGAGGTGCAGATATGCTGGTCACTATAGTTGCAGTCCATATTCATTGACAAAACTCTATCTCTATCCTTCTAGCTCAACATTTATGGAGTCTACAATCTTATTTGAGATTCTTATGTGACTTTCCAAGTAGATTTGTCCCTAATTCTTCCCCTCCATGTGTGGGGAGAGGTTCTCCATCATGACCTTGCAATCTCCCTACACACCAAGGGTACACTTGAAAATTCACTTGTTATGATTGGTGACTTATGTACATTGATGATGGTCCTTTTGAATTCATTTATGATCTTAATCCTCCTATATTGTACTCCAAGACTTGCTATTTGATCAACATCATGGTTTGCTAACCTATCAATTACTTTTATAGCCTTCTACTAGCAATGATAAATAGAGAACCTTACCATTTTCTCACGGATGTGCTAGATGTTTCCCAACATACTTACGAGTTTCCAATTTACTGTGACTTTTTGAATTGCATTGATACTTATCATAGAATCTCCTTTTATTTCAATATTAGTGATGAATTTTCTTTGCATAGTTTGAGTCTAGTTAGCATCACTTCAAACTTAGCCTAATTGTTAGTTCCATTGTTCAGTTTCTTACAAAATTGATCATATAAGTTTTTCTCAATTATTTCAAATTATACAACCAACTCTAGATGCCCCAAGGTTGCCACATGAGACACCATCAAATTTAATTTCAATCACCCTCTTAAAAGTGGGAATCATTTGATCTTGACTCTCTCAATCTTAAATAATTGATTTATCCCACCACTCCTCCCACACAAAATTATATGTTTTTGATCGAACCATTGTATTACAACCCTTTATCTCCTTTATAATCAAATCTATCAACATAATAAATCAAAATTAAAAATGAACATCATATACTACTTGTCCTCATATTAACACCCCAATATTAAAAAAAGGTTAAGGAAATAATGAACTATAATATTCATTCAATTTCCTAGGTGTGTACATTAACATCTTTTTCAAATAAGAAAATTTATTATGTTTTACAAAATATTATCTAAATAAATAATTAGTGGAAAATCTCAACCATAATACTGACAATTATTGAAAATTAAATAATAAAATATAAAAAAACTATTTTTATTTTAAAAATAAGATTCTAATTTATCTTATAATTTTTTACCATATCTCTCCATGGTTTTAAATTCCAGAAACTCCAAAAACCCCCCATAAAACTCCATCCTTAAAAAATTACTATATATGAATTATTATTGACTCTATTCTAAGTCTGTTACTAAAATTTCTTCTTTCATCTGTAATGGAATCTTCGACTGTATTTTAAACCAAAAAAATGAGGTCTTATCGGTCAATATCATTGCTTGGAACGCCCGTCACAGGCAGTGCATGCATAGAAAACTGGCTATTTAAATTGGATAGCATACATTTTCTACTATTTTGCAGCAATATCATGCTTCATAATTATGCCATCTTTAAGGTTAAGATTAGAATGATTGACTTACAAAACTTAAAACTAAAAATATGACTCCTTGATAACTATGAAATCAAGTGCAATAAAGAACCGTAGAAGTTTGAGCACTGCAAGTTCTGTGTTCAGTTTTTTTAAAGGATTCAATACATTTTATTTATAATCTTGTTAACTTTCGATTTTAATCAATAATTCATGAAATATGTTTCAAAATGTCGATGATGTAAGGAAGCAAAGGTGTGCGGAAACGCTTCCTACGCTAATCTTGAGAGAACGAATATGCAGATTTCAATATAAAGTATTACAACGATTCAAAGAAACACATTCAAGAGTATAAATGAAATAACCATAAACACATAACACTGTGATTATCGTGGGGAAAACCCTTACGGGAGAAAAACCCCACCCTCTAAAACCTGCATAATGTATTATCAAATCAAAGAAGATTACAATACACTTGCAATGCAAGTTCTTACAAGAGCATCACCTCAACTCAAGCTTGGAGAGACACCACTAGCATCCTTCTAGCACCCAGCCTTGCAAACAAAACTCCATTATGTAAACTCCTCCCCAAGCCCTCCTTATATAGTGATTTACAACCTGGAAACCATTTGTGGTTTTACAAAACCATGGGCTTAACCACCATGCCACATGTTGCCCATTTTTGACATTTACATTTCCAAGATGGAAAAACAACCAGGTTAAAATAGTAATCCCGTCCATAATTTTGTCCTCTAGTTTAGACCCCCATAAAAGACATAAAACAAATTAACTATGCTCTAAAAATGGCCCTCCTATATTCTACTAAGGACAAGGCACCTTTTAACAACTCATACACCTTTTTCCAATGCATAAACATGTGGAAAACTGCCACAAACAAATTTTGTAATTTTCTTGGAAAAGGCTTGCAAGGTTGAGACATATTTCTCAACAGATGAGAAAAAATTGACACAACTGAATTCACAAACATCATCATAATTGCAAAAATCTAATACATTTAATCCAATCTACACAATTAAATCCCCATAAATCATAAACTACAAATTCACTTATACATAATTAGATTGCAGATTACAAGTTCAGATGAAATTATAACTCTCCAGTAACTAAACCATAACACTAACAATCCATTTACCAAACAAAAACCAAGGAAAAATAAGAAGAATACAGGAGGATTTAAATCTTAGATACTCACAATGATGCCTGAAGTGAAACCCACAATAACGCTAATGACCATGGAAAAAGCAGCCAGCTCCAAATTGCCCACATGTCCTACAAATGTCTGTGTTATGACATTGAATCCAAAAGTTGCAAGTCGACTGAAGATTGCTGCCCTTGCAATTTTCCATGTGGCTTTTGACTCAACCCAAAATCTCCCTGGCAGATCTGGGTCTATGGAGAAGCCTCTTCCTCTTCCTTGAGCAGGTAACAGGGGACTTGTAACAGACACTTCCTCCATTATCTTTCTTCCAATTGGTTGCCAATACTTTTAGGAACAGAAAAATCCAGTTATTCCCCAGTCAATCCCTATGCCTGGTAGTTAGAATATACAGGTAGATATATAAAATGATTCAAGCACCTGCTTAAAGTACTTGTCTGTGGATCTATTGGATTTTTCTTTTTGGGGTCATGCCCCATTAGATTCCATGAAAACTTTCTTGAGTAAGACGCCCTTACTGTTTACACAACAGACATTCCCTTGATTTCAGGTGGGATGGAATAAAAAATTTAAGATGTGATGGAAGAAGAATTGTCTGGAAATAAACATCGGTTGTATACAAATCTAAGCTGTAAGGTAGGCATGTGCTTCCTATTTTATAAAATAATGTTCACTATTAGTCAAAAGTCATGAGAAAGCACCTTTTTTTCTAATGCTGGATAAGCTAAAAGGAATTAAAAATACAGAGAACAACCATGACAATAACAAGAGCAGCACATTTTTCACGAGTGTGGGGTTACTGATATTAAACAGCAAATGCAATCATATTAAGATATGAATTTAAATGGATGTGGGGATCTCTGGTAGGACAGAGAAAAGACTTTGAGTTCTTTGTTAGGAGACAATTTTTTGGGGAGTTGTATAAAACTTGGAGACATGCCAAATAATGATATATTGCTTAAGGATGCAGACAGTTTAAAATATTATGAACTTGGATATGTCTTGCAGAAACGACGTCCTCCATACCTGCACACAACCACTTAACTTTTTTTTATGAAATGACATCCACCATACCTGCACACAATCACTTAATTTTTTTTTAATGAAATGACATCCTCCATACCTGCACACTACCATTAGATACATGTACTTGCAAAAATTTTTTTTACTATGTACACAAATCTATAATCATAAAAAAATGCATTACTTTTCAAATGTGAAGCAAAAAAACATATGAAGTAGTGTGTTGTATGTTATAGTGTATAAGGAATTGTGGAGTTGTGATTGAGTTGGCAACCATAGTATAGACATATAATATTTGGGTCTAGAAAGACATCATGATGCATATAACAATTGTGGAGTTTTGACTTGCACAAATTATGTAAACATGATCACCTTAAAAAAGATGTGTAAATAGAATTATGATGCATGGAACAATCATGTAGTTGTTGTTGGAGCAGAAAATAATGAATGCAATATTCAAACTATCATGAAAAGAATCAAGCACAATGCAAAAGTCAAATAACTATCATAGAATGTGTAGAATACAGTGACCACTCGTTGTTTATATAGAACAAGGAAGAGGTAGGAAGGTGAAACAAAAAGACTGATTAACCGTCCAAGTGATGTGACACGTGTAGAACACTTGGGGCAAGTGTGAAGGCATGTGTCAAGTGTCTATGAGGTGAGACAACTAAACCACTTAGTGAACTTAAGCTAGTGTGAATATGACTACTAGGTTTTGGAACTAGATAAAAGATAACTAGATGCATACAAACACTTTTCACACTAACAACCCCCCTTAAGTGATATTTAAGGAGTAAGTCACTAAAAGATGAGTCCTGACAACAAGGCTTGATAAGGTACTCATGTAAAAAATAAAAGTCTCTCACAAACAGAGTAAAGGAGAAAACCCAGTGGAAAAACTCCTCTCCAAAAAAGAGAACTATAGTCTATATACAAAGGAAGGAGGACTCAAGACCCCCCAAGGACAACTTCCTTCACCCCAAGAAATTGTTGCAATGCAATATAGTGAGGCGATTAAAGGTTTAGTGAAGATGCCTACAATCTGATCTTCAGTACGTAAATACTCTAAGGATAGAACACCATCTTGGACAAGCTGACAAATGAAGTGCATATGGATCTCGATGTGGTTTGTTTGTTGATGCTCAACTGGGTTGCATGAAATGTGAATTGCACTTTGGTTATCACACCAAAGTATAATAGGATGATCAAGTGGAAGACCAAACTCTATTATAAGTTGTCAAAGTCATAGTACCTCATGGCTAGCAAGAACTGCTCCTTGATACTCAACCTTAGTAGATGATAATGCAATAGCAGTTTTCTCCTTCCAAGACCATGCAACTGGACCATAAATGAGAGAAAAAAACAAAACCGGAAATGGACATTCAAGAATCAGCATCTCCTGCCCAATTTGAGTCGTTGTAGCCTACTATTTGTGAAGCCCCTAGTGTGTATTGAATGCTAAAATGAGTAGTGTCACTAATTGTATAATCATTAAATTGCACCCCTCGTAATTTCACATACATCTTTGCATCCGCTTTAGTGTCCACTCCCTTAGCACTTGTGTAGGTTCATTTTATCCTCTGCATAAGCCTTTTTCCCCTCTCAAGATGCTCAACACCCCTTTTCAACAGCTACCCTCAACATCAGCTTTGTGTCGAACCTGATGCTTCTCCCATTCTCGCCATTTCGTAGCATGATGTGTTCAGACACTAGCATGCCGCACAAATGTCTACGCACTACGCTAGCATCTTATGACATTTCAACATTCAAACGACCATTTCCGTTCATGTTTGCCACTTTTCATCTCGTTTTGTCGGTTGTTATGGCTCGAGACGCCTTGAAACAGCTTGGAAAGCTTCTTTTCCCTCCTATTCTCTCTTTTTAATCCATTCTTTCAATCCATTTGGGTCTCCTCGGGTTCTACATTGAACTCTCCTCTTCTTTCTCACTCTCTTGCTTACACAACTCCATACCACTTGCTACAACAACACTCTCACATCCTTACAACACTCTTTGCAACCCTTGGCTCTTGCATGTGATAACTCCCTTGCCTTGTGCTTGTGAGCATCTTGGGATTTCACACATCCTATGTCTATTGCATCTATATTGTGATACGAGTTCTCCTCCTTGAGTGGGGATTGCTTTTATCACCTACATTTTTTGATACGGGTTCTCCTCCTCGAGCGAGGTTTTCTTTTATCACTCATATTTGGTGGTGCGGGTTCTACTCCTAAAGCGGGTTTTTCTTTCAACATACGCTTTGTCAATTTATGTTGCACTCTCTCTTTCTATCTGGCTATCTGTGGAGGTGGGAACACCAAAACGCGGGTTTGACTGAGGCAAACCCCTATATAGCCTCAACACTTTCTCTAGATATTACACATGTAGGATTTGAAGGCATTCACATGCTAGAGGCCTCATCACTTGCGTGGTTGTGAGAATTTATTTTCATCTCTTCTCCTACTTTATCATTTACTTTACTCTATTTCAGTTCTATTGTATTTTATTATTTTCCAGCATTTTGGAATTTCTCAGTAATTAGAGTAGAAGAAGCCACTCTGTCGTTTTCTATGATAAAATCGCTTCTTGGTCCATACGAGACGTCAGCGTGCCTCTGGGACACTAGTGTGTCGTGCTGTCATTTGTATCTTGCATTGATGTCCTTTGGCCAAGAGCTCATCAATTTGTCCGAAGAATCTTCATGGCCTACTATTTCTGATTCTAGAACTCTTGTGTTGTTCGTTGAGGTAGTTTAGGGAAGTTCACCCTGTGAGGCTCTCTGAATGAAGAGAACTCATGAGTAGAAAATCCCCCTTCTCTAAATTTTGGTGAACCAGACGTGAACCGAAAAACTAGGAATTTATTTACCCCTACTTGGTGGGGTCATAACTTTTGACTCAGTGCTTGGAATTCAGAACTATTTGCACCGTTGGAAAGGTCTCCAAGGGGATTAGTTCAGTCTCCAAATTACTATGCCTTTGATAGTTGAAGTTTAGGGACCAACGTAAGTTTCGACCCCAAATTTTTCTTTGAAGAACTCCGAAAATGCAAATTACTAGAACCTAGCAAATACCAAAAATTATGAAAATCTGGATTTTTGGTTTTTCTTAGTTCTATCATCAACCGACTTGTTTTATTCATTATTTATCATATTTAGCTTACTATATTTAAAATGAATTTAATATCTTCTTTTATTAGTTTAGTAACTAACTTTATTCAAAATGTTAATTATATTCCATTTCATGCATGTGATAGTGACTTGGCTTTGCCCATGTCACTTTGTATCTTTGATCCTTCTCATGAGAGTCCTCTTGCTTCAAAGGATATCTCATTGCAAGAAGATGAAATCATTGATACCTTTCTTAATGTTAGTCTACCTTCTATTCATTTCAATGCACTCTCTTTTGGAGATGATGCATTCATGAATGATGAACCTCCCTTTCATTCCAATGCACTCTCTTTTGGAGATGATGCATTCGTGAATGATGAACCTTCCTTTCATTCCAATGCACTCTCTTTTGGAGATGATGCATTTGTGAATGATGAATCTCCTCTCCATTCCAATGCACTCTCTTCTAGATACATTGCATTTGTGAATGATGAATCTCATCTTTGTTCTGATGCACTCTCTTTTGAAGATGATGCATTAGCGAATGATGAATCTCCTTCAAAATTTGATCCTCCTTGGATCGATGTTGAGAATATGTCTTTGAATAATTACTCCACTAGTTGTGATGATTCTGTAAATGTAATCTATGTCTTTGATGCCCCTCAAAGGCCTAAGAGACCACTCATTTACCTAACTCTAGCTAGTCCTTCTCCTAAAAGGATTTGTTCTATTGATGGTGTTCCATTTGATGGTGATTCTATTGATCTTTCTAAGGCTCCCTCTTATAGAGTGGTAGCCCATACTTATGAAAACAGAATGAATAAACAACCAAGCCTTCCTGAAGCACCTAAACCTACAACTAAAGAACTTGTTGATTACGATCTTGTCGAGCAACTTAAAGTTACTCTGGCTAAGATCTCATTGTGGGACTTGCTTCAGTCTACCCTTATTTATCAAGGTATTCTTTAGGAAGCTTTGCAAAAGATCCTCTTGCCTTCTTTCGTTAGGCTAACAAATGCTGATGCATTGATAGCTTATATTCATGTGGATTCGCCGAATATTACATTCTATCCACATGAACTCCCACCTCTGGAAGTACAGAATAAAGCAGGCCCTCTAATGATTATAGTTAACATTAATAAAATCTACATTAGACATACTCTCATTGATGCCAGTTCAACACTCAACGTATGTAGAATTGATCCGTTACATAAGATTAACATCAATTCATCTTCTCTTAATCCTTTTATTGTCATTCATGGGTTCGATAATGTTGGTCGACAACCTTTGGGCACGATAGTCTTTCCTTTGAGGTTGGGACCCATTACTGTACCCACCCTTGTATATGTTATGTCAGAAAAGATACCTTATAACCTTCTTCTTGGTAGACTATGGATTCATGCTATGGGTGCAGTCCCATCTACCTTGCATAAATCTATTAAGTTCATTTACAATAATCAAGTAGTCACAGTCAAGGCTGACCCTAATGCTATGCACTTATGTGAGATGGAAGTTGTCGGTCAGGTTTCGGTTGTGCCTACTCTTATTCCTTCAGTGTCCTCCAATGTGTTGATGTTTACTCCAACAATACCTACTAAAAAGGATACTCTTGAGGTAGATTTCCTTGAAGAAGATCCTTCTGAAGAAATAAATTTTAAGTTTACATTTTCTCAAGAAAATGCATGTCTCGGTGATGATTGGGGTTCTCTAGACTTTACAAACTCCTTCAGTGGAGAATGTAAAGTCAACCCGATCCACTTGAGCCTTCCAATTACATCATCCCCACCCGCTATCAAAGATGATTATTCTTCTATATCGCGGGATAGTGTGAACATAAATTTTAATATTCTTAGTGTTGATCCTACTTCTGAAGAAGATGATTATGCTTCTGCTAAAGACGATAATGTTGACAGTCCTATTAAAGAGGATGATGGCGATCCCATAGAGGAGTGTGATCCCCATTACTGGAACCATGCTCTCTATGAAGATCCTCCTCCTTCTCAAGATTTTCAAACATGTTATGGCCCCGACTTTAAGCTTGTCTCTGAATATGGTTATGGGTATAAAGGTTGTGGGCATAATGAACAAGGCATTCAGGTCCCTATAGAATGTGTACCTCGTAAGGGTAATTTGGGGCTTGGTTGCTCGAATGAACAATATGAGCAGAAACCATGGTTGAATGTTGACATGATATCTTCTCAACCTCATTCTCGTGGATTGGTCCATCCTCCTTTGTCTTCTATCTTCCTATCTTCTTCTTGTGAGTAATCAAAATTTTATCCACAAGAGAAAGGGTTGCTTCTTGCTCCTCATCCTTTGTTTGAGAAAGAGCGTATGTTTTTGAGGCTTCTCAAAGCCCACTTAATTACTCTTCCTCCTCCTACATGAAAGAAATCTCATGAACATGATAAAGAAAAACATTATTTTTGTGCATACCATTGAGTGCTTGGCCATTCCACAGTGAATCTAAGGCCTTGAAGGATAAAATATAGCAACTTTGTGATTCAAGTGCCATCACTCATTTTTTTGTTGATGCACCTGCCTCTTCTTCAAATAACAAGTGATATCGAGTTTTACCTCTATCCTATATGTTCTATAGTATCTTGCATGGTTCTCTTTCCCTATATGTTGGGGGTAGTGATAAATTGTTTTGAAGATGTGTGTCCTTGTAAGGACCCCCTTTTCTTTTGAAGGGTTCTCAAGGGACCCCCTTTGAAAGATTCTCTTGAATGAATTATTTGTGTCTAGCTTGGGGGTAGCCTGACTAGAACTTGCTTTTCAAATAGTGCGTCCCTTGAGTGGACCCATCTTATTTTTAAGGGTTCTTGAGGGACCCCTTTGAAAGCTTTCCAATTTGTCGACAATCTGTGTGACTGTTTGCTTGATTGCTTGTGTGGCCGCTTTGCTTTCGAACATGCTTTATTTGCAGGTAAAAATGTTGCTTTGTAGGTGCACCTATAAAGCCTCTTTCCAATTCAACAATACATAGTCTCCTCCTTTGGGTTTCCTCCATGAAAGAGATCTTGGGGGATGCCTCCTTGTAGGTCTATGAGCTTGTAAGGCACTTTCATTTGTTCCTTCATGTGAGAGATCTTGGGGGATACCTTCTTGCAGGTCTATGGGCCTGTAAGGCACTTTCATCTGGGTTTCCTTCGTGTGAGAGATTTTGGGGGATACCTTCTTGCAAGTTTGTGGGCCTGTAAGGTGCGTACTTCACGAGGCTTCCTTCATGTGAGAGATCTTGGGAGCTGGCTCATTGCAGGTTTGCGGGCTTGTGAGATGCTTTCATCCTACGAGATTTTTCCATCGTTGGTTTGAGGGCCTTCGGTGTACTTTGTGCAGCTTCATAGTTCTGTGGAGCTAGGGATTCCTTCTATTCAAACGTCCCAAAGAGTGGATACCTGTGAAGCCATCTCTCTTGGAATTTTCATTCCTTTCTCTCTCTTAAGTTCTTCACTTTTTATTTCTTCTCAATTGTGTATACCAGATCGAAGATTTGCATATTCTTCATCCTGAGTGTATGCTCTTTCTCTTTCCGACATCGGTTGCTTCTCTAACTTTTGGGTGTATTCTTCTCTTGAAGAAATCGATCCTTACCTTCTTCTCTCCATTTAAGAATTCTTCTATGTGTTATTTCTTAATTTGGAGACGACGCATAGTACTGAGACAACCTTTGACATTGATGTCTCTTTCACTTTGTTGACTCAAATCCTTTAGTTTTTTGTGTGTTAACATTGTTGCCTTGTGTAAGTTTTTCTTGTCTAATGCATTTGTGTAAGGAAACTCAGGTGCGGAAACAGCTTCCTACACTAATCTCATAAGGAAAGTATGGTGCAAATTCGTTTTAAACCCTTACAATTTCAGATTCGTTAATCTACTTAACAAAGATATTGCAGCAATATACCATACATACAGAAAATGACGAATGACACAATGATTTACCCTGGGGAAAACCTTTCGGTAAAAAACCCCAGCACTCCAAAACCTGCACAATGTATTATCTTCAACACAACGGTTACAACACACTTGCAATGCAAGTTCTTTCAGGAGATTTCCAACACTTGAAGACAAAATGCGGCAGCATCAAAACGTTCCAACAATACACTCACATCACACATCTTCGCAACCCTAAAAAACGCTTATATCATGCGCTTCCCTTTTTAGGGCAACTTCCGAAGATAACTGTATTAGGGTTTTACCATTCTCCGAGAAAATAGGAAGAGTGTACAGTACTCAACTTTATCAGTTGCCACATGTCTTCACCTGTCATTGAATCTTCCAGACATAGCTCTTACGTGTCATAGGAATCCGTCATAACCGTTTCAGCCATGATCTCCTTACACACAATTCAAGATGCCGACACATTAAGTGGAGTGACACATCAACATGCAAACTAGACATGTACACTCACACTTAATTACATTATTTGCAAGAAATACATTTTACAAAACAAATAATAAGAATAGGAATTATCCAAGGTTGAGACACCTTATTCCTAACAATTTGCTTTACAGGTCTTCAATTTGGGGGCACGGTTCCTTAGATTCAAAGAGTTATCTGCTTCGTCTATAGTATCCTTTTGGCACAATGATGTTATTTATGTTTATTATATTTCCTTTAACGTGCATATTAGTGTAGATTCATATCCCCGTTGAAGTGGGGGAAAAATGTATAGTCGTAAAATTGCACCCCTCACAATTTCACATACATCTTTGCATCTGATTTAGTGTCCAATCCCTTAGCACTTGTGTAGGTTCATTTTAGCCCCTGCATAATCCTTTTTCCCCTCTCAGGATGCTCAACACCCCTTTTCAACAGCTACCCTCACACGTCAAATTTACATCGATCTTGATGCTTCTCCCATTCTCATCGTTTTGTAGCATGATGTGTTCAGGAACTAGCATGCCACACAGACCTCTGCGTGTCGCACTAGCATCCTACGACATTTCAACATTCAAATGACCATTTCCATGCATGTTTGCCACTTGCATCTCGTTTTGTCAGTGGTAACGGCCTAGGATGCTCTGAAACGGCTCAGGAAGATTCTTTTCCATCCTATTCTCTCTTTTTAATCCATTCTTTCAATCCATTTGGGTCTCCTTGGGTTCTACCTTGAACTCTCCTCTTCTTTCGAACTCTCTCTTGCTTACACAACTCCATACCACTTGCTACAACAACACTCTCACATCCTTACAACACTCTTTCCAACCCTTGGCTCTTGCATGTGATAACTCCCTTGCCTTGTGCTTGTGAGTATCTTGGGATTTCACACGTCCTCCATCTATTGCATCTACATATTGTGATACGGGTTCTCCTCCTCGAGCAGGGATTGCTTTTATCACCTGCATTTTGTGATACAGGTTCTCCTCCTCGAGCGGGGTTTTCTTTTATCACTCATACTTGGGTGTGGGTTCTACTCCTAAAGCGGGTTTTTCTTTCACCACACGCTTTGTCCATTTCGGTTGCACTCTCTCTTTCTATTTGGCTATCTGTGGAGGTGGGAACACCAAAACGCGGGTTTGACTGAGGCAAACCCCTATACAACCCCAACACTTTCTCCAGATATTATGCATGCAGGATTTGAAGACATTCACGTGCTAGAGGCCTCATCACTTGTGTGGTTGTGAGAATTTCCTTTCATCTCTTCTCCTACTTTATCATTTACTTTACTCTATTTCAGGTTTATTGTATTTTGTTATTTTCTAGCATTCTGGAATTTCTCAGTAATTAGAGTAGAAGCAACCACTGTCATTTTTTGTGATAAAATCACTTTCTAGTTCATATGAGATGCCATCGCACCTCTGGGATGCTAGTACATAATGTTGTTGTTTGTATCTTGCACTAACGTCCTTTGGCTGAGAGCCCGTCAGTTTTTCCAGAGAATCTTCGTGACCTACTCTTCCTGATTCTAGAACTCTTGTGTTGTTCCTTGAGGTAGTTTAGGGAAGTTCACCCTGTGAGGCTCTCTGGATGAAGAGAACTCATGAGTAGCGAATCCCCCTACTCTACACTAATATACCTCAAAATACACTTGGTTGTCTTTCAATGACTCTCAGGAGGATCATATGAAAAATCAGAGACAAGCCCAACAACAAAGGTAATATTTGGACATGTGTGTGTCAAATACAAAAGACTACCAACTAACTGTCTATACAAAGTAACATCAATGCTAGGTGTGGTGCAAGTGGTAGTCAAAGTGACACTAGACTAAAATGGTGTACATAGGTCTTACAATCACTCATATTAAATTGATGAAGCAAGTCAATGGCATACTTCTATTGGTATATGAAAATCCCCTCAATAGACTAAAGAACCTAAAGACCAAGGAATAAATGCAGACACACAAGATCTTTCATGTCAAAGTGTGCCATCAAACTATGTTGAATATCTTGAATAATGGATGAGGAACTACTAGTAAGGATTAGGTCATCAACATATAAGACCAGTATCAAAAGTTCATCTCCATGTATCTGAATATTAACTGTGTGATCTAAGTGGTAATGAGTGAAACTAGATGTAAGCAAGAAACCATCAATCTTCTCATACCAAGCCCTAGGGGCTTGCTTGAGACCATATAAAAAATGATGTAACCTACAAAGAAGTGAAGAGTCCCAGATAAAACCTGGAGGTTGCTACATATAGATTTCCTTATGAATATCACCATGTAGAAAGAAACTCTTCCCATCCATCTAATAAATTGGCCATGTTTGTGATGCAACAATAGAAAGAACAAGGAAAATTGAATCCATCTTGGCTATAGGGGAAAATGTCTCACACTAAATACTCTCAACCTGTGAAAAACCCTTAGCCACAAGATGTGTCTTGTATCTTTCAATAGAACCATCAATTGCATATTTGGTTCGATACACCCAATTGCATCGAACCAACTTTCTTCCCTTAGGAATATTAACTAAATCCCATGTATTATTCTTCATCAATGAAGAATAATCCACTGCCATAGCATTGTCCCAATCTTGAATATTGAAAGCCTCTAAAAAATCCGTGGATCTGGAGATATAGCATAACTCAAAAGACTAGTGTTGAAAGTTTATGAACAAGTGCATCTATAGGATGTAGGATCACTAACTAAAGAACCAACCTCCTCAACAACACCTCTAGCCCACTTGGAAAAAAAAAGAGTGGTAGGAGGTGGTGGTGGTGGTGGAGGTGGCGGTGATGGTGGCGGTAGATCAAGACTATAATCTGAAGTATCCTCAATAGCTAATGTATCATCATGAGATGAAGAAGGTGGAGTAGGTAGTGAGGAAGAATGAGATGATGGGAATTTGTCTATGTGAAAGACTCATCAAATTGGGCATCTCTACGAAAGTGGACATCCCTAGTGATAAGATCAAATAACCTATAATCTTTCACATCATCACAATAACCAATAAAAATGTATTGTTGACTCTTCCTCTCCATTACCTTACACCAACCATTCGATATGAATGCAAAAGATTCACTACCAAATAATTTGAAGAAGGAGGAATCAAGCTTGATTCTATACCAAGCCTCTTCTAGGGTGAGATTTTGAACTACCTTGTGGGGAGTGCACTTTTGAATATAGTTGGCACAATTGATAGCTTTAGCCAAAAATGATGGGGCCATAGACCTAGGCTGAAGAATACAATTTTCCATATCCTTTAATGATTTTTTATTTCTTCATCAACACCATTCTACATAGGAATGTAGGGAACCAAACACTGATGTGAATGCCATGCTCAACAAAATAATCCATAAAATCCTAGTTCACATATTCCCCCCATTATTAGTGCGGATCTATTGAATATAACCCAATTGGTTCTCTATGAACACCTTGAAAGTCCTGAAAGTGTGGAAGACATCAATTTTTTACTTAAGAAAGTAGACCCAAGTGTGACGACAATAGTCATCAATGAAAGTGAGTATATAGTTGGCTCCTAAAAATAAAGAAGTTGGAAATGACATGAGGTCACTATGAACCAACTCAAGTAAGGTAGTAGCATGATGAGCCTTACCCATTGGAAAGGGTTCTTGATGATATTTTCCAAGTACACAACCTCAACAAATTCCGTTTGTGCAAGATACCTTAGGGAGTCCAAGTACCATATTCTTAGTACTCAATTGTTGAAGATACTTGTAATTAAGGTGTCCAAACCTCTCGTGCCAAATTTTTCTCAAAGAGTCAACATGGGAAATATGTGATGCTCCACGAGATGACTTAAAACTAGGAAACCTGTACAATTGAGACCCATGATCTTCTCTTCCTAATGCAATGATCTTCTTTATATGGTGTAGTTGTCGAAAAACTATATCATGTGGTGAAAACTCAACTACATTTCCATCACCAGTATGAGAAATATGGTAAACTAAAAGGAGATTTAGCTGAAAACTTAGGAAAATATAAAACATCCTCAATGCTACCCTTTGTCAACTATATTATACTTGACCCTTAACTAGAATCTATGAAGAGTTTCCCACTGAAATATGAGAAGTAATGCTGTCAAAATAAGATGCTAGAAGATCCTATGAGTGAGTCATGTAGTGTGAGGCTCCTGAGTCAACTATCCAATTGTCCTTGGATGAATCCAAACCTCTAGCTATAAGGGAATGTCCCTTAGTAGGTTTGGGAAGATCAATGTGGTGTCTCTACATGTCCTCTTTCATAGTTGCAATCCTCTTATGAAAAACTTTACTATCATGATTCTATAATTCATACAAATTACAATGGAGTATCTTTTTAAATTTGTAAGTCTTCTTTTTTGATTGTGTAGATGATGTGGCTTGTGTGTTCACTTGATTCTTATGCTTAGATGATAGCTAATTTTTTGAAGGTAATTTTTCCTTAGGTTTGTTCGAAGGCTTCTTTCCTTTTCTCTTAGATGATTGGACAACAAGTGCCTGAACTTTTGAAAAGGTTATAACATCCATAGAGATTAGTTTAGACTGTTCTCTTGTAAGTCTATCATAAAACTATTAAAAATATGACATTACATGTTTTGTTCCAAGAGCATCCATGGTAGAGTAAAAGGAAGAAGCAAATATATGATAAGGGCCTCTTAACTTTGACAAAATCAAGAAGACACTCTTTATCTATTTTGGTTTTACCAAAATCTTGAAGTCTAGAAAGCAAAGACTTAAATTGAACCAAGAAATATTCGGTAGAAGAGAAGACATCTAGAAACAATGTTGTTAATTCAACATCCAATTGTAGAATCTTGAATTCATAAAATTTACCAAGGAGATCATCAAATTTTTCCCACATTTGCTTAGGATTTGTCCAACTAGAAATGTAAAATTACAAATTATTAGAAACAAGAAGACTATTATTCCCATTGCTTCATCTAACTTGTTCCAATAAGTAAATTGCTCAAACTCCCTAGTAAATTGAAATTGTTCCCTAGTAACCATTTTCCATAATCCCTTAGATTGTACTTTGACTTTTCATGTGTGGAAATTATGTGGAGTTAACAAGTTAATTTTAGGATCCATGATACATGCACAACCAAGGCACTTGAATTGTGCCTTAGAACACCCAAACCCCCCTAGGGAGAGGACCTAGTAGTTGATCAATTAACTATAATCACTAGGGGAGAGGACCTAGTAGTTGATCATCCTAACTTCATGCTTCTCAAAATCCTACGTGGAAATTTCAAATCACTCCCAATCTTTTACAGTAGTTTACTTGGCAAGTCCCTTGCTTATAACTAAGGTTCTAGGGCCACATCATCAAGTATGATGGCACATCAACATGTTTTTTTGTTAAGGTGTCTAAAAAGGTCCAAAAATAAGTGAGACCGATACTTGTGCATCTACATCATGTTTTATTAGACGCTGATGTAGAAAAGAAAATGCCAGTAGAAAAGAGAATTCAGGCTTGCAACTATTTGGCATTGAGGAAACCTAGAGTTACCTCAAAGATGGCACTGACCATGCAAGATGTTGTTTGATTGTTGAAAGCATAGGTCTTGAGGAGTTTTTTTGGCTGCATGGAGAATACCCTTCGTACAAGGCTTGAGGACATTGCCAAATGTTTCCTCAAGTGTGTAAGTTGATGTGTGTGTGAACCATAATGAAAAACCTTCACATTTGTCCACTAAAAATAGAAATCTAGACCATTAATCCACCAAACCGAAAACCCTAGACAATGATGTCTCTAGCTGAACTAGAAACACCTTTCAATTTGCAAAAGATCTATTTTTTTCTGCTCCTAATTCGAGAATAGAAGAGGCATGGCCTACGAAGGTGTGAGGGGTGCGACTAGATTGTGGAGATGACAAAAAATCCACTGCTCAATAACTGTAATAACAGTTCACCCACTCTAATCTCGCCCTCAACATAAAAAAGGAGCCTTGCATGGTAATGCCAACAAAAAATGGTGTAATGGGTAGAGGGTGATTCAACCCTTCTATTTTATTTTTTTGTGTTTTGTTTTGTTCATTCGTTTATTTTTTATTTTATTTTTTGTTTTGAGTGGAGCAGTATTGGGATGGGTGACCTCTCAGGATGGTCTAGTGCTTCACCTCTGTGAGCATCACCTAAATGCAATGAGTGCTAAGTGGACCATTCATTATCATGAGAGTTGGGTTCTTGCGAACCACTACTCATGAAACGTGGGTCAATGGCTTTGACTCGAAAACTACACAGTTGAATCTTGATAACAATATCATAATTTTTTCTTTTTATTTTTAAAAATAAAAATTGGACATAAATCTATACAATATGGATTTGTATGGCATTATCTCCTACATGAGGGTATAGTGCCAATTTTTTATGCAAATTTTCAAAGTTATCATTTTTTTGTGAAACTAAAGGTAATTATGTATTTCTCAGGTCTTTCAGATGTAATGGTGGTGTTTTTTTGGCTCCATGATGCTTCCTTTGTTGATAGGGTTGGAAACTTGATTCACCAAAAATTGAGAAATAACTTGTAATTCAAATGCTCTCATACCATGTTAGACCAACAAATAATGAATGCAATATTCAAACTAAGAATAATTTTAGGAGGCCTAAGAGATGCTTTGGTAAAAAAATTAGACCTATCAAATGAACAACATCTAGGATATGGGAATCACAACTATGTGTGGTGGATATTGTTGTAGATAAAATATATTGCTATTATGTGCAGTGGACATTGGTGTGTGTAAGGGAACTATTAAAATTTAGGGGTCTTTTAGAGGTCAAGGGAATAGGTATATAAGGCTCTAAAACTCACAAAATTTTCTCACCTAAAATATTTATTCCTTCTCCCAGTTACAAAATGGGCAATATTTGACTCTAATTGTGAGAAAACCTAAGTTTAAGATTGGGACACAAGGGAAAAGGGTCTAATCTAAAGGATACTAAATAATTTAGTCCCATATAAGGGTGGTGAATCTCAACCTCAACAAAATGCAAATAAAAATAGGGGGTGTACTCAAACCTAGTGATGACATGTCAGTGGTGGGTGCAAAGATATATTAATCACAATGATAAATCCTAAGAGTTAAAATATGTAAAAGTAGTGTGTGATATGATGGATATCGCAAAAGAGGAAGTAAATGAGATAAAAGGGTGAGGAAATAGTCTAAATCTAGCTAGGTAGGTAACATTTGGGTTTTTTTACTATGGTTTAGTTAAGACAAAGTGAATTTTTTTTGTATGGCTTCTAATAGGAGACACTGAAATATTGTATGGGAGAATGGAGGAAAATTAATTTTATATTTTCAAGATTCCATGGCTTGGATGATAGAAAGGGCTTCAAATACTCTAACTTTAGACTTCTCTAAGTATATTCCTTACTCTATAATGGAGTCTTAGAAAATCATATATGAGTGTAGAGAGAGAATTTCCTACTAAGTTTTCTAATGTGAGTGTTTCTTGAGTATTTCTAGGAAAATATGGATCAAATTTAGGTTTTTATTATAGCTTTTGAGATAAATTTCCATTGAAAATGTAATAAAAATTAGGGTGATGAAAGACATAAAATAATAAGATTTTGAGGAGAGGAGAATGAAGGAGAAAATGGGAATGCCTTGAGTGTGTATGTGCCAAGGAGGTTTCCAATTATTTATTTATAATTATCAACTATTAATAAAATAACAAATAGAAAATATAAAAATAGAGATATTGTAATCTAATCTAGTTAACAAGTATATGAGTTGTGAAATGTTATGTGTAAATGGAATAAATACAACATAGAAATGAAGAAATGAAACAAGTTCACTTATAACTCATGAGATTTGATGTTAGAAATAGGTTCAAGAGACATGAGTGATGGTCTAGTAAAATGTATAGACCTACCAAATGGACAAATTTAAGGATATGGGCATTGCAACTATGTCTATTAGATGTTACTATAGACTAGAGGTATTATTGTGTGTGGTGGGTGTTGTTGTGTGTAAGGACACTATTATAGAGAAAGTGAGTTATTGTAAGTCAAGGGCATAGGTGTCTAAGGTTCCAAAGGATATAAAAATTGCAGGAGTTACTTAACTAAAACAAATAATCCTTCTCTCACTTGTAAAGTGGGTAGGTCTAACTCTAAATGTGAGAAAACACTAGGTGAAGATTGGGAAAAGTGGGAAAAGGGTGTGTTGTAAAGGATACTAAATAATTTAATTTGCTAAGTATTTCATTTCAATGTTAATAGAGAAAAAATGATATAGTGGGTGTGCATAGGCCTAGTTATGATATGTGAGTGGTATGTGCAAAGATATAGTGATCACAATGACAAACCCTAGGAGATAAACTATGTAAAGTGGTGTGTGATGTGATGGTGATCACAAAAGGGGACATAAAGGAGATTAAAGGAAGGTAAAATAGTTTAGATCTAGTTAGGTAGGTAATGGATATATGATTTTTGAGTTATGTCTTAAGTAAGGAAAAAATAAATTGTTTTTATGGCTTCTAATGTGAAAGAAAGAAAGATCAAATGGATAATGAAGGAAAGGGAAAAGGAAATTTATAAGATTTTCAATGGTACAATTAGGGAATTTTTAGCTCTAGTTTATTCTTTTCCCTCTCACATGTGTGTAGGAATGTTTTATTAGTGTCTTTTCATGTCCTAAGAAGTATTGTGAATACTCCAATTGATCTACTCATGTGTTGAGCATGTTGTTGCATATTGTGCAATAAAAATCCTAATGGAAAGATCCCCATGAATTTTATAACTTATATTAGGTTAGATCCTTATTATAGAACAAATCTAATTTTAGAAAAACTATTAGGGAAGCCTAGAAATTAATCCTAAGCTATCAATTCTAGGAAGGCTTGATTTGGATAGTTTTATAGGACTACAATACAAAAGTGGATTATAGCATATGAATGAGACTTGTTAGAGTCTATTTGGCACACTAGAGTCTAGTTGGAATGCTAGAGTATAGATGGCACACTAGTGTCCTTTTTGTGCACTTTTGTCCTTTATCGTCAGACAATAAACACTTTCCACTCTTTTAATGCAAAGTGACATCATTAACATTAACATTTATCATCATAGAATAAACACTTAAAATTTATGTTATCATATCACTTTTCTAAGATGCATCATACTTAGAGAGTTGTCCCATTTTTTTACATTAGGAAACGTACTTTAGTGTGAAATAAACTACTTGTCAATCTAATTGGTTGAAGGTTTGTACCTCCTAGTTGATCCACCTATCATGTATGTTTTCTCATATGCTTGGATGTTATTTGTGTCATCTTAGAATGGATATGAATTAGGTCTCACTCCCATCTTACTCCATGCGTTCACAAGAGAATAAGGTCACGGGTTATTGCCAAATTGTCATTATGAATTAAGGAATTTTCATATTATTGTATAGTCATCCTAGTTATTTCATCAACTATTAGTGAATACTTCCAATTGTTTCACCATGCTTGGCGCATTGGTGATTTCATCTAGCATGTCATTGTTCTTTCCATGACACCTTGTATGCATGAGTATACAATGCAACATATAAATATTGCACTTGCAAATACATAAAAAATGTTTATCCAAATTCTGTTCATTAATCCCTTGGGAAAAATCTTGGGGCATTAGAGCATTAGAATCAACATATAGGCCATTGCTTGCTTGTTTTCTATCCTCTAACATTGGTCAAGTTCATAAAGTCAATCTAACAAGGGGGCTAATTGAGGACAACTTGATCTACATAATTTAACAACTTCCCCTAAAGTATTTATAAATATTTATCATATTTGTGCAAATTTAGATGTTAGAGATCAAGTTAAACATGGTTTCAAATGTCTATAGTTTTCTAAATTTATATCATGGGTTACAATAAAAATCCACATATTTGATCACTTCTACAAAGATTAGTTTCAACCCAAGGGACTCAAATTTAACCTATAAAAATTATACTAATTAAAACTATAAATATGTTTCTTATTTGTTTAAAATTAAAATTGATTATTATATACATTATTTTTCATTTTTATTAAAATTATTGATACAATAATTATTTATTTAAATCTCAAGTTTAAATAATTTAAAACATATTGAATAAACTCTATAAAATAAAAAATCTAATTAAGCATACCCATTAAACTATAGATTAAGCGTTAATAAAATGTTTAAATTTAATCTTTAAATATTTATTTTATTAAAAAAAGGTTTGGATTGGTCTTAATAGAAGTAATTAATTTGGTTGATAGGTCATTATATGTGAACTATTTTGATAGCTAAAAATTTATCCTAACAAATATGTTTAAATTTGTGAAAAATAAGTATGTCATGTAAAAATATTGATGTGTTTAATTAATTGACTAGATGAGTTGTCTTCTAGTTTGGTATTCTTTGGGTTGTAACTACTATTAAATGGTTTGTAACAACCATTTCTCTTGTTATTGAAATACATGTTGGTGCTTCTTGTATTTATTATATTGTTTCTTTCTTTCCTCGAGAATAGAAAGTATAGAGATACGTTCAATAACTTGTCTAGATGGATTTGCAACGTGACTATGAAGAGTTACTTAATTGTGTTGAATGCCATGTAATGTATAGAAAGGGTGATTTCCTACATAAGAAAAAAAAACTAATTTGTAGGTAAGGTGTTGAAACATAGAAATATATGGTGAGGATGAATGAAATGTTGAAAATAGTGTGAATATAATATAGACCTAAGGCACCTAATTTTTTTTTAGTTTCATTAGGAAAAGTCTTCCAAAGGTGGGATTGAGGTGAGCCAACCCTATTAGGGGGTCTAATATTTTTTTATGATAGAAAATGATTGAAATGCACTTTTGGCAGAGAGAAAATAAAATACCTAATGAACTCAATTATGTGAAGTAAAACATGAAATGAGAAAATTAAGGATAGCACAAATATAAACAATAATATTTTGGTAGATCTAGGAAGGGAAACATGACATGTACCAGGCTCCAAAAATGGGTGTTGAGTGTCCTACAAGAACTTATTCACCCTAGGGCGAATGGGTTTTTGTATAGGTTTTTTCATCAGCTTCACTGGTCCTTTGGTGCAAGATCTAGGCTTCTATTTTCCCTAGCTTTCATTGTCGGAAAGTGAGAAAAAAATTTGGGATCTGAGTTTCCATGGCTTGACAACTTTGATGACAACTTTGCAAAATTTCTCCTTTGATCAATCTTCAATCATTCTTCACTTGCAAATATGCACATACACAAAGAGAGGGAAAAATGTTTATTTTTGGGTGAATAGGGGTTTGCCTTGGTCAAACCCTTGTTTGGTAATTAAACCTTGATAATAAAATAATGATAAAATAAAGGAATTTGATGAATGAACAATGTTATGTCACAACTCACCAAACCACCAATGGATTCCCTTAGAGGATTGAAATCTAACACATCACTCTAAGGATTGGATCTTGAATAAAATGGCTTGATTGGATGCTTGAATGCTTGAAACCTACATCACAATGTTATCTTCAAAAACATGCATGAATGCAAATAACTTTTACATGATGATATGCTCTTGATTGTTGTTGTAGATGCTTGATAAATATATTCTTCAATTCTCTTGACAATAATATTTTCTCTTGTGAAAGTTGCCTTAATGTTAGATAATGTTTCTTAGATTTGAATTGATAAAATAAATATGTATTGATAGGTGTTTATCTAATTTCCAAAAAATTAGATTCCATAAGTCGATATTTGAAACTTGAATTTAAATCAATAAAATGTCACCAAAAACATATTAAAAATTGGGTCTTGAAACTTAAGGAGGACCTAAATCTAGGACACACAATTTCCAAGATGTTTAAATTAATGATGGAAATTGTTTAATGTAAGTTTCCCCTTTGGAAAATGAGAATAATTAGGCTTAGGAATGCATAATTTAGGAAATTAGAAGCTTAACCAAGTATAATTAATTAAGGGATGCAAACATGGTGTGAAAGTGTGAAGGAGTACATTTTTCTACACTACATTTATCTCCCACTTTAGTGAGAATATCAGCTTATGCTCAAACTCACACTAAAGTAGATAAATATATGTCAAGAGGGGTCCAAGTGCACAAATGTTAGAAAGATAGGATGAAAAATATCAAGGAGGTTGCACAAGCCCCCAGGATCAAGATCCCATGGAAAACCAACATAATCACAAAGGGACACACACATATGCATGATATGAAGCAACAAGACAAGATACGCAATCATACAATGTCAAAATTGATGCAAAAAGAAAAATATAGAAGGAATCACAAGTTGCATTATGCCACGCCCATTAAATACACTCATAAGGATGTAAAATCACTTATGAAACACATGGATCTATAGGAAAGCAAGTTGTTTTATGCTCAGTGGCCATGAAAAGTATGCTCACAAAGTGTAGTCTGATATACACTAGGTGAGCTCCCAAGACAAATATGAGAAACACACACTAGGTCTACAAGGTGTGATCCCACAAAACAAGTGGCGATGGGAAAGTCATGTCAGGTCTACATTCTCCCATACATCAACCATACCAAAAGTTATACTGCCTAATAACTTCAAGGAACCACACTAAATGGTCAAATGTTTTCAAAAGGCTAGAAAGTTGTGTTATACTAGACACTCATGACATAAAGGAACCACAAAGCAAGTTGTGTGATTCTTAGTGGCCATGAATTGGTTCTGGGTTAGGATAATCAAAGGAGTTTTTGTCGATACATGTGAAAGGTCTCAACTTGGGGAACATCACACTCGATATCACCATCAAGAGAGGACTAGTCGAGAGATAAAATATTCACACCTTAGGGAATGCAAGCCATAACATTAACACTAAGAGGAATTCCATATGCCAAGAAATGTCACACTCTTGTAGATCATCAAGCATAATATCACCAGAAAGAAGACACATCACATAGATCAATAAAGCCACACTTCGAATAAAAAATTCACACTTTGTAGGAGATGTATGCTATCATCACTAGGAAGGGAACATGCAAACAATTAACGGGGGAAAATATGCCCCCCACTTAAAATATCAACATACTTGCTATGCTGGTATTTTAAATAGAAAGAGGGGAAGAGGGGATCCTTGAAAACACTGCACACCTCCAAAAACAAGTTATCATTGCCCCCCAAGCATAGAGACAAAGACAACCACCAAGGAGTAGATATGGTTGCACTTGAGATTTTACCACCATGAATGGCAATGAGCAAGACACATAAAGCTACTAATGCCACATAGTGATGAGCAACATGATAGGATGAAAATATGTATCAATTAGAGGAAATAGGTGTATCAACACAACGAAGAGCACCACAATCCTTAAGATGTTGAATTTTATTACTCAAATCCTTAAGATGTTGAACTCAATGATATGCACAAAATGAACTTTTGTTGTTAAACCTCATTCATGTTCTTGGACGGAGAGATATCAAGTGAGCTTGGAGAAGCCTCAACAAGGTACCCTCTTGATCAATAGTAGAATTTTTTCCTTTCTTTTTGAGACAAAGATATTTCTTGCTTACTACAAGGTGTCATACATACACAAGACTCTTTAGACTATGAGATTTTGGGCTCTCCCTTGAAGGAGGTTGTAAAATCTAATGAACCTCAATCATCACTAAGACAAATGTTTGAAGATGAAGTAATATTTGTCCTAAGAGTATTTTGTGTGATGACATTGATATTAAGTGAAGGTTTCTTTGATGCTTTCATTTATTTTGAAGGACAATAACCAAGAACTTGTGTTTGTTCTTGTGGGGTAGGATCTATAGGGACACAAATATCTTGTTATTTAACACCACACCCTTTTCCATTATAGCCAAGTTGTTTCAAAATCTCATAACCTCTTCCATAATTTTTTTCAATTTCTTTTAGATTTGGTGGTTTCTCATGATCACACTCATCATATGTATAACTTGTGTTTTCATCTTCTTTGCTAAAATTTGTTGGCTTGGATGCTTGTGATGATTCTTCTTCATGTTGTGTTGACATTACTATTTTTTCTTTGTCCTTTTTTGATTCTTCTAGTGTGATCTTATATTCTCCCATGAATGTAGGTGTAAAATACAACCTGAACCCAATCATAATCTAATAGTTTCATGACTGATTTTTCTCTTTCTTCTTGTATCAGTTCCACTTTTGTAGTTGGTATCAATGTTGTAAGAGGATTTATCATTCATGTCTTAGTTTACAAACAATTGTGATAGGATTCGTCGTTGGATTTGATTGTGTAGAATTTTTTTTGATGAGTGTACTTTAATAGATGATGTAACTTTGAAGGCGCCATATTCATTGCATGAATCCACAATCTTCCTAAGAGAAGATTATATGAGAGTTATGGCACTAGGAAAATTCACAACCAATAATTCACCGTCAAAAAATTCACCGCCAATAATTCATTGCCATGAAAAATTCATCTCATGGAAAATTTGCCACCATTAATTCATCACCATGGATAATTCATTGCATATACAATTAGAAAATTTGATTTATGATAGTAAAAATGAAAACATTTTTAAATAGATTTAATTTTATTGTAGTAAACCAATTATATAACAATATTAGTGATCTTTATTATTAATGTGGTGGAAATTATTATTTTGCAAAAAATCTCAAGGTCTTGGAAATATATATTAAAAAATGTTAATGCGATGAATTATCCATGACGGTGAATTGCTGGTGGTGAATTTTCCATGAGATGAATTTGTCATGGCAGTGAATTTTTCTGAAGCCGAGATTTCTTGAGGCATGACATGAATATTACTTTGCAATGTTACTTTTCCTTCTTTAACAAGTAATTTTATCACACCAAGCAATTGTTTCCCCAAATTATCAAATCCACAGATAGATAAATAATCAAGTTGAATTTGACTCTTGTCTACTCCCATCTTGTCAACAAGGCTTACACTACAAACACTGAGTGATGAAACATTATCAATGAGGGTACACCTTATGCCACAATGATTAATAATAACCAATATCATCAAATCCTCATTTTATTTTTACACTTCTAATGGAGGTAACTCATCTTGATGAAAGGTAATGTCTAAGTTGACTGAGTTCATACCTTGAATTAGGGTTGCTACATCATTTGGTTACACAATAGGAGGGATAAAAACTTGTAAAGCATTTTGAACTATGCTATGGTAATTAGGTGATTCTTGAATGAGATCCCATTAAGAAATATTAGTAGGAGTGTTTCTAAGTTGTTCCACAAGATCATACTCATTTCCATTTTGCAAAGGAAAATGAGGAGCACTAGGAAAAATAGGTTGAGGTACTAGTAATGATGCAGGTATGGTTTTTGGTTGCTTATTATTTCTTGTATTATATGTGTGAGAAATGGTGTTATGACTCGATTTCTATGAAACATTGTTACTACAATGTTGCCTTGCAAAATTCAAGATAACCCCTGGAGGTTTTGGAGGTCTTATAATGAGAATTGGATCAAGAGGTGACTTAGGAGGTCCAATAATTAAAGGACTCTCAGGAGGTTCAAGAGGAGCTTTTAGATATCTAATGGCCAATTGTGCATTCATAACCTCAATGGATGTGACTTCTTGTTGGTGATTTTCTAATGAGAAGGAATATAAGGTGACCTTAGCATATTCATCTAAGCAAATCTTCTTGTCATATTTATGTCCAACAATATCTTCCCAAATAAGAGACATTTTAGGAGAGAAGAAAGAAATATTCTCATGATGCTCAATGGTTGAATCTTCTAACACCAAGACACCTTCATCACAAGTAAGAGAGGTGTCGGGAAAATAAATAGGATTGCCACGATTGTCAATGCTTGCATCTTTTTCTATCAAATAATTGTCACAAATGGGAGAAATATTGGGAGATGAATGGATACTAGGCAAGGTAGTGTTAAGGAATGTGTCAATGATCTCATCCTCTTTTGCCACAATATCCTCCCAAATGGGTGGGGTAGGGGAAGAGAGACAAACAATATTCTCATGATGCTTAATAATTGTATCTTCTAACTTCAAGATACCTTCGTCACAAGTAGGAGAGGTATCAAGAGAAGAAAAAATATGGTTTTCATGAGTGTCTATGGTTTCATCTTCTTTTGTTATTACATTCTTACAAATCCGATAGATAATAGGAGGGTAACTAGCATGCCTATCAAAAGTTTTATTTTGTTTTCCTAGATTATGCCAATGAATAGGAAAAATATAATCATAAAAGCCATGTGATACTCTATGAAAACCATATGTTTAAAAAGGAAACATGCTTTTATTTGTGCAAAAATGAGAACTAATCTATCCAAAATATGCAATTCTTCAAAAATGTAAATAATTGTCCTACATATCTGATGATTTTCAATACTAAAATGCAATAAAAAAAATCTTGATTTTGCAACAAATAAGATAAAATGACACCTTTTCTTACACATACAATAATTAGTTTTCAAATTTTCAAAGTACGGTTTGAATAGAAAAAACAAGAAGTCAAAACAAAGATAGTAATGCATGCAAAAGTCTGTCAGGACACTTGTGCAAATTCACCCAAATGCGAATGTATAAGTTGAGAAATACAACTTCAGACTCCAAGATCACCTGCATGCAAATGGATACCTATCACAAGGAAGAGAATGGATGGAGAAAACAAACAAGGGTTTGATGCTCTGAAAAATAGAGAAATTAAATTATCAGAACAAAAAGGGAATTGATATAAATATACAATGGGATCAATCCTTATAAAAAGGAGATCATGCAAACCGTAAAGAAACCCTAATAGGAAAAACCCTAAAAGAAGCCCTAATAGGAAAACATTTAATAATTAATATAATTATTAAATGTCACTTTATGCAAACTAACATGAAATCTTAAGAAGGGAATAAAGGTAACTTAATCAACATAATTAAGTTAAAACCTTTACTCTAACACCCCCCTTAAGATGAGCAACAGTGCAGCTACAAACAAATACAAGAAAGCAAAGGTAACTACAATGTAGGAAGGCAAATATGGGTCCCGACAACTAGGCCAGATCAGGTACCCAAATACAACCAAATCTCTGTAAAATGGAGAAATAGAGAAAACCTCATAGGAAAAGCTCTACTCCAAAAAGAGATGCAGAAAGCCAAGAAGAACATCACCAAAGAAGAAGAAGTTGTAAACAACTGTCGAAAGATGACTTCTATGGTGCTGAAGAACCTCCGCTAAAGATAGGATGATCAAGATCAAGAAGACAATAATCTGCATGAGTGCCCCAAACGACACTACTCGAATCAGATGGAAAACAAAGGCAAACACTTGGAACGAAGATACAGATGGAAGAAGTACCAATAGTCTAAAAGCACTGATCAACTAAGAATGGAAGATCCCTTCCAAAGCGAAACCAAGGAAGAATTAGCACGAACAGTAAAATACCCCCCCATAATGCTGAACAAGGAGAGCCTAACAGATCCACTGAAATGGTGTGAAACACCCTATAGTGCATGAAGAAGAAGATACAACATCTGAAAGTGCACAAGAAAGCACCTGCAACTGAAAAAGTGGTGTGCATAATAAAGCACACATGCATGACGCTGGAATCATATGGATCCATTGTCGTCATGGAGTGATACTCACCAGACAAAGGTGTGATGGAAAAACAAAGGCACTACACAACCCCCCCATGGCACTTTATAAAATAGTGCGAGTACAAAATATGGCACAATCTTATGTTCAAAATCCCCAAAAATATATGTACAATAGTGTGGCACTTTATCTCAATGCGTTTACATAAAAGATAGCTTAAAAATGATGCTCAAAATTCCCACAAAGGACAACAAAACTGGAAATACATGAAGAATAGCCAAAAACGAAGCATCCCATGCAAACGAAAAAGTTCCCAAGAATGAATATGTCCAGGTAATTCACCAGAGTGTGAAAACACAAAAAACTGAATAAAATATACCTAGAGTTAAATCTGGAAACATTGCATGGATGGAACTGAAGAGCTCTGAAATACGGTTCCAACGACACTGAGATCGTGAAAAACAGAGAAACAGATCAAAAGTTATGAGCTCGGGACTAAAAGCAGCTCCTTTGACTTCAACTGGCTGTAGAATGTACCAATAGGAAAATGAAGCAATGAAACTCACACCACTAGAAAGTTGACAGAACTAGCTTTTCGATGATATCTCGTTTGCCAAAAAACGATATCGTATGCCCAAGTTACGACCTCTGGAAGAAAACAACTCCAAAGGGGAAAAAAGTCAGTATTGCATTAAATTTGACGGTCATATGGCCGTCGCAGCAAAAACACGGGCTTAAATTTGATGGCCAAACGATCGTTACTACAAAACCGCGATTGGGCTTATTAAATTAAAAAATTGTTTTTTAAATTTAAAAAAACTTTGCAATGTTAATTTTTTAAAAAAAAAAATTAAAAAGAATATAGGGGAGGGGCCGCATGGGGGCCGCTGCCTACCAAGGTGGCAGGGTGGTACCCATGCAGTACCATCAGCTCTGCAGGGGGCGGCACCCAAGGGGCCACCACTTGCTATAATGGTAGGTGGTGGTACCCTTGGGTACTGTCCTTGCAACCGCAAGGTACTCGCAAGGCTTGAGTAGGCCCTCCCCTTCTTTTTTTTTTGATTTTTTTTTTTTTAAATAAAAACTTAAAATAAAATTTTTATTTTATTTTTAAAATGTGGACGAAAAATTCCAAAAATAAAAATAAAAATTTTACCAGTATTTTTTATTTCTCCGATCCATGCATAGATAGACGGTCGTACGACCGTACCTGCTAATTTGTTTTTTGCCCCTCAAATCAACTTTGTCCAAAATGGATAGATGAACAGTCGATTTAGGGGTTTTGGACTAGCGGACGCAATGGCGAGGTCTGTTTGGGCTCAAAATGCTTTGAAATTGCAAGTGAATCCCTGGATCAAAAAATGCAAACCCCAAAACTGTGAATGCCTGATCCAACCTTGTAGCTCCAAATAGCTCCAAATTCTTCAAACACGAATAGGCATGCAACAGGAAAACTCTGATACCATGTAGGAGTTGAGAAATCCAACTTCAGACTCCAAGATCACCTGCATGCAAATGGATACCTATCACAAGGAAGAGAATGGATGGAGAAAACAAACAAAGGTTTGATGCTTTGAAAAATGGAGAAATTATATTATCAGAACAAAAAGGGAATTGATATAAATATACAATGGGATCAATCCTTATAAAAAGGAGATTATGCAAACCCTAAAGAAACCCTAATAGGAAAAACCCTAAAAGAAGCCCTAATAGGAAAACATTTAATAATTAATATAATTATTAAATGTCACTTTATGCAAACTAACGTGAAATCTTAAGAAGGGAATAAAGGTAACTTAATCAGCACAATTAAGTTAAAACCTTTACTCTAACAGCGAATGGGTCCTTGCATAAAAGTTTTAAAAAATGAACTATGAATTTTTAGTTTACTATTTGTGTTCTCTATTTTAGGTTGCAAACCATGATTACTATGAAACAAATTCCATATTTTTAAGTATAAATGAAAATGCAACTAATGACAAAAAGTGAACAAAATGACAAGTTTTTTAATGCAAATTTAACTCAAATTTTGATCTAAATGACTGAAAAACACTCTTAATACAACTAACATGCAAGATGTATGTAAGATTTATGCAATATGCTTGGATTTTTATGAATTTAAATGATGCAAAATGTAATTTTAAATGATGCAAAATGCAATTTTAAATAATGCAAAATACAATTTTGAAACCCTAAATGAGATGCAAAACAAACTAATGCAATACAAAATCTAGATCTAAGGTCTCAAAAGACTACCAAAACAAAAAGTTTATCGTGTAAGAATGTTAGGTTTACCAAAATGAAACATTAAAAAACATGGTGAGGATGAATGAAATGTTGAAAATGGTGTGAATGGCATATAGACCTAAGACGCCTATTTTTCTTTTATTTTCATTAGGAAAAGAGATCTTCCAAAGGTAGGATTGACTTTCAACCCTTATGTGAATCAACCTTAATAGGGGATCTACTATTTACTTATGATAGAAAATGACTAAAATGCATTGTTAGGAGATGAAAATAAAATACCTAATGAACTCAATTATGTGAAGTAAAACATGAAATACAGAAATTAAGGATAGCACAAACAAAAATAGAAAAAAATTCAGTAGATATGGGAAGGGTAGAATGGCATGTACCAAGCTCCAAAAATGGGTATTGAGTGTCCTACAAGGAATGTGAATGGGTCCTTTTACAAGGTTTTTCCTTAGCTTTGGGGGTTCTCTAGTGCAAGATCTAAGCTTCTATTTGCCCCAAGTTTCACTATCGAAAATTCAGAAATAAATTCAAGATTTGAGTTTCCATGGCTTGATAACTTTGCTGACAACTTTGACAACTTTGCAAAATTTCTCCTTTGATCAATCTTCTATCCTTCTTCACCTGCAAATATGCACATACACAAAGAGAGGGTAAAATGTTTATTTTTGGGTGAATAGGGGTTTCCCTTGGTCAAACCCTGGTTTGGTAATTAAACCTTGATAATGAAATAATGAAAAAATAAAGGAATTTGATGAATGAACAATGTTATGTCACAACTCACCAAACCCTGAATGGTTGTCCTTAGAGGGCTGAAGTTTAACACATCACTCTAAGGATTGGATCTTGCATGAAATGGCTTGATTGGATGTTTTATTTGACACTTGATTTGATGCTTGAATGTATGAAACCTACATCACAATGTTAGCTCCAAAATATGTATGAATGCAAATAACTTTGACATGTTATTATGATCTTGATTGATGTTGTAGATGCTTGATAAATTTGCCTTTTAATGCTCTTGACAATAATATTTTCTCTCGTGAAATTTTCTTTAATGCTAGATAATGTTGCTTAGATTTGAATTGATAAAATAACTATGTATTTATAGGTGTTTATCTATTTTCTCAAAAAATAGATTCCACAAGCCAACATTTGAAACTTGAATTTAAATCATTAAAATGTCGCCAAAAACATATTAAAAATTAGGTCTTGGCACTTAAGGAAGACACATTCACCCTTGGTTAAATGGGTCCTGGGACCTAAATCCAAGACACACAATTTCCAATATGTTTAAATTAATGATGGCAATTATTTAATATAAGTTTCCCCTTCGAAAAACGAGAATAATAAGGCTTAGGAATGTATAATAAAGGTAATTAAAAGCTTAATTAAGCCCAATTAATTAAATGAACCAAACATAGTGTGAAAATGTAAAGGAGTGCCTTTTTCTACACTACAAGTGTTCATATAGTCAAATATTTATATTAGAAATTTTAAAATACCTACAATAATTAAAAAAAAGTTACTTGTGTTTACAAATACAATGCATTATGACAATTACATCTAGAGGGATAAAAATTATTTGAAGACCCAAATACAAAAAATAAAATATATGAACCTATTAAAAATGATGATTGAGTAAATACACATAAATCATTATTACTCCAAGAGGCGTCCTACAATCACAACACAAGGAGCATGTACAATTTTTGGAGCTGCATTTATTTTGATGTCCTCCTCCCTCGTTACGTTGAGAGGCATCCTACAATCACAACACAATGAACGTGTACATTTTTTGGAGCTATGTTTATTTTGACATCCTCCTCCCTGGCTATTATCGTGTGTGTAAATATGTGGAAACAACAAATGAGTTAAACAACACACCAATGAAACATTATATCAAAGAATCTAATTTAAAACTAAACAAACTTCAAACCCAACATATTCCTCAAAACCGTTCCATTGTACTCTATCTCCAAGAATTCATTTTAAGTTGCTTGCTCTTAGATTGTATAAGCAGAAGCTCAACAGTTGGAAAACCTAGAGAATGAGATGATATGCAAAATGTCTTCTTATGCTAAATATTGTGGGATAAAGTTATGCTAAGATATGATGCTAAGATAATGAAACTATGATAACAAGATTAAGAACAAATTATGCAAGCTATTCTACCATGATTATTTATGCTAAAATGATGAAAGCTAAGATGTTATGCTATGATTATGAAATCTAGGATATTGAAATGCTAAATGCTTGATTATTCAACTATAATTATCATGCTATACAATTAGTTCCAGGATTTTCAAAGAGCCAAGAGGTCTTATTTATAGATTTTTGGAGGCAAAAGCTTGGTTGGCAAAGATCATCGGTTGAGATTCAGTCTGGTAAGATGAATGGTGAGAGATGGAGAAGTTGGAGAGAAAGATGGAGGCTAGAGAAAAAGAAGGAAGATGTTTCCTTCCCACAAAAACATTTCACTCAAAAATAGAGACAACTTGTCATTTGTCATCTTTAGTTATGAGTTAGTTTTGGTGGTTGAAGATAACTCAACAATTAAATAATAAAATTATTTAATTTCATGTGACATGTGGATTTAGAAACTTCCATAATTAAATATTAAAAATGTTTAACTTTGTGTGCAATGTGGATAAGAAGTTTCTAATTAAATATTTAAAATATTTAATTATATGTGAAACGAGTTTTTAGAAGATTTGAAATGATTTTATGATTTTGGAAAAAGAAGAAGAATATTTACTTTATTCAAAATAAAACAATGTGATAATTAAATTAAACAAATTGCAAAGTTTATTTAATTAATTAAGAAGGAATAGAAAAGTGATTAAATTAAATAAGTAACTAAACTTATTTAATTAACATAGAAGAATGTGGAAGATGAACAATAAAAATACATTATTTAAATTTATTCATATGTAGACTGAATTAAAGATTTAATTAAATAACTTGTATTTAATTAATTACCAAAATTATTATAATGTGACCATTTTTAGGTGTATACATTTTGCCCCTCTTTGAAGTGATGTGTCTTATGCATTGCTTCAAAGAATTAAAAAGTTTTCCCCATATGCAAATTTTAGAAAACTGACGATGTATGCCCCCTCGGGTGATGAATCGGATAAAATTTTGAATTTTTCAGATTTTTGTGATTTTTTGGAATTTCTTGATGATTTTTGAAAATTTTGATTGATTTGTTGTCCGATTCATCAACCGATAAAGATGATTTGATGGAATCCACTATTTAAAGATTGATATGAAGATGAAGAACTTTGATTTTGCCCCATGGATAAAACAATGTCATAAGATTACCCTCCATTCACCCTTAAATAGGTAAAAAAGTAACTTTTGAAGATCATTTGTGCATTGTTACCTTAGTGAATTTTGAAAAAATTGAGCTCTAGAGTGAGAAAAATGGCACTTCCCATCCACCAGCACATATTTGAGTAGATTCGATGACACCAACGCCTGACATATTATGGACCTTCGGTACGTATTGTGTAAACCTCCTTATCATTTAATTCGTCAAAAAATAAAATGTTTTTGGCATGTTTTCTTTGCTTTTCCCACATTTTTAGCAGAGTAGCGCATATGATGTATTCCTTAGCGCATTTGATCTTGTAACGCATATGGTGAGTCTTGTAGCGCATATGATAAAAAGTTTAACAAATTTGATCTTGTAGTGCATACAATGAATTATGTAGCGCATTTTTCTGAATTCAAGCAATTTTACCAGACTTTCTCTGTGATTAATGATTTTGTGATTGATTCAACATGTGATAGTGAAGTTTTGATGTGCAATTTGATAGGATGATTGATAAAGTGGCCTCATGATGAATGAGCCTCACTGATAGGATAACTGATAAATTTATCCTCATGATTGAATGAGTAAACAAATAGTAAGACGGATAAATTTGTCCTCATGATGGATGAGAAAATAAATAGTAAGATGGATAAAAAATTCCTCATGATGGATGAAAACAAATAGTAAGATAGATAAATTCACTTTCATGATTGATGAAAACAAATAGTAAGATAACTGATAAAATTGTTTTTATGATTGAAAAACAAATAGTATGATAGATAAATGTGTTTCATTTGATTGGATTGATTGATTTGAGTGATTTGATTGTTTTGTTTGATTGCCTTGATCACCAATGTTGATTTGATATGTTTCGATTTGATAGGAGATATTAGGGATTCTTCAGGTGTGGGAGCGATTCACGAAGACCTAGAGCTTGATTCCACTTCTTCTGTAGGCAAACAAAGATGTCGTTGATGTGTGTGGGTTGACTTCATTCCTTGAGATTGCAGAGATGCATCTCAACATGGGTTTGTTAACTACGCTCGTTGAGAGGTGGCATAGTGATATAAAAACCTTCCACTTAGCTACAGGAGAGATGGCGATTACTCTTGAGGATGTCTATAGGATTCTGCGGATTCCAGTGATGGGAGAGATTGTTACATATGACACTAGAGGGCACAGGGGGCACTGATGCCTTGAGGAGAGTTTTTGCAGATGATCAGATTGTTGGATATGAGATTCCATTGGCTGAGATGGCTGATACGTACATACCATTGCCTTGTGTACTATCAAGATTCATTGGTGGTTTTCTATGACCCGACCGTAGGTTGAAGGGACTGTCAGTTGGATGGGGTTGAGTGCTTGAGAGCATGCTTATGCAGGGTACACGATATGCTTGGGGATCATGCATGCTCACTCATTTATACCATGAGCTACATCAGATAGCATATTGTGGAGGGAGGAGCATGGTTGTTGGATGTTCTCTACTTCAGGTCTGGGCATGGGAACATATAGCAGTTACACGTCCTATGGTGGATAGACAACATCCAGCCGGGTGACCATACATTTTTGCATATGCAGGTGGTGCTGTCCAAGCTAGGCTAGGAAAATTAGACTATTGGCAGAGAGTGTTGGATGATCTAGATATAGTTACATGGAGTTCATACTTAGATTGCGAGCAGTGACCAAAGGATGCCAGAGAGATGCCATATGTTTTGTTTCTCGATACTTGATTGACTGCACCCCATATATCATCAAGAGATTTCTTTTAAGTCGGGTGCTTAGACAATATGGTCGGATATAGGGGATGCCCCAGGGTTCAACCATTTATGCCCATCGTTAGTAGGATATTTTAGTGTGGGGCCCCAAATTTCATTTGATGTAGTTGTTGCAGAGTTCACTGCTTTAGGGGAACATATGCGCGATTATAGAGCAAATATTCTTGATGGGGGTATGACTGCAGATTATGCTCAGTACATTATAGCACATCCAACACCATGACTATCTAGTCTCAAGGAGCTTGTTGTACCACTGGATGGGGGCTAAGCATAAAGAACCAAGTAGAGGAAGAGGAGAGAGTAGATGGAGGAGAGTGGGAGTGAGGAGGATGATGAGGATAGCGATGATGATGATGATGATGATGATGATGATGATGATGATGGAGATGATGGAGATGATGGAGGTGGGAATGATAGGGCTGCCCCAACAATGATACATATACCATAGAGGAGACACTCTGTTGCAAGAAGTGGGACCAACACAGGAGGTCCATCAGATCAAGGACAGATAGCCACCCTATAGTCCATAGTACAGAGCCTATAAGGTCAGATGGCATAAGCATAGGACACTATACAATAGTTACAAGAATAGGTGACAACCCTGACAACAGAGAGAGGTGCAACTAGATAGGTTGGTGAGTAGGTAGTGGCTCTATCTGAGACATTGTAGAGAATGGTTGAGGGGACCTCTATGGGTGTGATGATGGCAGAGGTTACATGGGTTGCCAGAGAGGCTAAGTATTATCATGGCCGATACCATGAGGTTGTTACCATAGAGCAGAGAATGATATGCAACATCTAGATTAGGCTGTAGTCGCTCTCATACCACCAACATGGGTGTGACACAACCACCTCGTAGAGATCCAGGTCCATATCCTAGTACAGGTGCTACAGGTGTAGGTACTTCAGGTGTAGGTCTTGCGAGACCAACAAGTCTTGGGGGGAGTACCTCATAGTCCCATGATCCTTTTTGATGATGTATATTTGATGATCTTTGTATACACATTCATTTTTATCACATTATGATATGGTATCTCTCTTTACATTTGATATCATTATACATTTGACATTGAGTTTTGATATTATGAGATGCAGTGGATATTGTTGATCTATGCATTGTCTACATGATTCTCTATGATGAGTTTTCATGTATGCATTTCTATTTCTATATGTTATGTTGCTTATGATTATGCCATGATGATGTATGTTTATGGATAATGATGATGCCTACATATGATATGATAGTGATGATGATGGTTATGACTTATGTATGGATCTTAAATGCATTTAGATGGACCATGATGATAGTTATGCAAAATATGTTATAATGGTTATGATCTATTGATGAATGATGCTAATAATATATGAATGATTCAAATGTTCTATGATGTGATTATGTCATGCGATAGTATGGATAGTGATTGAATGATGTTTTATTTCTATATGAGATGGATGCAAATGATATGTGATGCTTTGTATTTTTTTGTTGTTCACATATATAATATTATGCATGGATGTTGGATGATGATATGATGTAATAATGCTCTCTAAATGCTCTGTAAATGGATGTATACATGATGTAAAAAATGTTTATGCTTGTAAATGTATGAATGAAAATGCAATCTAAATAAATGACATGATATGAAAAATGATAACACACTTTGAATGCCTGATATGATATGAAAATGGGAATGGGAATGCAACTTAAATGAATGAATGATATGAAAATGATAATGCAACTTAAGTGAATGAATGATATAAAAATGATAATGCAATTGAAATGAATGATTGTTGTGAAAATGATAATTCAATTTAAGTGAATGAATCATATAAAAATGATAATGCAATTGAAATGAATGATTGTTGTGAAAATGATAATGCAATTTAAGTGAATGAAATTTAAGTGGATGAATGATATAAAAATGATAATACAGTTGAAATGAATGATTGATATAAAAATGATAATGCAATTGAAATGAATGATCGTTGTGAAAATGATATTGCAATTTAAGTGAATGAATGATATAAAAATGATAATGCAATTGAAATGAATGATTGATATGAAAATGATAATGCAATTGAAATGAATGAATGATATGAAAATGATAATGAAATTGAAATGAATGAATGATATGAAAATGACAATACAATTGAAATGAATGATTGATATAAAAATGATAATGCAATTGAAATGAATGAATGGTATGCAAATGATAATGCAATTAAAATGAATGATTGATATGAAAATGAAAATTAAATTGAAATGAATGATTGATATGAAAATGATAATGCAATTTAAGTGAATGATGTTGTTTTTGGTAATGTCAAATGTACTCAATCCTTCGTTAGAGAGATATGTTGTCTTTGATGTTTTGCCAACGTTAGAAAATCTAAAATGCAAATGCAGAACTAACATTAATGCAATCTATATCAACCATGTAGATTTTTCATTCTAAGAGCTATTTTATGTTTTTTTATCATTATTGAAATTTTGAAATGTTGGAAATTAGTACAAGCATCAAAGGGGATATTTGCACCGATGATGACCTGAGTACAACTTTCATGATTTTTGATATAGAAAGGTAATACAAGCATCTAAGTATAATTGAATCGAGATGACCCGAGTATTGCTTGCATAAACAGACAAGAGTTAACCTTTTTCCTATGCAAATTCTAAAATGTCATCAATGATACATTGTAGAGCATGTCCCACGAAAAATTTGCACAACAATTGTACACATCTAAAAATGGTCACAGTTATTCAAACCTGTTAATTAATTAAATATGAATTATTTAATTAATATTCTTAAGTCATCTACATATAAATAAATTTAATTATTTATTTATATTGTTCATTTTTCCAATTCTTCTAGTTTAATTAAATAAATAAGTTTATTTAATTATTGCTATCCTCCTCTTAATTAATTAAATAGATTTCACAATTTATTTATATTAATTATCACAAGTTTAAATTCTAAATTTAAATAATATTCTTCATTTCACATTTAATTAAATATTTCCAATATTTAATTAAACACTTTCTAATTCTTCACTCTTCCTATAATTAAATATTCTAAAAATATTTAATTAAAAGCTTTCTTTCCTCCATAATTAGATATTCTAAAAATATTTAATTAAAAGGTTTCTTTCCTCCATAATTAAATATTATATAATATTTAATTAGAAACTTTCTTCTTTTCATACTTAATTAAGTATTTTATATATTTAATTAAAACATTTTTTTATCATCTCTCACACATAATTAAATATTATTTATTTAAATGATGGAAACTTCTAATTCTTTGTCGCATGTAATTAAATAATTTTATTTATTTAATTATGGATTTTTCCTCAACTATCAAAAAACTCTTCATAAATGAAGTGTACAAATGGCAACTTTCCTTCATTTTTGAATGGAAAAGGTTGTGTTTGAGGAAACATCTCCCATCTTTTTCTCAACCTTCCATATTCCTCTCAACTTCTCAATCTCACACCATTCATCCTAAAAATTTTGAATCTCAACCATTGATCCTTGCCAACTGGATTTTTTCCTTCGAAAATCTATAAATACAAGCCTCTTATGAGTTGAAAGACACACCCTGAATCCTAGATTTCATGCGTAATCACTATAGTTGCACATCAACATTCTAGCAATAATCATAGCATCATAGCATTTTAGCATTTCAAGTTCATTCCATGGCTTAAATCATATAGCAATACACATGCATTTTCAATCAATCTCATTCTCCTAAGTTGTTATTTCAACAAGTTGTTGCTTACACAACTGAGAGCCAACAACTTTAATCAAATCCTTGGAGATAGAGGAAAATGGGACGGATTTGAAGAAGTTGTTGTCATTAGAGTTTGCATTTATGTTTTCTAATTATTTTCTTTCAATATAATGTCTTATTGGTGTGTTAGTTTACATTTTAATTAATCACGCATATTCTAACAACACATTTTTGATGCCCACCGTGGGGCTTCCCCCCATTTTTAATTTTTTTATTGCAAATTTTTCTAACAGGTGATGGATTGGAGTCACGCTTTAGCACATACAAGCCTCTTTTTAGCACATCCCCAGACTGTTTCAGCGCATCCCTAGACTGTTCCAGTGCATCCATGGACTGTTTTGGTGCATAGACGACCTGTTTTCATGCATCCCTTCTTGATCATTTAGCACATTTGTTACCTATTTTGATGCATTGGTGGCATGTTTTAGTGCATACAGGGGTTGTAAAAGCAAATTCTGATTTCGACGCCATTCGCGGACATAATTTTTCAATTCGGTTTTAAAAATAAAATGAAGCAATCTTAGGATAGAAATTTAAAATCTAGAATTTATCAATCCTAGGATAGTCACCAAAATTTATTCCATGCTAGTTAAAATGAATCCAATGTTTTTTGTGAAGCAAAATCTTCACTTAGCATAGAAAACTAATATTTGGATTTAAAATTGAACCACTTGTTTTATGTGATTGTTGGGTAATAGGTTTATGCTCTCCCCTATACTGGGTGATCAGAACACCAGACTTACCTATTTCATTTCATGCAAATTCATGCTTTATTAAAACCTTTAGAAGGTCTGCAGTAGTGGGAAAAAGTACTCACCCTATGGGAATAACCTAAGTGGGAACAACCAAAGCCAAGTTTTCCAACCCACTATAATCAAAAGTGAATTTTGGAGAAACCCATATTCAACGGAAGTGAGCAAGATAACCATCCACAAAATCTTTGTTCTAAATATTGGGAGGTCTCCTAAGGGAGTTTATCTATTGCCACGTCGAATGGAAACCTTTACTACGAACCATAGTGTAGAAAGCCAGCCATGTGAGTATCCAAACATCATTTCAATCATAGTGCAACGGGAGGTAAGAATTTCCCCCCAAGACACTCACCATATAATCGCCACAAATTGTTTGCTCAAGGGATCTAGAAATCTAACCTTGAGTACGCACCTGGAAAAGACAAAAACATGGGCACCCTCTAGGGGGTGACACGACTGTGTGAGTCAACACGATTTTAAGTTGTGGGTTGTGATTCCTATGATGACCTATTTGACAAATTAAGAGTGAGTCTAACTGAAGTGCTTATCTTGTTCAATACCCGTGAAAATCTCAAGAACATACACTCTTTTTTTAGATTTTAGGAGTAACAAAACAATTGTTTGCTACTGTATGTCGTGTTTTTCACATTTAAATCAGATTAAGATCATCTGAAAATATCAAACTGTCAAAACATATATGTCTCAGAAAAATAATTGGTAAGGTTTAGCGCATCCCTGGTCTATCTCGGCACATTTGTGCTATGTTTCAGTGTATTTGTGCTATGTTTCAGTGCATTTGTGCTATGTTTCGGTGCATTTGTGCTCTATTCCAGTGCATCTATGCTTTGTTTCGACACATCTGTGTTCTATTTCAATGCATCCATGCTTTGTTTCGGTGCATTTGTGCTCCGTTTCAGCGCATCCATGCTCTATTTCAGTGCATCGATGGTTTGTTTTGGAGCATTGATGCTCTGTTTCGGTGCATCTGTGTTCTGAGTCTAGGTAATTTTCTGACATTCTGAAATCGATCATCTCAGTCTAGTCTTTTTCTATGCTCATGGTTTGGAATTCTGCAACTTTTCCAAAAAGTCCCTGGAGAGGAAGATTAGAAAGCCAAAGAAATCTCTCAGTTATAAGAAGTTGTTGAAGAAGAGGAAGTTTTTATACCAAAGTTGAAAGGTCTTACATGAACACAAGACCTTTATTCACCGACATCACGACTTTGTTAGAGGTTTCACTGACAATTATGTTGTAGAACCTTTATACTCACGAGCCTTCTTTCAAAGAAGAGCCCTTTCTCAAAGGCACAACCACAGTTAGCATATGCGTTCCTCTTATATTCCCCAACCTGCAATTGTATAATCTACTCATCCTAATCAATTTCTACAATAGAGAACTCAAGAACATTAGGCATTTATCACAATCCTTCTTTTTACAAAGCTACGATCAAATCTCACAAAGTGCAAAATCATCTTTATTTTCGATCTTTGGTTTAATTCCCGCAAACAGGATTTTCATCCTTTCAATTAGGGAATCACGAGCTAAAGATTAGAAATCTTTTAAGTCATAAAATCTTCATTCTATCTTGACTTTCATATTCATGAACATTGCACTATTTCATTCTTTTGATCAAAGTTAGTAGAAATTTGGCAAAAGCTTATGCCTGTTGTCACAAGATCTCGAAAGCATATAGAAAGAGACGAAAGAGAAAATATAGTAGGAAAAATGGGTGATAATAGTGAGAGGGAAGAGATCCCCTGTCATAATTCAAATACTGAAGAAATAACAAAAGAAAGGCTCCAAGAAGCAGAGCAGGATCCCCAATTCCATACTCTTATGGAAAGGATTTTAGAACAAAACAAAGAAAGATATTTCCTTTCATTAGCTAATCAAGGAGCTAAGTTACCTGCCGATTTTGACATAGAAGGGATTAAAGAGAATCCTGAAACTCCTCCTAATTATTTTAGTGCCCTTACTCAACAGATAAAATAATTACAAGGGAAAATAAAAGAGATTCAAGGGGGTGCAACAAAGAAGTATGTTTTGGATGACCTATGTCCATATCCATTCGATAGGGGTCTTCAAATGATTCCTTTTCCAAAATATTGTGAAATCCCTAAATTTGATAGGTATAATGGAAAAACATACCCCATTGAACATGTAAGGGATTTCTGAAATATGAGCTTAGAATTCGCTCATGAAGATACCTACTTAATGTGATTGTTTCCATGAAGTGTGGGTGGAAAATCCATGGAGTGGCTTTCAAAGATCACTCCCCCCATCAGAAAATTTGAGGAGTTAATAAATAAATTTATATCGCACTACTCCTACAACATCCAACACCAAATAACCATGCTTGATCTGTGTAAGGTAAAATAAAAAGTAGGAGAATACTTTTACATTTTTGCAAAGATGGAGGAGGGTGTTCGCTAGATACTCCCATCCTATTCCTGAAATAGAGAAGATGGAGATCTTTATCGATAGTCTAAATCAAGAGATGAGCTATAGACTAAACCTTCACTATCCCGAATCATTTGAAAAGTTGATTGAAAATAATATTATTATTGAAGGTGCCTTGGTCAAGTGTGGAGTTCTGAAAATCGATAAAGAGGGTTCAAATTCGTACAACCATAGTAACAACAATGACAAGTCACGATTTTGGACTTGAAATAAAATTGTTGTGAATGATGGGGTAGTAGATGCTAACAATGTGAATGTGAAGCCTACCGTTCTTAATTTATTAGGTGTCCAACATAGCAATAACGCTGGAAATTCTAGTACCCAAGGCAATGTTTCCAATCAAGGGAATGTGACCAATAATCGTGGAAATAATTTTGGCAACAATAAAAATTCAAATATGCCCAGATATTCATATTTTTCAAATCGACTGAGTTTTACTCCCTTGGGCCAGTCTTTGGAGTATATTTTCAAAGAACTATTGAATCAAAACGCTATTACATTGCCACCACAAAGAGACTATGAGCCTAGGGTTAAACCACCATTGTGGAATGGCTCACACTTTTGTGACTATCATAGGTGTAAAGGTCATAAGACAAATAATTGCCAAGGGTTAAATAATATTGTTTAGGATTTTATTGATAACTATACCATCATGGTTGAGGGACATAATGTCAATGATGACCATCAGGCATTCAAGGATCCTCTCACTAATTATCAAAAAGGGGAATCTTCGGGTGACAAGGGCAAGAATGTTAATTATGTCCACGCCACCATTATCAATCATATTTACACTAATGATCAACAAATCAATGCTATCAAAATCAAAGGAAAGCAGGAATATTGAGAGGTCAATGCTACGAAAAGGGGACAAGCCAAAATCATTGTCAAAGGAAGCTCATCTAAAGCAGCAGTTCCCCCTCTGAGTCAATATAATTTGGTTGATCAACTACGAAAAATATCAGCCCAAATTTCTATCTTGGAGCTCTTAAAGCTATCACCTATGCATAAGGACATTCTAGAAAGGGCACTTGTTGATACAAGTGTCTCTCCTGATTTGAATATCAATAAATTTCAAGCCATGGTGGGACACATGTCCTCCTCCACATTTTTATCATTTTCTGAAAAGGATGACTCATCCATAACCCATTTGTATAATTCATCACTCTATTTAGAGGTCATGGTTCACAAAGCTTGCATTAGATGTGTCCTAATAGATGGGGGAGCCAGATTAAACATTTGTACTTTGAAATTGGTCCTAGTTTCAGGATATTCAAAAGAATCTATAGATCCACGAAGGAAGATTGCAATCAAGGCATACGATGATGAGGAAAGAGCTTCCAAAGGCCTCATCATGCTACCCATCAGAGTGGGATCTATTGTGAAAAATACCTTTTGTCAGGTTCTGGATCGGGATCTATCCTATAACATACTCTTGGGTCGTCCATGGATCCATGACATGCAAGCTATTCCATCCACTTATCATCAATGCTTGAAGTTTCCATATGATGGACAAGAAGTAACAATACCTGTTGATCACATTAGCAGTCAAACTTGCTCTAACCTAAGAGCAACTTAGGACACACTCGTCCCACATAATAGAGAGGCTTTGGCCATCTCTACCTCCAAATACAATGAACAAGAACGAGAAATGATAAGTAATTTTGGCACCAAGCTAAAATTGAAAGATGATGGGGTGGGAGAATAATCCTTATGTCTCTCTAATCTACCTATATCTCCAAGATCCCATGGTCAACCATCAAAATCTATACAACAAGATACAACAGCTTTAGCCTCAGCTTTATTTCCCATCACCAAGTTTAATGGACTGTTTATCAAAGAAAATGAAATGGAAGATAGAGCCATCCTTGATTGTCTCTATAAAGATGAAGAATAATCAGTACAACATATCAAGTTACCCGCAGAGCAATATGGAAAAGGTTATGCGATCATGCAACAAATGGGTTATGAAGGAAATGGCCCTATAGGTAAAAGAAAAGAGGGTATTATTGAACCTATCCAACTGAAAAAAATGCACCCAAAAGATAGGACTGGGTTAGGATATGGTGAAAATACAAAGGAAGAAGTAGTACAAAGAATGTCTAAAGAGGAGTTAGCTGAAACAATCTTGAGAATTCAAGCAAATAATTCTAACATTGACTCCAATGAATATGAATGGGACGAAATCTCTGATGATACATTCTTGACGGAGAAAAGGGTGGATGTCATACACAAATTCACACCTACATTCTTAAAAGGGGAAATATCAAGGCCTCTTCTTGATTACATTCTACAAAGCGATCACGACTCAAATGAAACCGATTCTATTCAAAGTGAGATAGATCATCCACAGGAGGATACCATCCTAGAACTCTCCCATAGCGATGCTAATAATTGTATCATGACTCTAATGGCTAGTGATCTTACTCATCCTAATGATCCATTTCCTTTGGTCTATCCCGAACTCATTGATTGGGAACAAATCACACCTATTGATGTCCCAACTTTTCCAAGTGATGAAACCATCATAAAATTCCTTTGTTCATCCCATCCAGAAACAAGTTCCACTAGGGAATCACAGCATCAGAGTTTTCGACAGAAAAGTTCCAAGTTTCTCAGCTATGAAATAAATAACATAAAAGAAAGATCTAATGGTGAAAACCTAACAAAGGCAGTATTAGATCAAGAAAAGAGAAAAATAAAAAGTGTATCCAATAGTGAAAACCTTTCAAAGGCACTAGAGGATGGGAAACTTGACACTCTCTCAGAACATTACCAGGAAAAGGTCTTCTATTCTAATTGAACCAATAGAGGCACTCAATATAGGTACTACGGAAAATCCCAAAGTCTTGCAATTGGCCGCATATCTAACAGAAGGAGAAATTCCAGGATTCACAGAATTCCTCAAGAACAACCAAATCAGTTTTGCATGGTCCTATGCAGATATGCCTAGATTAGATCCAGATCTCATCATGCATCATTTATCTATTACGTCGGGGGCAAAACCTATGAAACAGAAACTCAGAAAAATGCATCCACATGTTGCATTGTTGGTTAAAGAAGATTTAAAGAAGCTTTTAGATGTCGGATTCATTCGATCTATTGACTATGCTGAATGGATCTCCAATATCATACCTATTTCAAAACCAGACGAAAGAATCAAAATTTGTACAGATTTTAGGGATTTGAACAAGGCATGTCCTAAATATGACTTCCCTTTGCCAAACATAGATATGATTTTCGGTTTGATTATTCGACATGCAATGTACTCATTAATGGATGGTTTTTCAGGATACAACCAAATAACGATTGCACCAGAGGATCAAGATAAAACAATGTTCACATGTCCTTGGGGTACCTATTGCTAGAACGTAATGCCATTTGGGTTGAAGAACTTAGGAGCTACATACCAATGAGCAATGACAACAATTTTTCATGATATGATGCATACATTCATGGAGGATTACGTTGATGATCTCCTTGCCAAATCTAACACTAGGGAAGGACACATAGATATCTTATCTAAAAATTTCAAAAGAATGGAGCAATTCAAAGGGAGACTTAATCCAAAGAAATGTGTCTTTGGAGTGAAATCTGGAAAGTTACTAGGTTATATTATATCAAAAAAGGGAATTGAAGTGCATCCAGCTAAGGTACAAGAAATTCTTGATATGCCACCACCAAGGAACATTAGTCAACTACGCTCTTTGCAAGGACAGTTACAATCCATCAGAAGATTCATCGTGCAACTGGAAGATAAAAGTCTACCATTTACACATCTCTTCAACAAGAATGTTCCATTTAAATGGGAGGACAAATGTGAAGTATCATTTGATAAGATAAAGTAGTATCTCATGAATCCACCAGTATTAATTCCACCAGTGCAAGGTGCACCTCTCATATTTTATATTTCTGCCACAAAAGTGTCCTTAGGAGCATTATTGGCATAGGAAGACAACTCGGGAAAAGAGCGAGCAATCTATTACATTAGTTGAACTTTGACAAGTCGTGAACTAAATTACACATTCATTGAAAAAGCTTGTTTAGCGGTGGTGTTCATATCTCAGAAGTTACAACACTATATGCTAGCACATACAATAAAACTAGTGGCTAAGATTGATCCACTTAAATATCTTCTAAGTAAGGCAACTTTAACTGGCAGGTTGGCTAAATGGGTCATGATTCTGAGTGAGTTTGAGATTCATTATGTGGACCGCAAAGCTATAAAGGGATAGGTAATTGTAGATTCGTTAGCAGAAGCAGCAATGCCAGCAAAACACCCAATACACATTGATTTTCATGATGCTGATATGTTCATAGTGGCAATTAAACAGTCATGAGTGCTCTACTTTTATGGTTCCTACACTCAACATGGCTCAGGAGCAGGAATTATTTTTAATACACCTCAAGGAAATACAATTCCAAAATCTTATCGTCTAATGTTCCCTTGCACAAACAACATAGTTGAGTATGAGGCACTATTAATTGGCATGAGAATTGCAGTAGACTGGAAATCAAAGAACTTGAAGTTTATGGTGATTCACAACTTGTCATAAATCAAATCAATGACGACTATCACACTAAGGATGACAAGTTGATACCTTATAAAAAATGGTGGACGATTTCAAGAAATACTTTATTAATATCAAGTTCATACAAATTCCATGTATTGATATTAAAGTAGTCGATGCAATGGCTACAATAGCATCTCTACTCCAATTTTCAGAGAATCAAGCGTGGTACGATTTCTTGGTGGAACAGTTATTTTATCTCGCCTATGACACTCTAGAAGCTCAAATCATTTGCCACTTAACCAGTTATGATTCTCCCTTGTATGGCCAAATCTACACTTACCTGAAGGATACTATTTTACCCTTAGATTTGTCTAGAAATCAGAAAAGGAATTTCATCCGCCAATCCTCATGTTACACCTTAATTGTTGATGTCTTATAGTGGTGTGGTTTGTATGGTACTCTCCTTAGATGTCTTGAACATGATGAATTAGGAAAGGCCTTACAAGAGGTACATGGTGGAATTTGTGGGACACACTCAAGTGGACTAACCTTAGCAAAGAAACTTGTTAGATTGGATTACTACTGGCCGACCATGGAGAAGGAATCATTCATCTTTGTGAAGAAATATGAAAAATGCCAGATTCATGGAAATCCCATTCATGCTCCTACTCAGGAATTACAACCCTTCACCACAACATGGCCTTTCGCTCAATGGGGATTGGACCTGATTTGGAAGATACACCCGTCATCTTCAAATGGGCATAAATTCATCATTACAGTCACTGAGTATTTTACTAAGTGGATTGAAGTTGTTCCCCTAACAACTGTTACTGGCAAACAAATCTCTTCATTCATTTTAAACTATATCATCTGTCGATATGGTATTCCCAACTCCATTATCATAGACAATGGAAGAACCTTTAAAAATCAGGATGTTGATGAGCTATGTGAAAGATTTCACATCCAACACAGGTTCTCTACACCTTACTATCCGCAAGGGAATGGTCAAGCTGAAGTTTCAAACAAAACAATTCTAAAGATTTTTAAGAAAAGAGTGAATGAAGTAAGACGTGATTGGCATATCCAATTAAATCCAACATTGTGGGCATACAAAACAAGTATTCGCACACCAACAGGTGCTACTCCCTATGTTTTGGTCTATGGAGCAGAAGTTATTCTACCACTAGAAGTTGAGATTCCCTCACTTCGAACATCACTAAAGGGGTTAATCAATGATGAAGACTACAAAGTATCAAGATTGCAAGAGCTGGAATTGCTTGATGAACAACATCAGACTATGGATAATCATTTAAAGGGATATCAACAAGTTATCTCCTATAGCTACAATCACAGAGTCAAACCACAAACTTTCCAAGTGGGTGACTTGGTTCTCAAAGAAAACCCTCGTAATCAGCAAGATCGGGAGAAGAAAGGCAAGTTCAAACCTAATTGGTTGGGCCTGTTCGTTATCATTGCTCCATATGGATCGGGGGCATATCAATTGTCAACATCAAAAGGGGACCTATTTGAAGATCTAACCAACAACATTCATCTGAAGAATTTTTATGCCTGAAAATATCAAAAAAAATCTAAAAAGTCTTTAAAAAAAAGTACAAAAAAAATTCAAAAAGAGCAAAAATACAAAAAAAAGAGAAAAAAAATCGTTGCCTTGTGAAAACTTGGCGAACAGGCATCTTGGTAACAACAAAAAAATCATAAAATCAAGAAAAAGTGCAATAAAAACAAATGGTGAAAACCTGGCAAACATGCATTGTTTGTGATTTTGTTTGACTCTCTTATCTATTAGGATACATTCTGCATATCCATATTTCATCGGCATCACATACATGCATAGCCATCACATTTGTATCATACATCCTACAATCTCCTTGAGACGACAAGGATTTCATCATGGCTTGATGATTAGGGTTATCCTTAGCAGTAGTTGTGTCTCGCAGGAGTCGGAATACAAGGTCACTAGGGAGAAATTCACTTCTTGAAAAATTTTGGCAGCCAAATAGCAACATGTTTCAAGCATTAGAATATCGGAAACAACACACTTGTCCAATTAAACTGAGTCTATACAACTGTTTGATAGAAAACATAAACAAATTGGATGATCTTAATCTAAATAAAATGAATGACAAACTTACAACATAAGTTGCAATTGTTGTTTTGATATTTGATGACATCATATCTTTGGAGTGGTTCAATGATGTATTGAACTAAAATCACAAGGAAGAAGTATGATTTTTCTTGGCTTGTTATCTGTAAACTAATCATTAGTATTGTGCAAATTTATCATGGGACATGCTCTACAACGTACCATTGATGACATTTTGGAATTTGCATAAGAAAATGGTTAACTTTTGTCTATTTATGCAAACAATACTCAGGTCATCTTGGTTCAATTATACCTCGATGCTTGTATTAACTTGCTATATCAAAATCATGAAAGTTGTACTCAGGTCATCATTGGTGCAAATATCCCCTTTGATGCTTGTACTCACTTCCAACATTTCAAAAAACTCAATGATGAAACGTAAAGCATAAAGCAGCTCACAAAATGACAACTTTGCATATTAGATAGATTGCATCCATATTAGTTTGTGCATGATCATTATCATATCCATCACATCTCATTTGCATCATCTCAATCAATCTATCCAATCATTTCTTCCAATCTCATCTAATCAATCAATTCAATCTAGCACAAATCATTTAATCATACCTTTGGTCTTGTTCCTAGCCTTATTGCAAGCCTTGATCATCATCATTGGGATGTATCCTTCCCTATCCTTATGTTGTTCTGGGATTTATCCTTACCTTATCAACAACACTCTCATCATCATCGTCGTCGTCATCGGGATGTATCCTTCCCTATCCTTGTGTTGTTTCGGGATGAATCCTTCCCTCATAAAAAACACTATAATCATCATCATCAATCCATCTCGGCTTGTAGTTTGATTGGGGAAACATCATACTCATTTTTGAATCTATTTGTGTTTCTTTCTTCTCATTTTCTCTTACCAATCTCCTATTTCTTATCATCCTTTCTTGTCCCTGACATCAATGTATCCAATCATTTATTTCAATTTCTTCTAATCAATCACATCGCTTCTTCTAATCAAACTCATTCACCCAATCAATCATCTTCATCAAATTCTTGTATCAATCCTCTTCAATCAAATCAATCAAATCACTTACTATTTGTTTTCTCATCAATCATGAGAACAAACTTATCAATCTTACTATTTGATTTTCATCAATCATGAAAGAAAATTTATCAATCTTACTATTTGTTTTTCATCAATCATGAAAATTTTTTTATCAATCTTACTATTTTTTTTTCATCAATCATGAAAGCAAATTTATCAATCTTACTATTTTTTTTTCATCAATCATGAAAGCAAATTTATCAATCTATCCTATCATTCTTATCAGTTATCATCAATCAATAATCATAAATTCACTATCACATGTTGAATCAATCGAAAAGCATCATCAATCGGGGCAAAATCAAAGTTCTTCATCTTCATATCAATCTTTCAATAGGGGTTTTCATCAAATCATCTTTATCGATCGATGAATCAGATAGCGAATCAGTAAAAATTTCCAAAAATCATCTTTATCTAATTCATCACCCGAGGGGGTATATAGCATTGGTAAATTTCAAAATTCAGGGGCAAATTCTTTGAAGCAATGCGTAAAACACATCACTTCAAAGAGGGGCAAAATGTACACATCTAAAAATAGTCACGGTTATTCAAACCCGTTAATTAATTAAATATGAATTATTTAATTAATATTCTTAAGTCATCTACATATAAATAAATTTAATTATTTATTTATATTGTTCATTTTTCCAATTCTTCTAGTTTAATTAAATAAATAAGTTTATTTAATTATTGCTATCTTCCTCTTAATTAATTAAATAGATTTCACAATTTATTTATATTAATTATCACAAGTTTAAATTCTAAATTTAAATAATATTCTTCATTTCACATTTAATTAAATATTTCCAATATTTAATTAAACACTTTCTAATTCTTCACTCTTCCTATAATTAAATATTCTAAAAATATTTAATTAAAAGCTTTCTTTCCTCCATAATTAGATATTCTAAAAATATTTAATTAAAAGCTTTCTTTCCTCCATAATTAAATATTCTATAATATTTAATTAGAAACTTTCTTCTTTTCTTACTTAATTAAGTATTTTATATATTTAATTAAAGCGCTTTTTATCATCTCTCACACATAATTAAATATTATTTACTTAAATTATGGAAACTTCTAATTCTTTGTCGCATGTAATTAAATAATTGTATTTATTTAATTATGGATTTTTCTTCAACTATCAACTAATTCTTCATAAATGAAGTGCACAAATGGCAACTTTCCTTCATTTTTGAATGGAAAAGGCTGTGTTTGAGGAAACATCTCCCATCTTTTTCTCGACCTTCCATATTCCTCTCAACTTCCCAATCTCACATCGTTCATCCTAAAAGGTTTTAATCTCAACCGTTGATCCTCGCCAACTGGATTTTTGCCTTCAAAAATCTATAAATACAACCCTCTTATGAGTTGAAAGACACACCCCGAATCCTAGATTTCACGCACATCAACATTCTAGCAATATAGCATCATAAAATTTTAGCATTTCAAGTTCATTCCATGGCTTAAATCATATTGCAATACACATGCATTTTCAATCAATCTCATTCTCCTAAGTTGTCATTTCAACAAGCTGATGCTTACACAACTGAGAGCCAACAACTTTAATCAAATCCTTGGAGATAGAGGACAATGGGATGAATTTGAAGAAGTTGTTGTCATTAGAGTTTGCATTTATGTTTTCTAATTAGTTTCTTTCAATATAATGTCTTATTGGTGTGTTAGTTTACATTTTAATTAATCACGCATATTCTAGCAACATAGTAATAATGGTCAACTAACAGATGACAAACAAAGAGAAATCATACTCCTTCCTTGCTCCTCTAATCTAGGACATCATCGGATTGCTCCAGAGGTATGATAATGAAAATCCATAAAACAACAATTCAACCTTTGCTTAAAGTATTTCAATCATTATTTAGATTAGATCATCCATTTAGAATTGAAAACCTAATGTTATTCTTTCTGATGAGTGTTTTGATCATGCATGATTGATTTCCAAATGTTGTCTTGTCATTGTGTTTTTTTTGTTTGATGTGTTTTTTGTACTGTCATTTATCTATTGTAATAGTTCAAAAAAAAGTCAAATTGCCCCCATTGAGTTTGTATTTTTCTCCCAGTTAGACACAATCGATTATTATGGATATGTACAATTCTCACCAAACCATGATGAAACACGATTGCCTCTGATGCCCAAATGATGGATAGATATGATTTTGATAAGATGGTAATGTTGATAAGATGGAGGACATAAACTAATTGATGGAAGAGCCAACTAGTTCACAAATAGTGCATGATTGCTAGGTTTTCATCATTTGTTTTTATTGCAATTTTTTCAGATTTTATGATTTTTTTTTGTGTTACCAAGACGCTTGTTTGCCAGGTTTTCATCAAGGCAACAATTTTTTTTATGATTTTTTTGCATTTTTTGTTTTGTTTTTTTTTGATTTTTTGTGCATCGAAGGATGCAGCAAGTTTTCACCTTGATGACGATTTTTTCCAGACTTTTTCTGTTGTTTTTTGGATTTTTTCAGGACTTTTTATATTTTTTTTTTGTTTTTTCAGGACTCTTTATATTGTTTTTTTCAAACACAAAACTTCTTAAAATGAATTCTATTGATCGGTTCTTCAAACAGGTCCCCTTTAGGTGTAGACAATTGATAAGCTCCATAACCATATACTACAACAATGACAAATGGACCAAGCCAATTTGGTTCAAACTTTCCTTTCTTCTCCCTATCTTGTTAATTGTGGGGATTTTCCTTCAGGACCAGGTCACCCACTTGAAATTTTCATGGTCTGACTTTGTGATTGTAGCTATGAGATATGACTTGTTGATAACCCTTTAATTTATCAGCTACACATTGTCGTCTCTCCTCTAGCAGTTCTAGTTCTTGCAATCGAGAAACTTTATTGTCTTCATCAGTTATGAGTCCCTTTAGTGAGACTCGAAGTGAGGGTATCTCAACTTCTAATGGTAAGATTGATTTTGCTCCATTGACCAAAGCGTATGGGGTAGATCCTATTGGTGTGCGGATGCTAGCTATATAGGCTCACAAAGCTGGATTCAACTGAATATGCCAATCACGACCGACATCATTTATTGTCTTCTTCAAGATTTTCAAGATTGTTTAATTTGAAGCCTCTGCTTGGCCATTTCCCTATGGATAATAGGGTGTAGAGAATCAGTGTTGGATATGGAATCTTTCACAAAGTTTGTCGACATCTTGATTCTTAAAAGGTCTCCCATTATGAGTGATAATGGATCTGGGAATGCCATACCGCCATATGATGTAACTCAAGATAAAGGATGAAATTTTCTTGCTGGTTCCTATTATGATGGTAGTGATTAGTGGAATTTGTGTCTATCTTTCAGGTTTTTAGGTGTATACAGTTATGATGGTAGTGATTAGTGGTTGCGGTTATATTATTGGTGTTACAACTCACCATGACGGTAAGAATTGGCCATTGAAATATTGAATGGATAGTAATGAAAGGAGGAGTGGTGGAAGAGGAAGCAGTTCATTTTTCTATTTAAAATCACACATCACCAACAATAAAAAATAGAGAGGCAAAACTATTATTTAATTTCCTTTCGTATTGCTACTCTTATGTTTATGTTTTGTAGTATTAGAACTTAGGATTCTGACTAATAGGATAGGCATGTTTTGCTAATTTTGGAGGGTTTTGTGCAGAAAGAATCCATTGCAAAAGTTGAAGCTGGATCTAAAATTTATAAAGAGGATCTTGTAAAACTGGTGAGGCAATCAAGAGGTGAAAATTCTGGTTGAAAATGTGCATTTTGTGACTAAAATCTCGAAAATACACAAGGGAGTTGTAGTGCTTGAGTGTTCCACAATGAGCTCACATAATTTGGAAGAAGATGAGATGAGGTGACCATTCCTTGAGCTAAACAGACTGCCCAAAACACAAAAGGAGTTGGAAGAAAAAGAGAAGGCACTGATGCTTGATTCCTCCTACACACTATTGTTCAGAAGAATGTATCATGATCGCTCTCTTACCTGGTACACTCCATGCCTTGAGCCTATAATTTTGCAGAAATAGACTTTGGAAATTTGTAAACATATTTAAGGAGAAATAAGCTTACTATTCAATTTCTCTATTATGGGTAACCCACCCTAGAGATTGTGCAATGCAATGTTGAATAATGAAAAAAATTATGTATGGATTGAATTTTGCTTTGCCTTCATTAACCCCATTAGCTCTGTATGGATTGAATTTTACTTTGTCTTCATTATGTATGGATTCATATAGTGACACGTCCACCTGAGTAGTCACTTCCTCCTCTAGTTTCGAGCCCTGCTTACGGTTGGGTGAAAAACATGAATTTTTTTATGATGGTAGATGAGTAATATAATTGAATCAATTTTATTTGTGGTAGGTTAATAATGATGAATTTGGGCATATGTTGGCAACGATTTTAAAGGAGCTGATTTATTGATGTTCAGAGTTATGATATTAAATGGCGAAAATCACATGCTTAAGCAAAAACTCAATTATTTTATTGAACATCAATCTCTTTTGGAGGGAAGAACATATCAAATTGAAGATCTATTGATGCTCAGCCAACACATGCATGTGGCATCTATCCTCACTTTTTTTGCAAGCGCTTTTACTGTATGAACTTTTTTCTAGCTTGTGTTACTAGAGGTCCTTCATTCCTAAGTTATCACCACTCTATTTTCTTTAATAATCATGATGAGCACCCAACAATTATTCTGGTGTTGATGTGGCTGCAGTGGGTGAGCATATTGACACTGATTGCATTAAAGGTCATGAACTAGAGAAATTATCATTTTTCCTATCTTGAAGATATAAAAATTGCCAATTCATTGCCTCAAAAGCTAGGAGCACACTCTTATTTTTTATGATGCCATGAATTAAAATGTTGATTTATTGTAAACAATAGAAATTTAATAGCATATTACCATTTGTGTTGCCTTTGTTTCAAGGATAGTTTTTATTTCTTCAATCAATATTAAGCATTTTATCAATTAAGAGTCCACAACATAGTATTCTCAAAATCTTTGCTATATAATAGCAACATTATAAGTTGCACATCGTGTCGATGCTTCAAAATCAATGCACTATAGTTAAAAAAGCTTCACGGTCACCATTTGGTAAACAAGATTATCTTGTACATTTAGTTTTGTGTTTATATAGTGTAATTAAACTATCATTCAACAATATTTATTTGGATATACAATGCCTATTCTGAGATTACACAATTCAACCTTTTAAATATTAAAACCATTTCCTTCATGTCCACATATTTTGTCATCCTTCTCCATTTAAAATAGAGTTGAAGTATTTAATATATATAACTAATAAGTGAAATAGCTAGAGTTTTTAAAATTTAGAAAATTAAGTTTAAAAGAAATGTTCTACATTTACTATTACATATAAAAGTGAGTTTTCTAAATTAACATAAGCTAGAATTTAAGTATAAAAGAAATATTCTAAAATTTACTATTTCATATGAAAGCAAGATTCTATCTTTTTAAAACAAGATATCTCTAGACAATTTTTATATAGATTTATTTAAGTAATCTTCTCCAATAAAAAATAATAATTATTTATAAATATAAGATATTAAAAATTAAGTTAAATTACTTATTAAAAATTTAAAAATGCAAAACTTTCTTAAATTTACTATTGCATATAAAAAGTAAGTTTCTAAATTTATATACTCTTTTTAAAATATTGAAAATCTTTAGAAAGAAAGTATAGTAGAATATTTTTTTAATAATAGAATAGAAAAAAAATTATAAAAGAATGAAAAAAAATGTTCTTTTTAAAAATGATAAATTAATGTATTCAAAATTAGAAAATTAAAAAATTAAATTAAAAGGTAATATCTTAAATTTACTATTACACAAAAAAAATATTAAATATTTTTTAAAAAAATTGAAAACATTTCTAAAAGGAAAAATCATTTATATTCCACTTTATTCAAAATTAATATATATATATATATATATATATATATATATATATAAAGAAGTATTATAAATTTAAGGTCCTACTAAAGATTTTGTTGTTTAAAATTAGCTTATGATTGTGATTATGGTTTAAATAGGGTTAGAGGGTTCAATTAGAATTCTAAGGTAAAGTTTGGAGTTAGGGTTAGGGTGACTAGGGTTAGATCAAGGTTGCAATTAGGGTCGAGGTTCTTGATTAGGTTTTAATTTGGGTTAGGGTTAGGGAGAAATTATGATTATGGTTGAATAAGGGATAGGGTTATGGTTAGGGATCAATTAAGATTAGAGTTCAATTAGGGTTAGGGTTCAAAAGTGTTCAATTAGAGTTCAGTTAGGGTTAGGGTTTAATTAGGATTAGGATTAGGGAAGGGTTCAATTACAGTTAAGGATATACAATAAAACTTGGGGTAAAGGTTAGGGTTAGGGTTAGGACACAACTAGGGTTAGGGTTATGGTTCAATTAAGATTAGGCACAATTATGGTTAGGGTAAGGGTTCAACTAGGGTTAGGGTTAGAATTCAATTAGTAGTACAATTAGAATTAAGGTTAGTACATTAGAATTATAATTATAAATAGAAATAAAATTATGGTTACAGTTGAAATTAGAATTAGGGTTATAGTTATGGTTAGGATTAGAAAGAGGATAAGGATTTGGTTTAGAATTTAATTAAAACCTAATTTGACCATATGAATCTATGTAAAGTGCTAACATTAACATAATTTTAAATTAAAATTAATTCTAATCAAGGATACAATTATGGTTAAGGATAGGGTTGGTGTTACATTTAGGGGTAGGGTTCAATTAGGATTAAATTCTAATTACCTTTAATATTAATTTAGGATTAGGGTTTAGCTAGGTTAGTTATATGATTAACCTACGATTATTGTTAGGGTACAAGTAGGGTTAGATTTAGGGTTCAATTACAATAAGGGTTAAAGTTAGGGTAAGGGCCCAATTAGGATTTTTAAGCTTTAATTAGGGTTAGGATTCAATAAAAATTTAAATAGGGTTAAAGTTAGGTTATAATTAGGACTACGATACATTAACATTCAATTAGGGTTAGACATCAATTAGAAATAGGGTTAAGATTAGAGTTCAATTAAGGTTAGAGTTAGGGGTTAAGATTATGGTTCAATAAGGGTTAGCATTAATATTAGGGTTAGAGTATAATAAGGGTAAGTGTTTAATTAGGTTAGAGTTAGGGTTCAATGAGGGTTAAGGTTCTCTGATAAATATTGGGTTTAGGGCTAGGGTTGGGTTCAAATAGGGTTAGCATCAAGACTCATGTTAGGGTTTAATTAGGGTTAGGATTCAATAAGGGTTCAATTAGGGTTATGGTTAAGGTTTAGGGTTTAATTAGACTTACGATTCAATTATGGTTCTAGGTTAGGGTTTAAATAAGGTTAAGGTTAGAATTACACGTAGGGTTAGGGTTATGCTTAGGGTTTAATTTAGGTAAGGGTTAGGGTTTAGTTATGGTCGTTGTTAAATTGGGGTTATAGTTAGAGCTTAATTAGGGTTAGGTGTTGGGTTCAATAAGGGTCAGGTTAGGATTGGGGTTCAATTAGAGTTAGGATTTAATTAGGGTTAGGTTTAGAGTATAATAAGGGTAAATGTTCAATTAGGATTAGGGTTAGGGATCTTTGATAAAGCTTGAGGTTAGGGTTAGGCTTGGGGTTGATAAAGGGTTTATGTTAAGGCTCATGTTAGGGTTTAATTGGGGTTAGGATTCAATAAGGGTACAATTAGGGTTAGGGTTAATATTAAGATTCAATTAGGGTTATGGTTCAATTAGAGTTATGTTTCAATTAGGGTTCTAGGTTAGCATTAGGGTTCAATTATAATTAGGGTTGGATATAGAATTATGACTACGTTAAGGTTAGAGTTACAATTAGGGTAAGGGTTATGTATAGGGTTGTGTTCAATTAGCATTCTAAGATAGAGCTTGGGCTTTTATTTCATGTTCAGGGTTAAAGCTTGATGTTATGATTATGATTAGGGTTAGGGTTATGATAAAGGTTATTTTTGGGTTAGAATTATCATTTACATTAGGGTTAGCTTTAGGGATACACCTATGATTATAATTAGGGTTAGGATTAGGGTTCAATTATGCCTCAATTTTGGTTAGGGTTTAACAAGGGTTGGGGTTATAGTTACAATTCAGTTAGGGCTAGGAGTAGGGTTACTAAGATTCAATTAGGGTTAGAGTTAGGGTTCAATTATCATAAGGGTTAGTTTTAGGATTTAATTAGGGTTAGGATCTAATAAAGCTTTAATTAGGGCTAGAGTTAGGGTTAGGATACAATGAAGGTTAGGGTACATTAACATTTAATTAAGGTTAGAAATCAATTAGAATTAGGGTTAGGATTAGAGTTCAATTAGGATTACAATTAGGATTAATATTATGGTTCAATTAGATGTAGGGTTAGGGTTAGATATAGAATTAAGATTAGGGTTAGGGTTCAATTATGATTATGATTAAGGTTAGGGTTAGGATTAAGGTTAGGGTTAAGATTCAATTAGGGTTAGGGTGAGGGTTTAATTAAGGTTGGGGTGAGGGTTGAATTAGGGTTGGGGTAAGAATTAACATTAGGGTTTAATAAGGGTTATAATTATAGTTGGGGTTAGAGAATTTATAATTTTTATTAGGGATAGGGTTAGGATTGCAGTTATAGTTAAGGTTTAATTAGGTCCAAGATTATAGTTATTAGGAATCAATTGGGGTTAGAGTTAGGGTTCAATTAAGATAAGGGTAAGTGATAGGGTTTAGTTAGGGTTGGGATTCAATAAGGCTTTAGTTATGGTTAGAGTTAGGGCTAGGGTACAATGAGAGTTAGGGTACATTACCATTTAATTAGGGTTAGGAATCAATTAGAGTTCTAGTTTGGATTAGAGTTCAATTAGGTTTAGAGTTAGGATTAAGATTATGGTTCAATTATATTTAAGGTTAGGGGTAGAGATAAATTTAGAGCTTCAATTAGGGTTATGGTCAGAGATAGATTTACAGTTAGGGTTAGGGTTTGAAATAGTGTTAATGTCAAGATTAAAATTAGAATTAGACTTATAATTAGTGTTAGTTTTATGGTTAGGGTTAGGGTTAGACACAAAATTAGGATTAAGATTAAGGTTCAATTACAATTATGATTATGATTAGGGTCAAGGTTAGATATAGAATAAGGGTTAGGGTTTGGGTTCAATTATGATTATGATTAGCTTTAGGGTTATAGTTATAGTTTTAGTTACAATTATGATTAGGTTTAGGGTTAGTAAATGAAGGTCAATGTTAAGATTCAATTACAATTAGGTTGAGGATTTAATTAGGGTGAGGGTTAAAATAAGGCTAGGGTGAGGGTTCTGTGTGCAATGACATTTGTTATCTATTAAGGTGCAAAAACTAACTAAGGAATGTAAGATAAAAACTACACTAAACCACCTCAAGATTAGGCTACATTAGCACAAATGAAAGAGAGATAAATGTTTAACAAAATGATTAGACTCTCCTTCGTGTTGATTCTTGGTTGGCCCTTTGATGATTTTTGATGTGTTCTCCTTGGATTGGTAACTTGCAATAATGATGGTAAATGAGTGCTTAATGGAAGTAGATGGAATGCAATAATGGATTCTAAGATGCAATGGAAAAATACTAAAATGACTAACATAAATGGCTCAAAAAACTTAGAAGCATAAGTTTGGTATGCATGCAATGGCTAGCTCATAAGATGCAATATGATTTAATGAAGGAAGAGGGGGTATTTATAGATAAATTTGAATTCTCTAGAGAATTTGACGGTCTAGATTGAGCCACCATGGCCAAGATGTAGGGTTGTGATGAGTTGAGGACTCACAAGCCCTCACATCTTGACATGTGGCAGAAGAAGTGTCCAAAGTACAAAGTGAGATGTCAAGGGCACAAATGACATGGAAGAGGCCATGTGGTCCCAAGGTACTTGCAAGTACATTGGGATGAGAGAGAATCTCCATAAAAAGTAATCCCTTGTCCCCAAGTGGAGCTGAAAGTGACAAGTGAGGACTTTTAGAAAGTCCGCTTTTGTTAACATGGGGATTGGAGAGAGCCTTGGAGGAATAAAAGTGAATTTTTAATTCACTTTTTGGAAGAGACCAAAGGATAAAATAAGATTCCTCTAAAAGAGGTCTTTGTCCTTTGGGTGCGATGTGACATATGAGATGTCATGGGGAAGACAAATGCATGGGGGGAATAAATTTGAATTTTTAGTTCACATGGGGAAGAGATCAAACCAAAAAAGGTAAGTACCAAGAAGGTTGACTTAAGGACATGTCAAATGGGGTAAGTGATTAGGATTAGGATTGTGCAAACGGATTATTAGATTAATTAATGATGATTAGAGGCAAGTGGCAAGTTATGGAGGATGTGAAATTAATCCTAATTAAGGATATGCACATCTTGATGGAGGATTAATTAAATTAATCCAGTTTAGTGAAGAAGGTTATGGAGGATGTGACAAGGAGAGAGAAAGAACGAAATAAAAATGAAAAGGATAATTGACTAAATTAAATAAATTGATTTCATTTATTTAATTTGAAGATGAAGTGGGCTTATGTATAAAGTATTTAATTGATTAAATTAAATACCTTAGGAACGTTAGGGGAAAGGGGTAATATTAATTAAATGTGTCATTTAATTAATATAGATGGATTAGATGAATAAATGATGGGATTATGACCATATGAAAGTGGTCAAATTTAGGTGTCTACATTTTTCCCCCCTTTGAGATGGTGTTATGAAGTAGCATCATTTCAAAGAAAATTAAAATATAGCACTTAGAAGATGATGGTTAGACTAATGAAGATGCCCCATTCATTATGGGAGTGAAGCTGAAGATTAGGGATTGAGGATGCCCCCTTGAGAGGACATGTGAGGTTAAGAGAACACGGATGTGCTCTTGAAATAGATGAGATAATGCAAAGGTAGATGGGGAAGATGATGCAAAATGATGGATGAGAGAGGATGATGATATGAAGAGATAAAGGCAAGCACAAATGGATTCCAGGACAAATATGATGCTTCCCCAATCAAGATACAAGTCGAGATGGACTGATGGTTGATGGAGTGTTGTTGATGAGGGAACAACACAAGGATAGGGAAGGATACATCTTGATAAGAGTGTTGTTGATGAGGGAAGGATACATCCCCTTGATGATGATGATGATGATGATTGGTTCAAGGCTTGTAGCAAGGCTAAGAACAAGACCAAAGATGTGATCAGATGATTTGTGCTAGATGGAATGGATTAGGATTGGATGGAGATGGGAGATGGTTAAAATGGAGGTAAAGATGCAATGCAATGGAAGAGCAAGCTGCCATTTTTGGAGCACTGATTTTTTCTGTAGCATAAGACACTAGGTACCATGGTATGTGGAACCAAGGCAGATTAGTGTCTAATGAATAAACAAGCACAACAAACAAGAAGGATATCCCAATACCCCAAAGTCACAATGACTTCGGTTGGGCCAGGTATTGATAACCACAAGCACAAAAGGATGCCCCAACGTAACACAAGACCTCAGGGGTCTTGGTGGTTACTATGTGGGTCAACCAAGAAGATAGAAAACAAAGGAAAAATCAAGATATGCCCTTATGTTAACTAGTCAAAACACACCATAATATGATAGATCATGGTGGCCTTGACAAGTGATAATAGGGAGCTCAAATGATAAACAAAATGTCAAAAACATCAAAAGATCACAATCAAGTGTCAAACATCCTTTACCACAGGATCAAAAGGATGGATGGGGTTGATGTGATTTGTTAGGAAGGATACATTCTATTAAGACCAAAGATGGAGGATAGATTGGTTGATTGACATGACACAGGATATTTGAAACCGATTGCATCTCATGATACAAATGACCTTTGTTTGTAAGCATCGGCTAAGATAGGGACATACTTGATGACATGACAAGACGATAGGATGAAAGGATGACAAGACACAAGACAAAAAAAACCTAAAGACCTAGGGGCTTGAGGGTTGATCAAAGATGAACCTTGCCTACGTGAAAGCGCAAAGCCCTCGTAGCTCGATAAAAGACCATGGATAAAAGCGGAAAGAGGACAATGAAGACCTCGATGGAAAAATTTAGATTGGATGGAAAAATTCCCACGGGGTGGATCAAATGATCAACCTTGCCTACGTGAAATCGCAAGGGCAATGTAGTTCGATACAAGGCCAAAGACAAACAATGGAAGATGACAAGACAGACAAAGGACAGAGTCCCTGGGGTGGATCAAATGATTGACCTTGCCTACGTGAAAGCATAGGGGCAACGAAGTTCGACACAAGGCCAAAGACAAACAAAAAAAGAGGACAAGATAGACAAAAGACAAAACCTCGGGGGCAGATCAAATAATCGACTTTGCCTACATGAAAGCGCAAGGGCAATGTAGCTTGACACAAGACCAATGAAAAATAATGAATAAGGGATGATGAGGGGACCATGATAAATTGATAAAAGGATGGAGCCGATATGATGAGCCAGGATAGGCTATATGGATGAGATGGTCGATATGCGTAAGATGTGGGTTATGCGAAGCTCAAGGATGGGATAGTGATCTAGATTATTAGAAGATGAATTGGGAAGATGAGAGGATGTCTAGATGAATGATGAAGAGTAATAGGATAGGAGGAAGATGTAGGAAATAGATAGGAGTGATGATAGTGAGATATAATGGCATTGGATTGCATGGAGGTAACCTATAGCTAGATACCAATGACTAGGGATTCTGAGATGGAAGGAAAATGGATGGATTGATAAAGATGGGGAGATAGAAAGATAGTAAGATAGGTGGATAGAGGGAGAAAGATGTGGAAGGATGGAAGATATTGTAGGATGGATGGATAAATGGATGAGGAAATAGAAATATGTTAGGATGGTTGGATAGAGGGATAAGGATTTGGAAAGATGGATAGGAAGATAAGGATAGGGAGATGGATTGGATGTTTAGATAGATGAATGGGGAGATTAGGATGAAAGGATGAAAAAGGACTAGTGGATGAGAGGATGGAAGATAAGGATTTGTTAGATGAAAGGGAGTACTGGATGGATGGATGGATGATATCTCCAAGGATTCTATCACAAATAAGGAGATGGCCCCACTCTAGATGTATCATGTGTGACGGGGTAAGAGGGATAGAAGGATGGGTGGATAAAGAAGTGAGATGGACATGGATAGGAGATGTAGATAAGGAAGGGAGATGGATGGTGGTTGAATGGGATGGATGAGGAAGTTAGATGGATGTAGATAATATGCATGGATCAAAAAAGGAGATGGGTGAGAAGAAAATATGCCAAGAGATGTCCAATGCATGTATATATATGTGCCCCTATTTGTATCAAGATCACAAGGAAGATGGAGGGACTGGGATATGAATGGGAAATGATGGGTAAAATTTGGAAGATAGGAAGATGTAGGAAATGGAGAAAAGGAATGTGTAGGTGGATGTTGCCCCCAATTGTGGAAGGAGACTAGATGGGGGATTTACGCATGATGCTTTTTTGCCAGGTTTTCATCATGGTACTTATGTAAGGTGCTTGTTTCCCAAGTTTTCACCATTGGACAAATGATTTTCTCTTTACTATTTTCTTTTTTCTCTTTTGTTTTGTTTTTTTTCTTTTTTGGACTAGGATATGGGTGAAGATGGATGACAATAGGGATGAAGGTATAAACACATGTGAAAGACATATGATAAAGGGGATGGAGGAAGGACTCAAGCAACAATTTCTAGACGAGGTAATAAGAACCCATGTGTAAAGTGACCATTGGATGTTGGTACAACCTTATTAGAATGGATGGATTATTTAAGAGGATGGATTAAAGGGATTTGATGGGGGAGATATGGGGGATAGTGGATGGGATGTTGGAAAGTGTATGGATGGAACAATGGAGTGGATATGTGATGGGGGAAGGTGTTCAGGACCAACATTGGCACATGTGGTAGATTTGAAATGATAGGAGGGTTGCTAGGTGGAGAATGTGGTGATAATGGAAGTGTCGGGATAGTGAATTTTAGGACATAAGGACCCAAAATAGATTTAAGAGATGGAGGATGTGAATTATTAGCTTTGGGCATAGCAACTTTGGATGTCGTCATGGATTTTTCAGTGGAAGGTATTGCCTCTTTTTGCTTTGGGATCCACATGGTTTTGATTTTTGCATTGGTGGGCCTCTGTGGCCTATGTGTTTGATTTGGATTTTGGATTTGATTTTTCTTTTCTGCAACATGTCTTTTGAAGGGGACATGAGGAGCTTTAGATTCATGTGGATGTTTGGATTTATGCATTGTTTCTTTGGCATCCAAAGTGCTTTTAGTATCAATGGGATGGGTATGAGGAGATGGATGATATAGAGAAGACGTGGATGGAGTGATAGAGGTAGGCTTGTGATGATGGTGTGTGAATGGAGGATGCGAGATAGAATGCATGGACGGGTGCCTTTGTTAATCCCAATTAGGGTTTATGAATTTAAGAGTTATTATGGTGGATGGAGGTACATGAGGGCCCAAAATAGATGGAGTAGATGAAGGATGAGCGATGGTGGATGGAGGCACATAAGGAACCAAAATGGACTTAGAGGATGAAGGAGGAAGATGGATGGTTGTTTTGCGGTAATACGATAGAGGAGGGATGGCGACAAAGGATTTGGTAGAGTGACGAGAAGTGCCTCTCGTTCCTTTGGAAGAGGCTCGCTTAGGATGTATGGAGGTTGTACCAATATTTTTGGATTATGAGTCTTGGGAGATATACCCAAGACCATGCGCACCTAGATGTTCTTTGACCTGAATGGGCTCTAATATTCCTTGCTCATGAAGGCCTAAACCTTTTCCTTGATAGTTCATGTTCTCGAGCATGTGATCTATGGTAGGATGCTTATTCTTTTGGAAGCATGGTGTGAGTGCGTTAGCAGGTGGAGGAGGAAAGGTGGTGCATAGAATTTGTTTTTATCCTACAAGACGACCACCATGGAAGAGCGTAATGTTACCAAGGTGATATAAAAGTGGCATTGGGATGGAAGAGCTAAGCGGTGATGGAGGATTGTGCAATGGAGATGAGGGGATAGCCATATCTTGATTTGGAGGAGGAAGTGATAAGGGATCCAAAGATGGATTAGGTGGTATGACAAGATCCAAATTTATGGCAGTGGGTGATAAGGGTTCATGACATGGAGCAATTGGATCTTGAGTGCAAAGGGGATCATGGGATGGAGCAGATGAGATAGGGTGATCTTGAGAGGGAGTGGATGGGATGATAGGATCAGGATTCGGTTGAGGAAAGGAATCCTGAGATGGGATGGATGGAGGGATATGATCTTGACTTGGGGGAGGGGATATGTCTGTAGGCTTTAGATCAATCTCTTGGCATGGCTCAAATTGTGTAGGAAGCATGATGAGGGAGGAGTGTTGGAGGGACTCCTCAAGTGTTGGAGATGGAAGGATAGAGGAGTCATGAAGGTCATGGAATTGAATTTCAGTAATATGAGGACTAGGAGGAGTGGATTGGATGTCTCCAAGGGATTGGGTGATCTAGCAATAGAAGATGGGGATTTAATGGATTTGATAGGTTTGACAAGTTCAACCATTTGGATGGTGTTATGAATGGTAAGGGGAGTGATAGGTGTGGGATGGAGGAGGTCCTCATCAATAGTGATCATACATGATAAAGTGGGAGGGAATTGTGCCATAGCATCAAGATGTGGATTTGGGGATGTATTTTCGGTCATGAGTCCTTGGACAACATTTGTAAGGGATGTAGGATTAGGTGGGGTGATGGAAATGGATGGAGGATTAGGGATGGTTGGAGGACTAGGATTAGGGTTAGATGAGGGGATGGGAATGGATGGAGGATTAGGGATTGGTGGATTAGGGTTGGATGAGTGGATGAGAATGGATGGAGGATTAGGGATTGGTGGATTAGGGTTGGATGAGTGGATGAGAATGGATGGAGGATTAGATGTAGAACCAGGAAGAGATGGAGGATTATGATTAGATGAGTGGATGGGGGATTAGGATTAGGGATTGGAGGATTAGATGAGTGGATGGGTGGATTATGATTAGGGATGGTTGGAGGACTAGGATTGGGGATTGGTGGATTAGGGTTAGATGAGGGGATGGGAATGGATGGAGGATTAGGGATTGGTGGATTAGGGTTGGATGAGTGGATGGGAATGGATGGAGGATTAGGGATTGGTGGATTAGGGTTGGATGAGTGGATGGGAATGGATGGAGAATTATATGTAGAACCAGGAAGAGATGGAGGATTATGATTAGATGAGTGGTTGGGATTGGATGGAGGACTAGGAGGGGATGGAGGATTAGGAATAGGGATTGGAGGATTAGATGAGTGGATGGGTGGATTAGGATTAGGGATGGTTGGAGGACTAGGATTAGGGACTGGTGCATTAGGGTTAGATGAGAGGATGGGAATGGATGGAGGATTAGGGATTGGTGGACTAGGGTTGGATGACTGGATGGGAATGGATGGAGGATTAGGGATTGATGGATTAGGGTTGGATGAGTGGATGGGAATGGATGGAGGATTAGATATAGAACCAGGAAGAGATGGAGGAATTATGATTAGATGAGTGAATGGATTGGATGGAGGACTAGGAGGGATAGACGATTAGGATTAAGGGATTAGAAATTAGATGAGTGGATGGGTGGATTAGGATTAGGGATGGTTGGAGGACTAGGATTAGGGATTGGTGGATTAGGGTTAGATGAGGGGATGCGAATGGATGGAGGATTAGGGATTGGTGGATTAGGGTTGGATGAGTGGATGGGAATGGATGGAGGATTAGGGATTGGTGGATTAGGATTAGATGGAGGATTAAGATGTAATGCGGTGAAGGGGGAGTGATGCAAGAAAATGCAAATGATGAATTAAGATAGGGGATGCAGATGTTGGATTAGGTCAGGGATATTGGGATAGTGGGTGATAGTGGGAAGATGTGGATGATGGATTAGGATAATAATATGTGGAGGTTGGATTAAGGTAGAGATATTGGAATGGGGGATCATGATAGGAAGGTGTGGACGTTGGATTAGAACAGGAAGATTGATGTGGTGAACTACCATAGGAAGCCATGTATGGTGGGTTAGCATAGAAGGATATGGATGATGGACTAGGATAGGAAGATTGAGATGATGGATTAAGATAAGAGGAATATTGGGATGGTAGAGTATGATAGGAATGTGTGAGTGATGGATCAGGATGGGAAGATTGGGATGTGGGATTAAGGTAGAGGTATTGGGATTGTTGATGATGACAAGGAGGAGGATATGGATGTTGGGCAGGATAGAGGTTGAGAGGGATGACATGATGAATATGTAGATGGTGAAGATGTTGAATAACCCTTGTCAAGGGTAGCATAAGGATTGTTATTAGATGCGGATGAAGGCATGGAGGTATAGTTCGGAGAAGTGATTAGATTGTGGGAGGTGATTAGAGAGAGCTTGCTAGAAATGATAGCGTCAAGGGGATCCATATAACACTCTTCATGATCAACAAGAATTTTGTTATCGTCATCAACATAGCTAGGATTCGCCTTGACTACTATTATTGGTTGGGCAAGAGGGGGATAAGGCTTCATGATGGCTAAAAAATGGATACGAATTGAGAAGATGGAGGAAACTAGATGATGGAACGATAAGTAAGATGGATTGGAAGAAGGTCTAGGTGGACTAAATCTCAAGTTGGGATATTGGATTAAAGCTCAAATTCAAATGATGGGATGTGACATGATCAAATGATTGATCTGATAAGAGGATGAAACAAGTACCCAGAACAGGAGAGCAGATGTTTAGAATGGGGAAAAAGATACTTAGAATGGATGAATAGATGGTCGACACTTGAAACAGGTAGATAGATACTCAGAATGGGTGAACAGATGCCCGAAGCAGGAGAATGACACTCAAAATGGGAAAATAGGTTGCCGAAATGGGTGAACAACTTTTCGAAACGGGTGAACAGTTGGTCAGAAAGAGGGAACGATTGCTCAGAATGAGCAAATGGATACTCAGAATAGATGGACGGATGGTCGGGATGGGTACTCCGGACAAGGGAAGAACACCCAGAATGAGAAACAAAGTTGTTGAAATAGGTGAAAAACATACCGGAATGGGTGGAAAACTTGTCAGAAAGAGGGAAGATTGCTCAGAATGAGCAAATGGATACTTAGAATAGATAGACGGATGGTTGGCTTGGATAAACAGGTACTCCAGACAAGGGAATAACACTTGGAATGGGGAAATAGGTTGTCGAAACGGGTGAACGGCTTCTCAGAACGGGCGAAGAGCTGGTCAGAAGGAGGGAACGATTGCTCAGAATAAGAAAATGGATACTTAAAATAGATAGACAAATGGTTGGCTTGGGAAAATGGGTACTCCAAACAAGGGAACAACACTCAAAATGGGAAAACAAGTTGCCAAAATGGGTGAACAACTAACAAACGAAAGTTGAAAAAGGATGTTTCAGAGGGTAGGACCACCTTTTGAGGTCAAGGCCACCCAAAATTAGGTCAGGGTCGCCCCTTTGGAGGGCAAGGCCACCCAAATCAAGAATGATGAGGAATAGGTCCAAAAATGGTCGAACGGGGTCTTAACAAAGGTTGTTTCAGAGGGCAGGGCCACCCCTTGAGGTCAAGGCCACCCAAAATTAGGTCAAGGTCACCCCTTTTGAGGGAAAGGCAACCCCTTCAGAGGAAAAGGCCTCCCAAATCAAGAATGATGAGGAACAGGTCTGAAAAACGGTCGAACGGTGTCCCGAAAAAGGTTGTTTCACCTCCATTTAAGGGTAGGACCACCCCTTTGGAGGGAAAGGCAACCCATTTAGAGGTAAAATCCATATAAGACAAAGTAAAGGCCACCCAAGATAAGGGGGATGAGGAACAAGTCCAAAAACGGTCGAACGGACACCAAAATGGACCCAAACGGGGTCTCAGATAAAGTTGACTTCCAGAACGGGTAGTTGTTTTTGCAAAATGGGAAAAATACCACTTGTAATGAGTGAGCGGATGTAGGAGGCTAAGGAACAGTGCTTGCAACGGGAAAATGACTTCCCATAATAGGTGAACAACTTCTCGAAGGAGGATCGTGTTAAAGCTCAAATTTGGGTTGGATGAAAGCTCAAATTATGATTAGATTAAAGCTCAGATTAAGATGATGGCATTAAGACTCAAATTGGGTTTGGATCAGAGGATATGATAGGATTGATTTGAAACCAAGTTCAAGGGTTTCAACTAGAGGATGTAAGTTGTTGACAATGGGATTTTTGCTAGATTTGACAGTTTTCAAAAATTGTCAAATTTTGTCATTTTAGGAAACTTCATAAGCATACCTTTGAGAGTCTAGTTTTTTTCCCAAAAAATACCCAATACTAAGATAGGATGAATTACAAACTAACATCCCAAATATGACACATGCATTCTTAGTTATTAACGAAAACGATTTTTTAAAAATTAGAAAAAAACACTAAATTGTGATTTTGAGGGTCAAGATGAAACTTTGAGGTTTCAAAAATATCTTGAAAAGGGGTTTGACAAGGTTGGTTGGGAATCCACATGCCACCTCATAATGCAATCACTCATAAAATTTGAGCCAAAACCCACATTCGAGTCAAAAGTTATGGCCTCTGAAAGTTTTTACATAAAAATCAAAACCCTCAAAATGAAGTCTAGGTGATTGGGATGGATGATTTGATGATATATATGGACTCTGATGATGTTCTAAGAAGTACCTATGTGTTTTGGTTGATGAAATGATGACTTTTAGAAAATGTTGATGGATGCTCAAAACGGGGAAACGACCACTTGGAATGGGCAAACAACTTCCCAAAACGGGTGAACAACTGGTCGAGAAGTAATGGTTTGAACCTAACTTGGTCAAAAACAATGATTGCAAAAGATGGAAATAGTATGTAAAAAGGCCAAAAACTGATTGACAAGTACTGGTTTCTCACAAGGAGACACTTCAAGCAACAGAAGCCTAATTTTAGTGTTAAGGTATGGCCAATACAGTCCTCTATCTAGGCTTAACAAGTTATCTAGTGGTATCACTGATATACACAATGTAGGTGGGGCACAACCGTGAACACCAATCTGTCACAAGCGTGAGTCAGGAGAAGCCAACGAGAGATTGGGAGCTCAGACCAACTCTTCACGTCTATATAGGTATCACCCTAGCTTCGATGCTCCACCTATTACGACATGATTGGATTGAGGTACAACTTTTGCCTCCCCCCTTTATATACCCCGTCGGTAACACGTGGTTGGATTTGTCCCTTAGGGTGATGAAATCCCCAAGCAGGTCCTGCTAATAAAATGAAAAAAAAGAGTAAAAAGAACTAAGTGGACTACGATTTCTCTTTACCCAGGATCACCAAATGAAGCAAGGGGATTGGATACATCAATAGTCCACTCCAAGCACAACAAGCAGATTCATTGACCCTTTTATTATTCCTACGTTCCTATTTTAAGAAAAATAAAAGGATAAGACTAATTGAACATGATTTTTCCACCTACAAAACACTTGTTAGTAGTTTCGTTTCCTGTCTTTGATAAGAGAACCTGCAAGAAATAGTTGTCAAAAAATATGGAAAATAGCAGCAGAAAAGTCTGATGTTAGGTTAGGGCCGCCCAAACATGAAACCTGCACAAAAAACTGTCAAAAAAAAGATAAAAACAACAACAAAAAAGTATGCTGCTAGGTCAGGGCTGCCCAAACAATGAACCTTCCAAAAAAAATAGTCAGAAAATGATGAAAAACAACAAAAATTTGATGCTAGGTCAAGGGTGCCCCTCCAGGTTAGAGCCACCCAAACATGAAATCTGCAAAGAAAACATTTAGGAAAATGATGAAAACAACAACATAACAGTTTGTTGCTAGGTCAAGGCCGCCCAAATAGGAAATCTATAAGGAAAATAGTCAGAAAAATGATGAAAATAACAACAGAAAAATCTGTTGCTAAGTTAGGGCCACCCAAACATGAAACCTGCAAGTAAAATAGTCAGAAAATAATAAAAAATAGTAGAAGAAAAGTCTGTTACTAGGTCAGGGTTGCCCGAACATAAAATCTGCAAGGAAAACAGTCAGAAAAATGATGAAAACAGCTACAGAAAAAGTATGTTGCTAGGTTAGGGCCGCCCAAACATGGATCCTGTAGAAAACAGAGTCAGAAAATGATAAGAAATAACAACAAAAAAGTATATTGTTAGATCAAGGCCGCCCAAACATAAAACCTGTAGAAAACATAGTAAAAAAATGACAAGAAACAATAGCAGAAAATTTTGTTGCTAGGTCAAGGACACCCCTCCAGATCAGGGCAGCCCAAACATGAGACCTGCAGAAAACAAAGTCAAAAAATGACAAGAAACAGTAGCTGAAAATTTTGTTGCTAGGTCAGAGCCGCCCCTCTAGGTTAGGGCCGCCCAAACATGAAACCTGTAGAAAACAAAGTCAAAAAATGACCAGAAACAATAGCAGAAAATTTTGTTGCTAGGTCAGAGCCACCCAAATAGTGGGCAAGGCTGCCCCATTGTGTCAAAATCTACAAAAACCTTACAACAACAACTTTTAGTTGAAAAAGACCTGTGACGTAGGTCCCACCGGGCATGCCAAAAATGTGTGCAATGAAATTTGTTATTTATTAAGGTGCAAAAACTAAGGAAGGCAAGATAAAAAAATACATTAAATCACCTCAAGATTAGGCTATGTTAACACAAATGAAAGGGAGATAAAGATTTTAAAAAATGATTAGACCTTCCTTCATGTTGATCCTTGGTTGGCCCTTTGATGATTTTTGATGTGTGTTCCTTGGGTTGGTAACTTGCAATAATGATGGTAAATGAGTGCTTAATGGAAGTAGATGGAATGCAATAATGGATTCTAAGATGCAATGGAAAAATGTTAAAATTGCTAACATAAATGGCTCAAACAACTTAGAAGCATAAGTTTGGTATGCATGCAATGGCTAGCTCATAAGATGCAAGATCCTTTAATGAAGGAAGAGGGGGTGTTTATAAATAAATTTGAATTCTCTAGAGAATTCGACAATCTAGATTGAACCACCATGGCCAAGATGGAGGGTTGTGGTGAGTTGAGAAATCACAAGCCCTCACATCTTGACATGTGGTGGGTGAAGTGTCCAAAGGACAAGGTGAGATGACAAGGGTACAAATGACATGGAAGAGGCCATGTGGTCCCAAGGTACTTGCAAGTACCTTGGGATGAGAGATAATATCCATAAAAAGTAATCCCTTGTCCCCAAGTGGGGTTGAAAGTGATAAGTGAGGACTTTTAGAAAGTCCACCCTTGTCAACATAGGGATTGGAGGAATAAAAGTGAATTTTTAATTCTTTTTGGAAGATACCAAAGGATAAAATAAGATTTCTCTAAAAGAGGTCTTTGTCTTTTGGGTACGATGTGACATATGAGATGTCATGGGGAAGACAAATGCATGGGGGGAATAAATGTGAATTTTTAATTCACATGGGGAAGAGATCAACCCAAAAAAGGTAAGTACTAAGAAGGTTGACTTAAGGACATGTCAAATGGGATAAGTGATTAAGATTAGGATTGTGCAAACAAATGATTAGATTAATTAATGATGATTAGAGGCAAGTGGAAAGTTATGGAAGATGTGACATTAATCCTAATTAAGGATATGCACACCTTGATGGAGGATTAATTAAATTAATCCAGTTTAGTGAAGAAAGTTATGGAGGATGTGACAAAGAGAGAGAAAGAATGAAATAAAAATGAAAAGGATAATTGACTAAATTAAATAAATTGATTTCATTTATTTAATTTGGAGATGAAGTGGGTTAATGTATAAATTATTTAATTGATTAAATTAAATACCTTAGGAACGTTAGGGAAAAGGGACAATATTAATTAAATGTGTCATTTAATTCATATAGATGGATTAGATGAATAAATGATGGGATTATGACGATATGAAAGTGGTCAAATTTAGGTGTCTACAGGTTCAATTAGAGTTATAGTTAGGTAATAGCTATGAATCAATTACAATTGTGGTTAAAATTATGATTAGGTTTGTAGTTGTAGTTAGGGTTTAATTAAGACTGGGGTTAGGTTCAATTAAGGTTATGGTTAAGTTTATGATATAATAAGGGTAATAGTTAAGGTTGTGTTAGTATCAAAGTTACAATTAAAATTCTAGAATAAGCCTTCAAGTTAGGGTTAGGGTATGATTTTAATTAGGGTTAGTATTAGGGTTAGGATTTAAATTTTATTTAAGGTTATGGTTAGGGTTAGGTTTCTATTAGGGTTAGGGTTGTGAGATAAAGCTCTATTAAGGGTTAGGGTTATGATAAGAGTTCAAAAATTAAACTTATGCTAGGGTTAGAGTTAGGTTTAAGGTGTAAATAGGGTTAAGGTTAAAGATTCAATTAAGGTTAAGGTTAGGGCTATAATTATATCTCTACTCATAATCCTAACCCTTACCCTAATTGTAACCTTAACCATAACCCTAACCATAATTGCAACCCTAACACTAACCCTAACCATAATTCATTCTCTAACACTAACCCTAACCCTAATCCTAATATTAACCCTAACCCTAACCCTAACCTAACCTTAACCCACACCCACACCCTAACTTTAACACTAACCTTAATTCTATCTCTAACCCTAACATTAACCTTAATTGTATTCCCAATGGCAACTCTAATTCTAACAGTAACACAAATGATAACCTAATTTAAACTCTAATCATTGTAATTAACTAACCCCAACCCTAATCTTAAACCTAACTTTAACCTAACCTTAACCTTAGCCCACACCCTAACTCTAACACTAACCTTAATTCTATCTCTAACCCTAACCCTAACCCTAAGATTAACCTTAGTTGTATCCCCAATCCTAACTCTAATTCTAACCATAACACAAATGATAACCCTAATTATATCTCTAATCATAATCATTACCCTAACCCCAACCATAACCATAACCTTCAACTTAACCCTAACCCTAATTATAATCATAATACTAACCCTAAACCTAACCCTAATCATAATGTATTATCTAACACTAACCTTAACCCTAATCCTAGCCTAACCCTAATCTTAACCATAACCCTAATCTCTAACCATATCTATAATCTTAACCCTACCCATAACCCTAATACTAATACTAATTGTTACCCCAACCCTACCTCTACTCATGAACCAAATTAAATCTCTAATCCTAACCCTAACTCTACTTGTGAACAAAATTAAATCTCTAATCCTAACCCTCACCTTATTCCTAATGCTAACCCAACCTTAACCCTAACCCTAATAATTTAATATCTTCCGTGTTATGCTACAAATGCTACTAGCATATATAACATTTATTAATAATATATATAAAATACGCCGAGAGATATGCTTCTCGAGGCACCTATTTTTCGAATCAATTTCTCACATAAATGTGCAATAGGTGCCTTGAGAAGGATATCTCTCAGCGTATTTTATATATATTATTAATAAATAATAAATATGCTAGTATATTGCACTTGTATAGAGTAAACATAGATTGATTATTGGTTCTTTTAAGACATTTTATTAACTATATTATAAAATATTTAAGAAAAGATGAGAGGAATTCAAAAACATATAATTAAATAATACAATTTGCAAACTCTAAAAAGTCTAATAGATCAATATCAAAAACATACAAGAGACTTCTAACTAAAAGCTTCATGCAAAGAGATATTGAGACACAAAAAGAATGTTATTTGTTATAGTAATTATAATTAATAGAAAGTAATCAAGTATTTGTTACATTGAATATTTCATGAGAGGTGTTCAAGCCAAAAACAAAAATGATGATGAAAGTCGTTTTAAATATTTCATTAAAATAATTTAAATAGACCACATGCAATGGAAAGTGTTTCATTTGTACATGCAACTAGGAGAGAGGACCCACTACTTGAACATGTTCCAATAGTTGTTATAACATTTGTTGATTTAATGCTCAATATTTTTAACAATATTGGACCAATGGTTGTGACTTTAAAGTTGGTAGTGTTCATGATGACTACCCATAATTGAATGAAAATGTATATTTTAGATCTAAAAAGTAACAAATCATGTCATGCCACATCAACACACCAATAAAACATGACTTAGTGCACAACTATTGGTCTCACTTTTTTGGGGGCCTTTTTGGACACCTCGACAAAAAGGTATGCTAATGTGGCATTGTATTTGATGATGTGGCCTTGAAACCTTAGTTATAAGTAAGGGACTTGCCAAGTAATTTGCTAAAAAAATTTTTGGGAGTGATTTGAAATTTCCATGTTAGATTTTGAGAAACACAAAGTTAGGGTGCTCAACTATAGGACCTCTCCGCTAGGTTTTGAACATATAATTTCAAGCAAGGGAGAGATAACAAATGAGAGTTTTTAATTAATGTGAGAGTCCCCAAGTTTTTCCATTATACCCACACATCAATTAAAAAAGTGGGTAGACTTTTGTTAGATAGAGTTATTGTCATACAAACTCTTAATATATAGCCTAATGATTATACAATTATATCAAATTGGATCACTCGAACATAATCCATGACATTTGGAGTGGAGTATTATTTCAAATGACATTGAAAATCATAATGATTTTGAAGATGAAAATGTTCAAGCTATTAAACAATATACAATTTATCAGTTAAATAAGATACATCATCACCACAGTACTTTCCCATTACATTACTTGCACCAATTCAATACCTATTGGTACATCAAAAATCCATTCCACTTCACAATTTTTTTTATTTTTTTACGCCGAAGGCGTCCCCACGCTCAGGTTTTGCAATCCATTTTTATTAGGAACAATGCAGATGGAGTGATAGCCCATGGACCACAATGTAACGAATCTCATATGTTCATCATTTTTGACCATTTTCTTGGTTGTTTACATGCCTTTTTCTTCCTCGTTGGTAATGAACTTTTACTTCTCCACTTGCGTACACAACATAGAAGTTATTGCAAAATTTATGATGGATGGTGAGGTAGGTGGCGGTGAATGACATTAGTTGGTTGTCTCATTTTAAAAAAAATATGTTGGAGGAGATCGGTTCTGGGTTCATCTCATTTAAAAAAAATCCACAGTGTTAGGGGTTTGTATGTTCTCTTGCAAAGTCTACACAAATTTTCTCATCGGCATCGTTGACAACTCGACACAATTTATTCAAAAACTTGAGGTAAGTCGCTTGCCCTCTTTTCATTTTATGAAATATACAGATTTGGGTGGGTATTTCTACATGTGCTTCTGCAAATCCATACCTATGTTCTTCCACTTATTTTATAAGTAGCCTCCATTCCTTGCACCTTAAGACAAAATCCTCATTTTCAAGCTTTGACGTTGAACAACTCATCTCCAATACAAACCTTTCCTAATAAAAACCAATATGTAGCAAATTTATAGGTCCAATTCCAAACAAGCATTCCTTGAAGAACCCATTTTCTCGGTTGTTTACGCACCTTTTCGAACACAGTAATCCCTAGGAAAATGTCACTGGCTATTCACAAACAAAGGTACCACCACTATTCATGCATAGAACCACCCCTTCTCTCATTAACAAGGAGCCCCCATACTCTAAATGTTAAAACCTAAATGTGCTCTTGGCCGTGCTTTTCATTTTAATGAGCATACTCTAAAACCCCGTCGAAATCTTATTTTCAGGCTATAGCTCGCCAAATTGGAGAAGTGAAAGGTCAATACCAGCAAGGAAGAGTTTGGAGGTTCGAGCTCAAGTAAGCCCTAAAACCTTGATATTTTCAAATTTTGTTTACTGTGAATAAGTTGAAGCGATAGTTGTAGGAAGATTGGTTTCACAAAGATAAATTTATATAACATTTATATAGAAAACTTAGGAAGGGATATTCTATACCATGTGTTGGTTGTAAACCAACATGTAGTATTCTGACCATAATTAGCCCTAATAGATTATAAAAGAACGTCACATCAAAGCTTCTTTGCAAGTAAAGTGGAAATTTTTTATTTTATTTTGGGTGGTCCATTTGATAAGCCATCTTCTAAAGTATCATTACTAAATTTTACCTAGTAAAACATTACTTTGTAGTGGGAGGATACTTGCAGTTGAAGAATAGATGATATTGTAGTGCATGTTTGGAGTATTGGTAGATTGTAATATGCTCAACACATTCAACTTGTTCATAGAGACTTTCTTCATTAAAGAAGGGTATCTATGAACAAGTTGAATATGTTGGTGTTACATTACACAACACTGCCAGATGTCCAACATAATCACATATTCTTCAAACTCATTACAAAACAAAGAAATTATGGTTGAAGTTATGGTATTTGTAATGGTAGATATATTTTTCTTTGTTTTTTTTGTTAATTACTTCTTTTATTTGAGTTTTTGAAGTAGCAACAATATTGTCCCTATAGGTATGGCATGCTTCACTCTAGCTATCATTGCTAGCTGTTGTATCTCCAAAAAAACTAAATATGCTTGGTGGCTATAAAAAGTCCACTATTTTATTTGTATATTGTAACATAACATAATATTTAAAGAAGCTACGTGTTTAACCTGATTTATAAGATTTATATGTTAGAGTAAAGGTTTTAACTTAATTATGTTGATTAAGTTACCTTTATTCCCTTCTTAAGATTTCACGTTAGTTTGCATAAAGTGACATTTAATAATTATATTAATTATTAAATGTTATCATATTAGGGCTTCTATTAGGGTTTTTCCTATTAGGGTTTTATTAGGGTTTGCATGATCTCCTTTTTATAAGGATCGATCTCATTGTATTTCATATCAATTCATTCTCTCATTCTCTCTGATATATACATTTTCAGTTTTTAAAGAACCCTTGCTTGTTTGTCTCCATCTCTTCTTTTGTGACAGGTTATTTACATGCAGGTGATCTTCGGGGTTTGTGGTGTTGTATTTTCTCAACTCCTACATGGTATCAGAGCTCCACACCTGCTGCTTCCTGTTCTTGTTTTGAAGATTTTTGGAGCTTCAAGGGTTTGGGGCTTGTTTTCTTGATTTAGGGCACACTTGCATTTTTGAAGCATTTTCAGCTCAAACGGACATCGTCATTGCATCTGTAGCGGTCCAAAACCCCTAAATCGACTGTTCATTCGTCCATTTTGGACAAAGTCGAAATTTGAGGCAAAAATTTTTTGCAATACGGCCGTACGACTGTCCCCTGCTTGGTAAAAAAAAAATTTCGGAAATTTCTTTTTTTTTGTCAAAAACTTTTTATTTTTTTGCAAAAAAGTTTCATTGTAAAAAAATTTGATTTTACAAAAAAAATAAAATCAAAATTTCGCAGTTTACAAGGGTACCCGTAGGTCCCTACATCCGTAGGCTTGTGGGCCCTGCAGTACACTGATCGGTGTACTGCCGATCACCGGCGGTTGACAGTACCACCAACCGGCGATACTCTGCAGCCGCAGGCGGCGGCCCCCGCCCATGCCAAAAAAAATTAACTTTAAAAAAAAAACGTTTTTTTTGTTGTTTTTTATTTTTTTAAAAACAATTTTTTCTAAAATAAGCCCAATCGCACTTTTATGGTGACGGTCGTTTGGCCGTCAAATTTAACTCAGTATTTTTGTTGTGACGGCCGTATGACCGTCAAATTTAACACAACACTGGTTTTTTCCCTCTTTGGAGCTGATTTATTCCGGAGGCCGTAACTTGGGCATACGATATCAGTTTTTGGCAAACGAGATATCATCGGAAAGTTGGTTTCCTCATCTTTCCAGTGGTGTGGGTCTCATCACATCTTTTTTCCATTGATGCATTCTATAGCCAATTGAAGACAAAGAGGCTATTTTCAGTCTCAAGCTCATAACTTTTGATCAGTTTCTCCATTTTTTGCAATCTCAGCGACGTTGGAACCGTATTTCAGAGCTCTTCAGTTTCATCCATGCCATTTTTTAGATTTCACTCAAGGTATCTTTTATTCTGTTATTTGTGTTTTCACACTCTAGTGGATTACCTGGACATATTTGCTCTTGAAAATTTTTTGTTCAAATGGGATGCTTTGTTCTTGGCTGTTCTTCATGTATTTCCAAAATTTTGTCCTTTGAGGACATTTTGAGCATCATTTGTAAGCTATCTTTTATGTAAACGCACTGAGATAAAGTGTCACACTATTGTATATGCATCTTTTGGGATTTTGCACATAAGGTTGTGCCACATTTTGTAATTGCACTGATATTATAAAGTGCCATGAGGGGTTGTGTAGTTTGCCTTTGTTTTTCCATCACATCTTTGTTCGGTGAGTATCCCTCCATGACGACATTGAATCCATAACATTGGGGGTTGTGTAGTTTGCCTTTGTTTGCCATCACACCTTTGTCCGGTGAGTGTCCCTCCACGACAACCATGGATCCATATGATTCCAGCCTCATGCATGTTTGTTTTGTTTTGCACACCACTTTTTCAGTTGCAGGTGCTATCTTGCGCACTTTCAGATGTTTCTTCTCCTTCATGCACTACAGGGTGTTTCACATCATTTCAGTGGATCTGTCAGGCTCTCCCAGTTCGGTATTATGGGGGGGTTATTATATTGTTCGTACTAATTCTTCCTTGGTTTCGCCTTGGAAGGAATCTTCCATTCTCAATTGATCAGTGTTTTAGACTATTGGTTCTTGTGCCATCTGTATCTTCATTATAGGTGTTTGCCTTTGTTTTCCATCTGATTCGAGTAGTGTCGTATGGGCACTTATGCAGATTATTGTCTTCTTGTTCTTGATCATCCTATTTTCAGCAAAGGTTCTTCAACACCATAGCAGTCATTTTTCAACAGTTGTTTGCAGCTTCTTTTGCTTCAGTGATGTCTCTTCTTGGCTTTCTTCTTCTCGTTTTGGAGTAGAGCTTTTTCCCATGAGGTTTTCTCTATTTCTCCATTTTACAGAGATTTGGTTGTATTTGGGTACCTAATCTGGCCTAGTTGTCGGGACCCATGTTTGCCTTCTTCCATTGTAGTTACCTTTGCTTTCTTGCATTTGTTTGTAGCTGCACTGTTGCTCATCTTAAGGGGGGTGTTAGAGTAAAGGTTTTAACTTAATTACTTTGATTAAGTTACCTTTATTCCCTTCTTAAGATTTCACGTTAGTTTGCATAAAGTGACATTAATTATTAAATGTTATCCTATTAGGGCTTCTATTAGGGTTTTTCCTATTAAGGTTTTATTAGGGTTTGCATGATCTCCATTTTATAAGAGTTGATCCCATTGTATTTCATATCAATTCATTCTCTCATTCTCTCTGATATATACATTTTCAGTTTTCAGAGAACCCTTGCTTGTTTGTCTCCATCTCTTCTTTTGTGACAAGTTATTTGCATGCATGTGATCTTCGAGGTTTGTGGTGTTGTATTTTCTCAACTCCTACATTATATGCCTTTGATAAAATTTTCCAAGTATCCATAACTTGTTCGAAAGCACCTGTTTTAGGCTTTTAGCCATAGCAGCAAGGCAGTGAATTGTTTCATAAAATGCTTTGGTAGACATGTATGAAAAATATTGTAGCCTAAACAAGGTAGTGAATTATTTGAAAAAATGCCTCAAAGAATTGTAGTCTCATTGTGATGGAATGCCATGACAATCCATAGCCATAGGAATTCATCATGACATTCCATAACCATGAGACCACATTTCTTTGAGACATTTTTTCAAACAGTTCATTGCCTTGTTTATGGCTTGTCATGGCCTTCCATCAACATGAGACCACATTTCTTTGAGGCATTTTTTCAAATAGCTCAATATGTCTTTTTACAACTATGAATATAATATTATTTTGTAGATGTACTGATTATTTAGTTCATTTAAAAATAGGTTTCAATTTTTAGTGGCTATTAGTAATATTGTAGTTTTCTTTTTAATTGTTCTTAATAGTTTTGTCATTTGTACATGTTCTTCGTGTTTTACGGATCAGTTTTAGGTTAAATAGTAATGCTTTAGATCATTTTATATGGGTTTCATTTTTTAGTGGCTATTAGTAAATGGTTGCAATTTTCTTTCTTAATTGTGCTTAATAGTTTTGTCTTTTGTACATGTTCTTTGTGTTTTATTGATCTGTTTTACATTTTTTTTAGTGACCTTCAACTTTTAAGCTATAATAGTTACTTATTAAGATTGTAAAAAATAATAAAATTTAGTATAATTATATGTACACTTTTAATCTGTTTTGTACTTTTTTTCTAGATTTCAAGTACAACACAAATGAGGCTTTAGTGCTTATGGTGAAAAATAAATTCTACTACTCCCGTGATACTTCTAAACCTGCTACATCATATAGTGATGGTAACACAGTCATTATTCTTCGTCATCCCAATCCTTTCTTCTTCATTAGTGGAGCTAGTCACTCTACACATGGACACAAAACTAATAAATGTAATTTTCTCACCAACTATTCACATTGTTTCACCATCTCAACATTTATATCTTTTATTCCATACTTTTATTTGTAGTCGTCTACTTCTATGAGAAATTTAGATTTCTGATGTAAGAAAACATAAAAAACTTGTGAGAAAAATCTGTTTTTTTAGTTTAATTTACTTAATTTACAAACTGATTGTAATTTTCCTCATCAGATTTATTGAAGTGAGTATGAAGAAATGATTTTAACATGACTATTAAAACAAAACAAAACAAAAAATAACAAATTTTGCTGTAATCTTCTCATAACCCATGTCAGACTCTGAGATTTGATCAGATTGAAGTCACTGCATCCACAAGACAGGTTTTATAATTTGTAAGTACGATAATGACAAAATTAATCGAATTCTAAATCAATATAACATTAATGAAATGATGTGAGTGAAACTATTGAAAAATATACGTAATGCTCTCACTACTATAACACATTTATCACTAATCTACCTTCCACATTTCTTCAGCGTACCCATTGCACACGAAGTTGCGATTGCTAGTATCAGTGTGCTTGCAAAAGCTGTCATGGCGTGTTTTGATCCCCGGGCCTGATGTGCCCTACGCTTCGTGCCCTGCTTCACTACTGTCGCTTTTTGGCCGCCTCTGCAAGAAGACATGAGTTTTGTGTAAGATGTTAACATCGAGGTACGCGCAATAGAAGAATTTTAAATATTTTAACTTTTGTCTTTCTTAGATCGACCAGAATTATCCCAAATCCCATCTGATAAAACCGAAGCTTTGCATGGCTATTCTTCAACATTCACGCCGAAAAGAGGGTTCCAGTATCTAGCAATGGAAATTAATGAATATAGTTTCTGTTGAAATGTCCTTGTACACGGTTCCGAAGCCTCCTTCCTCCTGCTCTTTTTTTTCCCTTCAATTTATTTTTTGTTTGATTGATGTAAAGTGAAGACAAAATTTCAATTAGATTTTTAGGGCAATGAAAACCCTAGATGAGGATGCTTCGAAGTGTGTATAAAGACATTTGACAGAAATCGCCGGGAAAGAAGAATTTGGGTTTCATGAAAAAGGACGAGAAGGCTTTTCAATCACTCGCACGGAGAATACAAGCCATCTATTTGTTAAAGCGGCTGAGCGGAATGGGAAAGGTATGCTATCTGTTTGACAAAATGTGCTTAGTCGCATTAGACAAATGGTTGCGTTTTATCTTTTTTGAGCATTTTATTTTATGCTATTCTTTTGCAGTCCTATAACAAGAGGGTTATGGCTAATCTTATGTCTATGGCGATTGTTGATCGCAACTTTTCTGGAAGTGTATAAGAAATCATTTCACCTTCTTTACCAGACTCTATTCTGATTGAAATTATGTCTCTGAAGTTTGATCAATGAATATAAATATATTGTCAAGTTTGTTTACCCAAAGAGGTGACTGAATACACCCACCTTGTTATGTGATGATTTTTTGGGATTCAGTTGTATTATTTAGAGCAATTAAATCTATCTGAATAGTGGTTTATATGAACCCATTTCTTATGTGCATGAAAACTTGGCTGATGTTCACAGTGACGAAACTTTAAAATTTCTGTGACTAAAACACGCTTCATAAAATTTTCCCACAATCAAACACACTAAGCTTGCTCTCCACCTTGGTTAAATATAGCGTGCATAATAAAACAAATTTGCTGCAGTATAATACCCAATAAGTAACTTTAAGCAGCAAAATCTGATTGTCCCAGACTTGCAGCCCAAAATTTTCTAGTGCCTCTACTCCTGTTGTTTGAACTGATTTCTGTTGGGTAAAAAGGAGCAACCCTCATTACAGAGCAATGCCTTATGCATTCACCACATTTCTCATGTTTTTCCTTTTAAGGGGATTGAAGCATCCTCTTCGTTTAGGAAGTATTACTTATTTGAACTTCAAATTTTCTTCTCACTTATCAAAAATAAATTTTGATTTGACATATTTTTCATTTTATATAAAAACTCCAAATGTTATTCCAGTAATTCATTTGAAAGTTCAAATGCTTTGATATTTGATATATTTGTTGATAAATGATAATTTTTTTTTTCCATCCAACAATGGTAAGGTTTAATGAGCCATTTGGGAACTTAAATTGTAAGTACTGTTTTCTATGAGAATTGATCAACTCTGCCTCTCCAAATTGCTCATTTGTGAAAATAAAAGTGAAGTGAGGATCGATCAAGTCGTTTCCCATTCTATCTGGACAACTTTTCCATGCCAGCTTTTGCTAAGCAATATTTCCATAAAGTGATGATCTTTGGAGCTCAGAGTAGGAAGAAATGTGTCAGAGTGAAGACCAACTTTGGACAAGAACTCTGATACCTGGCAAAAACTATATATGCCCAAAACTGGCCTTAAAATTCAAAAAGGATAAGTGGGGACTTGCTTATGGCAATAATTGATAATTCAGTATTCTTAAATGTTTCCAAGTATTGCTAATAATACAAAGAAAATTGCCAAAATTTAGATGATACTTGACCACTGTATGTTATCCACTACCATTCGTTGGTGTACACAGTCCAAATTCATTGGGAGCACTGGTGAAGGTTCACATTAATCTGTATATGAGCATTAATTTCTGCTTTTGTTTCAATCATGAAACTCTCTATAGCCATGTACATACCTAACTATGAGAGTCTGATGCTAATCTGATCAGTACTGGCAATAACTATTAATTTACATTGTGCATAAAGCAATATGGTTCTAAAAATATTACATGAATAGATTTACATTGTTCTGTAGAATATCCCCACTAGAATTGAATTGGGTGATATGGAATGGTTGTATGTGATTAAGAAAAATGTTTGAAGGCATTGCAATATTTAGTGTTGGATTTTTTTTGTGTTAAAAGTTTTTGGTATGAACAGTTGCCAAATAATTTAACAATATGCTGGAGGTTTCTGTTCCCAAATGGAAAAAAGTGTTGCAAAAAAAAACTTGTTTCTTAATGCATTTGTATGCCTATAACTAATGTGTAAATTGAGGTTCAAGAGTTTTGACCACCGTGTTGCTTCAGCCTTTAGAGAAATATTAGAACCCAAAATTGGTTTTCTATTCCCTGCGATCAGAAATGCCATGGAGTTCATAAATCATGTGCTTTGATATTTTCCTTCCCTGTTCCCTGAGCTGAATAAATCTTAAATTAAAGCTTATATTCTGAAGATCTTGGGTAAGAAATGAAAGTAAATTATTTATACGTTGCTATAAACCAGTTGAGAGTGCCATGATCTCCCTTTTGACAGAATTTTGAGGTTGAATGCCTAGCCTAAGTTGACAAATCTTCTCAACGGTAGTTCTTTCACTGGCCATTTGTGACATTTGGTCACATTGTTGGATATTTTGTTGTCCAGGCAAGAACAGATTTGCATGGAAACAGATTCAGTTTTGGATACGTATAGGTTATCAGATACCAATATACCGATATGACAATTTTTCAAGATCTCTTGATAACACATACGACCAGATACAACAACTATAAGAATATACATATATTCATTGTATATATATATATAAGGGTATAGAATATAACTTAAAAACATATACATACATTTCTATATATAAATGTTTGTTAGTATTTATTTTCGTATGTAATGTTTGAGTCTTTAGTTATTTTTCTCAATAGAAGAGAGGTGGAGCAATATTCTTTTGCTGGAAGGTTTGCATTACATTACAATTTTACAATAAAAACATATATATGCAGTGTTGCCCACCGTATATATTTGTATATATAAATATGCAGTGTTTGCCCAACTTATATATTTGTATATACATCTATTCGCCATCCAATAGTACCTTACATGTTGTTACTTGTTTAATTAATATTACAGTTCTTTCCTTTCGTATTGAAAGTTTACACTATACCAAATTCATTACTCAATGATTAAATGACAATGTTTAGTTAAAGATTATTTAGTGATATAACTATTTTATAGCCTTGCCATTGACCTTACTTATCGGAAGTCCAAACTATGTTCTCATTGTCTTGCTATGCCACCTTTTTGTATACTTGGTTCTACCAAACCATCTTCCAAATTCTTAACACACTGTCAAAAATAACCAACAAAAGTTGTGTATTAGATTATAACTTATTTATGGAAAAATTAGAGTTATCAATTGAACAAAAGACAACATATTTCAATAGAAAATGAACACTCACTTGTTTATTCTTTTCGTTTTGAGGTTTGACAGAGGACCATTGATTCAATTTACTTTCAATTGTTTTAGCCTACAAATGAGAAAAACATGTTAGATGGAACAGTGGTAATTTTCTAAATATCAACCTCAATTTTATGATGTAAATATGAATAAATCCAATGACTTATTATCTTTTAATAGGTGATAGAATTTGAAATAATAATATAAAAAAGAGTGACTTACTTCCATATCCCAATCTACTCGCCATGTGATAAACATTAGTGCTAGAGTTTGGGCTCCAGTTCCAATTATCATTCCTATCCAAATTCCCTATAAAATAAATAATTTATATTATAGAAAATATATAAATAATTAAACCTTCTTACATATATCCGCAAAAACTTTTACCATGAATTCCAACTCACCATAACTCCTAAATGAAATGCATAACCAAGAATCATGCCCAACGGAACACCAATTATATAATAGCATCCAATGTTTATATAGGCAACAAAAGCTTGCCATCCCAATCCCACAGCAACACCTGAACATAAAACAATAGATAAAATGATGCTAAGGGTTGTTAAGCAAGAAAATGATGTACAAAATGACATTTTATTTAAGATAATCGAGATGAATTATATTAAAACTTTGTAGCATAGATGAGGATATGCAAGGTTTAACAATACTCACCTATAAGAATTGGTTGTATGCTATTCAATAGAACAGTAAATGCTAGTAATATTGTCAATTTATATACAGCCTTTTGCACGATAACACTGTTTGTGAAAACCTGAGCAAAATCACTACGCAAGGCCAAAATAAGAACTAGTGTAATAAGTCCTATAATTGTGGAGGTTATGATGGAGACAACTACTACAAATTTCGCTCCCCCAGGCCTCCTTGCTCCAAGTTCATTTGCAACTCTCACACTACATATACACAACATCTTGTGAGATTAAAGGTGATCAATAAAACTATAGTACAATATTGTGATTAAACTTGTAAAACTACCTGGTTGAAGCAAGTAAACCAAGTGGAATGGCCATCTCCCATGTGTTGATGTTTAAGCTGTACTACAAAATTAATATTAATAGACGTTAAGAAAAAAATACTAAACGTATTGAGAAATGTATGGATGTTTTAATTTATTATCCATTGACCAAATTCACAATAAACAAAACATTGTCGATTCATTTATGATCAAGGACTACCCACTTACATTGATATATATATTTTGGTTTATGTTTGAATTGATTTCTTATTTATTTATCTTATATCTTCTTCAAATTTTGTATCCTTGATTTTTATCTCAAGCTAAATATAAGTAAATTAAATCTTACAAATTTATAAAGAAATTTTCAAGAATTATTACTATTTGATATTTTGGATTAAAAGTTACTTAAAGAGGGAAAGGCTAGATTGAATAAAATGTTATCAAAATAAAACAACATATATTCTATTTGAAAACTCCAAACATAAAAGAACATGATTTTGTAGTATTGAGAACCATTCCATTAGATATTTTATGTTAGATGTTACTTTGATGGAGAAAAGAAAAAGATTGAATTGATTGTTATCAATACAAAATATCATTTGTTCCAACTAAAAAATTCCACACATAAAAGAAACAAGATTTATAATATAGATTTTTTTTTTGGAATTCATAACTACAAAAAGTTAGATCTTTTAAATATTAAATTGCATAAAAGTTTTGAAAGATTGAATTTGATTTGATCTTAAAAGTGGATCAAATAGTGTGATCCTAAACCTAGATTTTGTAGTTTCTAGATTCTTTCTTTTAAAAAAATTACATAATGAGAGTAAATTCACCTATGATTTGTTAAGCTCTCCTTATCTAAAAGTTGAAACATAAAGACAATTAAAAAATATAAAATAGAATATTAATGAATGCTTCCTCTTTAACATTAGTAGAATATGTGCATTGCACTAAGAGTCTTTAAATAAACCACTAAAACATGTGTATATAAAAAAGGATAAGTGGATTTCTACACTTATTGAAGAGTAGTTCTTACCAAATAGAAAGTGAATCAATTGCAACTTCTGCATCTTTTACATTTCCTATGAGTAGAACCAATAATTTGTAATACCAAAGCTCCAACCTATTGAGAAAATAGTTTAGAAAAATTAGTAAGCATTCATTTTTGTTTAATATTTTAGAAACAAAACTTCTTGAAAAATAAAGGAAAATGGAGACTAACCATAACATGACACTAGAGGCCACAGATAGCTTTAAAAAGGGCCAAATATCTACAAACGCTTCTATTGAATATCCTTTCCATGCATTTGGACACCACCCACATGTAACATATACATATTGAACAATCACAGGAGTCCACCATGCTACATTTAAGGAAATAAGACCACCCTCAAAACCCATACTCCATTTGGACACTAAGAGCCAACATAAGAGAATGTTGAATATAGCACCAAGCGCTGATGACCATGCAGTTATGAAATTCTTGGATTGTGATGTCAAAAATCTGCTAAGGGTGTAAAAGAACATAAGGGCGAAGAGCATAGGAATACACCACAAAGATACTCTACCTGATAACTCTGCAACATCACCAGGTTGGCCAAGGAGCTTTAAGATGGGTGTGGTAAAAAAATAGAAGGGTGTAAGTGCTAGTGTACAACCAAAGAGAACTATCCAAGATCGTTGCATGCAAATTCCAAGTATCTCTTGTTTTTGTGCACCATAAGCTTGTCCACATAGTGTGCCAAGTGCTGTACCCATTCCTATCTACACAAATAATTTTTGGGGGTTAAAGAAATTATAAAGGGAGAGAAAACCATGTCTATTATATTTTGTTTCTAGAGTGATGGCTGAAAATATAGAAATACATTGTGCAAAATTGTGTGTCAAACTCATTATTGTATCCAATAGTTAATGTATCTAATTTTTTTTTTCTTGATAAAAAAACATGAGGCCACAAACAAGGAAAAAGAGAACTTCATCTTTGTACTTAAGAGATACAAAATCATAGGTGTTCAAACTACTATAAATTACTCCCATATTGTAGGCTATGTTGAGAGAGTCTAATACTTAAATTAATGGAGCATATTAAAGATTTTATTTGAAAAAAGTTATTAGATGCCACATTTAAAGTTTGTGTTTAAATAAAAGTGTTTTATATCAAAAAACATAAATAATATATAGGACAAAAAATGTTTTATGTCTAAATTATGGATTGACTTTTTATTTAAATGATTTTATTTGAAATAAAAATTGTAACTTTAGTACAATTAGTTTTATAATAAAAATTTAATTATTTGGTATGGATTCATGTTAACACAATGAACCCATCAACATAATGTCTAATTAATAGTTTCTCTCTCTTATTATTACTAAATTAGTAATGTTGAACATATGTAAGATTTTTCTATTTATTCATTGACATCGATTCACATAAACATAATGAACTTGTCAATACAATGCCCAATTAATTGCTTCTCTCCCCTTTTATTACTAAATTGGCTTTGTTGAAAATAGATAAAAGAATATTTCTTTTGAGTCAGCCTAGATTTAAGTTGAACATGAAATGTAGATTTTGTGTTCCACAAACTTCAAGAGCACATTAATTTTTTTTAATATTAATACAACTTAGATTTAATTAGAAATGGTACACCAAACTTCTACCTATACACTATCTATGATGGCTGGCATTAACAATTACACCCCTTTTATCCACAATGAAAGAGAAGCAACAATGGTCCAAGAAATCTTGCTTACCAAAAGCTTGTCCAACCATATATATATATATAAGAGAGCTCGGTGTATATATTGTCACATGTAAGTCTAATGTACCTTTAACAAATATAGATATAGACCTAGGAGCCTTAGGCTAATTATCACTTGAGTAATGGAGCTCAAGATTTCTTTTATCTTGTTTTCACCAACTTGGAGGATTGTCAATAGGTTTAGGAACATAGCCCCTTATTTCTACAAAGTACTAGGGAATGATGAATATTCATTCCTTGATAGCGTGTTTTAATCTTACCATATAAATTATTAACTACATCCCTATGTTTTATTCTTGTGATCTAAAGATACATTACAATTAATATAGCTATTTAGGTTTGTAAATTGTATAAAAATAATTGGTTCAGATAGTTGTATAGTGAATAAATTGTACTATTTTTGTAGTAATTGTGATTAGTCTAGTGAATATTAAAATAGAGCTTTGTCGATGTTGTTTCATGATTTAATCTCTATTATTTGTGTTTTCAAAATCTTCCACTTTTGACAAATTCTATTAGATCTTGTGAAAAATGGAAGGTGAGAGACAATTGTGTGCAACAATCTTTTTTTAACCTATTTTTAAACACTTACAATGTACTCTCTTTATGTTGTATTCAATTTTGTTTATGGATTCTTCAAACACCAATGTAGATTCTATTGATGATCTAAGTTGTGAATCCCCAAATTATTAAGGTTGGATAACTTTCCAAGTGTCAAGGGTGTCAAACCTAGGAAGAAAATCACAATAACAATGTTTAGGTTGGACAACTAAGGACCAATTACTAAGGTGAATAAGATCTCCTTCACTTTTAGTTTTGCATGGCGAATGGGGGTTTCCCTAAGGTGTTGAATTATATATGATATCACAAGGATTGAGTAGTTATCTTACTGTAAATCATGCCCAATGCATCATGTACCCTTACTTTGGTTGTCACAATATATCTATGCATTGGTTTGAATAAGCAAGACTATACGTGCATTTGTAGTAGAGAAGGATTACTAGGTATAGTGGTTCAAATATGAATATATGAACCCCTATTACTATTATACACTTGTATATGAAAGCTGCAAAAGCAACACTAAAATGATTATAATTTTTAGTTTGTTTTACTGTGTTGTCCAATGATGGAATGAGGAACAAACTACAAAATAGTGCATGTATCTAGTAGGCACAAAGTATTGGGTTTATGAAAAATATGTAACAACTAAAACCAAATGAGATATATTGATCAAGATATACTTGAAGACCATACTCACCTAAAAATCTAAGTTGTCATATTCAATAAGATGTGATATTCAATGAGAATGTCATGTACAAATATTAGTTGTAGGGAAACAAATAAGAAAAGAAAAACATATAATATATGATACTTGATGAAATCAGAGAAAATGAAGTTCCAAAGGTGTTAGAAAATTAAAATGTTCAACAATAAGTACCTCAAACTCTTGCAATAAGATCTAGTAGGTTAAGTAGAGCCCTTGAATGATGCTCCCCTTCATTGTATTGTGTATTGTTGATTGATTTTGGTGAACTAGAAAGTTATAAATAAGTAATGCAATTAGAAACTAGAAAAAAGTGGGAGAAAGGCATGAAAGAAGAGATGGGATCTTTGATACAAAACCAAACCTGGAATCTGGTTTAGTTTCTTGCAAGTAAAAGAGCATTGCAGAATAAATGGGTTTATATGATGAAGGAAGAAGATGGAGGAAAAAATAGGTACAAGGCCAGACTTGTTGTAAAGGGTTTTGCATAGAAAAAGGGTATAGATTTTGATAAAATATTCTACTATTGTTAAAATGATCCCCATTAGAACTATTTTAAGCCTTGTGGCAATAGAAGATTTGCATCTTGAACAGTTAGATGTAAAGACATATTTTCTACATGGGGATTTGGAGGAAGAGATTTATATGCAATAGCCATAAGGGTATGAGGTCAAAGGGAAGGATAAATTAGTATGAAGGTTGAAGAAGAGCTTGTATGGCCTAAAGCAAGCTTCATAATATTGGTATTTAAAATTTGGCAAGTTTATGAAGGAACAAGGTTATAGTAGATGGAAAATTTTGACCATTGTGTTTATTTTAAGGGACTACATGTATGTATATGTAAATATGTGTAAATATGTGTATATATATGTATGTATATGTAAATATGTGTATATATATATATGTATATGTATATGTATGTACACATATACATATACATATACATGTATGTTTATAGATATATACATTATGTATATACACACACACACATATATATATAATATATACATATATATACATATACATATACATATACATATATGCAAGATACCACCAAGGGGGTAACTCCTTATTAAACATAAAATATTTACATTCCAAATCTTAAAAATAAGGTTCTTAAGAACAAATTATTCTACTTCTTTGAGTCTTTTGCACTAGAGATCTCGTTAGACTCATATCCTCCTCTAGGACTATTGAACATGATATAAAACATTTCTTTTGTTAACTCAAGTGCTTCTAGCACTACACCTCTACCAATAAATCCTTGCTCTCTTTGATGAAACTGTGGTATTCTTCCAAATTGCATTTGATCAACCTAGTCCCCTAAATTAGCCAAGCCTTATGAAATGCAACATTAATTTCCATTTCCAAAATCTTTGAAAACTCCTCCAAGGCTACTTGAAGTTGCCTTGATGTATTTTCTTGTTGCTTTAACATTTTTTTTTTCCAAATTACATTTGATCAACGTAATCCCCAAAATTAGCCAAGCCTTATGAAATGCAACACTAATTTCCATTTCCAAAATCTTGAAAACTCCTCCAAGGCTACTTGAAGTTGCCTTGATGTATTTTCTTGTTGATTTTTAACAATTTTTTCTTGTATTTTTTCTTCATATAGTTGGTTGTCACCAACTTCGCCCACTCTTTCTACCACAAAGCATTGATTATATTTGAGAGGAAAATCTCAATGAAAACTTTGTCATGTTTGTGCCCTACATCCTTCTCACATGCCTTCGAGCCAATGATGACAACAATCCTTCTGTCAAAATGCTCTAACCCAATGCAAAAGAGCTTACGTAGTGGAGTGGAGATATGTTGGTCACTATAGTTGTAGTCCATATTCATCATCAAAACTCTATTCTCTATCCTTCTAGTCCAACATTTATGGAGTCTACAATATTATTTGAGATTTTTTATGACCTTCCAAGTAGATTTGTCCCTAATTCTTCCCCTCCATGTGTGGAGAGAGGTTCTCCTTTATGACCTTGCAATCTCCCTACACACAAGGTTACACTTGCAAATTCACCTGGGTAAACCCACAAAAGTGATTTACAATTCAAGTGAGGAAGGAAAAGTTGCAAAAAATGACCCCATGCAAAACAATTTGGTTTTTGGGGGTTCGAACGAACTTTTGGTTTGAGCAAACCCATTAAATGTTGGGTCCCACATTTCCTGACAAAATGAGCAAAGAAAAAGATTATGGAAAGGGGGTTCGCTCGAACCCCCCTTTTCCCACCTTCTCACCCTCTGGCACCAAAAAACTCTAGAATTTTGCCCTTCGAAGCTCGGGTTGAGGATGAAAATGGAGGAGACTTGACATACCCAATTGGATGATGGTAGTCCTCAAAATGAGCTATCTAACAAATATAATTTTAATATGTTTTGGTTTTATTACGTATTTATTTTTTTAGTTTTATGAAACATAGATTTTTCATAGAAAATCAAGCTCTTTGTTTTGCACATGTGGAAAAATAGAAGATTATCAATTTTTTTTTTGAAAAATATTAGTGTACCAGATATTGAAGTCTTTGATCCAACAAAACAAAAAAAAATTGAATTTCGCAACATACAAAAAAAGTTGTGTTATACGGTCTGCCTATGTCTGAATTGTAATTGGTTTGACTTCGAAACTTAATTAAGGAAAAAATATTCAATAAAACACCATGAAACCAATTGGAAGCACTAGATATCGTAGTTATAAATCTAAATTAAAAAAAATTAGAATTTTATCCTTCTTGGAAAAAAAGTTGTGTTATACAGTGAGCGTCACTCCTTAAAAATGGTGTTTACTGAAAAAACTAGTTTTTGAAGGAGATGGGAAAAGAAGTGCAATCTGATTCCATTATTTTTGAAAAAAGAATATTTAGAATCTACAAACAAAATGTCACAAATCACTAGTTTGCATCATCTTCAAATTCCTTACGGTTTAGTTGCTATAGGTGTTCGAAAGTGAAGATTTAGTTAGAAAAAATCAGTTCAGTGTCCAGTTTGGCCAAAAATTGTAAACCAGTATTGTGGGATCACCCATCTATTTTGATTGGTGACATGTGTACATTGATGATGGCCCTTTTGAATTTGTTTATGATCTTAATCCTCCTATACTGTATTCCAAGATTTTCTATCATCAAACACAATGATTTCCTCAATTGGATCAACATCATGGTTTGCTAACCTATCGATTATTTTGTTAGCCTTTTGTTGGCAATGCGAAATAGAGAACCTTTCCAATTTTTCAAGGATTTTCTAGATGTTTCCTAACATACTTATGCGTTTCCAATTTACTGTGACTTTTTGAATTGCATTGATACTTATCATATATATTGGTGATGAATTCTCTTTGCACAGTTTGAGTCTAGTTAGCAACACTTCAAACTTAGCCTTATTGTTAGTTTCATTGTTCAGTTTCTTCAAGATTGATCATATAAGTATTTTTGAACTATTTGAAAGTATAGAACCTTCTCTAGATGCTCCAAGGTTGCCACATGAGACACCATCAAATTTAATTTCAATCAACTTCTTAAAAGTGGGTTGACTCTTTCGATCTTAAATAATTGATTCATCCCACCACTCCCCTACACACAAAATTATATGTTTCTAATCCAACCATTCTATTACAACCCTTTATCTCCACTATAATCAAATCTATCAACATAATAATCAAAATTAAAAATAAACATCATATACTACTTGTCCTCGTATTAACACCCCAATATTAGGGAAAACGTTAAGGAAATGAATGAACTATAATCTTCATTCAATTTCTAGGTGTGGACATTAGCATTTTTTCAAACAATAAAATTTATCATGTTTTATAAGATATCATATAAATAAACAGATAAATATTTAACGGAAAATCTCAACCAAGAATTATTGAAAATTGAATATTACTAGTACTTGCACCAGAAGGGGTGAAGGGTTATGTCGATAGAAAAAATATAAGAACACCATGACAAGTGACTTACCTCAAGATTATGCTCAAATTGTGTCGTTTGTCAACGATGCCGATGAGGAAAAATGGGTAGAGTTTGCATGACAAATTGAAGAAAGCGTATCACTGCAAAATTTTGTTTTAAATTAGAAGAACCAAAACTAAATAGTAGGTTGAATGGTTGATTAGATATAAATATGAATGGAAGCTCGTTCGTGTTTGTGGACTTTATGAAATACCTAGCGTTTCTATAGTGGACCAATTCCAAGCATCATTGCACACACGTCCCAGATATTGCTAATAACTAAACCAGATATTTATTAAATAGAAAACTATTTAACTTTTCAAATTAGATATGACAATAGGGGAAACGTACCAGTAGCCGTCAGGGCTAACTTCGCGAATTTGTGCAGAGTGCAAAATAGGTCCGATTTCAATTTTTTTGTTCAAAAAGGGTGTTTTAAAACTTTCGTCCCATACATCTTTACCACTTCGCCAGTACCCGTTCATTAGACAAACAATAAAAACCCACAAAAATTTAAAGTGTTTTCAATAGTTAAAAAGGTGTTTTCAATAGTTTTCAATGTGTTTTATTTATTTTTGTCAACTACACATTGAGTAGTGAACATATATTGGTATAATTTGTAAATTTTTATTGGCATAATTAAACAATGTAATGACTAAAATGTAAACGGCTATTGGAGGGTCAGATGAACAAGGACTGAATGTATATTGAATCATGAACGACAATTGAACCTTTTCCCCTAATTTTTTCAAAAAAATAAAGAAAAAAGTTCAATTAATACTTTAAAAAAGTAATTTTTAAGGGGCATATTTTATGTCTTACCGTGTAAAATCTCTACTAAAGAGAGGTCTCGTCAAATTTGCATGGAGAATAAGAGAAAGCGACAAAAGCACATGGACATGACTCTCTTTATCACTTAACTCCCTATTCCCCTTTGACATTTAACCTACCTACCTTTTAACATTCTTTTTCTCTATTGCTAAGTATATTTGGGTGTTGGGGTGCAGGAATTTGTGCATGATCCCCCCTCTACTTTTCCTCTCTTTCCTCTCCTCGCATTTGGCAATTCATCTGTGTGTGTAAGGCCTGGTCTTGGGGAGATTCGAACATCTGACTGGGGAATTGGAGCAAGCTGAATTTTCTGGAATTTTAAAGATGAACGGGAGCAAATGCAACAAGATCAGGCGCGTTGTGGCGCTGCGGCAAATTGTGAGAAAATGGAGAAAGCTCGCGAGTGCGTGGAAAGCTGCGCTGAATGTACTCTCCTGCAAGATTTCTGCTCGTTTCTGCAGATTTTCTTCCATCTCTGACGAAAAATATGGTCCCGGGAAAGACGCTGAATCTTTGGTATCGGCGCCACCGGTAAACAACGACCTGTAAAATGGTTTCAGGTTGGGTTGTTTGCGGCATGAGATAGGTTTACGGTCAAAGTGCATCCAAAACCCCCGCATAAAATTCCATCCTTAAAAAAAATTTACTATATATGAATTGTTAGATTCTATTTCAAGACTGTTACTAAAAAGACCGTCTGGTATCGTGGACTATAAAAAGATCTTTCTTTTCTTTTCCTTTCTTTTTTTCCTTCATCTGCAACAGAATCTTCGACTGTACTTTAAACAAAAAAAATGAGATCTTATTGATCAATATCAATACTTGGAACACCTGTCACAGACAGTGCATGCATAGAAAACTGACTATTTAAATTGGACACTGACAGCATATATTTTCTACTATTTCGCAACAATATCATGCTTCATAATTATGCCATCAAGGTTAAGATTAGAATGATTCTTACAAAACTTAAAACTAAAATTATAACTCCTTGATAACTATGACATTAAGTGCAATAAAGAACCGTACAAGTTTGTGCGCTGCAAGTTCTGTGTTCAGTCTTTTTAAATGATTGAATATCAATTTTTAATTCGTTTTTAATTTATTTGTTGAAAATCATGAAATATGATCTAAAATATTGATAAGAAAAATTTGATATAAAATAAATCACAAACATGAACTGTAAAAATCTAATTAAATCCCTAGAATCATAGACTACAAATTCAGATGAAATTATAACTCTCCAGTAACTAAAGCATAACAATAACAGTCCATTTACCAAACAAAAACTAAGGAAAAATAAGAAGAATACAGAAGGATTTAAATCTTAGATACTCACAACGATGCCTGAAGTGAAACCCACAATAACGCTAATAACCATGGAAAAAGCAGCAAGCTCCAAATTGCCCACATGTCTACAAATGCCTGTGTTATGACATTGAACCCATAAGTTGCAAGTCGACTGAAGATTGCTGCCCCTGCAATTTTCCATGTGGCTTTTGACTCAACCCAAAATCTCCCTGGCAGATCTGGGTCTATGGAGAAGCCTCTTCTTCTTCCTTGAGCAGGTAACAGGGGACTTGTAACAGAGTCTTTCTCCATTATCTTTCTTCCAATTGATTGTCAATACTTTCAGGAACAGAAAAAACCAGTTAATCCCCACTCATTTTATATGCCTGATAGTTAGAATATACAGGTAGATATATAAAATGATTCAAGCACAGAAAAAGCCAGTTATTCCCTCCCCAGTCATTTCCTATGCCTGGTGGTCATAATATACAGGTAAATATATAAAATGATTCAAGCATCTGCTTAAAATAACTGTCTATGGTCTATTGGATTTTTCTTTTTTGGGGTCATGCCCCAGTAGATTCCATTAGATGTCAGGTAGGCATGTGCTTTCTATTTTGAAAAGTAATGTTTATTATTAGTCAAAAGTCACAAGAAGCACACTTTTTTGATTGCTGGATAAGCTAAAAGGAATTAAAACTACAGAAAACTACCATGACAATAACAAGAGCAGCACATTTTTCTAATACAATTAATAATTACATGAGCGTGGAGTTACTGACATTAAACAATAAATGCAATCATATTAAAATATGAATTTAAATGGGTGTGGGGATCTCTTGTCGGACAGAAGAAAAGATTTTGAATTCTTTGTCGGGATAAAGCTTGGAGACATGCCAAATACCTAATGATATATTGCTTGAGGAAGTAGACAGTTTAAAATATTATGGAGTTGGATATGTTTTGCAGAAACGGCATTCGCTATCCAGTCTCAGGAATGCACGGAAATGGCTATGCAGCATACAATCTGGTTATTTGACCAGATTTTTTAATTAATTAAAAATAAAGAGAACACTGCATTTTTATTTTTAATTAATTAAAAAATCTGGTCAAATGATCAGATTGTATGCTGAGTAGCTTTTTCCGGAATGCACCCGGGCATGAATGCCATGCCATGCCTTGCCTCCATCCATGTCGTGTTTTTCTATTATCGTGCAAACGCAGAGAAAAGTCCGTATAAAACCGTAATTGACGGTAAAAACAAAAAAACACGATGAAACTGCAAACACAGTAAATTAATCACCGCCGCCTTCAAAGCCTCCAACAATTGTTTTGAATTTAAAATAAAACGCATCACTCACATTAGGTACCTATAACCATCAACGAATGGTTAAAAGAAAATAAACCCCACTCACCATGTCAAATTACTTATTTACTTACTTTTTGAATGAACATTATTTTATTTTTTTTCGATCTTCTTCCACTCTGATTTTCTATTAATTCATTTAGTAATATATTCTTTTTATTTTTTAATTTTATAATTAAAAAAAAATACAATTTTATATTTAATGATAATTTATTATTATTATTATTATAAAATTGTAATATATTTTTATTTTATTTATTTGTATTTATAATTTTATACTTATTTAAAATTAAAAAATAGAAAATAAATATTTATTAAATAAATGTATCTATTTTTAATTTGAATATAAAATGAAATTTAAAATTGTTATATATATAAAAATAATATATACTAATTTAATATTTTTAATTTTTTAATGGATTAATTAATTTTCAAATTATAATATGTGAATTTTAATTTTTTAATTTTTTATTTAGTTATATTTTTAATCCTAATTGTAGATTATAATTAGGGTTAGAGCTAGGTTGGAGTTAGGGTTAGAATAAGGGTATGGCATTAAATGGGGTTAGGGTTAAAATTACAATAAAGGTTAGAAAGCGGGTTAGGGTTAGAGTTACACATATGATTAGAATTAGGGATAAGTTAAGGGTTATAATTAGGGTTACAATTAGGGTTTGGGTTGGAATGAGGGTTAGGGTTAGGGTTATAATTAGGGTTAGAATAAAGATTACAATTATAATTAGGGTTAGGATTACAATTAGAATAGAATTAGGGTTAGAAATAGAATTAAGGTTTCAATTAGGATTAAAATAAGAAATAGGGTTGCAATTAGATTAGAATTGGGTTTTAGATTAGTGTTAGAATAGAATTAGGGTTTTAGTTAGTGTTGGAATAGAATTACGTTTAAGGATTAAAATTAGGGCTAGAATTAAACTTTTGGTTAGGGTTAGGTTATGCTTAAAATGAGAATTATAATTTATATTCAATGTTAGGGTTAGAATTAGGATAAAGGTTAGATATGGGGTTAAGGTGAGCATTAAAGTTAGAAATAGGGAAATGGTTAGAATTATTATTAGAATTATAATTATGGTTATAATTGAATTAGGGTTAGAGTCAGGATTTGAATTAGATTATGGGTTTGAATTATGCTTATGGTTAGAAATACAATTAGGGTTAGAATTAGCATACAGTGTTAGAGTTACAGTTAGATTTAGTGTTAGTTTTATAAATATGAGCAAGGTTAAAAATAGGATTAAAAATAGAACTAAATATTAAAATCCTAATTATAATCTACAATTAGAATTAAAAATAGAACTAAATAATCTACAATTACGATTAAAAATAGAACTAAATAAAAAAATTAACATATTATAATTTGAAAATTAATTAATCCATTAATCCATTAAAAATATTAAATATATTAAATTAATATATATTATTTTTTGAAATAATATATAACAATTTTAAATTTCATTTTATAGTCAAATTAAAAATAAATACATTTATTTAATAAATATTTATTTTCTATTTTTTAAAATAAGTATGAAACTATAAATACAAATAAATATAATATATATATAAAACAGTACTAATAATAATAAATTACCATTAAATATAAAATTGTATTTTTTTAATTATAAAATTAAAAAAATATATTACTAAATGAATTAATAGAAAATTAGAGTGGAAGAAGATCGAAATAAAATAAAATAATGTTCATTCAAAAGGTAGGTAAATAAGTAATTTGACATGGTGAGTGGGGTTTATTTTCTTTTAACCATTCGTTGATGGTTATAGGTACCTAATGTGAGTGATGCGTTTTATTTTAAATTCAAAACAATTGTTGGAGGCTTTGAAGGTGGCGGTGATTAATTTACTATGTTTGCAGCTTCACTGTGTTTTGTGTTTTTGCTGCCAGTTACGGTTCTATACAGACTTTTCTGCGTTTGCACGACAATGAAAAAATACGACATGGATGGAGGCATGGCATGGCATCCATGCCCCGGTGCATTCCTGGGGCTGGATAGCCAGTGCCCCTACACACTACCATTAGATACATGTACTAGCAAAACATTGTTACTATGTACACAAATCTAAAATCATAAAAAAATGCATTACTATTCAAATGTGAAGGGAAAAAACATGTGGAGTGGTGTGTTGTATGTTATAGTGTATAAGGAATTGTGGAGTTGTGATTAAGTTGGTAACCGCAATATATAGAAAGACATCATGATGCATAATACAATTGCGGGGTTCTGATTTGTACAAATTACGTAAACATAATCATCTTAAAAAAGATGTCTAAATAGAATTATGATGCATGGGACAATTATGTAGTTGTGACTGAGTTAGTCATTATGACATATGCAAGCATGAAATTCAATGTAAAATTTGATTATGAATAGAATCATGATGCATAAGAAAATCATTCCAAAGTTGTAAATAAGTTAGTCTGACGATGTATGCAATCATGAAACCACAATAAGATGAGATATATATTATATGCCCCCTTAAATTAAGTCCAAAATGATGCTATGGATTCAATTTGAGAATAGGAGAATGCAATATTAAGAAAATGGGAACCTCCTAAGTATATATGTGCCTAGGAGATTACCAATTGCTTATCTATACTTATTAAGTGTAGATCAAATAACAAACAAAAATGCAAAAAGAGAACTACTCTAATTTGATCTAGCTAACAAGTATAGGAGCTTATAGGAAATGCTAAGTGTAAATAAAATAGCTATAAGATAGAAATGAAGTGTGTGCACCTAGAATTTGTGATTTGATGTTAAAAATAGGTTCAAGAGGGATAAGGGATGCTCCATTGAAATTTGTAAACCTTTCAAACATACAAATTTTAGGGCCTAGGTGTTGTAACTATATGGTGGCTAATGTTGTAGATCAAGGGCACTATTGATGTGTGTGGTGGGTTTTGTGTGTACAAGGGTACTACTATAGTGTAGGGGCATTGCTATAAGCCAAGGATGGAAGTCTCTAGAGTCCCAAAGGCTATAGAACTTTCAATACTTGTCTAAAGTTCTTTATCATTCTCTCACTTGTAGAATGGGCACATCTAACTCTGCATGTGAGAAAAACTAAGCTAAAGATTTGGACAAGGGGAAAGAATGTATTGTAAAGGAGACTACCCCAATTAGTCTCTTGGGTGGTACATTTTAACCTCAACAAAGTACCAATGGAAATGGGGGGTGTGCTAGGACCTAGCACGATAAAATGTAAATGGTGTGTGTAGAGATATAGTAATTTCATAATGACAAACCCTAGGAGGTAAAGTATGCACAAGTCATATATGATATAATAGAGATCACAAAAGGGGATCCAAATGAGAGAAAAAGAAGGGAAAATGGTTTAAATTAGTTAGGAAAGTAATGGCTTGAGAAAAGGAAAATGGATTCGTATGGGAGAGAATGAGAGATTGGATGGAGGAATAGAGGAAAGTGAAAAAAGATTTCTAAGATTTCATGGTTTGGATGACACAAAGGGATAATAATATTCATACTTTAGACTTCTCTAGCTTGTATGCCTATTTTATAATCAAGTCCTTGCAAATCAAATGTGAGTGTATCTGAGAGATTTTTCTAATATGAGTGTTTGTTGAGTGTTGTTGGGAAATGAGGTGTCAAAATTAGGTTTATAAAAGATTTTTTTGAGGTAATAAGAATAGACAAATAAAGTTATAGTTTTTTCATTTGAATAATGCCACTAACACCAATACACAAGGGTGTCCTTGAGGATAATTTAGGAGCCCATATTTTTAGGGCTCATAGAGGGACTATTTTTTAGGTTAAGAATCTTTGCATTATCCTCAAATGATCAAGAAATTGCCACAAACATGTGAAATATTCTTAAAACATAATTAGGGGGATGCACAACAAATGAGTGTAGACACACAAGGAGGAGATCACAAAGTAGACAATTTCCAAACTTATATTTTGCCCACATTAGTGAGCTAATGACACTAAGTAAATAAACACGCTTAACTAAAATACGATAAATGATAGTAATGTACATTGCATAAATTTTTAAAATTTTATAAAGGATATGCAAAAATGATATGTTTATGAGAGCATATGTTCTTAATATCTAATTTATTTTTCCTTCATCTCCACATGTAAACTTCTATATTTTAATGCATCCAAGAAAAATAAAATGTGGTTACTACACGATAAGGAAAGCAATATTACTTGTAAAATAAAATGAAATATTAGATAAAAAAAAAATGTTAAATGTTTTTTATTATAAAAGCAGGGGAGAGGGCCCTGATCCCGTACAAAGACAACAAAATAGTCCAGAGCAAGAAACAACTAGACAAGAACAACAAAACAAAGAAGACATCCAAGGAAACAACACACATCACCACACCCCAAACAACAAAGAACAACATCAACCAAGTTTCATGGGGTCATTATGAAAAACCTTATCTGAGTACCAATATAAACTTAAGCAAACCATAATATTGTTAACACACATACTATTAAAAGGCAAACTAAACCTATCATAAGTGCCTAGATAGCGCATAACTAGAATAATAGAGATTAACATAATATAATAAAATTTTAGGCTTAAAAATCCCATATTAGTCTCATCATAAAGGAAACTAGAAATACCAATTGACCAAGTACACATCAAAACCAGGAACCATGACCAAACAAAGATAGAAAATTAGGAATCCTCTATAAAACTCCACGTCTTCTAAAGCTCTTCCACCATTTCTTTCAAGTTGTCCTTTAGCTCCATTGTTTCAAACCGAGCCACTTTAGTCCTTCTTCCTTTTTTCCATGGTACACACACAACTCTAAATAATACATGTATCTACTATAACAACACTTGAGAGGGGAATAATCAAAAATAAGATACATGAGTGAATGTTTAAGTGAAGAGGAGGCTACATATAAGCTAGATAGCGTAGTGGCACCTTGGTAAAGGTTTTTGGTTATGACATAGCCATTGAGATGTAAGAGATGAATAAACATAAAAATTAGTGATGTCATTGCATTGAATAAATAGGTTAGATGAGACAAAAAATGTAAAATGGTAAAGATGATAATGTCATGTGTCACCACTTGATATATGAGATTTTCAACATATTGATGTGGGTGTTGTACACGCACACCAACAAGCAAATAAATTCTCATAGAGTACCATGGGAACCTACCTTTCTTGAAAGATCCACCGAGAAAACCTAAATCTAAGGCAATCTCAACTCGATCCCAAGGCTCGGGAATGTCAGGTCTTGATGCACTAGGTTCAATCAAGGTTCATTGTGTAAATTGTTGTTAAACATGAGGGGCCTATGATTGTCACAAATTGGATGGTATTTGGAATATTGAAACATAATCTAAGTCTGATCATTCACATGTCACTTAATAACTTCATGAAATCAAAATATTTGTAATAACATTTCATAAAATTCAAATTACTTGCATACATTCAAGCAGATTTAGCATTAAGAATTCAAAAATATCATAGAATCAAAAGATTTGTAATAAAAATCCATGTATTCATGAATTTTGGAACATTTTTTGAAAATATAAATCATCTACTCTAAAATAAAGCATAAAAATATTGAAATGTAAAGATTTCTCCCAAGTATTATCTGCACATGCCTCATGAAATAACTAAATCAAAGCAAACCATTCTATACTTCACCATATTGCTTCACAGCTAGGCATAAAATGATGCAAGATTTTAAAGAAAATGGATTATTTGCCACCAGATAGTGTTAGTATGCACCCAAATTTGGCACAACACACAGTCTTTTCTGATAGGAATAAACAATTAGCTACGTATGATTTCATATCAAGAAATAGCTTTGAATTGGATTTGATATAGTTAATCTCAAATGAAACATACAAGTTTTTAATTTGGAATAAAACAAAAAATAGGAAAAAGAATAAAACTTGAAAAAGTTTAAGTTCTCCAGAATCCACAAATTCTAAACTTAAAATCAAAATAAAACAACTAATGACCTTTTATAGGAACAAGGCCCAAAGAGTTCAAATGGAACATATGAAAGAGAATTAGAGGAACAAATAAAAAAGTAGCACGTGGCAAATGACAGTTGGCACAGGAACTTTCCAGACTAAGTCAAAGATACTTTGACTTTCCTTTAGTAGCAAACTTCCAACCTTTAGGCTTCGGGTTGTGGGTATTTTCACATAAAATGAAAAATTGTCAGCACTTTTCTTCAAAATCCTCATAATTAACTATCTTTGTTGGGCCCAAGAATAACCATACAAAATTCACTTCAAAATTCTATCCATGCACAAAACACCTGGTCTTCCGCTACCTGATTATATGCTCTTCTTCACTGGACTCTCGGTTTGAAGACTCATCTTCACCTTTTCTTTGGCTATATTCCTGGAAAGCAATCAACACTTGACGTATACGTTCTTTTAGAACACTTTGAATTACCTTCCAACTGTACTTATGCCTTGAATATTCTTTTGTTATTTGAATGATAGTTGCATTCCTCTACTTTACTTCCATCCTATATTTTCTCATGGCATTCCTACATCTTATGATGTGATCAATGACCTCTCGACTCAATGAATGAACATGGTCCTTATTTACCTTTTCGATCCACTCCCTGAAAGCTTTCACTTCCTTGTCATCTTGTCCTAGAGTCCGAGGATCATAATTCTTTTGAGCTAAAATTTCAATGAAGCTCTCATCTTTATCCACTAACTTCCCACATACTTCGGTGACCTTTTCTAATCCACTTATGTATTGTAATAAAGTGTCACTTTCCCAACTTAATTGTATTCTCCATTTCTCGAGCATCAAAACTTCATATTCCACAATCACCTTCTCACTTATCAATTCTCAGACATCTGTCTGAAAAAGTATTTGTAATCTTCACCCTTCTATGTCATTATGCTCTTGGCGGTCTCGAAATTCACTCTCAAGTCTTCTACACTTGTCAAGCCAACGGTATGCTTCCTTGCACTTCCCACTTTCCTCCCTTATTGATTCTTCACCTTGTTTCACCAGATGTTCTATCAATTCTTCAAACACGCTCAACTTATGCTGGAGCGCTGCAATAACATCTACCTACTCTTTGGACATCAACATTGGATTCTATGGCAATTTAGTCTGTGACTGACCAAACTGGGCTAGTGATCTGATAAAAATTTCTAGGAAAGCAACCCGTTCTTTTAATTCCTTCTTCTTTTGTTTATTATTCTTCACTTGGGCAGTAGTAGTTTCTAAATTCACCTTCATCTCCTCTAACTCCTTCTCCCACGATGAATATCCTACATCAATTGTTGTCACCTGGTAATCCCTAACTATCATTTCATGCTTGCTCTTTTCTCCTACCAAAGTAGCTATTTGGAGAGTTCTTCCTCCATCCAAATTCTGTTTTACAACATGTCTAGTCTTTTCTCTAGCTCTAGGTTTAAGGATTTCCAGTTCTTGCATTAAACTTTTAAAATCCAGAGGCACCAATTCCACCTCTAATGGCAGAGCTAATTGCCTAACTAACCAATCAGGTGCTTCTTCATGTTGTCCTGCTTCTTCAGTATTGCTTTGTTCTTGATGATCAGAATGTTCAGGAACCTCTTCTCTCAATTCTCCAACATTTCCCATCGCAACCTCTAGAACTTTTACATTTTCCATTCCCAGTGGCAAGGATTCTAAATTATCTTGATCGGTCACTGTATCTTTCTCTCTAATACTTACTTTCTCTTGTCCTGCCCTATTTTCAACATCATTCCTTGGAGCAGACTTTTCCTCTTGTCCTAAAACATCAGGATTCTCATCATTTCTTGGTTTACCACCCAAGGTTTGTAAGGACTCTATATCTTTAGGGTAAAAGTACACACCTATGTCACACTTTCGGCCAATCGTACAAATTCTATCGAACTAATTTTGAGCAGAATCAATTTGGTCGAGTACGTTTCGGTCGAAACCAAGTGGCGGCAACATGGCACCTACGTGGCCACCTTATTTCGATCGAATAGGTGTTGATCGAAACCTATTCGACTGAATCAGTTTCGGGTGAATCCGTCAAATATAAAAGCAAAAAATAAAGGGCCACCGACATTTTGCATGTTCGGGTGAATTCTTTGCATTCAGAGGCTAATCAATCAAAGAAGGTTTCTACAAAAATGTTTCGAACCCAGGTTTTTTTCCATTCTTCATTTTTTGTTTCAATGTTATTTTATTCGAGAGGATTGTTTTCATCTGATAAGCGATTAGTGGTAGCTTTTCATTTATTTTTTATTGTTAATGTTAGGGTTTTTTGTTTACCATTGTGTGTTAAGTTAGGTCTTTTTTCATTTTATAAAGTTCACAGTTTCTGGTCTAAAACTTGTGTTCCCCATGCCCACTCCTGAAAAGGTTCTATAATATTATTGTTAGCCAAGCACTCTGTTATTTTCGAATGACCTCAACATTGGACTAATGTCATAAATGAAACAACACTAGTAGCCACTCCAAGTTAGTCCATGTTGTGGTATAGTAAGGGTTTTGGGAACCTCATACATACGTCCTTTTCCCCATTCTTGTTGTGAACCAAGGTATTAGGGTCCCCAAATTCTTGAGAATATAACCCCCGCTGGTAAAAGTTTATTACAAATGGTAGGATCTATTAAAAATGCAAGATCTATTGAGTTCTTTTAAAAAAATTCCTAAGCCCAAGTTAGATTTTATACAAATGTCTAAAGAAAAATGAATAACTCAAAAGTAGGGCCATTGCATACATCGGCCCTATCTGGTGTGCATATACTTGTTTATTTAAGGACTACAAATACGTGTAATTTATACTAATAAAATGAAATATTAAGGACTCCTCATTACTTCTGGTTATTTAAGCCTAACTACTTCATAAAATGTACAACATTCAAAAGTGCAAAATAAATATAAACGACTCTTGATGCTTGATATGCATATACATGTTATGAAGTAGTGTTGAATAAAAGTAGATGGAAATGCTTTCTTGAGCTTCATTTTGAATAAAAACATACACAATTGAATCTATAACAAATCCATATGAAGATTTATCCGTTCCTTCTCTAGAGGCAAAAACAGTCAATATAGTTCAGATAGTTTCATGAAGCTTGAATCTTGTTCAAGAGGCTCAATACAAAAACTCTATCAAGTAATGTAGGAATTTGACCCTTTATTGTCCTAGTTATAGCACCATAAGAATTCACAAAAATGATTACTTCCCTTAGTTGCTTTTCATCCCGTGAATGCAAAAAAATTAATTACTCAAATTTACATACCAGAGATGCAACATTTCCTGTAGAGCAAATAATCTTGATAGAAGTAAAGGGTTGGAAGTATAAATGAGATCTTGAAGATAGGATAAGCAGATACACTACATAATAAAGAAATAATTATTGATGAAATAGAGAAAGGTGTTGTAAACATAAGAGACAAGATGCTAAATTCTAAAAAAAAAAGGGAAAATATTTTACCGAATCACCCTAGGGGTTTTATTCTTGCATTAAGATTGGTAACAAATGGATCAAATCTAGAGTATAAACAATGAACAGTCAATCAAATGAATTTTATAGTAAGGGGTTTGAGAACCTCATACATACACCCTTCTTTTCCTCATTCTTGTTGTTAGCCAGGGTATCAGTGTCCCCAAATTCTTGAGAATACAACCCCTGCTGGTAAAATTTTATTACAAATGGTAGGATCTATTAAAAATGCAAGATCTATTGAATTCTTAAAAAATTTCCCTAAGCCCAAGTTAGATCTAATACAAATTTCTAAAGAAAAGTGAATAACTCAAAAGCAGGGCCATTGCATACATTTCATTTCATTCATTTTCTCTTATAAAATGATAAAAAATTGAGAGTTATGCAGAATATTTGCATAGTTTGATAATAGAATCTAACAATTATTTTTTCATAGAAGGAATTCCTATTGACACAACACAACACAACAAAGTTATTGGTTAAGAAAACTGAAAGTTAACAGACAATAAGAGAGTTAAACCTAAAATGGGAGAGTTTCAATTATAATGTATTTAACATTGAAGTTTGTTACATTGTGAGAATCATTCTTCAAATTGTTTGCCACTACCTATTGGAAGGAGCATGCAAGTTTTCTTTCATATCCAAGTCAAACAAGTCCACTTTTACAAGAAGATAACATACCCACAAGTCTTAGAGTGAAGTCTATAGAAGGGGCTTGAAGTAATACAATGAGTGTGAACACTTGTGTAAATGCATTGATTGAATACTTGGTAAATAATAGAGCTTTCTGATTATCTCAACTACTGGTTTTATAGGATTCCTCACTGTACTGAATGCTTGCAAGATGGCAGTAAATATTTCTAATGAATCTCCATGTTATTTAATCTGTCATTTGAACTCTTTGTATGCCATATAATTTCAATTGTTGTATGGGACATTGTGTATTCTCTCCATGCTCTGTGAATGAATCTTCCAATGGCTTAAAAAATGGTGCCCGCACTTCCAAATATGATTCCAAAACACTCTGGTGCTTGAGGACACGGACCTATATATATATATATATATATTGTTTAATAATTATAAGAGGATAATTAGTGATTGATATTAAAATTAATAGAAATTTTCAATAATTTTGATCAAAAATTGTATGAATTGATATTAGTACTTATAAATTATAGTGTGTAGGTTGCAACAAAGGGTGAAGAACTTATCATTGTTCTAGTGAGATAGGGACACATGCCAATATGTATGGAGTTTTCACCTAGATAGAATTAATGAAGGATAAATAGTTAATACCTGACACATCTATTGGCATCTCTTTACAGTATCACTTGAGCTATATTGATTTATTCACCCAAATCATGCTTAAGTTATTTACCCTCTATTGTGACCTATGTACTATAATCAATAACCTAATACTAATACTAATTAACACAAACATTTTCCAAAAACATTAACACCTATGTAACGACCCGACCCTTCGGTAAAATAAAAAAAATCAAACTTACATCAAAAGAGTAAATAAACATGCTAACAAGTCATTGCAATATAATTTTTCTTTCCTTTATTGATAATATATGAACAAGATATCATAATAAAATTACAATAAATATTCCATGTCATTACAATAACTTCACAAATACAAGTAACGAGAAAACATACCTTAACTAACTTAGCTCCAATGAGCTTTAGAATAAATAGTAGTAAGATGGTCCAAGATCTTCCCTTTCAAATCTTTGTGCTCTAGTAGCCTGATGAGGAGGAGAAGCATCACTCGGGCGCTTTTCCGCCAACCATAGACTTATAATGCAGTCTCTCGTACATCTATCATTCGATAGATGACCCTCCCTTTGATGAAAAGATTGGTAGAGTAACTGATATTGTTAACCAACTGAGCATAGTGGTGTGTCCTACATAACTAGATCCTTGTAATCCCACAATCCTGAACTAGCATGTACTATTGGATTACGATGAACTGACAGTGTAATCATCGCCTAGTCTAAGAGGATGTAGGTACATTACACTACTTTGATCAAAGTGTTTCATACAATATTTCTACTGAGGGTCATCTATCACATACACCATTCAGGGTCGATTTGAATTAGGGCTATCTTACACTACGTGTAGGTTATGTCCTTCATTGGATAATCAGTCACTCCAGACAATCCTACATCATATTTTACTACTAGAAATGAATCAACATAATCAAGTAATTCACATATCCCCTCCTATACTGGAAATCTTTATCCTAGGAGTAACTCAACTTACCTAAGCTAACCCAATAACTAAAGCTGAAGAATTTACTTGACTCTTGTCCTCATCTCAATCCTAGTATATAGTAACCAATGAAAACAATACTCTCCTTATATGGAGATCATACAATTAATGCAAAATACAACTAGAATGCAACCATTCACTTTCTATGTACAAACGGTAAATACAAACATAAATCATCTTATGTCCAAACATAGCTAGTATAATTAAATACTTATGTTGTACCTTATGTAATATAGTTGAATTCCTCAGTCAAGTGATCTCTTTGACATACCTAGTATAGTTAATACTTGTGTCGAACTGACATTTCTAATACAATTAAGTATATGAGTCAAGCAAACTCTCCTATTATGGAGTACTTAAAAACACATTATAAAAAGTGACTCCAAGGTTTCAATACACTTTATCCGAAAGAAAACAAGCTCAACCAATAGTATTCGTGCAAACATAATTCTCTTACTATGGAGATCATTCAATTAATGCAATCTCACAAGTATGCATCTTTCACAACAAGTATATTCCTATTATACTTGTACAGTATGTATGCATCTCTTAACCTTTCATAACAAGTATATGCCTAATATACTTTCACAGTATGTATGCATATTTTAACCTTTCATAACAAGTATATGCCTATTCTACTTTCACCATACTAAACAATAGTACAATTTCCTTCAAACAATTCCCTAACTATACATAGACAACAAACACAATACCAAAATATATTTAAGATTTATTGTTGCAAATGATAGTAGAAGAATATCTCATGCCCGATTTTTAGCTTAATTCCAGATGATGAAGAATCGGTCTATCTTCTCAACACTTCTAGTAGTTGACAATTACCTTCCAAGTCTCAATTTCCTCTCTCAGAATTAATATCTCAGATAATGATGATTCAGACCGATAATGGTTGCAGTCTGATTGGGATATAGATCTCTCAGGTGAAATTGATGTTCAGTCTCAACTTCCTAATCAATTTCGGCTCACATAAAATGATGAATTTGCACTTTCATAGAATAAATGAACATAACAGAATAATGCATCTGAGTGAGTCAAAATAAAAATGATGATGGTGAAGAATAATGAAAAATGAATTAGAAAGAATGGCAACTATTTATAGAGCTCCGCTGCTCATCGAATTCCACTTCAAATGACATGTTGAATGACAAAACTGTATTTTGAAAAGGTCAATTAAGCGAGTGGTGGGTTTGCAATCCCTTACTCGACATTTCTAGTAATGAGTTGACTCAGTTTATTGACAACAATTGGAGAATATTTCAAACTCGCTAGCACCAATGAGACTTTTTCAAGAACACATGGTAAATTTAATCATATTGACACCTATAGGTTTGTAGAGCCATGGTGGCACCATTTTCAATTTAAGGCGGATTAGGATAAGTTGGAAGAAGAAGTCCATGATTTCAGAGGAACACATTGCCCTATTCATAGGAAAAAATTGCTAGACCTTCATTTCTACGTTTCACATTCACATGCCTCTTCTAGGCGCGACTTGCTCCAAGCACAAACTTCACCTTCACCTTTCAAGTTGCATTTCAATGTTTCAATTTATTTTATGTTTTCCAAAAGTTCGACAATATAGTTCCAGCGAAATATTTCCCAGAGTTTGGCATATTTTTCCAAAGCTAAAATGATTCATATTTCCATAAAGTTAGTTGGTAAATTCCATGCGATTTTCCCAGTTTAATTGCATACTCAGTTTAAATAGGAATCTAGTTGATTTCCTATGTTGAAGACAATATTTGAAAAATAATCCGATCTTTCAAATTGTGAGATGATATTTAAATCAAATATGAAATAATTTGATTTCCATTATGAAGTTAAATATTAATTATATATATATATTATATTATATAATTATAGTTTTAAATATTAACATACTTATATATATTTATATTTAAATACCCAAGTATAAATATAAATATATATTTATGTCTTAATATTACTATAATTTATATATATATATATATTCTTTAATATATATTTACATATATATATTTAAACAAATATAAATATATATCATGGGCCAGTCAACATATCCGATATGTATATTCATACATATATATGTTTTTGTAAAATTATCAGGCAATAATAATATAATATTATTAATATCCACATAATAAAGGACGTGTGAATATATACATACATATACCAGTATATTCCTCTATGTACATGTATCTGTAAGTGTACCATATCGATGCAATCGTATGAGCATATCCATCTGCCAACGTATGCTTATATCGATATGTGTATACTTATGGATACGTGTATATACTATATATATATATGTCCACTTCCTATTCACTTACATTCATTCACGTTACCATCATAATGATAGTAATACCACAAGATAGATAAACAAATAAACATCACTCATAAAGCATAAAGAAGTAGACACAACTCCTAATGCCAATATATGAGCTACATATGACCTATGTAGAACTAGCATAACTGACTCAATTTACTCACTCTACAGTGATGTGTGTGTGTGCTCAGATAGTTTACATTACCAGTTAACCGACCAAGCTCCTCTCCCAAGTGATACTTCCCCTCCCCCTAGAGAATGAATGTTTTCATGCAACCACTAGCACATACCTTAGCAGTCCTTTGCTCACAACAATAAGCAACATATATATATATATATATATATATATATATATATATATATATATATATAAACATCTTTAAAGTTAGAATAACAATACTTCAATAACCATCTATTCACATATATGCAGTATTTCACCATGAATAACATCAATTGAGATAACATTAAATGAAACAACGTCAAATGAGATAACATACACATTGATAAAAAGGTACAAGCATCTCCAGTTTTCACATTACATTCATATTTACCCTATATAGTATTATCTATGCATGCCTCATGAAATAACTAAAATGTAAAGATTTCTCCCAAGTATTATCTATGCATGCCTCATGAAATAACTAAATCAAAGCAAACCATTCTATACTTCACCATATTGCTTCACAGCTAGGCATAGAATGATGCAAGAGTTTAAAGAAAAGAGATTATTTGCCACCAGATAGTGTCAGTATGCACCCAAATTTGACAGAACACAGTCTTTTCTGATAGGAATAAACAATTAGCTACATATGATTTCATATCAAGAAATAGATTTGAATTGGATTCAATATAGTTAATCTCAAATGAAGCATACCAGTTTTTAATCTGGAATAGAACAAAAATAGGAAAAAGAATAAAACTTGAAAAAGTTTTAGTTCTCCAGAATCCACAAATTTTGAACTTAAAATCAAAATAAAACAACCAACAACCTTTTATAGGAACAAGGCCCAAAGAGTTCAAATGAAACATAGAAGGAGAATTATAGGAACTGTAAAGTGTGAAAATCTTAATTTCAAAACAATGACAATACTTTAAATAAATTCATTTATATTCAAAGAAATTCGACGCTTCATTCCATAGACATCATAAAATCCATTCAATTGCAAAACAACGACTTAAAGTCGATACATAGATTCATAATATTTCCAGCTAAATACATACACGTGTCATATTACATGACATTGATAATTACACAAAAGAAGTTGTAATATAAGTTTACAATTCGAGACTTAGGCATTCAGTCGCCTTAAGCTCTACAATACATAATTCAAGAAATACAATAATACTTAAATGAAGATAACATCCTTTGATCTTCAATCCAATAGAATATCTTCAATAATGAAGACGAGAACAAGGATCAGGCACTTTTTCCACCCAACCTCGAAGCTTACACTTCCCCAAAATTCTTTAGTCATTCAAAGAATACCTGACCATGCACAAATCGCTTGAAAAAAAGCAATCGACAAGCAAGATGGAATCTGGTGCGTGCCTAGTATAACTAGTAATACCACAAGCATTTTCATTTTTCTAATTCATTTAAGAAACAAGCAAGTTCGATACTTGGGTATGGTAGAGATTATTTCATTCCATCTATTTCAATGATCCTTAAGTTACTTGGCCAAGTAAAATGTCATGCATGAAAAATAAAAGCAGTTTTGGAAAAGCAAAACTACACTCTCTAATAACCCATATTCGACACCCGTCCTAGAAGGTAACTTTCCAAACACATGACATGCACATTCATTTATCAAGCATGCATGGTTCCATTCAACATAAATAAATTATTTCTCAACACATGTCATGCGCGTTCCATTATCAAGCATACATGGTTCTATTCAAAATAAATACAATCTTTCAAAAACAATTTAACTGCACTTTTATTTTCAAGCAAATATGGTTCTAAGGCAGTGATTTCACAGTTTAAATCATAAACAACATAATGTTTATATTTCAAATAAATAAAATAGAATAAAATTAAAGAAGGTGTATCTCAAGTATGTAATTTAAGTACATATTTAAACAAGAATTAAATGAGCACACATTCTTTCGGTTCATTTACTCAAGAAATTCAATCACAATTCAATATAATCCTCTTCTAATTCGTTTAATTTTCAAGTCTATTTTGAAGGCAATTTTAGAATCATTCCTAAAGATTTATCAAATTTAACTCTTACTCATCAAGCATTTTTAAATACACAAAAGGATTTTTTATTTAAAAACAAGATTCTTTCAGCTGTATAATTCTGGAATAATTTCTCTATCTTTTCTGTTCTTTTTGTTTTGACAATTTTATCTCTCTCTGACAGTTTGATTTTTCTGATGCTTTTGTAAATGTAAAACTTTAAGATTTATGGGTGATTCTTTTCTAAATACTGAAATAAATCTTAATCTTACAGTTTTCTGTACATATCTTCCATATTCTAAATCAAAATTTCCTAAATCAAGAAATCTATTGTCTCTTTATAGTTTTTTGTTTCAAGCTTGTTCAATAATTTTCCATAGAAACACTGTATGAAATTCTTGCTAAATTAAAAAAAAAACAGTGATATGTTTCCTACTTGTCAAACTTTTGATGCTGTTTGTTTTCCAAATTTTGGCAATGAATCTTAGTTTTTCTGTTACTTCGAGTGAGGATCTTATATTATTTGCTATTTGTGCTTGGATCTTTGTTTCCTTTCTCTCCCTACAGCGTATACCTTCTTTCCCTAAACTCCTCTCTCCTTCCTTCCTGTCCGAGTCCTCTTCTTCCTTATTTTCCACTCACCTCACTCCTTTGTTTCCCTGTGTGCACCTTCCTTCTATCTTCTCCCATGCCTTCCCTTCTCTATTCTACCCTGCCTTTCCTCTCTGTCTTCCCTTCGTGCCTCTTCCTTCTTTCCTTGGTGTGCCCTTCCCCTCCTTCCCACACTTCACCTCCCTCTTCTCTCCCTTCCTATCCTCATGTTGTCTCCTTACAGGGGTGCGTGGGAGTTTGTTTGAATAGAAGATTAAAAAACAAATACTAAACTTAAAACTGCACTCCTTCTCTCTCTCTGGCCACGCCTGATGGGCAAATAAGGGGTGTGTTTATGAATAATCAAAAATCACCATAACCCAAGGCTCCTCTGGTTTGGCCATGCATGGGTGATTCCAACATTCATCTTTTTTAAGATAGAATCAAATTCGTTTTTTTTTTATTGCCTACTTCTCTCCAATAAAAATCAAATAACTCAAAACTCTTCTCCTGGCTGCGCATCCATGGTATCTGGAATCCCCCCAAACTAAAAGCTCTCTTTTTTCCTTTAAACTCTGCTTCCAAAAATGGATTTTACTCCTCCCCTCATTTCAAATTTCTTCTCTCCTTCATCTCATGCTAAATGTTGGAGTTTCATAATATCAGATCCACAATTTCAGTTTGATCTCTAGTTCAAATTTAGCCATGACTCCTAGTTTCATTTTTTGATTGCATTTACATTAATTGAAAGATATTTTCTTAAATTTGAAACTGTTGTTTAAATTCCATTCCAATTTTGACTGGTAATGTATTGTTGTTCTCTCATTGTTTTTAAATAACTATTTTAATATTTATCTATTTAAACTTATGTTTTCTCTCTCATTTCTAAAATGAGAAAATAACAAATAAATCAACACACTATTTTACATTTCTGAAATTACAAGTTTATTCCAATAAATTTAGAATAAAAACATTATTACTTTTGAATAATAATAAAATATTTTCACAAGGAATTCCATTTGTTTAAATAAAATAAATTTCTTCACAAAAATATCAAATCGCCATTTAAAGCAAACATATTCTTTCACATATATTTTGAGAAATCAATTAAACTTAATTTAAAATTTGCAAGCATAATCATCATGAAAAGTGCATTAAAACAATAACTAAGTGCGTGTGCGAGTTTCCATCATCCTCATAAACGTTTAATGGCTAAAACTACTCTACCTGATCAATGTTCTCGCCTTCACTCACGTTCACTTGTTCCTGCATTCACTTATACTCAATTTCTTATCAGCAGTGACAATCCCCAAATTTCATAAAAATGCATTTCAAATCATTGCAATTGCATTTCAATTTCAATTTCACTTCAATTTCAATAATCTTTTAACATAATAATTAACAATCTCATGTTTAATAATTTGCATTTAAATAATCAATAAAATCAATGCGTGACATCCTTCCCCTCTTGGAAGAGACATCGTCTCGATGTCTTATTAATCATTCAATAAGCATAACATCACAATCAATAAAACATACTATCTCAATCAGTAAAAACATAGTATCTCAATAGGTAAACATAGTATCTCGATCATAATGAAATAGTAACTAACAACATAGTTCTCAAACATAAGCATAAAAAAATCATAGTAGCATCCACGCTATCAAATTTCACAACATGTGAGTCAAAACCAGAGTATCAAGTATCTCCGCATATAGCAAATACTAATCTATGAATGTAAGTGAGGAAAATGATGGTTAATCGTCACAAAAAACTCCCATGTAGCACTATCCTCGGTATAGTGCTCCCACTGGAACTTGTACTGAGTACTATCCCTGTTAACGCTAGTCTATCAACAACTAGATTAATGATTTCCAGTACATCAAAGGGTCCCACCAATCTTAGAGCCAACTTTGATGATTTCCCAAAATACGTAAGATTTACAAAACAATCATCTTATACAATAATCTAATCCTTTCTAAACCTTGCTTCAAGTGTCCTTACTATCAGATAGGGAAATCTCATATGCTTCAAACATACTTAGTCTCCCAAAGAGCTTTATTCTATAAATACATCCAATATATAATAATAACTAGACTTAGTGATCAGAATTCATTAGTCCATGAATTTATCCTTAGTATAACTCAAATGGAAGAGGAATATCGATGTATTGTACACTACATCGTGGGTCCAATCCTTTTCATTTTTACTTACACTTTTAGACAACTCATAAATCGAGTCCATCCGCCACTTACGCATTCATTATCCTTACCATAAAGTACTTTCCCTTGATTACTTGTCTATCTCGAGCATAATCTTGCTCCTAGACACTTATCAATTTTGATACTACTCCACACTTAAGCTTTTTATCAATTAAGTTTCATCGATCACTTCGTTCTATTATTCCTTTTTGACATTTTATCAAGTCTATGATTAAATCCAAGCCTTTTTCAGCTTTAATAGAGTTTCCTTTCTTTCCATATAATAGTCCAAACGTCAATTTTAGAATTTTACAAATCATTCAAGATTTAGTCCACCATTTTACTTATTTGATTAAAATAATATATTGCACATTTATTCAAATGAATGTCTCATGGTATAATTTTGGTTTACACAACCCTATCATTTTTTGTTAAACTGAAATAACCTTTCAGGTTTACTAAGCAACTATTTACCCACAATATATCATTTAGGATCAAAATCCTATAAGTCGAGTTTCCAAAAACTGTTGGTTTCTTTGATGAGTCCATCCACTAGAACATTATGTTAATTCTACTAATCAAAGACAGATCGATTTGTCTTGTGTTCTACCATTTTCCTTCTACAATCTCAAGAGAGTTACATGTCCTACCTATGAGGACTTCTGGTTTTCATTTCTTGGGATACTAGACATTACCTAGCTACATTTCATGCAACTTCTTATTCTATCTTCTTCCAGATAATAGTGAACCCTTATCCGACAATTCCTTTTGTCAATCCGATGTCCTAACCTTGACCTTATTTTCCTTGATCCATTTTCAAATCTTCCACATTTTGGACACATAGGTTCTTGAATTTGGTACTAATTTTTGAGTATTAATCTTTGTTCAATCACATTGATCTCTCGATAATAACAAATTTGATTGCATATATGATCTTCAAGCATTAACATTTAACTCCATGATTTCTTAATTAGAGATAGGAGAATCTCAACTTCAATAAGTCTAATTTGAGCACAAGTAATAATTCTGATGTTCTTCTCCGTAAGATTTTCAACACTTCTTGCCAAGTGAAAATTCAATGATGTTCTGCCATGACAATAGATGCTTCCTTTTGAAAGTGTTTCTCTTTTAATATAAGAGACACCTAAAGTAAGGTCTTGTCAATAATATGACTTCCTTTAACTTACTAGGTATCCCTCCTATGTTTTTGTCCTTATAAAGTTTCATTAACTCCAATGATATTCAATCGCATGGGCAAATCTTAAACCCCTGAATCCCTTCCAATTCTTAGGATGGAATCCTTAATTGTTGACTAGTCCAATTGTTTATAGATTTCTCCACTTTATATGGTTAAAGTCAAGACCCAATGTACAACTCATTCAAGCTTAATTCCTACTTATTGGTGTTAAAGAGTAATTCCAATACGTAATCCAACTTAATAGGTTTTAGTATCATCACAAGCTCTCTCTCTTTATTGAATGGACTTCTTGTCTTAATTAGATTATCTTTAACCCAAGGTTTCTTTCAGAGTATGGTAGTGATTAAGTGATTTAACCATTCACATTAAGATATTTTGGTGTGGTTCACATAACGTCACATCTTACTTTATTTTTTTCACTTCATCTCAATGGCTTAAATAGCCAACCTTTTTCTCGTCCATAGGTTTCTTAGATAGTGAGCTTCAATGTCAAGTTGTTTCATTACATGGATATATTTCATATCAAAATAACATCGTTATTTTAATTCTCTATATAAAGTATATAGAAGTAACGAGACACTTTCTTCCAATCATGAGTCTCTTAGATCTTTCCTTGTCAATCCCATAGACAATGATCTTCCTTATCATGATCAAGTTATCTGCCTATCATTTTCTAAGGCATTGATAATAATACCCTTTTGATCTTTAGATCAGATAATCATAAGGTATAAAGGTCATAGTTCTTAACCTTTCCATTTTTCCTTTTTCCCTTGTGGTCATAAAATGTATTACTTAATTGTCCTTATGACTTGCAAGGAAGTCATAACCAAGTTTCATTGGGTTGGGTACTTAGCTTGAGTCAATTCACTCTCTTCCTTCCCCCCCACTTTAGTGTTTCTGCAACTTTCATTCTTCTTACGTTGAAATTTTTAGTAATTTACTTTCTTCCTTGGAAAAGGTTTGTCATTCCTTATTGTTGACCTTTCATTGCCATCTTCTTTCTAATATCCCATTTTTTTAATGGAGGAATATCCATACTTACTAACCTCTTTTGTTGATGTACTTCTTAACTCAAAGTGTTGCTTTCCTTGCAACTTCTAGGGTCCTGACACATAGAGCCATGTTGTAATCCTATTCCCTTTTGGAACCATTATTCATAAGTTGTTTGATTCCAAAAACTTCAATAACCTAAATAATTTATGTTGGAGGAACCTTGCTCATATCATTGATTGTTTCTTCTGACCGTTCTGGTCTTTTCTCAATTCCTCGGTACTAACTCTTTTCTAACAAGGTCTTTATCTTAACACAAGAGTTCAAGTCATGAGTTCCCCAACCCTTGAGGATACTTCCTTCGTTCGTATCCTAATTTTGAACAATCTAAAATTATGTTGACTTTGCATACGTAGATTCATAGTGTTTACACTAAACCAAGAGTTCCTAACTCTTTACAATTGTAGGTTTCTAAAATTTAGTTTACCTCATTCCTACTCAGTCTCTTTTTCTTAGAGTCATGTATGTACAGGTTATTCTTCCTAACCTTCCTACATAACCTGATTGCATAATCTTCCACAATCCTAGGTTTTATCATAAGTTGTTGGTTTAGGAATTCTGATTCCAGGGATGCATCTTTAACTAGCCCCAACTTACACAAATTACTAATGCTAACATCATCATTTTCACTTCCTTAAGTTCTTTTCTCTTGCCGTTCTGGCACAAGAACTTTTCAACCTTTATCTTCTGATAAGGTTTACGCATTATTGCGTAATGAGCTCATAGGTTGCAGTGCAGAACCTGGTTGCTCTGATACCAAATGTAAAGTGCGAAACTCTTAATTTCAAATCACCAAGAATACTTTAAATAAATTCATTTATATTCAAATAAATTCGACGCTTCATTCCATAGACATCATAAAATCCATTCGATTACAAAACAACGACTTAAAGTCGATACATAGATTCATAATATTTCCAGCTAAATACATACACATGTCAAATTACACGACATTGATAATTACACAAAAGAAGTTGTAATACAAGTTTACAATTTGATACTTAGGCATTCAGTCGCCTTAAGCTCTACAATACATAATTTAAGGAATACAATAATACATAAATGAAGATAACATCCTTTGATCTTCAATCCAATAGCATATCTTCAATAATGAAGACGAGAACAAGGATCAGGCACTTTTTTCGCCCAACCTCGAAGCTTACGCTTCCCCAGAATTCTTTAGCCATTCAAAGAATACCCGACCCTGCATGAATTGCTTAGCAAAAAGCAGTCGACAAGCAAGATGGAATCTGGTGCATACCTAGTATAACTAGTAATACCACAAGCATTTTCATTTTTCTAATTCATTTAAGAAACAAGCAAGTTCGATACTAGGATATGGTAGAGAGTAATTCATTCCATCTATTTCAATGGTCCTTAAGTTACTTGGCCAAGTAAAATTTCATGCACGACAAATAAAAGCAATTTTGGAAAAGCAAAACTACACTCTCTAATAACCCATATTCGACACCCGTCCCAAAAGGTAACTTTCCAAACACATGACATGCACATTCATTTATCAAGCATACATGGTTCCATTCAACATAAATAAATTATCTTTCCCAACACATGTCATGTGCATTCCATTATCAAGCATACATGGTTCTATTCAAAATAAATACAATCTTTCAAAAACAAATTAATTGCACTTTTATTTTCAAGCAAATATGGTTCTAAGGCAATGATTTCACAGTTTAAATTATAAACAACATAATGTTTATATTTCAAATAAATAAAATAGAATAAAATTAAAGAAGGTGTATCTCAAGTATGTAATTTAAGTACATATTTAAACAAGAATTAAATGAGCACACATTCTTTCGGTTCATTTACTCAAGAAATTCAATCACAATTCAATATAAACCTCTTCTAATTCGTTTAATTTTCAAGTCTGTTTCGAAGGCAATTTTAGAATCATTCCTAAAGATTTATCAAATTTAACTCTTACTCATTAAGCATTTTTCAATACACAAAAGTATTTTTTATTTAGAAACAAGATTCTTTCAGCTGTATAATTTTGGAATAATTTCTCTATCTTTTTGGTTCTTTTTGTTTTGACAATTTTATCTCTCTTTGACAGTTTGATTTTTTTGATGCTTTTGTAAATGTAAAACTTTAAGATTTGTGGGTGATTCTTTTCTAAATACTGAAATAAATCTTAATCTTACATTTTTTTGTACATATCTTTCATATTCTAAATCAGAATTTCCTAAATCAAGAAATCTATTGTCTCTTTATAGTTTTTTGTTTTCAAGTTTGTTCAATAATTTTCCATAGAAACATTGTATCAAATTTCTGCTAAATTCAATAAAAACAATGATATGTTTCCTACCTGTCAAACTTTTGATGTTGTTTGTTTTCCAAATTTTGGCAATGAATCTCAGTTTTTCTGTTACTTCGAGTGAGGATGTTATATTCTTTGCTCTCTGTGATTGGGTCTTTGTTTCCTTTCTCTCCCTGCAGCGTAGACCTTCTTTCCCGAGACTCCTCTCTCCTTCCTTCCTGTCTGAGTCCTCTTCTTCCTTATTTTCCACTCACCTCACTCCTTTGTTTCCCTATGCACACCTTCCTTCTATCTTCTCCCACGCCTTCCTTTCTCCATTTCTACCCTACCTTTCCTCTTTGTCTTCCCTTCATGCCTCTCCTACGTGCCTCTTCCTTCTTTCCTTGGCACGCCCTTCCTCTCCTTCCTGTGCTTCACCTCCCTCTTCTCTCCCTTCCTATCCTCATGCTGTCTCCTTACAAGGGTGTGTGGGAGTTTGTTTGAATAGAAGATTAAAAAACAAATACTAAACTTAAAACTGTGCTCCTTCTCTCTCTGGTCACACCTGATTGGGAAATAAGGAGAGTGTTTATGAATAACCGAAAATCACCATAACCCAAGGCTCCTCTGGTCGGGCCGCGCATGGGTGATTCCAACGGTCATCTTTTTTAAGATAGAATCAAATCCGTTTTTTTTTTATTGCCTGCTTCTCTCCAATAAAAATCAAAGAACTCAAAACTCTTCTCCTGGCTATGCATCCATGGTATCTGGAATCCCCCCAAACTAAAAGCTCTCTTTTTTCCTTTTAACTCTGCTTCCAAAAATGGATTTTACTCCTCCCCTCATTTCAAATTTCTTCTCTCCTTCATCTCATGCTAAATGTTGGAGTTTCATAATATCAGATCCACAATTTCAGTTTGATCTCTAGTTCAAATTTAGCCATGACTCCCAGTTTCATTTTTTGATTGCATTTACATTAATTGAAAGATATTTTCTTAAATTTACAATTGCTATTTAAATTCCATTCCAATTATGACTGCTAACATATTGTTGTTCTCTCATTGTTTTTAAATAACTATTTTAATATTTATCTATTTAAACTTATTTTTCTCTCTCATTTATTAAATGAGATAATAACAAATAAATCAACACACTATTTTACATTTCCGAAATTACAAGTTTATTCCAATAAATTTAGAATAAAAACATTATTACTTTTGAATAATAATAAAATATTTTCACAAGGAATTCCATTTGTTTAAATAAAATAAATTTTTTCACAAAAATATCAAATCACCATTTAAAGCAAACATATTCTTTCACATATATTTTGAGAAATCAATTAAACTTAATTTAAAATTTGCAAGCATAATCATCACGAAAAGTGCATTAAAACAATAACTAAGTGCGTGTGTGAGATTCCATCATCCTCATAAACGTCTAATGGCTAAAACGACTCTACCTGATCAATGTTCTCGCCTTCACTCACGTTCACCTGTTCCTGCATTCACTTGCACTCAATTTCTTATCAGTAGTGACAATCCCCAAATTTCATAAAAATGCATTTCAAATCATTGCAATTGCATTTCAATTTCAATAATCTTTTAACATAATAATTAACAATCTCATGTTTAATAATTTGCCTTTAAATAATCAATAAAATCAATACGTGACATCTTTCCCCTCTTGGAAGAGACATTGTCTCGATGTCTTATTAATCATTCAATAAGCATAACATCACAATCAATAAAACATACTATCTCAATCAGTTAAAACATAGTATCTCAATAGGTAAACATAGTATCTCGATCATAATGAAATAGTAACTAACAACATAGTTCTCAAACATAAGTATAAACAAATCATAGTAGCATCCACGCTATCAAATTTCACAACATGTGAGTCAAAACCAGAGTATCAAGTATCTCCGCATATAGAAAATACTAATCTATGAAATTAAATGAGGAAAATGACGGTCAAGTGTCACAGAATCCTCCCATGTAGCACTATCCTCAGTATACTAGTCCCACTGGAACTTGTACTGAGTACTATCCCTGTTAATGCTAGTCTATCATCAACTGGATTAAAGACTTCTAGTACATCAAAGGGTCCCACCAATATCAGAGTCAACTTTGATGATTTCCCAAAATACGTAAGATTTACAAAACAGTCATCCTATATAGTAATCTAGTCCTTTCTAGACCTTGCTTCAAGTGTCCTTACTATCACATAGGGAAATATCGAATGCTTCAAACATACTTAGTCTCCCAAAGAGCTTTATTCTATAAATACATCCAATATATAATAATAACTATACTTAGTGATCGGAATTGATTGGTCCATGAATTTATCCTTAGTATAACTTAAATGGAAGAGGAATGTCAATGTATTGTACACTACATCGTGGGTCCAATCCTTTTTATTTTTACTTACACTTTTAGACAACTCATAAACCGAGTCCATCCGACACTTACACATTCATTATCCTTACCATAAAGTACTTTCCCTTGATTACTTGTCTATCTAGAGCATAATCTTGCTCCTAGACACTTATCAATTTTGATACTACTCCACACTTAAGCTTTTTATCAATTAAGTTTCATCAATCACTTCGATCTATTATTCCTTTTTGACATTTTATCAAGTCTATGATTAAATCCAAGCCTTTTTTAGCTTTAATAGAGTTTCCTTTCTTTCCATATAATAGTCCAAACGTCAATTCTAGAATTTTACAAATCATTCAAGATTTAGTCTACCATTTTACTTATTTGATTAAAATAATATATTGCACATTTATTCAAATGAATGTCTCATGGTATAATTTTGGTTTACACAACCCTATCATTTTTTGTTAAACTGAAATAACCTTTCAGGTTTACTAAGCAACTATTTACCCACAATATATCATTTAGGATCAAAATCCTATAAGTCAAGTTTCCAGAAATTGTTGGTTTCTTTGATGAGTCCATCCACTAGAACATCATGTTAATTCTACTAATCAAAGACAGATCAATTTGTCTTGTGTTCTACCATTTTCCTTCTAGAATCTCAAGAGAGTTACATGTCCTACCAATGAGGATGTCTGGTCTTCATTTCTTGGGATACTAGACATTACCTAGCTACATTCTGTGCAACTTCTTATTCTATCTTCTTCCAAATAATAGTGAATCCTTATTCGAAAATTCCTTTTGTCAATCTGATGTCCCAACCCTGACCTTATTTTCCTTGTTCCATTCTCGAATCTTCCATATTGTGGACACATAGGTTCTTTTATATCCAAAAGTAGTCTATCCTTTCACTAAGTGATAACCTATTTTGATCTTACAACATTATTAATCTTCATGTAAATGGTTATAGATTTTGCGAAGATAATTCCCATTTATCTCAAGACATCCATACCATGGATTCTCTTTTGTCCTTGCATTATTTTCAAAGATGCAACTCATATTTTTAACTCAATCTAATTTCCTTGATTTTTTAATCTCGTACTAATTTTTGAGTATTAATCCTCGTTCAATCATGTTGATCTCTAGATAATAACAAATTTGATTGCATATATGATCTTCAAGCATTAAAATTTAACTCCATGATTTCTTAAATGAGAGATAGGAGAGTCTCAACTTCAATAAGTCCAATTTGAGCACAACTAATAATTCTGATGTTCTTCTCCATAAGATTTTCAACACTTCTTGCCAAGTGAAAATTCAATGATGTTCTGCCATGACAATAGATGCTTCCTTTTGAAAGTGTTTCTCTTTTAATATAAGAGATACCTAAAGTAAGGTCTTGTCAATAATATGACTTCCTTTAACTTACTAGGTATCCCTCCTATGTTTCTGTCCTTATAAAGTTTCATTAACTCCAATGATATTCAATCGCATGGGAAAATATTAAACCCCCTAATCCCTTCCAATTCTTAGGATGGAATCCTTAATTGTTGACTAGTCTGATTGTTTATAGATTTCTCCACTTTATATGGTTAAATTCAAGACCCAATGTACAACTCATTCAAGCTTAATTCCTACTTATTGGTGTTAAAGAGTAATTCCAATACATAATCCAAGTTAATAGGTTTTAGTCTCATCATAAGCTCTCTCTCTTTATTGAATGAACTTCTTCTCTTAATTAGGTTATTTTTAACCCAAGGTTTCTTTCAAAGTATGGTAGTGATTAAGTGATTTAATCATTCTCATTAAGAGCTTTTGGTGTGGTTCACATAACGTCACATCTTACTTTATTTTTTTCACTTCATCTCAATGGCTTAAATAGCCAACCTTTTTCTCGTCCATAGGTTTCTTAGCATAGTGAGCTTCAATGTCAAGTTGTTTCATGACATGGATATATTTCATATCAAAATAACATCGTTATTTTAATTCTCTATATAAAGTATATAGAAGTAACGAGACACTTTCTTCCAATCACGAGTCTCTTAGATCTTTTCTTATCAATCCCATAGACAATGATCTTCCTTATCATGATCAAGTTATCTGCCTATCCTTTTCTAAGGAATTGATAATAATACCCTTTTGATCTTTAGATCAGATAATCATAAGGTATAAAGGTCATAGTTCTTAACCTTTCCATTTGTCCTTTTTTCCCTTGTGGTCATAAAATGTATTACTTAATTGTCCTTATGACTTGCAAGGAAGTCATAACCAAGTTTCGTTGGGTGGGGTACTTAGCTTGAGCCAATTCAATCTCTTCCTTCCCCCCCCCCCCTTTAGTGTTTCCGCAACTTTCTTTCTTGTTATGTTGAAATTTTTAGTAATTTACTTGCTTCCTTGGAAAAGGTTTGTCATTCCTTATTGTTGACCTTTCATTGCCATCTTCTTTCTTATATCCCATTTTTTTAATGGAGGAATATCCATACTTACTAACCTCTTTTGTTGATGTACTTCTTATCTCAAAGTGTTGCTTTCCTTGCAACTTCTAGGGTCTTGACACAGAGAGCCATGTTGTAATCCTATTCCCTTTTGGAACCATTATTCATAAGTTGTTTGATTCCAAAAAATTCAACAACCTAAATGATTTCTGTTGGAGGAACCTTGCTCATATCATTGATTGTTTCTTCTGACCGTTCTGGTCTTTTCTCAATTCCTCGGTACTAACTCTTTTCCAACAAGGTCTTTATCTTGACACAAGAGTTCAAGTCACGAGTTACCCAACCCTTGAGGATACTTCCTTCGCCCGTATCCTAGTTTTAAACAATCTAAAATTATGTTGACTTTGCATACGTAGATTCAGAGTGTTTACACTAATCCAAGAGTTCCTGACTCTTTTACAATTGTAGGTTACTAAAATTTAGTTTACCTCATTCCTACTCATTCTCTTTTTCTTAGAGTCATGTATGTACAGGTTATTCTTCCTAACCTTCCTACATAACCTGATTCCATAATCTTCCACAATCCTAGGTTTTATCATAAGTTGTTGGTTTAGGAATTCTGATTCCAGGGACGAATCTTTAACTAGTCCCAATTTACACAAATTACTAATGCTTACATCATCCTTTTCACTTACTTAAGTTCTTTTCTCTTGCTGTTCTAGAACAAGTAATTTTCAACCTTTATCTTCTGATAAGGTTTATGCATTATTGCGTAATGAGCTCATAGGTTGCAGTGCAGAACCTGGTCGTTTTGAAACCAAATGTAAATTGTGAAACTCTTAATTTGAAAACACCGATAATACTTTAAACCAATTCATTTATATTCAAAGAAAGTCGACGCTTCATTCCATAGACATCATAAAATCCATTCGATTGCAAAACAACGACTTAAAGTCGATACATAGATTCATAATATCTCTAGCTAAATACATACACGTTTCATATTACATGACATTGATAATTACACAAAAGAAGTTGTAATAGAAGTTTACAATTCGAGACTTAGGCATTCAGTCACCTTAAGCTCTACAATACATAATTTAAGGAATACAATAATACATAAATGAAGATAACATCCTTTGATCTTCAATCCAATAACATATCTTCAATAATGAAGACGAGAACAAGGATCAGGCACTTTTTTCGCCCAACCTCGAAGCTTACGCTTCCCCGGAATTCTTTAGGCATTCAAAGAATACCCGACCTTGCATGAATTGCTTAGCAAAAAGCAGTCGACAAGCAAGATGGAATCTGGTGCATACCTAGTATAACTAGTAATACCACAAGCATTTTCATTTTTCTAATTCATTTAAGAAACAAGCAAGTTCGATACTAGGATATGGTAGAGAGTAATTCATTCCATCTATTTCAATGGTCCTTAAGTTACTTGGCCAAGTAAAATTTCATGCACGACAAATAAAAGCAATTTTGGAAAAGCAAAACTACACTCTCTAATAACCCATATTCGACACCCGTCCCAGAAGGTAACTTTCCAAACACATGACATGCGCATTCATTTATCAAGCATGCATGGTTCCATTCAACATAAATAAATTATCTTTCCCAACACATGTCATGTGCATTCCATTATCAAGCATACATGGTTCTATTCAAAATAAATACAATCTTTCAAAAACAATTTAACTGCACTTTTATTTTCAAGCAAATATGGTTCTAAGGTAGTGATTTCACAGTTTAAATCATAAACAACATAATGTTTATATTTCAAATAAATAAAATAGAATAAAATTAAAGAAGGTGTATCTCAAGTATGTAATTTAAGTACATATTTAAACAAGAATTAAATGAGCACACATTCTTTCGGTTCATTTACTTAAGAAATTCAATCACAATTCAATATAATCCTCTTCTAATTCGTTTAATTTTCAAGTCTGTTTAGAAGGCAATTTTAGAATCATTCCTAAAGATTTTTCAAATTTAACTCTTACTCATCAAGCATTTTTAAATACACAAAAGGATTTTTTATTTAAAAACAAGATTCTTTCAGCCGTATAATTCTGGAATAATTTCTCTATCTTTTCTGTTCTTTTTGTTTTGACAATTTTATCTCTCTCTAACAGTTCGATTTTTCTGATGCTTTTCTAAATGTAAAACTTTAAGATTTATGGGTGATTCTTTTCTAAATAGTGAAATAAATCTTAATCTCACAGTTTTCTGTACATATCTTTCATATTGTAAATCAAAATTTCCTAAATCAAGAAATCTACTGTCTCTTTATAGTTTTTTGTTTCAATCTTGTTCAATAATTTTCCATAGAAACATTGTCTGAAATTTTTGCTAAATTCAATAAAAACAGTGATATGTTTCCTACCTTCCAAACTTTGATGCTGTTTGTTTTCCAAATTTTGGCAACGAATCTTAGTTTTTCTATTACTTCCAGTGAGGATCTTATATTCTTTGCTCTTTGTGCTTGGGTCTTTGTTTCCTTTCTCTCCCTATAGCGTCGACCTTCTTTCCCTAGAATCCTCTCTCCTTCCTTCCTGTCTGAGTCCTCTTCTTCCTTATTTTCCACTCACCTCACTCCTTTGTTTCCCTGTGCGCACCTTCCTTCTATCTTCTCCCACGCCTTCCCTTCTCCATTCTACCCTGCCTTTCCTCTCTGTCTTCCCTTCATGCCTCTCCTACGTGCCTCTTCCTTCTTTCCTTGGCACGCCCTTCCTCTCCTTCCTGTGCTTCACCTCCCTCTTCTCTCCCTTCCTATCCTCATGTTGTCTCCTTACAAGGGTGCATGGGAGTTTGTTTGAACAGAATAAAAATCAAATACTAAACTTAAAACTGCGTTCCTTCTCTCTCTGGGCACGCCTGATGGGGAAATAAGGAGAGTGTTTATGAATAACCGAAAATCACCATAACCCAAGACTCCTCTGGTCTGGCCGCGCATGGGTGATTCCAACATCCATCTTTTTAAAGATAGAATCAAATCCTTTTTTTTTTTTATTGCCTGCTTCTCTCCAATAAAAATAAAAGAACTCAAAACTCTTCTCCTAGCTTTGCATCCATGGTATCTGGAATCCCCCCAAACTAAAAGCTCTCTTTTTTCCTTTTAACTCTGCTTCCAAAAATGGATTTTACTCCCCTCATTTTGAATTTCTTCTCTCCTTCATCTCATGCTAAATGTTGGAGTTTCATAATATCAGATCCACAATTTCAGTTTGATCTCTAGTTCAAATTTAGCCATGACTCCCAGTTTCATTTTTTGATTGCATTTACATTAATTGAAAGATATTTTCTTAAATTTTCAATTGCTATTTAAATTCCATTCCAATTTTGACTGCTAACGTATTGTTGTTCTCTCATTATTTTTAAATAACTATTTTAATATTTATCTATTTAAACTTATGTTTTCTCTCTCATTTATTAAATGAGAAAATAACAAATAAATCAACGCACTATTTTACATTTCCGAAATTACAAGTTTATTCCAATAAATTTAGAATAAAAACATTATTACTTTTGAATAATAATAAAATATTTTCACAAGGAATTCCATTTGTTTAAATAAAATAAATTTCTTCACAAAAATATCATATCGCCATTTAAAGCAAACATATTCTTTCACATATATTTTGAGAAATCAATTAAACTTAATTTAAAATTTGCAAGCATAATCATCACGAAAAGTGCGTTAAAATAATAACTAAGTGCGTGTGTGAGATTCCATCATCCTCATAAACGTCTAATGGCTAAAACGACTCTACCTGATCAATGTTCTCACCTTTACTCACATTCACCTGTTCCTACGTTCACTTGCACTCAATTTCTTATCAGTAGTGACAATCCCTGAATTTCATAAAAATGCATTTCAAATCATTGCAATTGCATTTCAATTTCAATTTCAATTTCACTTCAATTTCAATAATCTTTTAACATAATAATTAACAATCTCATGTTTAATAATTTGCATTTAAATAATCAATAAAATCAATACGTGACAAGAATAAATAAAAAAGTAGGATGTGGCAGATGACAGTTGGCACAAGAACTTTCTAGACTAAGTCAAAGATAATTTGACTTTCCTTTAGTAGCAAACTTCCATCCTTCGGGCTTCGAGTTGCAGGTATTTTCACACAAAATGAAAAATTTTCAGCACTTTTCTTCAAAATCCCCAATATTAGCTATCTTTGTTGGGCCCAAGAATAACCATACACAATTCACTTCAAAACTCTACCCATGCACAAAACACCCGACCTTCCACTACCCGATTGTATGCTCTTCTGCACCGGACTCCCGGTTTGAAGACTCATCTTCACCTTTTCTTTGCTTATATTCTTGGAAATCAATCAACACTTGATGTATACATTCTTTTAGAACACTTTGAACTACCTTCCAACTGTACTTGTGCGTTGAATATTCTTCTATTATTTGAATGATAGTTTCATCCCTTTGCTTTACTTCCATCCCATATTTGCTTATGAAATTCTTACATCTTATGGTTTGATCAATGACCTCTTGACTTAATGAATGAACATGGTCCTTATTTACCTTTTTGATCCACCCCATGACAGATTTCACTTCCTTGTCATCTTGTCCTAGAGTCCGAGGATCATAATTTTTTTGAGCTAACATTGCAATGAAGCTCTCATCTTTATCCACTAAATTCCCACATACTTCAGTGACCTTTTCTAATCCACTTAATTGTATTCTCCATTTCTCGAGCACCAAAACTTCCTATTCCACAATCATCTTCTCACTTATCAATTCTCGGACATCCGTCTGAAGAAGTATCTGTAATCTTCACCCTTCTATGTCATTATGTTGTTGGTGATCTCGAAATTCACTCTCAAGTCTTCTAGACTTGTCAAGCCAATGGTATGCTTCTTTGCACTTCCCAATTTCCTCCCTTATTGATTCTTCACCTTGTTTCACTAGATGTTCTATCCATTCTTCAAACACACTCAACTTATGTTGGAGCATTGCAATAACATCTACCTGCTCTTTGGACATCAACACTAGATTCTGTGGCAATTCAGTCTGTGACTGACCAAAATGGGCTAGTGATCTGATAAATTTTTCTAGGAAAGAAACCCATTCTTTTAATTCCTTCTTCTTTTGTTTATTATTCTTCACTCGGGCAGTAGCAGTTTCTAAATTCACCTTCATCTCCTCTAACTCTTGCTCCCACAATGAATGTCCTACATCAATCGTTGTCACTTCGTAATCCCTAACTATCATTTCATGCTTGCTCTTTTCTCCTACCAAAGTAGCTATCTAGAGAGTTATTCCTCCATCTGAATTATGTTCTACAACATGTCTAGTCTTTTCTCTAGCTCTAGGTTTAGGGGTTTCCAGTTCTTGCATTAAAATTTTAAAATTCAGAGGCACCAATTCCACCTCTAATGACGAAGCTAATTATCTAATTAACCAATAAGGTGCTTCTTCATGTTGTCCCACCTCTTCGGTATTGCTTTGTTCTTGATGATCAGAATGTTCAGGAACCTCTTCTCTCAATTCTCCAACATTTCCCATTGCAACCTCTAGAACTTTTACATTTTCCATCCCCAGTGGCAAGGATTTTGAATTATCTTGATCGATCACTGTCTCTTTCTCTCTAAGACTTAATTTCTCTTGTCTTGCTATGTTTTCAACATCATTCCTTGGAGCAGACTTTTCCTCTTTTCCTAAAACATCAGGATTCTCATCATTTCCTAGTTTACTGCCCAAGGTCTATGAGGACTTTGTATCTTTAAGGTAAAAGTACACACCTATGTCACACTTTGGGCCAATCGTACAAATTCTATCAAACTAATTTTGAGCAGAATTAATTCGGTAGAGTACGTTTCAGTCCAAACCACGTGGCGGCAACATGGCACCTATTTGGCCACCTTATTTCGATCGAATAGGTTTCGACCGAAACCTATTTGACTAAATTAGTTTCGGGCGAATCCGTCAAATATAAAAGCAAAAAAATAAAGGGGCACATGCATTTTGCATGTTCAGGTGAATTCTCTGCGTTCAGAGGCTGATCAATCAAAGAAGGTTTCTACAAAAATGTTTCGAACCTAGGTTTTTTCCTTTTTTCCTTTTTTGTTTCAATGTTATTTTCTTTGAGAGTTTGATTGTTTTTGTCTGATAAGCGATTAGTGGTAGCTTTTGATTAGTTTTTTGTATTGTTAATGTTAGGGTTTTTTGTTTACCATTGTGTGTTAAGTTAGGTCTTTTTGCATTTTTTAGGGTTCACACTTTCTGGTCTAAAACTTGTGTTCCCAATGCCCACTCTTAAAAAGGTTGTATAATAATATTGTTAGCCAAGCACTATGTTATTTCCGAACGACCTCGACATTGGACTAATGTCGTAAATGAAATGACACTAGTAGCCACTCCAAGTTGGTCCATGTCATGGTATAGTAAGGGTTTTGGGAACCTCATACATACATCCTTCTTTTCCCCATTCTTGTTGTGAACTAGGGTATTAGGGTCCCCAAATTCTTGAGAATATAAACTTTGCTGGTAAAAGTTTATTACAAATGGTAGGATCTATTAAAAATGCAAGATCTATTGAGTTCTTTTAAATAATTTCCTAAGCCCAAGTTAGATTTTATATAAATGTCTAAAGAAAAATGAATAACTCAAAAGCAAGGCCATTGCATACATGGGCCCTGTCTGGTGTGCATATACTTGTTTATTTAAGGACTACAAATACATGTAATGTATACTAATAAAATGAAATATTAAGGACTCCTCATTACTTCTGGTTATTTAAGCCTAACTACTTCATAAAATGTACAACGCTCAAAAGTGTAGAATAAGTATCAATGACTCTTAATGCTTGATATGCATATTCATGTTATGAAGTAGTTTTGAATAAAATTAGATGAAAATTCTTTCTTGAGATTCATTTTGAATAAAACTATACACGATTGAATCTATAAAAAATCCATGCGAAGATTTATCCATTCGTTCTCTAGAGGCAAAAATAGTCAATATAGTGAACAAATAGTTTCATGAAGCTTGAATCTTGTCCAAGAGGCTCAATACAATAGCTCTATCAAGTAATTAATGAATTGCACCCTTTATTGTCGTGGTTATAGAACCATAAGCATTCACAAAAAGGAGTACTTCCCTCAGTCGTTTTTAATCCTATGAATGAAAAAACTATAATTACTCAAATTTACATATCAGAGATGCAACATTTCTTGTAGAGAAAATAATCTTGATAGAAGTAAAGGGTTGGGAGTATAAATGAGATCTTGAAGATAGGATAAGCAGATACACTATGTAATAAAGAAATAAATATTGATGAAATATAGGTAAGAGAGTAGAAAGGTGTTGTAAAAATAAGAGACAAGATGCTAAATTCTAAAAAAAAAGGGAAAATATTTTACCGAGTCACCCTAGGGATTTTATTCTTGCATTAAGATAGGTAATAGATAGATCAATTCTAGAGTATAAACAATAAATAGTCAATCAAACGACTTGTATAGTAAGGGGTTTGGGAACCTCATACATGCACCCTTCTTTTCCCTATTCTTGTTGTGAATTAGGGTATCAGTGTCCCCAAATTCTTGATAATACAACCCTTGTTGGTAAAAGTTTATTACAAATGGTAGGATCTATTAAAAATGCAAGATCTATTGAATACTTAAAAGAAATTCCCTAAGCCCAAGCTAGATCTGATACAAATTTCTAAAGAAAAGTGAATAACTCAAAAGTAGGGTCATTGCATACATTTCATTTCATTCATTTTCTCTTATAAAATAATAAAAAATTGAGAGTTATGTAGAATATTTGCATATTTTGATAATAGCATCTAACTTCTTTTTTTTTCATAGAAGGAATTCCTATTGACACAACACAACAAAATTATTGGTTAAGAAAACTGAAAGTTAACAGACAGTAAGAGAGTTAAACCTAAAATTTGAGAGCTTCAATTATAATGTACTTAACATAGAAGTTTGTTACATTGTGAGAATCATTCTTCAAATTGTTTGCCACTACCTACTGGCAGGAGCATACAAGCTTTCTTTCATATCCAAGTCAAACAAGTCCACTTTTACAAGAATACAACATACACACAAGTGTGCTCAGAGTGAAGTCCATAGAAGGGGCTTGAAGTATGACAATGAACGTGAACACTTGTCTAAATGCATTGATTGAATGCGTGGTAAAATAATAGAGCTTTTTGATTATCTCAACTACGGGTTTTATAGGATTCCTCACTATACTGAATGCTTGTAAGATGACAGTAAATATTTTTAATGAATCTCCATGTTATTTATTCTATCATTTGAACTCTTTGTATGCCATATAATTGAAATTGATGTATGGGACATTGTATATTCTCTCCATTCTTTGTGAATGAATCTTCCAATGGCTTCAATGATGGTGCTTGCACTGCCAAACAAGATCCCAAAGTACTCTGGTGCTTGAGGACATGAACCTATAAATACATATATATATATATATAATTTAATAATTATAAGAGAGGATAATTCGTGATTGATATTAAAATTAATAGAAATTTTCAATACTTTTGATCAATATTTGTATGAATTGGTATTAGTAAATTATAGTGTGTAGGTCACAACAAAGGGTGAAGAACTTAGCATGCTTCAAGTGAGATAGGGACACATGCCAATATGTATGAAGTTTTCACCTATATAGAATTAATGAAGGATAAATAGTCAATACCTAGCACATCTATTGGAATATCTTTATAGTCTCACTTGAGCTAATATTGAGTTCTTCACCCAAATCATGCTTAAGTTATTTACCCTCTATTGTGACCTATATACTGTAATCAATAACCTAATATTAATACTAATTAATACAAACATTTTCCAAAAACATTAACACTTATATATCAATTAGTATCAATCACTAATTATCTCCTCTTAAAATTATTGCACATGGAGCATATATAGGTTCCTATCCCCTAGCACCACCTAAATATATTCATAAAATAATGCATTTGAATGAAATTATAGTAATACTTTCCTACATTAAATCATAAGTCACAAGTATCCTAAAATACATTGTGCTAGGCACCAAAATTTCCACTATAACTAGTTTCACTTATCCTTTCAAATAACTCCAATTACTACCATTCCAAGATTATTTCAATAAACTGTTATTTAATATTCTTTTGTATTTGATTGATTATTTATTGTATTGAATGAACACCATCACTGAGAATGGAATTAAACATTCACTTAGTGTGAGGCATCCAAAAAGGATTAGATGTGTGCAATGAAAAAAGGATAAACACTTAAGATCTCATTCATAATAGATTATCTCCTTCTCTAACATGAAGTAAGTTGAGTTCTTCGTGCTCTTTCTTGTGACCTAAACTCTTCAATTTTACTAGTACTTTCATGGAAAGATTTACCAAAAGCATGAACATTATTGTATTAATCTCGGTATCAATAATTTATTCTCCAATCTTAAAATGAATACACATTGGGTATATACAGGGGCATGTTCCTTATAAAGAGGTTGCATAGCTCCTTTGAAGAGAAACCCTCTATTAAAATAGTAGAATTTGAGGGACATGTCCCACCTAATAGATATATGTATAAGAGAAAATAGAACATATAAAAATAATAGTAAAAATATATATAGAAGAAAGAAAGAAAGGATTTTAGATGCTGGAAATTGTAAGGGGATAAGCCCCATAATTTATGTACATGACATATAAGTATTAATATATATATAATTAAATTTTAAATGTGTTATGGTAGAAGGAAATTAGCCTTTTGTTTATATACTTATCTATCAACTAGTCTATTTACGGTCTTCATTAATCTCTAATATCTCTCTTAATACCGAGTTTGAGGTATAAACACAACATATAGAGATTGCTTGGTGCTCAATATATCGATATGTGTTTACCCCACTCTCTTGATAACAAGCATCTCCTCCTACATTCACTCACCATGAATTCATATGATCCCAATATCCACCTCAAAGAGTAGGGATGCTAATTATGGTCTTAATTGTATATGCTAAAAATCTAGTATATGTTTATTATTTGGTCATTATATGTAGTTCTATATAGATGATTCTAAAACATATATATATCACAAATGGTTATTCAATGTTAAAAATCTCAGGTTCTTATATTACTATCTTGGACTTAAAGCACGTGGAAAAACGTTAAAATTAGATTTTGGTATCTCAACTGAAATATACGTCATATCATTTCTCAAGAAATTTAGGATGCAAGATTGCAATATCATGTCAATACCCATAGAGATAGGATTATAACTTTCCTCGGTGACATGATCCATCATTTTGGGTTAATTCTACTCACTATTGTAAGTTGATTGGAAGTCACATTGACTAAACCTACAATATGCTATATGTCAACTACATTGTCAGGTATCTTTCAAGGTTCATGTAGGAACCTAAGGATTCACACGAGAAAGAAAACATCATGTTGGAGATACATCTATTATAGAATGAAGTATGGCCTAGAATATAAATAGTCTAAACTTTTTCCTTTGTAGGGATACATGAACACAAACTATGTAGGTTATTTGGATGATAATATATCTACTTCAAGATTTATTTTCTTATTGAGATCTAGCCTTATATCATTAGGGAGAAAAAATAGTGAACTACTATTTCTCACTCTTCCATAGAGTTAGAATATCATGCCACAAGTAGAGCCATTTATGAAGTACTATAGTTATGTTGCATTTTGATTGGTTTGGGATGATCTTTAGACACATCCTACAATTATATTTTACAATAAGAAGTGTGTTGAAGCTTTTTTGGAATCCCATTTTATTTAAGCATACTAAACACATAGAGTTTCTATGCCACTGCATCTATAGACATGTCCAACTATAGATTATTCAACTCTAACATTATTCCACTCAAGAGAAATGTGCTAAGAACATTACCAAATATCTTGTACTAGTAAAGTTTGAATCCATTCAAACTTTCTTAGTTTAGCCTCCTAATAAAAGGATGTAATAAGGGGGGATTTTCATTAAAAATATATTATTTTACATCACTAATAATAATAGTATTGTTTTAACGTTAGTAGTTGGTTGGGTAATAGTTGCACAATTTTCTTCAACCAACTTTAATAATATATATTTTGCCTCCCATCAATAATATCATTGTCATTGCCTTTATGATATTCAATTATAACATCATATGAGAGAGAAAATAAATAAGGTATATCACAATTTACCTTGTAAAGTTTATATTATGTAAAGAAGGAAAATTATTAAAGGGTAAATTACTATCACTAATAATAAATATTGGAATCAACATCACTAATCATACAAGAAGTGTAACCAATATTAATTTCATTAAAATCAATATCACTAATCATAGGAGAATTACAATCAACATGAAAATCATGAACAAGTGAAGATAACACATCAAATATTGAAATTAAAGACATGACAAGTTTCATGAAAGCTGAAAAGTAAGGTTCATAATGAAATAATGCTTCCATAGAACAATCATTACTTACCTTTCGAAGAAAGGATACAATTTTAAATTAAGGATCATGTTATAAAGTATGAGAACACATTATAATCCTTGATATGAACATATATAGAAACAAATGACACAGGTTGGTGGCCATTCATAGTGCATGGAACAATAATAAATCAAATACCTATTAAGGTGGAAGAAGAATAATTTTAAATACAATCCTCATGGAGTAAGATTAAATAGATTCACCAAAATGTAGGAAAATAAAATATACCCTACATTATTTTAAAAATTATCTTTTTCTCTATCAACAACCAATTAACACATTCATTAGATCATAAACTTATCAAATAGTTGAGAAAAAAACATATAAATGATAAACGCCAAAAAAAAATGAGAAGATAAAAAATCATTAGTTACTATCTTTAAATGTTGTGACAAATATAAACAAATAATTACTTGATATTGAAATATTCATACCATAAAAATAAATAAATGCATAAAATTTTGATATCTACGATGAAAGAACATTTATCATTTTGACCCATTAACATGATCATATCCAATATGTATGATCTCATCCTTCACAATTATGATAATCTATAACTCTATCACAAATAAGTCTAATGAAGAGTTAGGATAAAAACCAAAACGAAGCCGAAAAACTAAAATATGCGGTTTTAGTATTCCAAATTTATTTCTTTGAACGGCCACCAAGAAAATTCGCATCCAAGTGGCATTGCTCTCTGTAGAACACGTGTCATCAATTCGAATTCAAATTTCGAACGGCTACATTCCAACCGACTCCATTCCTGTCATCAATTCGAATTCAAATTTTGAACGGCTACATTCCAATTCGCCTCTCCAAACAAAAGAAGAACACCGCTTGAGCAGAGGTGTAGAGACTTTGTGGGTAGGGGGTCGGGTTTGCAAATTACGCAACAGTGTGGTGATGTCCAAGTCGATCTGTTCGTTGATCTAAGTATGAAAATGCATATTGAAATGCTGATTGGACACCATGATTTTCGTGTCCTTTGCCGGAACGAAGCATCTCCATCTGCAGGCGGGATATATTTTATACATCACATTATTGCCCACTTCATTTCCTGGTATGGATTTTATTAGATATGTTATTACATTCTTCCCAAGCGATGTCGTTTCTCGAAGCCTTCCCTGTGCTTCACGTCTCCCACTCACCAATTCCGACCTACAATATAACCAGTTTTTAATAGAAACAGGGTCCAGTCTTGCCGATTTGATATCTTCCCTTAGTCGTCCTGATTAGGCTCTTAGAATGATATGCGAAGGTATAATTGCCTTGGCTCATCCATTCAATTTTTCACTGCAGCCAAAAATAGATCAATCACTAACAGAATAAAAAACGTGAGACAAAATTGATAGAAGAATTAAAGTTAAAGTACAAAGATCTGAAGCCATACAATGACATTTTGGGATTTTTTCACGAGTTCAGTGTGTATGATTCCAAGAGTACCCATAAAGAGGGAAAAACAGAGGAGGCAATCTATCATCATCAAACACCTCATAATCGTAGCTAAGATGACTAGTGGATTAAAGGCTTTTTTGTTCGCTTGAAAAAATCAAAAATATTTTGTATCTGCCGTGAAGTTTCTCTACTGCATTGTTCGCCACTGTTCAGATCCATCTCTTGTAGCGTAAGTTACAATCGTATTTAAACATTCAATCTATATTTTAGGGTTTTGATATTATATTTTTGTTGAACAGATTATTTGTGTTTGTGTTTTAACAGATTCTTGTTGTCAAATCTTGAAAATCCTGAAGACTTTCATGGACTAGAAAACTTTCTCCACAGCCTTCAATAGTCGACTAAGATGTCACAACAGGTTCATTCTCATTCATATTTAATAATTTTCTTTGCATTGTTTATTAGGGCTTGGAAATTTTTTTCTATTATGAAAATATTCAAATGTACATGGTTGTTTAATTTGTGAGCAATTTTCTTAGAGTCCAAGATATGGAATAAATTTAAATGCTATGTATCATGACCTTTATATTTAAGAATAATGAACATGATTTCATTCCAAAGCTTAAGTTTGTCCGCTAAATTTGTGGGGTAGTAAACATTAATCAACAAGAGAGATAGCCTACACAAAATTATTTATACCTCTAACGGTATCCAATTTAGGGTGAAGTGACAACCTCCACAAAAATGTGAACAGGATGCCAAAGGACCCCCAACCCATTGGCTGCACTAACTGCATCCATCCTAGTACCCATCCAACTTGAGCAATAAGCGGGCAACTTTAGTTTTCTTCCTAAAGTATAATTATATTAGTCAACACGTGATCAATTTGGCACTTGGTGATGAATGCCCCTAACATTCTTGGTGTAGATCTTCATTGCTCTATAAGAGACCTGGAAGATAATTTCTTAAGGAATATAGACCTTTTTCCAATGTAGTTTGCTCCCTTTTCTATTCGATTGTTTTCCTACCTCTCTTGCATCCTAAGCTAATGTTGGCCTTGAGCAATCTAGAGGCTAATTAACTTATGCATCTCATGTCGCTAATACCCATAGAATCCTTTGATTAATTCTCGAAGCTCAACCATTCCTCATTATTCTTCACATTCAGGACCATTCCTTCCTCATTATAGGCTAGTGGATTAAAGGAAATCATAGCAACTTTTCTTGGATTAACGATCAAGACCAAATTTATTGTTGTTTTGGATTATTCTTTGATTTCCTTAGTTTTAGCTGAACTCTCAGTTTTGCTGTTCTCCTTAGGGAATGAGCGTTGAGTCACTTGATAGTTGGCTTCCTTACACAATTGATGTCCACATTGTCATGGCCTCTATAATGTACATAAAAGAAATTATTTTCCTCAATCTCCAACTTTCAATCAAATCCTGACGCAGATGAACATTTACACTCTCTCCTTCAACATACAAAAATCAAAATAACTTCGAACAAGACATAGGTAGTGTTTCTCCAATTTCAAACTTACAACTTATTACACATTTGATTGCCAATTAAAATGATTGTTGACAATTTCTGTGAGGTCTCTATATGTAGATGGGCATGCCAAACTCAAAGTAAACCCTATGGTAATATATTTATTCTAGTGATTTAATGATTGTTATTTAATTTTAGTGTTGAAAAAAAAGAGGAGAGAGAGAGTTAAAATTGCAATGATTATAATTGGAGGTGATCATTATAAATTACTTGAAGAATACTTAGAGTATGTTTCAAACTTCAAGCCCTATGAAATGTTAGGAAGAAATAAAGAATTTAAAATTAAAGTTGATTCTCGTGCGAAACGTATTAGTGATTAAACATCAATATGTCCTTATTTCCAATGCTCGAGTGGTCAAACAAATAGTGATTGATTATTGTTGGATTATCAGTTAAATAATAATGTTGCATCATGGTGTAGGCGTAAATTTGGTAACAATAATAAGAGCAAAATTTAGAATTGGAGACAAGATTAAAATTAATACTAAGGAATAATATTAATATTAATAATGTTCATAATAAAATTGAGGTTTATCATAGTAATTAGAGCAACAAAATGCATATTGATTTAATGGGTGGTTAATATAGGTAAATCTAATTATAATTAATAGAAGAAATTATCTTGTTACCCGCAATGGAAGTATCACCATATAAAGGAAAAATAAATAAAAATTCTCTTAGTGGTGTTGAAGTGTGGGTTGCTCAAAGGTAGTAGAGGAAATAGAAGGAATGAATGCAACTTTTTAGATTATGTAATCTCTACCTCTGTATCAATCATCGTTTTGTTGCACATCAGATACCTAACTTTAGTTACACCCGTATTAATTTTGAGAGCGAACAATAATACACAAAACATTAGATTATTAATATTCTTTTGAATATTAAAGTGCTTTATAATACCTACGTTACCTATGAGGATATTATGAGATATAACTTTGTTAGTATGATAAAACTTTCATGGTTTAGTAATAACTACGTTGGAATGATTTTAGTATGGTATTGTAATTAAATTTTGTATATCCATAGGGTGCTTGTATGGTAATTATTGAAAGGTATGATCTAGTATGTACATCTTATGGATAACATTGTCTAGTATTATGATAATATTCTACTTAAGTTGGCAGCAAGTTTCTCATGTTTAGGATGGATCATATTTCTAAATAAGAAGATTAATTTTGGTGTGATATATGTTATTTTCCTTAGGATATAGAAATGTATGTTACCACTCAACACTTGTGGAAGAGAATTCTTAGATGAAGATGGTTCACTTAAATAATATGAAGATAATGACATGGACTATCTTCATGTTTATGAATAGCATAAATTATTTGAGTATGATTAGGACAATCTCTATGTTCATTAGGAGCTAACGAGTTATTATTTCAATATGATCTCAATTAAATGATGCAATTGGGGTATAAGAAGGATAAAAAAACTTATAATTTAGACATCAAGGGTCTAATAGAGGTGGATGTTCTACGAGTTCAAAGTGAGTACTAGCTAAGAAATAAACAAGTAGGTGCTTAATGTCAAGCTTGAAGTTGTGTTGCATTAAAGACATTAGTTACAAGAATATTGAGTAAGAAATAATGAATATGGTGGTGTGTAAAGGAACATTAACATGACTACAATAAATTCAATACTAAAGAAAAGATACACATGCTGCATCCATGCAAAAGAGACATATCTTAGGAAATAAAAATCTTTATATCTCATAACACTATGAAACATTCAAAAATTATGAGAACAAGTTCTAAAAAATAAAAGACAAAAATATAATAAGGGTATATGGAGTGCTACAAGTGATTGGTTTCTATTAATGATAAGGTGATTCCATTAATTCTTCATACTGATGCTATGACTATCTCGTTATCTACTCCTTGACCTACCTATAATCCATTTAATATTGCTCTAACTCTAAGCTAGTTGAAAACTTAAGTGCTAGTGAGGGAATTACTTAGGATATTGCAACATAAAGAGAGGTCCTTGCTCTATATCACCATCCCTTAGGATAATAGACTTTCTTATGAATTAAAAATTGTCCTCTTGGGACATGAACCTATTAGTAAGATACAAAATCAACTTCTCATGATTAGTAGGGGGAAGGGTAGTCCCTTGCTAGAGTTAAAATAATCAGACTTCTCTGGAACCTGCTGGCTGTGTGTTTAACACGTAGGGGAGAAATAAATGCAGTGGGGATGGGCGATGGGATACACAATAACGAGTAGGTGGTAAAAAACAAATCCATCATTTCATTGAATGCTAAGGATTGAAAATCAGGTGTTAGCGAGCAAAACAGGGAGAGGAAGTAGGCGTGAGAGGAGGGGAAAACGGCTTGGACTGGTGGATACAATTCCTCAGTTCAAAGCAGCAAAGGAGAACTACCAACTAAGCAAATGGTGCTAAAGCATTTTGTATCTTATTTCCTCTGGACCTGGGCAATCCCCAGCATGCAGCTAGATCATTTCACTTGCTGTGTCTTATTTCTTTTATGCCTCCACAGTGTGCGTGTATGTCTACTCATGCTTTAATGGATGCCACACTCTGCTCCAAAATGCCATGTTGGCATAGGTAGGCAGGACACTGGAAAAGAGAATTTGGGGTTTGGCTTTACTCTTGTCAATTGCATTTGCTTGAAAGTTTCTAAAGCCTTTTCAACAAATCCACATTGCGCATATCCTTCAATCCTGGCGTTCCATGAGACCACATTTCTTTGAGGTATTTTGTCAAACAATTCGCGCGCCTTGTTTTTGCCACCGCATTCCTCATACATTTCTTTGAGGCATTCTGTCAAACAGTTCACGTGCCTTGTCTTCTCTTCTGCGTTTTACATACATATCTGCCAGGGAAATTGCAACTACAACATTTGACGAATTCCCCCATCCTTTATGCTTGATGGATGTCCATACCCCATTCCCAAGCTCTCTTTTCTGCACAGGCGGGAAGGATGATGGCAAAGGTTGTGGAATCGGGGTTTTACACCTGCCAATTGCATTTGCTGGAAGGTTTCTGAAGCCTTTTCCTTAAACCCTTTCAGCGCGCATCCTATAATCATGGCATTACATGAGACGACATTTCTTTGAAGGATTTGCTCTTCTTGTCTTGTTTCCTCACATTATTAAGTTATTGGGTTCTTCGTCATTTAATTTATTTTTACTTTATTTTCCCTTTTACATTTTGGATTGTTTTTGAAATGATATCCATAGCATTCTATCTTATTTGAAATAGAATTCTATGAATAGCTTTTTAATTAGATTTAGGTGTAATTTTTTTTGAGTTTTGTGTCTCTAATTTTTTTAAATTTTTTTAATTAATTGTTTCTTTTATTTTTTTATTTTTATAATTAGATCCATTTTTATTTTATTTCTTTCTCTTTGTCCTTTATTGTTGTTCCTTTGTTTGAATTGTGTGGTCCTTAGCTTCCCTCTTTGAGTTTCTTTCCTCAATATTTTCTCTCTTTTCTCTCTTTTTTTTCCTTTCTTTTCTTTTGATTAATTATATATTTGTTTTTCCTCGAACCTTGTGCATCTCCTCCCTCTCCTATCTTTTTAGTTTGTGTTGGTCTAGAACAATTCATTTCTCTCTCTTATGCTCTCTTTCATCCTGATGATGGATCACAGAGTGTGATTCGAAACGTTGATAAATTTTATTTTTTACACAATCAAAACGAGAAACAAAATTTGAATGGATCTACCAAATTAGTTGACTTTTAGTTTAGGGGTGGAACATGAAGTAATGATTGCAATGAATAACTTTATGCTTTATTAGGTTTGCTAAAACTTGTGTGATGATAAGCAATAAAAGAAATTATTTAAGAATAATCAATAATTGCTAAAACAGATGTTTTGAGCGAATCTCATAGTGTATATATATATATATATATATATATATATATATATATATATATATATATATATATATATTTTAAAACGTTCATGACAACATACCAATCTGCATAATCCTTGTTGTACTCGATCCATACGTATGAAATGTTGATGACTAATTTGTGTTAAAGGTCAGTAGTAGCTTAGTAGAGCTTCATATTGTGGTTGGTAATAGAATTATTATTTTCATCATTTAACCACCATACCCTCTCACCTTGTTTAATGGGACCTTGGTAGTTAGAGATTGGTGAATAATATGTGGAAATTAAATCTAACTTTTGACTAATATTTTAAGAACATTAGGGGTGAGTTTCTCTTATAACTAAAATATTTCAAGTGGCTAATGGTATAAAATCAACATTGATATTTAAATAATATAAATATTTTATAATGATTATATTCTTGCGTGGGTGTCGACAAAGAATATAAGACTAATTGTTAAATATGTTAATAGAGTGAATATAGTATAAGTGGGTTAATATATGTTACGAGTAAAGATAATATAGTAATGAGATGTTCCTTTCATAATCTAGAAACCTAGGGATGATATCATATTACCCTATGGGCCTAATCATACCTTACCAACATTTAATGATACATAAGTTCCAATGTGAAATTAGCTTGGAAATTTTATTTGAGTTACTATAGTTATAGATAATTAAGTTGTGGAAGTACTTTGTTGGATTAGATTAGACAAATTAGATTGATTTCGATGTTATGTTACTTTCAGTAGAATGCACACAACCACGATTGGTTAGTTGATGAATCTTATTCTATTTGTACTGGTAGTGCATAGTTATGAAGCATTGTTGTTATCATTCGTTTTAATCCGTACACCTTATAGAAAGATGAAACCCCTTTTTGATTATTCGTTGTTGTCCATATTATGTATGTACTAAACTATTGTGAAATCAATGGTGAGTTGAACCTATATGTTAATATCATTATTGCCCAACCTGAGTTATGTGAAAGTTCAAAGTGTCAAACTACGATTCCTCTACGAATTATATACGTAGGCAGGGTCGTCAGAGACGGGCCCCTGAGGAATTAGGTTTGACCCCTAGGGTTTGCTCTATTTTTTTTACTTTGAGTTAATATTGATACATTGCATTGTCATAGCTTGCAACCTAGTTGTGTTTTCCAATCATGAATGTGTTGCAAGACTAATTAAATATATTTCGATAATGTGAATTCTATGCCCCCACTTGAAACCCTACTCGGATTGCCTAAGTATTTTAGTTATTTAACTAAATATTATAATCTATATTTGGTTAGATGTTGTTATGCTTTTTTATGAATTGTTTGCTTTGGAAACAAAATTGTGTGAAGTAGTCTTATGTTGTAATCAAAGTTTGAAATTTGAGTTTTGTCCTTAACTGTAGTTTAGGAAAAAAATTGGGCATTACAATTTCATTTGTTAATAGAAATAATTTAAAAACTTGCAATAAAGATGTAAAGAAACTCAATTTATTTAAATTAGATATAATTATTTGCAATTTTATTTGATTTCATTGGTCTCTGATGTTTATACATTCCAACTTTGCACTTATACCTTTCTAAATTGTTCATTATTACATACGTTCCATAACATTTGATTATTTGTATCAACACTATATTTCATTGTAAAACTCTATTTTTTCCCCCAAACTGCCATAATTCTCTTTCGTACTTATATTCAACATCATGTTTCCTCTATGCTACCTCTTTTCAAACTCTCTTCTTTAATTTCTACATAGTTTTGTTTATTCAAACTTTATGAATAACAATTCTTGTGCTATTCTAGATGTGTAGCTTCTTTTCCTCCTCTCCCACTCAGCGTTCTTCATGCTTCTCAATATATCCTACACAATCCTAATCATCGTTGCGCAAACCTTTTTTCAATCTCCCTCCATTTACCACGCTCCCCCCGACCTATTTGTTGTTGCAAATTAAATTTCTAATCAAATGGGTGCAACCTTTACTTACATGCATTATGTCTTAATTTCATTTGCAATTTAATATTTTAAATGGTCTTAACATAGGCGCAACCCCTCTTTTTGATTGTTTTCTATGAGTAGCCTCGTCTTCCTACTCATGCCCCCCTTCCCTGATAATTTTTCAATCTGACTTTTTTTATTGTCTCCCTGTTGCCGCTTTCATTCTCCACGCCTCTTCATATGCCTTCTCTTTAACATTTTAATTTCTCTGATATGCATTTGTTTTTAGTTTTAAAATTCTATGCCTCCTCAGATATGCATTTCATATTTTTTATTTTTAAATGTCTCTTTCTTGCCATCATATGCCCCAAATCTGCAATTTATTTTTAAATTTATTGTTTTAACTTATTTTCTTTCTTCTTCCAACGTTGAATCTTATTCAAAGTCTCTTGTTTGAATGACACTTCATTTCTCTTAAATTTTATACTTCAGAGGGAGTGATTATTTATTTTTCCCAACACATCCATCGAGTGCTAGAATAAATAATATATAGATGAAGACACAATCACCAATTGAATATTCAAACAACGAAGTTACCGGTGAGCTCGACAAAACTAAAGATACAACAATTTTGTTGATGTGGATTGCTAATTCCCCAAATGCTCCTGCATCAAATCCCTAGATGATATGGAAATAGTGATTTGGTTTAGGATTTTTTGGATCAAGGCCACCTTCATGAGGGAATATATGTGAGAATTCTTGTTGATTAGGTCTTAGTTGATGGAATAGATTGTTCCTACACAAGCACTCTTCTTCAATAAACAATTGTTGATCTAGTACTCCTCTAGAATATTGTATTGTTGTATTCCACATGGAGCATAATTAGGGGAGAATTAAAGAGCATTGAAGTTTGGAATCTATTTTTGAATGTGAAGGGAAGGGTGGAATCACCCACTTTCTATGGTTTATTCTTTAGAACAAAATCCTTATTAGCACTCTTCCAAAATTCACTAGAAAAAAAGGCCTTTGGTAAGAATTTCAATGAGGATTGAATCCTCAATTTGGTTTTGTGTCCCTTTCCCACTTATCCCTCTTCCAAGTAGTGCACATTCTAATAAGGAATTTTCCATATACATGTCATCCAAGTGGACAATCAATCTTTGTTCATTCGTTTTAGAATTTGTTTATTATCGATTTTGGTACCAAGCCCTGTTTTTAGAATTAAATCAAAATAAATAGATTATAGTGCATTAAGAGATTAAAATTATATGACATATAATGAGACTCTTTGAGGAAGCAACCTCGTTTGATCTTGATCACTCTCAATATAATATTCTTTAAAATTGTATTTTCTTGTTCTCATTTTTCACTCTATTTCTTTTTATCTTTAATTCTTTAGTTATCTTTATTATTTACTTCTCATCCTTTACCTCCTTATTTTTTTATCATTAGAATGTAAGACCCCTTTTGAGTTGTTGCATACATCCTCAAGGGACTACTCTCGCCTCAGCATGACACTCCTTCTTGACTCCAACTTGGCAAAATGTAAGACCAAGGTAAGGTGGGTTGGTCATTGAGCTAGGTTGCGGAGATACCCTTGAGTCAAAAAAGAAGGAATTGTTAGAATGTAAGACCCCTTGCAGGTTGTTGCATACATCCTTAGGGGACTAGTCTCACCTTAGCGTAACACCCCTTATCAACCCTAACTTGGCAGCATGTAAGACCAAAGTAAGGCAGGTTGGGCGTTAGGCTAGGTTGTGAGGATACACCTGAGTTAACTAAAAAACAAGAAAGAGAAGTAAATACTTTTTTATCATTACAATGTAAGATCCCTTGTGAGTCATTGCCTCCCCAGGGGACTAGTCTCACCCTTGTATGATCCCCCTTTTTGACCCCAATTTGGTAAAATGTAAGATCAAATTAAGGTGGGTTGGGCATTGGGTTGGATTGCAGTGATACCCTTGAGTCAACAAAAAATGTCCATACATTTTTATCATTAGAATGTAAGACCCCTTTTGAGTTGTTGCGTACATCCTCAGGGGACTACTCTCGCCTCAGCGTGACACTCCTTCCTGACCCCAACTTGGCAAAATGTAAGACCAAGGTAAGGTGGATTGGGTGTTGAGTTGGGTTGTGGGGATACCCTTGAGTCAAAAAAAGAAGAAATCATTTGAATGTAAGACCCCTTGCAGGTTGTTGCATACATCTTCAGGGGACTACTTTCACCTCAACGTAACACTCCTTATCGACCCCAACTTGGCAGAATGTAAGACCAAGGTAAGGTGGGTTGGGCGTTGTGTTGGGTTGTAGGGATACCCTTGAGTTAACTAAAAAATAAGAAAAATAAGTCAATACCTTTTTATCATAATAATGTAAGATCTTTTGCGAGTTGTTGCATCCTTAGGGCACTAGTCTCGTCATAGCATGGCATCCCTTCCTAAACCCCAACTTGACAAAATGTAAGGTGAGGTAGGCGTTGGGCTGGGTTGGAAGGATAAGTTGAGTCAAAAAAAATCCATACTCTTTTATCATTAGAAAGTAGGACCCATTGCATATTGCATACATCCCACATGGACTAGTTTTACCCCAACTTGATAGAATGTAAGACCAAGGTAAGATGGGTTGGACATTGGATTGGGTTGCAAGGATACCCTTGATCCAACTAAAAAATAAAAAAGAGAAGTCAATACTTTTTTATCGTCAAAATGTAAGATCTCTTACGAGTTGTTGCATCCCCAAGGGACTAGTCTTGCCCCAACATGACACCTCTTCTCGACCCCAATTTGGCAAAATGTAAGACCAAGGTAAGGTGGGTTAGGCGTTGGGCTGGGTTTGTAAGAATACCCTTGAGTCAACAAAAAAAAAAATCTTACTTTCTTATCATCCAAATGTAAAACCCCTTGCAGGTTGGTGCATACATTTTGAGAAGATTAATCCTGCCCTAACATGACACCCCTTCCTAACCCCAACCTGGCAAAATGTAAGACCAAGGTAAGGTGGGTTGGGTGTTGGGTTGGGTTGCAAGGATACCTTTGAGTCAACAAAAAAAGTCCATACCTTTTTATCATTAGAATGTAAGACCCCTTGCGAGTTGTTGCATACATCCCTAAAGGACTACTCTCACCCTAGTGTAACACCCCTTCTTGACTCCAACTTGGGAAAATGTAAGACCAAGGTAAGGTGGATTGGGCATTGGGTTGGGTTGCGAGGATACCCACTACAACAAATTAGTGTGATTAACTCCTTTTTTGTTTCCATCCACTATTTTAATGCATTTTTGTCCATTTTTTGGGAAATATCGATGCTATTTTTTGGGATGGCATTATTTTTGACACTTTTTGCACCAACTAGAACAATTTGGCACTAATTGAAGTGTAACTTTGCACTGACATTAGTGCCACAATTAGTGCCAAGATTGGCGTTGATATTAACGCCTAGTGTAACACCTTTATTAATGCCTAGATTAACAACAATATTAGTGCCAAAAACTATGCCTAGGGTAATGCACAAATTAACGCCTAAATTGGCAACCAAATTAACGTGTACATTAGCGCCCATATTAACACCTAAAGTAACGTCCATTTTAACGCTTGCTTTAGAGATTTTTTTGGCACCTAATTTAACACCTAATATAATGCCTAATTTAGCGCCTAATTGTTATGATCTAGTAGGGATTAAGGGTGTTGGAACAAAAAATCCTTCTCCAATATTCACTAGCCTTCAATTGCTTGCCTACATTTCACTTGCATCAAAAGATTTATTGCCTTTGATTTTTCATTGTATTTAACATGAAATGCAACAATTTGTGTGACAAGATCCATACTGTCACTAGCATTCCCTTTGTATATACCCATTTATTCCTTTAGATAATCATAAACGAAGCAAATTTCACCTTTACTATAGTACTTTATGTAGATTAAGGGTTGAGGGTTGAGGGATTAAGGGTTAAGAGTGGTTTAATGTATAGGGTTGAGGGTTGAGGGTTTAAGGTTGAGGGTAGAGGGTAGAGGGTTGAGGGATGTATATGGTTCAAGGATTAGGGATGAGGGGCCAATGCATAGGGTAGAGGGTATAGGGGTTAATGAGGGATTAGTGTTTAAGGGTACTTTAGGGTTGAGGGTTGAGGGATTAGGGTAGAGAGTTTACTAGGGTTTAAGGGTTGAACGATTAGGATTGAGGATCGACTAGGGTAGAGGGTATTAGGATTCAAGTCGCTCTCCTTCTGCAAGGGAGGTAGTGAGGGCATACATCAAATCAGATTTAGTAGCACCCACCTCCTCTTCAGGTAGAATCCCCTCATTTTAAAGTCCATTTTAGGTTTTTAGCCTCTTGATGTGCATGACACTACTGAAATCCATGATTTTGAATGCATTCATCACATTCAATCTATCAAGAGTGCAGCATCTCCCCCGAGTCCCAACAGAGAAGAGAAAAAACTACAATTTTTTCCACTTCTATTGGAGCCGAAAGGAACGATGTTGGTCAAACATCAGATGGTGGCTGCAGTTGGGGTTGAGTATCTAAAAAAGGCTCTTGAGTTGGTGGAGACTGAGGATTTGGAGTGGCTGGAGGAATTCAATGACCTCACCAATCTCAATGGAATCTTGTAACCTCGAGCTCGTGCTGGGATGGTGTTGGTTTTTTGGCTTCTGTGATCGTCGGTGGCTCCTGTTGGTGGTTCAGTTAGTTTTTTGGTAATATTTTGGTGCTTGTCCTTGCCTATGGTGAGGCTCAAAATGGGTGGTTTGGGTAGCCTAAAATTTTTAAGGCTCGAGTTTTTGTTTGGTTGGGAAATCTATTAGAAATCTATTCTTGCAATGGCAGACGATCTGTAATTTTTAAAATTTTGAATAATACAATCTCCTGCTTACGTAGCAAAAAATAAATAAATACTAGTAATTATCTATTATTTTTGGTGGCTATACGTGACTCTATTGCTGGCTGTTAGCTTGGTTGTAATCTTTTTCTCTTTTCGCAACCTTTGTTGCCTCCTTTTTGTATTATTTGCATTGTTTCAATTAAAAAAAAAAATACTAAACAAAAATATTATGTATATGCAAAAAGAATGTACATTATAATTCCCATTCTCAGTATAGTAGTTGAGTTTTTAATTTTATTTGTAAACTATTTAATTATGAGAATTATTTTTCCTGTACTTGGGAATTATAATTTCCTGTTGACCTATTACATCCAATTATTGGTCATTTAAGTCATGAGTTGAGCCATTACAATCGTTCTTTGTATCGACCTTGAGTTCAAAGTTAGTCGGTTGACTTACGTTTAAGCCATCGTGCATAAGGTGATTCAAAGGAGTGCGATAAGGTGGAAAACAACAAGAATATAAAACATACACCGCTATACCATTAGGAGGGTGAGCAACCTATGCAATAGAGTGGTGTACACCATAACCCCACAACAAGAAGTCTTGAGCAAGGTGGTAGAGTGGTAAGCATGGAAGAAAAGTGGACACTGCAATACCGTGTGAGGTGATAATATGGGTGCGGTAGAATGATATACAACACAACCCCACAGTAAGAGGTCTTAAGCAAGGTGGTAGTGTTGTAAACATTAGAATGGAAGGGAGAAACACCGCCATACTACAACGGGTATAATAAGAGATGATGGTAGTACGATAATCATGGCATCATTACAATTTACAACAATAAATATCCTTACACATGCTTCAAAATTAATTTCAAGGAATTGAGTTTGTTGGGAAACTATCTAGCAAAGAATTGGCATTAATACTGATATGACTAAATATCACATCCTCAAAAGTAAGTGAATTTTCCTAAGACTGTCCTTAGTTGAAATGCATTATTGTGGACGAAGTTGAGGACGTTGAGAAAAGGAGCTATGTGAATAATGAACACTTGGGTAAGTGCACAAATAACCCTCTAAGGAAGCTTGATTGGTGTAGTATTTAGTAGAGCTCTATTATTTGAAGTCATAGTAGGAAAAATTGAAATATGCCTCCTAAAAGAAAATGATCGGAAGTAAAAGAAAGTAAAGCCAAAATTAAGGAAGAAGAACCTAAGGTAAAGAAGAGACCACTCTACCAGTCTATATTAGATATACTTCCAAGATCAACTAAGGAGGGAAATAAGAAATTTCTAGTCTATATTAGAAGGTTGTAAGGATGCTCTCATTCCCAAATCTAGGTGGGACTTGTTTTGGTACTTTTATAGTAAGAGAAATTAGAAGATTTTGGTGTCAAACCCTTGGATGTTGGATTTAACAAAGTTTATTGTCTCAAACATGTTTATTGATGTGGAGTTTATCAGACTACTAGCCAAGCATTATCACTCTGCAACCAAGATAGTAAGGTTTCTAAATGGCTCAATATTGGTAGAGGTAACCAGAGCTGCTTTTATTGAGTGTTTTGGCTTAAACAAGCAAGCTTTGACCAAAATAAACCTATAGAAGAGTGAGGAAGATTATAAGAGGTTAAGAATAACTTATAGAAGTGATGAGCTACCCCTATATATGAAAAGAGGCATTAGTAACAAAATGATTCATATTTCTACTTCCAATATTGAACCATTCACTGTGATAAATTTTCAATATTATTTTGTGAATATATATTTAGCTTTGCGCCAAGTACTAGGGGTGGATGCTCAAGATAAAATTCCAATAAGCCTAATGATAGAGCACCAATTACATTCAGACACTATTCCTTATTGTGCCATTTGATACTATACTAGAATCAGGACCATTGGACTAAACAAATTGACTTGGCTAGAGTGGATGAGTAGAGGAATGCCACACCTATCCAAAAGTGGTGCTATATTTGGGATAGTCGATGCAAGAATTCAAGCTTTTCTATATTCTATAAAGACTTTGTGCATAGAATCCTTCAAGTTCTTGGTTATTCAATACCAAGATTGCCAAACAAAATGCAAAAATTGTTAAGAGCTTTAGCCCTAAGACAAAAATAGGGTCACACACATAATTTTGGTGATTGGTTCTTTTTCCCAAAAGTTATAATAATAAGAATTTATGGCTGCCCTACTGCTCCACACATACTGCCAAAGTTTGTGCCCCTCATATTAGCATTTCTTGAATTTATGTGGCAAATGATGTGGATGGAAAAGGATGTAATGCACAAACAAAAGAAGGGAATTTTTTTGCCAAACTTAACCAAATGCGGAGATTGGATAGTAGGCTCAGATACACTGGAGGAGTTGCAATATTACTTGAAGACAAGATATGTGTTGGGTTTTGGAAAAGCAAGAGCCTTTGACCTTGAAAATCATATGAATAACATAAGGCATAATCTTCTTACCAAAATGACAGTGGCTCACCAAGTAGATTATGAGGAAGATGTGATGAGAAACTACCTTACTTTTCCAAAAGCGTGCCTCAAGTGAAAGAAATGGGAGGTTCTAATGAAGCTTGAAGGAAGGAAGAAGCAAAATGATAGAAGTTTCCCTGGCTATTTTGTTGAAGAAAAAGACCCCATCAGGAGGATCAATCGAATAATTGATAAATTTGAGGATTTATATGGTAAAAATGAAGTGTATCTTGAAGAACATGGTGGTAAGATAACTACAAAGCACACCCCAGACACAACATCAGAGTCTCCCATGGAGCAATTGCCTCCCAAGAGACAAAAGACACAAAGCATTGAGCCATTGGTACCTTATGAGGAGAGTGAAGGGGCAGGAGATACTGAAGATGTGGCTACTATATTGCAATCATTAAAGGGTGATATTGAGGTTGATCAACCCATCCATGAGACTAGTGCCCATAGGCATAGTAGAGCTTCATTAATTTGTGTTAAAGGTCACTAGTAGCTTAGTAGAGCTTCATATTGTGGTTGGTAATTAGAATTATTATTTTCATCATTTGAACCCCATACCCTCTCACCTTGTTTAATGGGACCTTGGTAGTTAGAGATTGGTGAATAATATGTGGAAATTAAATTCTTTATTTTGACTTATATTTTAAGAACATTAGGGGCGAGTTTCTCTTATAACTAAAATATTTCAAGTGGCTAATGGTATACAATTAACATTGATATTTAAATAATATAAATATTTTATAATGATTATTTACTTGGATGGGTGTCGGAAAAGAATATAAGGCTCTAGTTGTTAAATATGTTAATAGAGTGAATATAGTATAAGTGGGTTAATATATGTAATGAGTAAAGATAATATAGTAGTAGCCTTTGTTACAAACAAGGAGACGTTATTTTCATAATCTAGAAACCTAGGGATGATATCATATTACCCTAATCATACTTTATAGACTTTTAACGATACATAAGTTCCAATGTGGAATTAGCTTAGAAATTTTATTTGAGTTACTATTGTTACAGATAATTAAGTTGTGGAAGTACTTTGTTGGACTAGATTAGATAAATTACATTGATTTGGATGCTTTTTTACTTTCACTAGAATGCACAAAACCACAATTAGTTAGTTGATGAATTTTATTCTATTTGTATAGGTAGTGCATAGTGTATGAAGCATTGTTGTTATCATTCATTTTGATCATTACACCTTATAGAAAGATGAAACCCCTTTTTGATTATTCATTGGTGTCCATGTTACATATGTACTAAACTATTGTGAAATCAGTGGTGAGTTGAACATATATGTTAATATCGCTATTGCCCAACCTAAGTTATGTGAAAGTTCAAAGTGTCAAACTATGATTCCTCTATAAATTATATATGTATGCAAGGCTGTCAGAGACGAAACCCCGAGGAATTAGGTTTGCCCCCCAAAGTTTGCTCTCTTTTCTTTACTCTGAGTTAATATTGATACATTTTATTGTCATAGCTTGCAACCTGGTTGTATTTTCCGATCATGAATGTGTTGCAAGACTAATTAAATCTATTTTGATAATGTGAATTCTATGCCCCCACTTGAAATCCTAGTAGGATTGCCTAAGCATTTTAATTACTTAACTAAATATTATAATCTATATTCGGTTAGATGTTATGATTTTTTATGAATTGTCTACTTTGGAAATAAAATTGTGTGAAGTAGTCTTGTGTTGTAATCGAATTTTGAAATTTGAGTTTTGTCCTTAACTGTAGTTTAGGAAAAAAAATTGGGCATTACAATCTCATTTGTCAATAGAAATAATTTAAAAACTTGCAATAAAGATGTAAAGAAACTCAATTTATTTAAATCAGATACAATTATTTGCACTTTCATTTGATTCCATTGGTCTTTGATGTTTATACATTCCAGCTCCACACTTATACCTTTCTAAACTATTCCTTATAACTTACCTTGCATATTATTTGATTCTTTGTATTTGCATTGTATTTCATAATAAAACTCTATTTTTTACCCCCACACTACCATAATTATTTTTCATACTCATATTCGACGTCTTGTTTACTATATGATGCCTCTTTTTGAATTTTATCTTCTTTAATTTCTTCGTAGTTTTGTTTATTCAAACTCTATAAATAGCCATTTTTGTGCTATTCTAGAGGTACAACCTCTTTTCCTCCTCTTCCACTTAGCCTTCTTCACGCTTCTCAATCTATCCTACATACTATCACCCTTGTGTAGACCATTTTTCAATCTCCCTCAAATTAAATGCTAATCAAATGGGCACAACCTCTACTTACATGCATTATGTCTTATTTTCATTTGCAATTTAAATTTTTAAATGCTCTTAACATAGGCGTAACCCCTCTTACTGATTTTTTTCCAAGAGCAACCTCTTCTCCTGCTCATGCCCCACTTCCCTGACAATTTTTCAATCTAACTTTTTTTATTACCTTCCTGTTGCCCCTCTCATTCTCCATGCCTCTTCAAATGTCGTCCCTCTAACATTTTAATTTCTTTGATATGCGTTTATTTTTAGTTTTAAAATTCTAAAATGCCAACTTATAATTGCATGACCCTGTGCCTCCTCAAATATGCATTTCACATTTTTTAATTTTTAAATGTCTCTTTCTTGCCATCATACACCCCCAATCTACAATTTATTTTTAAATTTATTATTTTTACTTATGTTCTTTCTTCTTCTAGCGTTGACTCTCATTCAAAGTCTCCTCTTCACATGACATTTCATTTCTCTTAAATTCTATTCTTTAGAGGGAGTGATTATTTATTTTCCCCAACATATCCAACGAGTGCTAGAATAAATAATATGTAGATGAAGAAACAATCACCAATTGAATATTCAAACAACGAAGTTACTGGTGAACTCCAAAAAACTAAAGATACAACAATTTTTTTATTCGGATTGTTAATTCCCCAGATGCTCCTGCATCAAATACCTAGGTGATATGGAAATGGTGATTTGGTTTAGGATTTTATGGATCAAGGCCACCTTTATGAGGGAATATATGTGAGAATTCTTATTGATTAGGTCCTAGTTGATGGAATAGATTGTTCCTACACAAGCACCATTCTTCAATAAACAATTGTTGATCTGGTACTCCTCTAGAATATTGTATTGTTGTATTCCACATGGAGCATAATTAGGGGAGCATTAGAGAGGATTGAAGTTTGGAATCTATTTTTGAATGTGAAGGGTGGAATCACCCAATTTCTATGGTTTGTTCTTTAGAACAAAATCCTTAAGCACTCTTCCAAAATTCACTAGAAAAAAATCCCTTTGGTAAGAATTTTGGTGAGGATTGAATCCTCAATTTGGTTTTGTGTCCCTTTCCCACTTATCCCTCTTCCAATTAGTGCACATTCTAGTAAGAAATTTTCCATATACATGTTATCCAAGTGGACAATCAATCTTTATTCATTCGTGCTATAATTTGTATATTACCGATTTTGGTACCAAGCCCTGTTTTTAGAATTAAATCAAAAGAAATAGATTATAGACCATTAAGAGATTAAAATTATATGACATATAATGAGGATCTTTGAGGAAGCGACCTTGTTTGATCACTCTCAATAGAATGAAATTCTATAAAATTGTATTTCTTGTTCTCTCATTTTCACTTTATTTTCTTTCTATCTTTAATTCTTTAGTTATCTTTACTATTTAATTCGCATCATTTACCTCTTTCTATCGCACCTTTTTTTTTATGTTCTCTCATTCTTTTTTTTCCCTTTCTTTATCTTTCTTTTCAACTCAAATTTTCTTCTTTCTTTTCTTAGTATGTCTTTTTTCTTTTTCTCATTTTGTACTTTCTTTTTTTTGTATTGTTTTTCCCTCCTTTTTATTTTTATGTCTTTATCCATCTATCTTTTGACATTTTCATCTCTTTTTTTCATTGATTTCTTGAGTGTTTTTAAATTTTCTCTATTTTAATTATTTTCTTATTTCAACTATTTTTTTCTTTCCTTTTTGTTTTCTAATCTTTCACTCTCAATATCATTTTAATTAACTTATATTTTTATTTCATAATCATTCATTTTTTTTCTTATTTGTTTTATCTTACATTATGTTTATTATATTATTTTTATATCTATTTATCTCATTCATTGTCTACATACCTCTCTTTTATTTTATCACTCTTTTAATATTACATCTCTCTATTCTCTATTTATCTTTCCATTTTTCTTATTTTTTCATTCATTTTTTTAATGTCAAATTATTTTCTTCTTTTATCTCTCTCAAATTCTTTATTTATTTTCTCTTTTTCTCTCTATCTATCTCTTTCTATCTATTTATCATTTTCTCTTAGTTTACTTATTTTGTCATATTATATCTTTTTCTATGCTTATCTCTTTTTTGTGTCTTTTTTTGTGTTTTTCTATTGATTCTCTCTTTTTCCCTCGTATTTATTCACTCCATCTCTATTTTTATCTTTCTATGTTTTTTCATCAATATTTGTTTTTTATTCCTTGCTTTATCACTTTTCCCCTCTTTTGAAAATCTTTATCTCTATGTTGGTGATTCTCTCTCCAACCTTTATATTTATGTTGTTTTTTTATATTTTTCAATCCTTGTTATTTTTCTATCTCCTTATATGTGTCTATCTCTCTTTCTCCATATTTCATCACTTATTTTACTTTTTATATTTATTTTTTTAATTTAATAGATATGTATTATTTGCACATTATTTATTTATTTATCTTTATTTTTTAATATCCATTTTTATTTCTTAGACTATTTTTTTTGTATTTTTATCTATTCTCCTTATTTTCTCTCTATATTTACTTTGTTCTTTCTTTGCCTATCTACTATTTCTTTCGCTAATTTTCTCTTGAACTTTCTTTTTCTTTCCCCTCATGTCATTCCTTCTATTTCTATTATTTTGCACTCTCTTTCTGCTTCAATCTCTCTTTATTTCTCTAAGCTTTTTCTTTCTACTTCAATCTCAATCTCTCCCTATATGAGGCAAAGGTAAGATGTCTGAAAGGGGTGATCAATGGGATGCCTTCTTAAGTCAAATGGATCAAATGCATGAGAAAATGGCCAAAGAACAAGAGTAAACAACGTAGATGATGAACATGTTGATGCAAACCATGAATAATATGAATAACACTCTCAAGTTTGTACTAAATATTGGTCCAAAAGGCTATCATTCTAATCAAAATGGACTTGGAATTCAAAGCAGTAGGGCTACCCAAACCCACATAACCATCATTCTTGCCCAAAAAGGGACCCACAAATGAAGAAGAGAAGTTGAATCATGTTGAGGGCGATGTCACTTCAAGCATAGATGACTATGCTCAACTTGATCTAGATTTGAGGAGTCAAATCCCATTAATACAATTTCACAAAGCATGGAGTGGATCGAAAGAGAGAAAACCAATACACTATTCCAACAGAGATCTCTAGCATAGGGTGAGCAAGTTGACTCTCCTAAATTTTGATGGTTTGGGGAAGGTTATGACACGAGTTTGGGTACAAAAGGTTGGTACATACTTTTCACTCAACCCAATGATTGAAGATGAAGCAGTCAAGTTTGTCATTCTACATTCAGAAGGTGTAATCTTGGCACTACAAACTTTTCAATCAACTCGTGAATCATGACATCATGACATCGTGACACAAAGGTTTAATATTGTTATTACATATGTTGATTTTATACAAAATCTCATAAAAAGGTTTGAAAGAAGAGATATGAAGGTATACTTTAGGGAATTTACATGATTAAGGTAATATGGGATAATGGATGATTATATTGCAAAATTTTGAAGGCTTGTTGTTATGGTTCACTCCATGTCTTCACTAAAGTTGTTCACCCAAACTTTACTATGCTATCTACCTCAAGCATAACATACCTTGTCACTTCTCCCTTCTTGGCGTCGGCCCCCCTCAATGTCTAATTTATGTTCTTTCAATTGACAAAACCTGACCTAGGCCCATGCTCTCATCTCTTGTCAATGGTCTTGGGTTTGACTTTGAGGTTTGGGTTTACTTGATGCATGTGTTTTGTGGGTTGTTTCATACATCCCTAGGGGAATAGTCTTGCTCCAAAATGGCACCCCTTCTCAACCCCAACTTTAGCATAATGTAAGACCAAGGTAAGACAGGTTCGACATTAAGCTAGGTTATGGGGATGCCCTTGAGTCAACAAAAAAAAGAAATAGGAGTCGATATCTTTTTACCTTAAGAATATAAGATTCCTTGCGAGTTGTTGCATACATCCCTAGGGAACTAGTCTCACCCCAACATGACATCACTTCCTGACCCCAACTTGGCAAAATGTAAGACCAAGGTAAGTGGGTTGGGTGTTGGGTGTTGGGTTGCATTGCGAGAATACCCTTGAGTGAATAAAAAATAAGAAGAAATAGAAGTCCATACATTTTTATCATCAGAATATAAGACCCTCCACGAGGACTAGTCTCGCCCCTGCATGAAACCCCTTCTTGACCCCAACTTGATGGAATGTAAAACCAAAATAAGGTAGTTGGCATTGGGCTAGGTTGTAGGGATACTCTAGGTCAACAAAAAAGAAAAGAAAGAGAAGTCCATACCTTTTTTATCATTATAATGTAAGACCCGTTTGTGAGTTGTTGTATACATTCTTAAGGGACTACTCTCAGTCCACTATGACATTCCTTTTTGACCCCAACTTGGCAAAATGTAAGACCAAGATAAGGTGGGTTGGGAGTTGAGATGAGTTGCGGGGATACCTTTGAGTAAAAAAAATCGTTAGAATGTAAGACCCCTTAAGCATACATCTTCGAGGGAATAGTCTCACCTTAGTGTAATACCCCTTATTGACCCCAACTTGGTAGAATGTAAGACCAAGGTAAGGTAGGTTGGGCGTTCGACTGGGTTACAGGGATACCCCTGATTCGACTAAAAAAGAATAAGAAAAAAAAGTTAATATAGTTTTATTGTCGAAATGTAAGATCGTTTAGGAGCTTTTGCATCCCCAAGGGACTAGTCTTGCCCCAGTGTGATAGCCCTTCTCGACCCCAACTTGGCAAAATATAAGACCAAGGTAAGGTGGGTTGGGCGTTGGGATGGGTTGCAGAGACACCCTTGAGTCAACAAAAAACTCCATACCTTTTTATTATTAGAATGTAAGAACTCTTACGAATTGTTGCATACATTCCTAAGGGACTACTGTCAGCCATGTGCAACACCGCTTCTTGACCCCAACTTGGCAAAATGTAAGACCAAGGTAAGGTGGATTACGTGTTGGGTTAGGTTGTGGGGATACCCTTGAATAAAAAAAAGAAATCATCAAAATGTAAGACCCCTTGCAAATTTTTGCATACATCCCTAAGGGATCAGTCTCACCCCATCGTGACACCTCTTACTGACCCCAACTTGGTAGAATGTAAGACCAAAGTAAGGTGGGTTGAGCGTTGTGTTGTGTTGCGGAGATACCCTTGAGTCAACTAAAAAATAAGAAAGAGAAGTCAATACCTTTGTATCGTCAGAATGTAAGATCATTTGCGAGTTGTTGCATCCCTAAGGGACTAGTCTCACCCTAGTGTGACACCCCTTCCTGACCCCAACTTGACAAAATCTAAGACCAAGGTAAGGTGGGGTAGGCATTGGGCTAGATTGGAAGGATACCCTTGACTCAACAAAAAAAATTCCATACCTTTTTATCATCAGAATGTAAAACCCCTTGCGGGTTGTTGCATATATCCCATGGGGACTAGTCTTGCCCAAACATGACACCGCTACCAAACCCCAACTTGGCAGAATGTAAGACCAAGGTAAGGTGGTTTGAGAGTTGGGCTGGGTCATAGGGATACCCCTAAGTTAACAAAAATTAAAAAAGAGAATTCAATATCTTTTTATCGTTAGTATGTAAGATCCCTTGCAAGTTTTTGCATTTCTAAGGGTCTAGTCTCACCCTAGCATGACACCCCTCCTAACCTCAACTTGGAAAAATATGAAACCAAAGTAAGGTGGGTTAGATGTTGGGTTGGGTTCAAAGGATACCCTTGGGTCAATAAAAAAGTTCATACCTTTTTATTATTAGAATGAAAGATCCCTTGTGGGTTGTTGCATACATCCCCAAAGAACTAGTCTCACCCCAACATGACACCCCTTCCTAACCCCAACTTGGAAAAATGTAAGACCAAGGTAAGGTGGGTTGTAAAGTTGGACTGAGTTGCATGGATACCCTAGAGTCAATAAAAAAGAAGAGAAGTTCATACCTTCTTATCGTCAAAATGTAAGACCCCTTATGGGTTGTTGTATACATCTACAGGGGACTAGTCTCGCCTCAGTGTGACACTCCTTCATGACCCCAACTTGGTAGAATGTAAGACCAAGGTAAGGTGGGTTGGGTAGTGGGGATACCCCTGAGTCAACTAAAAAAAAGAAGAAAATAGAATTCAATACATTTTTATCATCAAAATGTAATATCCCTTGCGAGTGTGACACCCCTTCTCGACCCCAATTTGGAAAAATGTAAGACTAAGCTAAGGTGGGTTTGACATTGAGTTGGGTTGTAAGGATACCCTTGAGTTAACAAAAAAAAGTCCATATTTTTTTATCGTCAGAATGTAAGATCCATTGCGGGTTGTTGCATACATCCCCAAGGGACTAGTATCACCCCAACATGATTCCCCCTCTCGACTCCAACTTGGCAAAATGTAAGACCAATATAAGATAGGTTGGGCATTGGGTCAAATCGTGAGGATACCCCTGAGTCAACAAAAAAAAGAAGAGAAGTTCCTACTTTTTTATTGTCTCTGAAATGGGCTTGGATTGGAATATTTTGATTAATTGGATTTTAGTGTATTTGTTGATCAATACACCAACAATTCATTTGCATTATGTAACATAGCATTCTTCTCCTCTGCGCTATGAATCAAAGATGCCTTACAAGAATTTATATCCTCCTTCATGCTATTTGCATAACACTATTACAAAGGGGAAGAAAGGTGTATTATGGAAACAACCCAAAACTAAAGAGAGATGGAAAAAAATGAACCAAAATAGGTAAAACCAAGGAATTCTTTGTCATAGGATTGAAATCTAGAAACCATGACTTCACTAGTCAAAATCATTTTTTAATTTTATTTCCCCATTGCCTTTCTATTTTTTATTTGTTATCTATTTTTCTCATCCTTAGCTATCTATTTGTTTTATCCTCTCCATCTATCTTTTTTCTTTTCTTTTCTTTCATTTATTTGTTTTATTCCCTCGTAAAGGTGGTCTTGGTCCATGAAGTTCCAAACCAACTCACCATTTCCATATCAGCTAGGGATTTGATTAAAGGTTGGAGATTGAATAAAATAAATTTGTTTATGTGCAATATAGAGGTCATGACCATATTGTGTAAGGAAGCCAACTATCAAGTGACTCAATGCTAGGTCCCTAGGGAAAAGAACATCGGAATTGAGGGTTCAGTTAGAATTGAAGGTTCAGTTAGAATTGGTGTTTTTCTTGCTTTCCATTAATGAAATCCTTTATAAGCACCTCCCAAATGCTTTTGTCCCCATCATCACAGAGTTCAAATGAGATCCATCATGGGAATCAAAATTAATGCAGACAGATGGTTAAGGGGCAACAATATTGGAGCTAGAGCTTTTGTATAATTAGCCTTGTCATCAACAACTCTAATGGCGAGTTGTTCGTAGTAAATTCCATGGCAACAGACTCCTTTTCTTGCTTAAAAAATGAAATACAACATTCTCAAGTCTTTAGACTCTCCACACATCATGTCGTGCCTGAGGAAAGAAAATAGCACTGAGAATGGTGTGGAGGTGTGTAATTTGATTTTTGCATGGTATTTCTGTTGATTACATGAGCCTTTTTTTTAGCATAAAACATGTTTTTATCTATGATAGGTCACATGAGAAGTGAAAAATTTGGTCATTGGGTAGGTGCATGAAGATGGATAGCCAATTTGTGGCCAATTTACTTTTTCATCCTGAAATAGTGAAAATGTGAGCACATTATAGTAAAACATGCTCGCATTATAACGTGCTCATATTATGGTTTAAATTTCAAAAAATACACGCATTTTGAGTTCAAAAAATGTGCATTTTTTGAAATAAAAAAAACATTTCCAAAACTTGAGCGTATTATAATGCAAGCACGTTATAACGCGCTCACATTTTTGTCTACATTATTTTTTTTTCCTTTTTTTCTTATCTCTTTCTTCTTGTTATCTTAAAATTTTCAGACTTAGTCAAATTTCAGTAATCAAGAAGTTGAATTTTAGTCAAAAAGTTGTATCATTTTTCTCTCACTCTCTCCTTTTCTCTACTCTCTATCTCTCCACTCCCTCTCTCTCTCCCTTCCTCCCTCTTTACCCTCTCTCTCTCTCACACACCCCTTTATCTCCTCCCTACATCTACCTCCCTCCCTCCCCTCTCTACTTCTCTATATATCTTCTCTCTCTACATCTCCTTCCCTCTCTACTTATCTTTATCTCCCCTCTCTCTCTTTACCCACCTCTCCCTCCATCACTTTGTATCTCACCTAGGTCTCCCTCCCTACCTCTTTCCCTCTCTAATCTCTATCTCTTCTCTCCCTCCCTTTACCTACATCTCTCTCTCACTCTTTATCCCTCTCTTCTCCCTCTTTCTCTCTAACTCTCTCCTCTCTATCTCATAATTCTCTCTCCCTCCATCTCCTCTCTCCTCTCTATCTCACCACTCTCTCTATCTCTCTCTCTCTCTCTCACACACACACAAACCTCTATCTCCCTCCCTAACACTCCCTCCCTCCCTCCTTCCCTCTCCACTTATCTCTATCTATCCTCTCCCTCCCTCTCTTGACCTCACCCTCCCTCCCATTATTTTTGTCTCTCCTCCAAATCTCTCTCACTATTGTCCCTCTCTCCCTCCCCCCTCTTTCTCTCTCAATTTCTCCTTTTCTCTATCTCACCATTCTCTCTCTCTCTCACTCACTCACTCACATATATGTCCCTCCCTCCCCTCTCTACTCTCTATCTCTCCTCTCTCTTTCCCTCTCTATACCTACCTCTCCCTCCATCACTCTCTCTACATCCCTCTCTATCTCACCTATGTCTCCTTCCATAACTCTTTCCCTCTCTACTCTCTATCTCTCCTCTCCCTTCCTCTACCTACCTCTCTCTTTGTATCTCCATCCCTCTCTTTCTCTCTCACTCTCTCCTTCTCTCTATCTCACCACTATCTCTATCCCTACTTCTCACTCGCTCCTCTTTAAATCACCATTCTCTCTCTCCCACTTTCCCTCCTTCCCTCTCACTCCCTCCTCTCTAAATCACCATTCTCTCTCTATCCCACTTTCCCTCCTTCCCTCTCTCTATCTCACCTATCCCTTTCTACCTCTCCCTCCCTCCAACCTCCCTCTCTCTCTTTATCTCTCTTTCTCATTCTCTCCTTACCTCTCAACTCTCTATCTCACCACTCTCTCTCCATCTCACTCTCCATCCTTCCCTCTCTCCCTCATATCCCTCCCTCTCTCCTTCCCTCTCTACCTACCTCTCCCTCCACTACCTACCACTCTCTCTACCTCTCTCTCTCCCTCCCCTCACTTTCTCTCTTACTCTCTCTTTCCCTCTCTACTCTCTATCTCGCCCCCCTTCCCTCTCTACTCTCTTTCTCTCTCCCCTCATTTTCTCTCCTCTCACTCTCTCTCCCTCTCACAAACACTCACCTCTATCTCCTCCTTTCCTCTCCCTCCATCCATCCACTCTCTACTTCTCTCTATCTATCATCTCTCACTACATCTCATTCCCTCTCTATTTATCTTTATCTCCCCTCTCCCTCTCTTTACCCACCTCTCCCTCCATCACTCTATATCTCAACTATGTCTCCTTCCTACCTCTTTCCCTCTCTACTCTCTATCTCTCCTCTCCCTCCCTCT
>CM021106.1:526924460-526998351 GCA_007115665.2 Sequoiadendron giganteum
GAGGGATTAGGGAGGTAGAGAGTAGAGAGGGAAGGAGAGGGAGAGGGAGAGGGAGAGGTATGGATGGAGAGAGTGGGAGGTGAGATAGAGAGTAATAGAGAGAGAGTGGTAGGTTGTGATGGATGGAGAGTTAGGTAGAGAGGGAGGGAGAGAGGAGATAAAGATAAGTAGAGATGGAAGGAGAGGTAGAGAGAGAGGTGAGATAGAGAGAAGTAGAGAGGGAATGAGGGAGGGAGAGGTAGGGAGGGAGGGAGAGAAAGGTGAGATAGAGAGGTGTAGAGAGAGAGTGGTAAGGTTTGATGGATGCAGAGGTAGGTAGAGAGAGGGAGAGAGAAGTATGGAGGGAGAGAGAGGGAGGTGAGAGAGAGGTTAGGTAAAGAGAAATAGAGAGAGTGGTAGGGAGTGATGGAGGGAGAGGTAGTTAGGTAGAGAGAGAGATGGAGGGAGTGAGATAGAGATAAGTAGAGGGAAGGAGGGAGGGAGGGAGGGAGAAGTGAGGTAGAGAGAATTAGAGAGCAAAGGAGAGAGAGAGAGAGAGATTTCTTGAGATCAAGTGAGAGAGTCAGAAAAAGGGATAGAGATAGTGAGAGAGAAGTCTAGAGTTTAAGGGATAAAAATGAGTGAGATAAAGAGAGAAATAATACAATTTTTTGATTATTGAAATTTGACCTCTTGATTATTGAAATTTGACAAAATTTGAAATTTGTGAGATCTTCCAAAAACTAGAAGAGAGAGAGGGGAGAGAGGGAGGAAGGGAGAGAGAGAGAGAGAGGGAGTGGAGAGATAGAGAGTAGAGAGAGGAGAGACTGAGAGAGAAAGATGATATAACTTGTTGAATAAAAAATTTGACCTCTTGATTATTGAAATTTGATATGCTGATTACTGAAATTTGACTAAGTCTGAAATTTTTAAGATCTTCCAAAAACTGGAATTTGCATTATAACTCCTAGAGATCTGCAATCACTCTCAAACATCCTGCCTATATACATGAAATATAACTTAAAGTATAGGAAAATAAATTCCCATATGTAAATGTCAACTTATACTTAAATGTTTATTTCATGTATATAGTTTCCCTGAAAGATAACAAGAAGAAAGAGATAAGAAAAAGAGAAGATTTTTTTTTTCAATGTAGACCATATAACGCGCTCGCATTTTGTCAATGCATTCACAAAACACAAAAAATGCATTCACAAAACATGTCAAAACTGAGATATAACATGAGCACATTATAATGCGCACGCGTTATATCTTTCTTTGAGAATCCCCAAGCCTTAGGTTTTGTATTTGCCTTGGAATACCAACCCAAATGCTTGGAAGATAATCTCAATGCCCAGAGACATGTTTTTGCAAATTCTACAATTTTTCACATAATCAGGTTTGTACTCATCGTCTAGATTGCATGTGGTTCGTTTAGTTTTTTGGTAATATTTTGGTGCTTGTCCTTGCAATGGCAGACGATCTATAATTTTTTGAATTTTGAATAACACAATCTCCTGCTTAAGTAGCAATAAATAAATAAATAATAGTAATTGTTTATTGTTTTTGGTGGTTATAAGTGACTATATTGTTGGCTGTTAGCTTGGTTGTAATATTTTTCTCTCTTTTGGAAACCTTTGTTGCCTCCTTTTTGTATTATTTGCATTGTTTCAATTAAAAAAAAAAATAAAAATAATAATATGTATATGCAAAAAGAATGTACATTATAATTCCCATTCTTAGTATAGTAGTTGAGTTTTTAATTTTTATTTTAAACTATTTAATTATGAGAATTATTTTTCCCATACTTGGGAATTATAATTTCATGTTGACCTACTGCATACAGTTATTGGTCACTTAAGTCATGAGTTGAGCCATTGAAATTGTTCTTTGTACCAGCTCTAAGTTCAAAGTTAGTCGGTCATCACCTATGGTTAATCATTTAAATGCTCCCTATAGTCAGGCCATAATATTTTTCAGTTGACTTAGGTTTAAGCCATCCTGCATACGGTGATTCAAAGTAGTGTGGAAAGGAGGTAAACAAAAACAATATAAAACATACACCACTATACCGTTTGGAGGGTGAGAAACATATGAAATAGAGCAGTGTACACCATAACCCCACAACAAGAAGTCTTAAGCAAGGTGGTAGAGTGGTAAGCATGGAAGAAAAGTGGACACCACAATACCACCTGAGGTGGATAATATGGCTACGGTAGAGTGGTATACACCACAATCCCACAGTAAGAGGTCTTAAGCAAGGTGGTAGTATTGTAAACATCAGAATGGAAGGGAAAAACACCGCCATACTGCAATGGGTATAATAAGAGACGGTGGTAGTATGATAATCGTGGCATCATTACAATTTACAACAATAAATATCCTCACACATGCTTCAAAATTAACTTCAAGGATTTGAGTTTGTTGGGAAACTATCTGGCAAAGAATTGGCATTAATACTGATATGACTAAATATCGTGCCCTCAAAAGTAAGTGAATTTGCCTAAGACTGTGCTCAGTTGAAATGCATTATTGTGGACGAAGTTGAGGACGTTGAGAAAAGGAGCTTTGTGAATGACAAGCACTCGAGGAAGTACACAAATAACCCTCTAAAGAAGCTTAATTGGTGTAGTATTTCGTAGAGCTCTATTATTTGAAGTCATAGTAGGAAAAATTGAAATATGCCTCCTAAAAGAAAACAATCAAAAGTAAAAGAAAGTAAAGCTAAAATTAAGGAAGAAGAAACTAAGGTAAAGAAGAGACCACTCTACCAGTCTATATTAGACATACTTCTAAGATCAACCAAGGAGGGAAATAAGAAATTTCTAGTCTATATTAGAAGGTTGTAGGGATGCTCTCATTCCCAAATCTAGGTGGGACTTATTTTGGTACTTTTACAATAAGAGAAATGAGAAGATTCTAGTGTCAAACCCTTGGATGTTGGATTTAGCAAAGTTTATTGTCTCAAGCGTGTTTATTGATGTGGATTTTATTAGACAACTAGCCAAGCATTATCACTCTGCAACCAAGATAGTAAGGTTTCTAAATGGCTCAATATTGGTAGAGGTAACTAGAATTGCTTTTATTGAGTGTTTTGGCTTAAACAAGCAAGCTTTGACCAAAATAAACCTATAGAAGAGTGAGGAAGATTATAAGAGGTTAAGAATAACTTATAAAAATGATGAGCTACCCCTATATATGAAAAGAGGCATTAGTAACAAAATGATTCCCATTTCTACTTCCAATATTGAACCATTCACTATGATAGATTTTCAATATTATTTTGTGAATATATATTTAGCTCCGTGCCAAGTACTAGGGGTGGATGCTCAAGATAAAATTCCAATTAGCCTAATGATGATGGCCATGAGAATTTAAAACCCTGAAACTAATATTGAGTATGACTTTGCTTCATACCTTGAGAGGGCGTTGGATGATGAATTCTCACATGTCATAGAGGATAGAGCACCAATTACATTCAGAAGCTATTCCTTACTATGCCATTTGATACTATACCATAATCAGGACCATTGGACTAAACAGATGGACTTGGCTAGAGTGGATGAGTAAACGAACACCACACCTATCCAGAAGTGGTGCTATATTTGGGATAGTCAGTGCAAGAATTCAAGCTTTTCTATATTCTATAAAGACTTTGTGCATAGAATCCTTCAAGTTATTGGTTATTCAATGCGAAGATTGCCAAACAAAATGCAAAAAATGTTAAGTCCTTTGGCCCTGAGATAGGAATAGGGTCACAGACATAATTTTGGTGATTGGTTCTTTTTCCCAGAAGTTATAATAATAAGAATTTATGGCTGCCCTACTGCTCCACACATACTCCCAAATTTTGTGCCCCTCATATTAGCATTTCTTGAATTTATGTGGCAAATGATGTGGATGGAAAAGGATGTAACGCACAAACAAAATAAGGGAACATTTATGCCAAACTTAACCAAATGTGGAGACTGGATAGTAGGCTTAGATACACTAGAGGAGTTGCAATATTATTTGAAGACAAGATATGTGTTGGGTTTTGGAAAAGAAAGAGCCTTTGACCCTGGAAATCATACAAATAACAGAAGGCATATTCTTCTTACCAAAATGATAGTGGCACACCAAGTATATTATGAGGAAGATGTGATGAGAAACTGCCTTACTTTTCCAAAGGCATGCCTCAAGCAAAAGAAATGGGAGGTTCTAATGAAGCTTGAAGGAAGGAAGCAACAAAATGATAGAAGTTTCCCTGTCTATTTTGTTGAAGAAAAAGACCCGATCAGGAGGATCAATCGAATAATTGATAAATTTGAGGATTTATATGGTAAACATGAAGTGTATCTTCAAGAACATGGTGGTAAGATAGCTACAAAGAACACCCCAAACACAACATCAGAGTCTCCCATGGAGCAATTTCCTCCCAAGAGACAAAAGACATAGAGCATTGAGCCATTGGTACCTTATGAAGAGAGTGAAGGTGTGGGAGACACTGAAGATGTGGCCATTGTTTTGCAATCATTAAAGGGTGATATTGAGGTTGATCAACCCATCCATGAGACTAGCACACATAGGCATAGTAGAGCTTCATTAATTTGTGTTAAAGGTCACTAGTAGCTTAGTAGAGCTTCATATTATGGTTGGCAACTGGAATTATTATTTTTGTCATTTAACCACCATACCCTCTCACCTTGTTTAATGGGACCTTGGTGAATAATATGTGGAAATTAAATCTAACTTTTGACTTATATTTTAAGAACATTAGGGGCGAGTTTCTCTTATAACTAAAATATTTCAAGTGGCTAATGGTATAAAATTACATTGATATTTAAATAATATAAATATTTTATAATGATTATAATCTTGCATGGGTGTCGGCAAAGACAATAAGGCTCTAATTGTTAAATATGTTAATAGAGTGAATATAGTATAAGTGGGTTAATAAATATTATGAGTAAAGATAATATAGTGGTAGCCTTTGTTACAAACAACAAGGAGATGTTCTTTTCATAATCTAGAAACCTAGGGATGAAATCATATTACCCTAATCATACCTTACAAAACTTTAATGATACATAAGTTCCAATATGGAATTAGCTTGGAAATTTTATTTGAGTTACTATTGTTATAGATAATTAAGTTGTGGAAGTACTTTGTTGGATTAGATTAGATAAATTCGATTGATTTGGATGCTTTTTTACTTTCACTAGAATGCACACCACCACGATTAGTTAGTTGATGAATTTTATTCTATCCGTATTGGTAGTGCATAGTGTATGAAGCATTGTTGTTTTCATTCCTTTAATTGTTACACCTTATAGAAAGATGAAACACCTTTTTGATTATTCATTGTTGTCCATGTTACGTATGTACTGAACTATTGTGAAATCAGTGGTGACTTGAACCTATATGTTAATATCGTTATTTCCCAACCCAAGTTATGTGAAAGTTCAAAGTGTCAAACAATGATTCCTCTGCGAATTATAAAGGGTGTTGCCACAATAGTGGTTTACACTTTCTGGGAGATCCCGATTTTTGTTGAAATCGCATATTTTCATAAGAAATAATGATTTAAGCCTTGAAAAGTTTCATTTAAAGGATTCCAATTGAAGAGGGTTTGATCAAACCACCTCATACCAAGCCCACTTGGATAAAACCCCGCTAGTTTTGAACCATACCTATAATGGGGTCTCCTTTACATCTATCAAAATGTTGATGAAAAACCACTTTTGATTTACCTTTTGGGGGATCAAATGAGTTCATTTAAAGTTTATTTTTTGTAAGTATGTAGTGTGGAGCTTCTCTTTTGGTATTTTTCCTTGATGTCAATATTGTGTTTCAGGTTGGCATCTTGGTGATTGATTATTAGTTGCACTGTTTACATTCAGATGGTTGGCACTCTTGTTTATATTCTGTCTTAGCATACTTGGTTTTGGCTTTGACATTGTGATGATGGTTTTGATGGTACTGATCTCTTGAATCCATGTGCAGATTACAAGGCATCTTGTTTACAGGATTATGATTCTATGTTCAGGTGGTATAGTTCTAGTTTGACAGGTTTGACATTTTGAGCTATATTGTGCTAAGGTGATCTATAGGTTTTCATTTTGTATATCTATCTATGATCATGCTTTCATTTCATATAGGTATTTATATAGCTTTGGCTCACAAGCTGATATCTTTTGGCCTCTATTTTTGAAAAAGGTTATTTCATGGCAATTTTGTAATGTTGATTGGTGGCATCACTTTGTCTTACCTACATTTGAAATTGACTTAGAAAGAAGTCACATGTGTATTGGGTCCTATAATTGATATTTCATTAGGCCTTAGGGCTGACAACAGGTATGAGGAATTAATTATTTAAAACCCACTATGAAAGTAACATGGCTTTGAATTCTCAGTAACAATGATTGATAAGGTGGTCGACATTTGTTTAAGAGGTCATGACAAATTATTAAAGATATAATGGTGTCAACATTTTCTTTGTTTGATCATTGGACATCGATTAAAGTTTATGTAATGATGAAGTTGATCGACGGTTTGTATGCATTCCAGAGGTAATGAGATTGTCGACATACTTGGCATTTGCTTGACTGCAGATTTTAGAATGCATTATGATGTCTTTACTTATGTCTTTAGTCCTTTTGGACTTCAAACATGATTATGTTTTGGCTTGGGGCATCAAATGTCTTGAAGAAAGATTAGGGAAAAAAATTCGAGTTTTCATTTTGCTAAGGGTTTGAACCCTAGCCACACTGTCGCCATGAAAGAATTTGTAACCACTACTTAAGTTTAATGTCTCCTCTCTGTTGTGAATCTGTCCATTACTCTTTTGATATCATGTTTGGCGTTTCATTGTGTATGGAAGGTTTCTGTCAGGTGGGTGCTATCAAGGATGGAATAAGGGAGGTTGAGACCCAGTCATATATAAAATCTAACTGGTATTCTCTTATTGCTCGAATAGGTATCATCATTATTTTTGGAGAATGCTTTCAGTTTAAAAATGTAAGGAAGTTACTATTTTATGTTTCGAAATTAAAAATGCTGGAGTGGTTTCTTGCAAGGAATGACAAGATTTTGGCTACCTAAATTTGAAATTAATACACTGATAGAATAACATATCTATTTGGTTCTACTACGAGGGGTTATGTTTTTCGGTTGGTGGGTAATCATGCATTTTGTGAAATCTGACCTTATTATCATGGATTCAAAGTAGTAGTTGTTCTTGGTCACTGGATGCACAATAATGAGGGTTCAATTACAATTTTGTAGTAGTGATATTCAAGGATATTTTTTTATGGTGCATGCATTATATTGTTTCTTTTTTTTTAGATAGTATTGATGGTGCAAGATCCTTGAGTGGTCAAGGTTCAGAGTCTTCTTTCTCAAATTACACTTTCTTGGCCAGTCTGTCAGAAGCAATCTTTTTTTGGATACTTCTTTGAATCTATGATTATACCTGGCACAAAAAATTTGACAAAAGATTGATTATTGAAAATACCTCATTTGTTAAAAGATACACACATGTTTTAGCTGTAATTTTTTGGTAATTTTCAGTCATATCAGTTAAAAGAAAAAGAGAGTTTAATCACTATTTTTGAATTGTGAGAAATGACTGAGAAAAAGTGAGTGAAACACAGCCATTGTATTGTCTATACTGTGAAACATGTATTATTCTGAGATTGTATACCTGAAACAAAAAGTTCAATACAAGTTGTCTTAAGATGAGACAATGACTAGAATTCTAAAGGCTCAACTCAAAACGTTGAGGATTGTAGGTATTGTCTGTTGGGAGGCACTTTTGAGAAAAGAGAGAAACAAAGAGACCCTCTGTATCATTGTATTATCTGTAAACCGAAAAAGGATTGGTGCTCCTTGAAATTGGTGTTTCAAAATGAGGGGTTGGTGCTCCTTGAGTTGGTGCTCATAAATCAGCCTATAAGGCATTGCTAAAAGTGGTTTTTCAAATATAAGCCTAAAAAGGCAGTAGTTTAGGAGTGGTTTTTCTACCCCAGGAGGGTTTTCCACTCAACATATCTTGTCACTTTTCTCTTCTGTGGTTCCTCTAATTTATTGTGTGAATGATTTTTTATGCAATGTTTCACTGTCATACTTCTCATTACAGTTATATGTGGTTGCATTCAGTATATGGATGAGTTAATCATTGATAAATGAGAGCATAAATTTGTTTTGTTTCAGTTTTTGTAAAATTTGTTAAATCAGTTTATGACACTGATTCACCCCGCTCTCAGTGTCTTTTTCACTCCAACATGTAATCCTTATTATAAGATTCCAAAAAAGTATATTTTTAATTAAATTAAATTTGATTATTATATTTATTTTTAATTTCTTGTGAATGTAAGGTTTTCACCGAAAATAAAACTCTTTGTTCTGCACATGTGGAAAAACAACAGATTATCAAAATAAAATTTTGAAAAATATGTTCAGGTTAGGTATTGTTGTCCTTGATCCATTAAAAAATAAAATTGAATTTCGATACATACAAAAAAAGTTATGTTGTATACAGTCCACCTATGTCTAAATTGTAATTGGTTTGACTTCGAAACTTGATTAAAGAAAAAATATTCAATAAAACACTATAAAACCAAATGAAAGTGCTAGATATCGTAGTTACAAATCTAAATTAAAAAAAAAAAGAATTTTATCCTTCATACAAAAAAAGTTATGTTGTATATGGTGAGCATCACTCCTTTAAAATATTGTTTTTTTTAAACTAGTTTCCGAAGGGGATGGAAAAATAAGTGCAATTTGATTCCAAAAAAAATGAAAAAAAAAAATTTAGAATTTAGATAGACAAAATGTCACAAATCACTACTTTTCATCATCTTCAAATTCCTCACAGTTTAGCTGCTATAGGAGCCTGAAAGTGAAGATTTAGTTAAAAAAATTAGTTCGATGTCCAGTTTGCCCAAAAATTGTAAACCAGTATTGTGGGATCACCCTATATGTAGGCAAGGTTGTCAGAGACAAGCCCCCGAGGAATTAGATATGACCCCTAGGGTTTGCTCTCTTTTCTTTACTTTGAGTTAATATTGATACATTGTACTGTCATAGCTTGCAACCTGGTTGTGTTTTCCGATCATGAATGTGTTGCAAGACTAATTAAATCTATTTTGATAATGTGAATTCTATGCCCTCACTTTAAATCCTAGTAGGATTGCCTAAGAATTTTAATTACTTAACTAAATATTATAATCTATATTTGGTTAGATGTTATGATTTTTTATAAATTGTCTACTTTGGAAATAAAATTGTGTGAAGTAGTCTTGTGTTGTAATCAAATTTTGAAATTTGAGTTTTTTCCTTAACTGTAGTTTAGGAAAAAAAAATTGGGCATTACAATTTCATTTGTCAATAGAAATAATTTAAAAACTTGCAATAAAGATGTAAAGAAACTCAATTTATTTAAAGTAGATACAATTATTTGCACTTTCATTTGATTTCATTGGTCTTTGATGTTTATACATTCCAGCTCCACACTTATACATTTCTAAACTGTTCCTTATAACATACCTTGCATATTATTTGATTCTTTGTATTTGAATTGTATTTCATCGTTAAACTCTATTTTTTACCCCCAAACTACCATAATTATTTTTCATACTCATATTCGACATCTTGTTTCCTGTATGATGCCTCTTTTCAAATTTTATCTTCTTTAATTTCTTCGTAGTTTTGTTTATTCAAACTCTATAAATAGCCATTCTTGTGCTAATCTAGAGGTACAACCTCTTTTCCTTCTCTTCCACTCATCCTTCTTCACACTTCTCAATTTTTCCTACATACAATCACCCTTTCCTTTTTTCAATCTCCCTCAAATTAAATTGCTAATCAAATGGGCACAACCTCTACTTGCATGCATTATGTCTTATTTTCATTTGCAATTAAAATTTTTAAATGCTCTTAACATAGGCGTAGCCCTTGTTACTGATTTTTTTCCAGGAATAGCCTCTTCTCGTACTCATGCCCCCCTTTCCTTGACAATTTTTCAATCTAACTTTTTTTATTACCTTCTTGTTGGCCCTTTCATTCTCCACACCTCTTCATATGTCATCCCTTTAACATTTTAATTTCTTTAACAAGCATTTATTTTTAGTTTTAAAATTCTAAAATGCCAACTTATAATGGCATGATCCTGTGCCTCCTCAAATATGCATTTCACATTTTTTTATTTTTACATGTCTCTTACACCCCCAATCTGCACTTTATTTTTAAATTTATTATTTTTACTTTTGTTCTTTCTTCTTCCAGTGTTGACTCTCATTCAAAGTCTCCTCTTCACATGACATTTCATTTCTCTTAAATTCTATTCTTTAGAGGGAGTGATTATTTATTTTCCCCAACACATCCGTCAAGTGCTAGAATAAATAATATGTAGATGAAGACACAATCACCAATTGAATATTCAAACAATGAAATTACCGGTGAACTTGAAAAAACTAAAGATACAACAATTTTTTTTTATGCGGATTGTTAATTCCCCAGATGCTCTTGCATCAAATCCCTAGATGATATGGAAATGGTGATTTGGTTTAGGATTTTATGGATCAAGGCCACCTTTATGAGGGAATATATGTGAGAATTCTTATTGATTAGGTCCTAGATGATGGAATAGATTGTTCCTACACAAGCACCATTCTTCAATAAACAATTGTTGATCTAGTACTCCTCTAGAATATTGCATTGTTGTATTACACATGGAGCATAATTAGGGGAGCATTAGAGAGGACTGAAGTTTGGAATCTATTTTTGAATGTGAAGGGTGGAATCACCCACTTTCTATGGTCTATTCTTTGGAACAAAATCCTTAAGCACTCTTCCAAAATTCACTAGAAAAAAATCCCTTTGGTAAGAATTTTGGTGAGGATTGAATCCTCAATTTGGTTTCTTGTCCCTTTCCCACTTATCCCTCTTCCAATTAGTGCACATTCTAGTAAGAAATTTTCCATATACATGTCATCCAAGTGCTCAATCAATCTTTATTCATTCGTGCTATAATTTGCATATTACCGATTTTGGTACCAAGCCCTGTTTTTAGAATTAAATCAAAAGAAATAGATTATAGTGCATTAAGAGATTAAAATTACATGACATATAATGAGGCTCTTTGAGGAAGCGATCTCGTTTGATCACTCTCAATATAATGAAATTCTTTAAAATTGTATTTCTTGTTCTCTCATTTTTCACTCTATTTATTTCTATCTTTAATTCTTTAGTTATCTTTAGTATTTACTTCTCATCCTTTACCTCTTTATGTCGCACATTTTTTTTTTATGTTCTCTCTTTTTTTTTATCCCTTTCTTTATCTTTCCTTTCAACTCTTCCTTACTTTCTCTCAGTTTTTCTTCTTTCTTTTCTTAGTCCATCATTTTTCTCTTTCTAACTTTGTACTCTCTTTTTTTGTATTATTTTTCCCTCTTTATTTTTATTTTTATGTCTTTCTCCATCTATCTTTGAATTTTTATCTCTTTTTTTATTGACTTCTCTAGTGTTTTTAAATTTTCTCTACATTTTAATTTTTTTTCTTGGTTCAGTTGTCTCTTTCTTTTGTTTTTCTTTTCTATTCTTTCACTCTCAATATCTTTTTAATTAACTTATATTTTTATTTCATAATCATTCATTTTGTCTCTTACTTGTTTTATCTTACTTTATGTTTATTATATTCTTTTTATATCTATTTATCTCATTCATTGTCTACATACCTCTCTTTTTCTTTATCACTCTTTTAATATTACCTTTCTTTGTTCTCTATTCATCTTTCCATTTTTCTCTCACTTTTTTCATTCATTCTTTTTATGTCACATTATTTTTCTTCTTTTATTTCTCTCAAATTTTTTATTTAGTTTCTTTTTTTCTCTCTATCTATCTCTCTCTATCTATTTGTCATTTCCTCTTTACTTTACTTATTTTCTCATATTATGTTTTTTTCTATGCTTGTCTATTTCTTTCTGTCTTTTTTTTTAGTGTTTTTCTATTTGATTCTCTCTTTTTCCCTCATATTTATTCACACCATCTCTATTTTTATCTTTCTATCTTTTTTCATCAATATTTTTATTTTGTTCCTCGCTTTGTCACTTTTCCCCTCTTATGAAAATCTTTAGCTCTATGTTGGTGATTCTCTCTCCAACCTTTATATTTATGTTGTTTTTTATATTTTTCAATCCTTGTTATTTCTCTATCTCCTTATGTGTGTCTATCTTTCTTTCTCCATATTTCATCACTTATTTTTTTCTTTAATAGATATGTATTATTTTCACATTATTTATTTATTTTTCTTTATTTTTAAATATTTATTTTTATTTCTTAGACTGTCTTTTTTTGTATTTTTATCTTTTCTCCTTATTTTATTTCCTTTTTATTTTTATTTTTTTTGTATATTTACTTTGTTCTTTCTCTGCCTCTCAACTATTTCTTTCGCTAATTTTCTCTTTAACTTTATTTCTCTTTCCCCTTGTGTCATCCTCAGGGGGATTAGTCTCGCCCAAATGTGGCACCCCTTCTTGATCCCAGCTTAGCAAAATGTAAGATCAAGAAGGTAAGGTGGGTTGGGCATTGGGCTTGGTTGTGGGGATACCCTTGAGTGAACAAAAAAGTCCTTATTTTTTATCATTAGAATGTAAGACCCTTTTTGACTTGCTGCATACATCCTCAGGGGACTACTCTCGCCTGAGCATGACACTCCTTCCTGACCCCAACTTGGAAAAATGTAAGACCAAGGTAAGGTGGGTTGGTCATTGAGCTGGGTTGCGGAGATACCCTTGAGTCAAAAAAAGAAACAATTGTCAAAATGTAAGACCCCTTGCAGGTTGTTGCATACATCCTCAAGGGACTAGTCTCACCTTAGTGTAACACCCCTTATTGACCTCAACTTGGCAGCATGTAAGACCAAAGTAAGGCAGGTTGGGCGTTAGGCTAGGTTGTGAGAATACACCTGAGTTAACTAAAAAACAAGAAAGAGAAGTAAATATTTTTTTATCATTACAATGTAAGATCCCTTGTGAGGCGTTGCATCCATAGGGGACTAGTCTCGCCCTAGTGTGACCCCCTTTCTTGACCCCAATTTGGTAAAATGTAAGATCAATGTAAGGTGGGTTGGGCATTGGGCTGGATTACAGTGATACCGTTGAGTCAACCAAGAAAGTCCATACCTTTTTATCATTAGAATGTAAGACACCTTTTGAGTTGTTGCATACATCCTCAGGGGACTACTCTCGCCTCAGCATGACACTCCTTCCTGACCCCAACTTGGAAAAATGTAAGACCAAGGTAAGGTGGATTGAGCATTGAGTTGGGTTGTGGGGATAACCTTGAGTCAAAAAAAAAAATCGTTCCAATGTAAGACCCCTTGCAGGTTGTTGCATACATCTTCAGGGGATTAGTTTCACCTCAACGTAGCACCCCTTATTGACCCCAACTTGGCAGAATGTAAGACCATGGTAAAGTGGGTTGTGTGTTGTGTTGGGTTGCAAGGATACCTTTGAGTTGACTAAAAAACAAGAAAAAGAAGTCAATACCTTTTTATCATAAAAATCTAAGATCCCTTGTGAGTTGTTGCATCCTTAGGGGACTAGTCTTGTCCTAGCATGACACCCCTTCCCAACCCCAACTTCAAAAAATTTAAGAACAAGGTAAGGTGAGGTAGATGTTGGGTTGGGTTGGAAAGATACCCTTGAGTAAAAAAAAATCCATACTCTTTTATCATTAGAAAGTAAGACCCATTGAATGTTGCATACATCCCACAAGGACTAGTTTTACCCAAACTTGATAGAATTTAAGACCAAGGTAAGATGGGTTGAAAATTGGATTGGATTGCAGGGATACCCCTGATTCAACTAAAAAAAAGAAGAAAGAGAAGTCAATACTCTTTTATCGTCAAAACGTAAGATCCCTTACAAGTTGTTGCATCCCCAAGGGACTAGTCTCGCCCCAGCGTGACACCCCTTCTCGACCCCAATTTGAAAAAATGTAAGACCAAGGTAAGGTGGGTTAGGTGTTGGGCTAGGTTGTAGGAATACCCTTGAGTCAACAAAAAAAAAGTTCATACCTTCTTATCGTCCAAATGTAAGACCCTTTGTAGGTTGTTACATACATCTTGAGGAGAGTAATCTTGCCCTTGCACGACACCCCTTCCTAACCGTAACTTGGAAAAATGTAAGACCAAGGTAAGGTGGGTTGGGTGTTGGGTTGGGTTGTAGGGATACACTTGAGTCAACAAAAAAATTCCATAGTTTTTTATCATTAAAATGTAATACCCCTTGCGAGTTGTTGCATACATCCCTAGAGGACTACTCTCACCCCAGTGTGACACCCCTTCTTGACCCACACTTGAAAAAATTTAAGACCAAGGTAAGGTGGATTGGTCATTGGAGTGGGTTGCAGGGATACCCACTACAACAAAGCTATGTGATTAGCTCCCTTTTTTGCTTCCACCCACTATTTTAATGCATTTTTGTCCATTTTTTAGGAAATATCGGTGCTATTTTTTGGGATGGCGTTATTTTTGGCACTTTTTGCACCAACCTGAACAATCTAGCACTAATTGAGGCTTAACTTTGCATCGACATTAGTGCCATAGTTAGTGCCAAGATTAGCGTTGATATTAACACCTAGTGTAACACCTTTATTAATGCCTAGATTAAAACCAATTTTAGTGCCAAAAACTACGCCTATGGAAATGCCCGGATTAGCGCTTAAATTAGTAACCAAATTAACATCTATGTTAATGCCCATATTAACGCCTAAAGTAACATCTATTTTAATGCCTACTTTAGAGATTTTTTTGGCACCTAATTTAATACCTAATGTAATGCCTAATTTAACACCTTATTGTTATGATCTAGTAGGGATTAAGGGTGTTAGAACAAAAAATCCTTCCCCAATATTCACTAGCCTTCAATTGCTTTCCTACATTTCACTTGCATCAAAAGATCTATTGCCTTTGATTTTTCATTGTATTTAACATGAAATGTAACAGTTTGTGTGACAAGATCCATACTATCACTAGCATTCCCTTTGTATATACCCATTTATTCCTTTAGATAATCATAAACAAAGAAAATTTTGCCTTTATTGTAGTACTTTGTGTAGATTAAGGGTTAATGGTTGAGAATTGAGGGTTAAGGGTGGTTTAATGTATAGGGTAGAGGGTTGAGGGTTGAGGGTAGAGGGTAGAGGGTAGAGGGATGTATATGGTTTAAGGATTAGAGTTGAGGGTCCAATGTATAGGGTAGAGGGTATAGGGGTTAATGAGGGATTAGGGTTTAAGGGTACTTGAGGGTTGAGGGTACTTGAGGGTTTAAGGGTTGAGAGATTAAAGGTTGAGGGTTGAGGGATAAAGGTAGAGAGTTTACTAGGGTTTAAGGGTTGAGCGATTAGGGTTGAGGGTCAACTAGGGTAGAGGGTATTAGGATGTTGAGGGTTGATTCCCTTCAGGTCGCTCTCCTTATGCAAGGGAGGTAGTGAGGTCATACATCAAATCAGATTTAGTAGCACCCACCTCCTCTTTAGGTAGAATCCCCTCATTTTGGAGTCCAGATGTGATCAAAAACTTATGAAACAAGTCGTGCTACCATTTTAGGTTTTTAGCCTCTTGATGTGCATGACACTATTAAAATCCATGATTTTGAATGCATTCATCACATTCCTATAGTCCTAAAATCTATCAAGAGTGCAACATCTCCCCTGAGTCTCAACAGAGAAGAGAGAAAGCTCCTGGTGTGGTGGTCCAATTATTTTTGCTTCTATTGGAGTCGAAAGGAACGACGTTGGTTAGATATCAGATGGTGGTTGCAGTTGGGGTTGAGTATCTAAAAAAAGATCTTGAGCTGGTGGAGACTAAGGATTTGGAGTGGGTGGAGGAATTCAATGACTTCGCCAATCTCAATGGATTCCTGTAACCTCAGGCTTGTGGTGGGATGGTGTTGGTTTTTTTACTTTTGCGATTATGGGTGGCTCTTGGTGGTGGTTTGGTTAGTTTTTTGGTAATATTTTGGTGCTTGTCCTTGCCTTTGGTGAGGCTCAAAATGGGTGGTTTGGGTAGCCTGAAAATTCTAAGGCTCAGGTTTTTGGTTGGTTGGAAAATCTATTAGAAATCTATTCCTGCAATGGCAGATGATCTGTAATTTTTTGAATTTTGAATAATACAATCTCCTCCTTACGTAGCAATAAATAAATAAATACTAGTAATTGTTTGTTGTTTTTGGTTTCTATAAGTGACTGTATTGCTGGCTGTTAGCTTGGTTGTGATATTTTTCTCTCTTTTAGCAACCTTTGTTGCCTCCTTTTTGTATTATTTGCATTGTTTAAATTAAAAAAAATTAAATACTAAACAAAAACAATATGTATATGCAAAAATAATGTACATTATAATTCCCATTCTCAATGTAGTAGTTGAGTTTTTAATTTCATTTTTAAACTATTTAATTATGAGAATTATTTTTCCCGTACTTGGGAATTATAATTTCATGTTGACCTACTGCATCTGGTTATTGGTCGTTTAAGTCATGAGTTGAGCCATTAAAATCGTTCTTTATACCGACTCTAAGTTCAAATTTAGTCGATCATCACACATGGTTAATCATTTAAATGCTCCCTATAGTTAGGCCATAATATTTTTTAGTTGACTTACGTTTAAGCCATCCTACATAAGGCAATTCAAAGGAGTGTGATAAGGCGGTACACAACAAGAATATATAACATACATCGCTATACCATCAGGATTGTGAGCAACATATGAAATAGAGCAGTGTACACCGCAACCCCACAATAAGAAGTCTTGAGAAAGGTGGTAGAGTGGTAAGCATGGAAGAAAAGTGGACACCGCCATACCACGTGAGGTGGATAATATGGCTGCGGTTGTAACGCCCCACCACGCAACCCTAGAGGAAGTTGCATTTAACTACTTAAACAGAATAATTTTTTTTAAAAAAAGGATAAATAATAAGTAAGTTAATTAATTAATGCCAACAACCTCTAAGGTTACGAGACAAAGGTTATATAGAACCTCAACAAAACATGAATATAAACTATGACAATTATTTAATCAATAAATTAGCACATACATTCCAAGGAAGGTGAAATAACAAGTATAAGATAAGACTTTCGATTTCATTAATCCATTCATTAAACCATAAGGTTACAATCACTCATTCCCCGAATGAGGCAAGTCCAATAAAATAGGGTTACAAATACAAATTCCACCTCGATAACAAGAGGGGTAATGATTACAAGAATAATGGAAAGGATAACAAGAAAGAACTGCAACTGAAACAACCACGAGCTCTCCAACTGGAAGTCTCGTCCACACGCACAAGGAGAAAACCCAATGGAGTAAGGTGCACGTTCCACCCAACCAAGTGGAACCCAAAGGTCCACCCCCCGTGCTAGGAGATAGTAACCAGAATTTCTAACCAAGGACGGCTACCTCTAGAAATAGGCTAACATAACCATACTGAAATGAATATAGTAACATCACTTAATCACAGGGTTACAATGCTTCCAGAAATTACATAATCAATTGCATCAATGATGCGAACATACTGTTGACCTAGGAGAAGTGTCATCACATCGTTACATAGGTTATCCTGGTGAGTCTTCCTAGGTCCCGGCCCCCGTCTCGGGTTATCCTGGTAACCTCTAACGACTTTCGGCCCCTCATGTAAACCAATGCGGAATTAGTTATCTTTCGTGGTGACAAGATAACGATCTTGCCATTCCAGGCCTTCCCGTCTTAACCCAGGTCTTTACAAGCCCTTGTGATCAGGAGCAAGGCATAATTATCTTATTAAATGTTTCATACTACATGATACTCTAATCATTTAATTTAGTTATCACTGGATTAACTAACTTACAACGAGTTATCCTGGCACCACTTTGTGTGCCGACCCTCGTTATAAGCCACTCCTCTAAGACAACATGTGGAACAACTCCACAACCCAAGGGTACACAAGTGCGACGTGAGGTATCACATACCTACCCATGACATGCAGTCATTACACTCCCGTTTGTGATAACCGGGGAACAAAATGGTTTAATGCAGTACCCAAGGCCATCTATGGTTGACTACATAGTACGACAACCCACATAATGAAATCCCAACTGGAAGAATTGTCAAATATTAAAACTCACACTTCCCAAATGATAATGCACGTAGATCAATACCAGGACAATAATCAGATCTACTTTGGGTTCACTAAACCCATATCTTTACTAGCATTCAATAAACAGAATTAATTACGCCACTTACAAATCATTTCATTCCCACGCAACATTTAAAAGCATAAACCCATATTAAAATAAAATATTTATCCCACAATCAATTAACCTCATTTAAAAAAAAAATAATATTCCCCATTTAAATAATGCAATAATAACATAAAATAATCATTTTCAAAATATTAATATTAAAATATTAATATGGCTATAATTGTTTAAAAATTTCTCACAACATTCTATAACATTTTATAAGTCATAATATTATTCCATTTTATAAAAAAAAACATTTTTAATATTATTTTAAATAATAATATTAAAAAATGTGATATTATAATAAGCTACAAAATATAAAATAATTATTATATTAAAATATTATAAAATTTATAATATTTAAAAATATAATAATAAAAGACATATTATAAAACTTTATATATAAAAAAAAAAACTAAAAAGACTAAGGCCGACCTTGGTCTGCGCACCAACCCTAGGGTTGGGTTGCTCGACCTCGGATTTTGCGCCAACCACAGGGTTAGGTCTGACACCGGCGGGAGGGTTTGTGGTGGCCGCAGGAGGCGGCGCCACCGGTCGGAGGTGGGCACGATAGAGGAGCCACCGCACAGGGCACGATGGAAGAGGGTGGGGAAGGCAGCACGGACGACGGAGCTGCCGTGGACACCACGCAGGGCACGAAGCCGGCCACCACCCGTGGTGGCTGCACAGCCGGCCACCACTGGTGGTCGCGTGGCCTGCGCGGTCTGCTAGGGCTGCAGACGAGGAGGCCGGTGGGCGCGCTTCCCCAACTACCCCTTTTCAAACTTTTTCTTTTCACATTTTTTTTTTCTTTGTTTGTTTTTTTTTTTTCTCATAGAAAACCCAGAACTTAAAGAGGTAAGAAAAATAAAAATAATAAAATTCTGGAATAATTTTATTTTAAGGAAATTTGGCCAACATAACCCTACCATAGGAAATTATAAAAATAAATCCCAAACCTACATAGGTTAATCTATATATATAAAAATAGATTTAAATAGCCAAACAACCAATTGAAGACTATAAATAGATTGAAGAACAACATGAACAATGAAGAATTGAAATAACCATTGAATCAACAAAATTGCAATAAAACTAGGTGTGAACCTGATTCTCTTGGAGTATGTTGAAGAACCTGCTGCTGCCTTGAAACCCTCTTCAACACTTCAGATTCCACAAGCTTTTCCTTCAAACCCACAAAATCAAGCAATCTTCCTCTTCTCTTTTCCAATTTTTCCCAAAAACTTCATTCTTCAAATTGAGAAGAAATTTTAAAGATAATCCAAAATTTTCTCCAAAATCCCACAACAACCCTCATAAATTTTTGAAAACAGAATAGCAAAAGTCTTTTTTTTGAATATTTTGAATTTTTGAATTTCAAAATTGACTTTTAATTTATTTTTCTAATTGTTCAATTCCAATTCAAATTTGCATGCATTTTCAAAATGAATAATTTAATAATTAAATCTACCATAAGATTAAATATCAAATTAATTAAATTAAATTACTCAATAATTAATCACAAATCCTACATTATTCTAACTCCCCAAATAGATTGAAACCAGTCAAACTGAACAAAATAGAACAACTGGGCCAAACTAGGATTGACGACACACTACAACTAGGGTGACGACTCGGTGCGGAAATCCTAGCTACTATCTCCCAATCGAATGTCATTGGGCAATGGACATGCTCGAACCTGTGAAACCAGGTGGAGTCGATGTCTTGTACCTGTCAACCTGCAACCACATAATATATCCACATGCAATAATATGTCATAAATAAGGCACACCGTGAAGAGGAAATCATGAGATCGCAGGGCACTCGCAAGCGAGTAATGTGATACCGTCCTCTTCACCAATACAATAGTTCTAACTGATGCATCTAACATAGCAACATAATTAGAAGCATGAAACATCATAAATTAAATATCCACATATGTTAATTCCAAACATGTCATAATAATCACATCAAAATATAGTATCACCACATCAAAATACATCATGATAAAATAGTGATCCACTGAAATCAAGTATATAGTCCCAGTACAAAGCAAAACTAAAGCATAGAGAGGAAACAACATAGTTCGCACAAGCGATCAAAATGGAGGGGTATTACAGCGGTAGAGCAGTATACACAAAAACCCCACAATAAGATGTCTTAAGCAAGGTGGTAGTGTTGTAAACATATCAGAATAGAAGGGAAAAACACCACCATACTGCGATGAGTATAATAAGAGATGGTGATAGTACGATAATTGTGGCATCATTACAATTTACACCAATAAATATCCTCACACATGCTTCAAAATTAATTTCAAGGATTTGAGTTTGTTAGGAAACTATCTGGCAAAGAACTGGCATTAATACTAATATGACTAATTATCATGCCTTGACAAGTAAGTGAAATTGCCTAAGATTATGCTCAGTTGAAATGCATTATTGTGGACGAAGTTGAGGACGTCAAGAAAAGGAGCTCTGTGAATGACGAGAACTTGGGTAAGTGCACAAATAACCCTCTAAAGAAGCTTGATTAGTGTAGTATTTTGTAGAGCTCTGTTATTTAAAGTCATAGTAGGAAAAATTGAAGTATGCCTCCTAAAATAAAATGATCGGAAGTAAAAGAAAGTAAAGCCAAAATTAAGGAAGAAGAACCTAAGGTAAAGAAGAGACTACTCTACCAGTCTATATTAGATATACTTCCAAGATCAACCAAGGAGGGAAATAAGAAATTTCTAGTCTATATTAGAAGGTTGTAGGGATGCTCTCATTCCCATATCTAGGTGGGACTTATTTTGGTACTTTTACAGTAAGAGAAATGAGAAGATTCCAGTGTCAAACCCTTAGATGTTGGGTTTAGCAAAGTTTATTATCTCAAACGTGTTTATTGATGTGGAGTTTATCAGACTACTAGCCAAGCATTATCACTCTGCAACCAAGTCAGTAAGGTTTCTAAATGGCTCAATATTGGTAGAGGTAACCAAAGTTTCTTTTATTGAGTGTTTTGGCTTAAACACCAAAATAAACCTATAGAAGAGTGAGGAAGATTATAAGAGGTTAAGAATAACTTATAGAAGTGATGAGCTACCCCTATATATGAAAAGATGCATTAGTAACAAAATGATTCCCATTTCTACTTCCAATATTGAACCATTCACTATGACATATTTTCAATATTATTTTGTGAATATATATTTAGCTCTGTGCCAAGTACTAGGGTGAATGCTCAAGATAAAATTCCAATAAGCCTAATGATGATGGCCATGAGAATTCAAAACCCTTAGACTAATATTGAGTATGAATTTGCTTCATACCTTGAGAGGGTGTTGGCTGATGAATTCTCGCAAGTCATAGAGGATAGAGCACCAATTACATTAAGATACTATTCCTTACTGTGCCATTTGATAATATACCAAAATCGGGACCATTGGACTAAACGAATGGACTTGGCTAGAGTGGATGAGTAAAGAACACCACAACTATCTAGAAGTGGTGCTATATTTGGGATAGTCAGTGCAAGAATTCAAGATTTTCTATATTCTATACAGACTTTGTGAATAGAATCCTTCAAGTTCTCGGTTATTCAATGCCAAGATTAACAAACAAAATGCAAAAATTGGTAAGACCTTTGGCCCTGAGACATGAACAAGGTTGCATACATAATTTTGGTGATTGGTTATTTTTTCCATAGGTTATAATAATAATTTATGGCTGCCCTACTGCTCCACACATACTGCCAAAGTTTGTGCCCCTCATATTAGCATTTCTTGAATTTATATGGCAAATGGTGTGGATGGAAAAGGATGTAATGCACAAACAAAAGAAGGGAACATTTCTGCCAAACTTAACCAAATGTGGAGACTGGATAGTAGGATCAAATACATTGGAGGAGTTGAAATTTTACTTGAAGACAAGATATGTGTTGGGTTTTGGAAAAGCAAGAGCCTTTGACCCTGAAAATCATATGAATAACATAAGGCATAATATTCTTGCCAAAATGACAGTGGCACACCAAGTAGATTATGAGGAAAATGTGATGAGAAACTTCCTTACTTTTTGAAAGGCGTGTCTCAAGCAGAAGAAATGGGAGGTTCTAATGAAGCTTGAAGGAAGGAAGAAGCAAACTAACAAAAGTTTCTCTGGCTATTTCGTTGAAGAAAAAGACCCCATCAGGAGGATCAATCGAATAATTGATAAATTTGAGGGTTTATATGGTAAAAAACAAGTGTATCTTCAAGAACATGGTGGTAAGATAACTACAAATCACACCCCGAACACAACATTAGAGTCTCCCATGGAGAAATTTCCTCCCAAGAGACAAAAGACACAGAGCATTGAGCCATTGGTAGCTTATGAGGAGAGTGAAGGGGTGGGAGATATTGAAGATGTGGCCACTGTATTGCAATCATTAAAGGGTGATATTGAGGTTGATCAACCCATCCATGAGACTAGCGCCCATAGGCATAGTAGAGCTTCATTAATTTATGTTAAAGGTCACTAGTAGCTTAGTAGAACTTCATAGTGTGGTTGGTAATTAGAATTATTATTTTCATCATTTAACCACCATACCCTCTCACCCTGTTTGATGAGACCTTGGTAATTAGAGATTGGTGAATAATATGTGGAAATTAAATCTAACTTTTGACTTATATTTTAAGAACATTAGGGGCGAATTTCTCTTATAACTAAAATATTTCAAGTGGCTAATGGTATAAAATTAACATTGATATTTAAATAATATAAATATTTTATAATGATTATAATCTTGCATGGTTGTCGACAAAGAATATAAGGCTCTAATTGTTAAATATGTTAATAGAGTGAATATAGTATAAGTGGGTTAATATATGTTATGAGTAAATAAAATATAGTTGTAGCCTTTGTTACAAACAACAAGGAGATGTGCTTTTCATAATCTAGAAACCTAGGGATGATATCATATTACCCTAATCATACCTTACAAAACTTTAATGATACATAAGTTCCAATGTGGAATTAGCTTGGAAATTTTATTTGAGTTACTATTGTTATAGATAATTAAGTTGTGGAAGTACTTTGTTGGCATAAATTAGATAAATTAGATTGATTTGGATCCTTTTTTACTTTCACTAGAATGCACACAACCACGATTAGTTAGTTGATTTTTTTTTCTATTCGTATTGGTAGTGCATAGTGTCTGAAGCATTGTTGTTATCATTCATTTTAATCATTACATCTTATAGAAAGATGGAACCCCTTTTTGATTAGTCGTTGTTGTCCATGTTACGTATGTACTAAAATATTGTGAAATCAGTGGTGAGTTGAACCTATATGTTAATATCATTATTGCCCAACCCAAATTAAAGTTCAAAGTGTCAAACTATGATTCCTCTGTGAATTATATATATATGCAGGCAAGGCTATCAGAGATGAGCCCCTGTGGGATTAGGTCTGGCCCCTAGGGTTTGCTCTCTTTTCTTTACTTTGAGTTAATATTGATACATTGTACTATCATAGCTTGCAACTTGGTTGTGTTTTCCGATCATGAATGTGTTGCAAGACTAATTAAATCTATTTTGATAATGTGAATTCTATGCCCCCACTTGAAATTTTAGTAGGATTGCCTAAGCATTTTAATTACTTAACTAAATATTATAATATATATTTGGTTAGATGTTATGATTTTTTATGAATTGTCTACTTTGGAAATAAAATTGTGTGAAGTAGTCTTGTGTTGTAATCAAATTTTGAAATTTGAGTTTTGTCCTTAATTGTAGTTGAGGAAAAAAAAATGGGGATTACAATTTCATTTGTCAATAGAAATAATTTAAAAACTTACAATAAAGATGTAAAGAAACTCAATTTATTTAAATCAGATACAATTATTTGCACTTTCATTTGATTTCATTAGTCTTTGATGTTTATACATTCCAAATCCACACTTATACCTTTCTAAACCGTTCCTTATAACATACCTTGCATATTATTTGATTCTTTGTATTTGCATTGTATTTCATCGTAAAACTCTATTTTTTACCCCCAAACTACCATAATTATTTTTCATACTCATATTTGACATCTTGTTTCCTGTATGATGCCTCTTTTCAAATTTTATCTTCTTTAATTTCTTCGTAGTTTTGTTTATTCAAACTCTATAAATAGCCATTCTTGTGCTATTCTAGAGGTACAACCTATTTTCCTGCTCTTCCACTCAGCCTTCTTCATGCTTCTCAATTTGTCCTACATACAATCACCCTTGCATAGACGTTTTTTCAATCTCCCTCAAATTAAATTTCTAATCAAATGGGCACAACCTCTACTTACATGCATTATGTCTTACTTTCATTTGCAATTTAAATTTTTAAATGCTCTTAACATAGGCACAACCCCTCTTACTGACTTTTTTCCAGGAGTAGCCTCTTCTCCTGCTCATGCCCCCCTTACCTGACAATTTTTCAATCTAACTTTTTTTATTACCTTCTTGTTGCCGCTTTCATTCTCCATGCCTCTTCATATGTCGTCCCTTTAACATTTTAATTTCTTTGATATACATTTATTTTTAGTTTTAAAATTCTAAAATGCCAACTTATAATGGCATGACCCCGTGCCTCCTCAAATATGCATTTCACATTTTTTAATTTTTTTTAAATGTCTCTTTCTTGCCATCATACACCCCCAATCTACAATTTATTTTTAAATTTATTATTTTTACTTATGTTCTTTCTTCTTCCAACGTCGACTCTCATTCAAAGTCTCCTCTTCACATGACATTTCATTTCTCTTAAATTCTATTCTTTAGAGGGAGTGATTATTTATTTTCCCCAACACATCCATCGAGTGCTAGAATAAATAATATGTAGATGAAGGCACAATCACCAATTGAATATTCAAAAAACAAAGGTATCGATGAGCTCCAAAAAACTAAAGATACAACAATTTTTTTTAATGCGAATTGTTAATTTTTGAGATGCTCCTGCATCAAATCCCTAAATGATATGGAAATGGTGATTTGGTTTAGGATTTTATGGATCAAGGCCACCTTTATGAGGGAATATATGTGAGAATTCTTATTGATTAGGTCCTAGTTGATGGAATAGATTGTTCCTACACAAGCACCATTCTTCAATAAATAATTGTTGATCTAATACTCCTCTAGAATATTGAATTGTTGTATTCCACATGGAGCATAATTAGGGGAGCATTAGAGAGGATTGAAGTTTGGAATCTATTCTTAAATGTGAAGGGTGGAATCACCCACTTTCTATGGTCTGTTCTTTAGAACAAAATCCTTAAGAACTCTTCCAAAACTCACTAGAAAAAAATTCCTTTGGTAAGAATTTTGGTGAGGATTGAATCCTCAATTTGGTTTGGTGTCCCTTTGCCACTTATCCCTCTTCCAATTAGTGCACATTATAGTAAGGAATTTTCCATATACATGTCATCCAAGTGGACAATCAATCTTTATTTGTTCGTGTTATAATTTTTATATTACCGTTTTTGGTACCAAGCCCTGTTTTAAAATTAAATCAAAATAAATAGATTATACAACATTAAGAGATTAAAATTATATGACATATAATGAGGATCTTTGAAGAAGCAACCTCATTTGATCATTCTCAATATAATGAAATTCTGTAAAATTGTATTTCTTGTTCTCTCATTCTCACTCTATTTCTTTCTATCTTTAATTGTTTAGTTGTCTTTACAATTTAATTCACATCCTTTACCTCTTTCGGTCGCACCTTTTTTTTTTATGTTCTCTCATTCTTTTTCTCCCTTTCTTTATCTTTCTTTTCAACTCTTGATTTCTCTCAAATTTTCTTTTTTCTTTTCTTAGTATGTCTTTTTTCTTTTTCTCACTTTGTACTTTCCTTCTTTGTATTGTTTTTCCCTCTTTCTTTTTATTTTTATGTCTTTCTCCATCTATCTTTTGACTTTTTCATCTCTTTTTTTCATTGATTTCTCCGGTGTTTTTAAATTTTCTCTTTTTTTTTTTTCTTATTTCAAACGTCTCTTTCTTTCATTTTTTTTTTTCTATTCTTTCTCTAAATATCATTTTAATGAACTTTTATTTTATTTCATAATCATTCATTTTTTCTCTTATTTGTTCTATCTTACTTTATGTTTATTATATTCTTTTTATATCTATTTATCTGATTCATTGTCTACAAACCTCTCTTTTATTTTATCACTCTTTTAATATTACCTCTCTTTATTCTCTATTAATCTTTCCATTTTTCTTATTTTTTCATTCATTCTTTTAATGTCAAATTATTTTCTTCTTTTATCTCTCTCAAATTCTCTATTTATTTTCTCTTTTTCTCTCTATCTTTTTCTTTCTATCTATTTATCATTTTCTCTCTAGTTTACTTATTTTCTCATATTATATCTTTTTCTATGCTTATCTCTTCTTTTGTTTGTCTTTTTTTTATTGTTTCTCTATTTGATTCTCTCTTTTTCCCTCGTATTTATTCATTCCATCTCTATTTTTATCTTTCTATGTTTTTTCATCAATATTTATTTTTTTGTTCCTTGCTTTATCACTTTTCCCTTCTTTTGAAAATCTTTATCTCTATGTTGGTGATTCTCTCTCAACCTTTATATTTATGTTTTTTTTTATATTTTTCAATCCTTGTTATTTTTCTATCTCCTTATATGCGTCTATCTCTCTTTCTCCATATTTCATCACTTATTTTACTTTTTATATTTATTTTTTTACTTTAATAGATATTTATTATTTGTACATTATTTATATATTTATCTTTATTTTTTAATATCCATTTTTATTTCTTAGACTATTTTTTTTTTGTATTTTTATCTATTCTCCTTATTTTCTCTCTATATTTACTTTGTTCTTTCTTTGCCTCTCTACTATTTCTTTTGCTAATTTTCTCTTGAACTTTCTTTTTCTTTCCCCTCATGTCATTCCTTCTATTTCTATTATTTGGCACTCTCTCTTTCTGCTTCAATCTCTCTTTATTTCTCTAATCGTTTTCTTTCTACTTCAATCTCAATCTCTCCCTATATGAGGCAAAGGTAAGATGTCTGAAAGGGGTGATCAATGAGACACTTTCTTAAGGAAAATGGATCAAATGCATGAGAGAATGGCCAAACAACAGGAGTAAACAACATAGATGATGAACATGTTGATGCAGAGCATGAATAATATGAATAACACTCTCAATTTTCTACTAAATAATGATCGAAAAGGCTATCATTCTAATCAGGATGGACATGGAATTCAAAGTAGTAAGGCTACCCAAACCCACACAACCATCAGTCTTGCCCAAAAAAGGACCCACAAATGAAGAAGAGAAGTTGAATCATGTTGAGGGCAATGTCACTTCAAGCATAAATGACTATGCTCAACTTGATCTAGATTTGAGGAGTCAAATCCCATTAATACAATTTCAGAAAGCATGGAGTGGATCGAAAGAGAGAAAACTAATACACTATTCCAATAAAGATCTGTAGCATAGGGTGAGAAAGTTGACTCTCCCAAATTTTGATGGTTTGGGGAAGGTTATGACACGAGTTTGGGTACAAAAGGTTGATACATACTTTTCACTCAACCCAATGATTGAAGATGAAGCAATCAAGTTTTTCATTCTTCATTCGAAAGGTGTAATCTTGGCACTAAAAACTTTTCAATCAAAACGTGAATGGTGACATCATGACATCGTGACACAAACATTTAATATTGTTATTACATATGTTGATTTTAAACAAAAGCTCATAAAAAGGTTTGAAAGAAGAGATATGAAGGTAAACTTTAGGGAATTTACATGATTAAGGTAATATGGGATAATGGATGATTATATTGCAAAATTTCAAAAGCTTGTTCTTATGGTTCTAGATATGACAGATAGTCCAAACTCACGATCTTGTTCATTGAAGGGTTATAAGAGTCTCTATGTGATTTGGTGAGGGATTTAGAACAAATTTCTTTGCAGGAGGCTATTCAAAGAGCCTTAAGCCTTGAGGACTCCATTGCAAATATCTTGTCAATGGTCTTGGGTTTGAATTTGAGGTTTGGGTTTACTTGATGCATGTGTTTTGTGGGTTGTTTCATACATCCCTAAGGGACTAGTCTTGATCCAAAATGACACCCTTTCTCAAACCCAACTTGGTATAATGTAAGACCAAGGTAAGACATGTTTGGCATTAGGTTGGGTTGTGGGGATGCCCTTGAGTCAACAAAAAAAGGAAATAGAAGTCCATATCTTTTTACCGTAAGAATATAAGATTCCTTATGAGTTGTTGCATGCATCCCTAAGGAACTAGTCTCACCCCAGCGTGACATCCCTTCCTGACCCCAAATTGGAAAAATGTAAGACCAAGGTAGGGTGGGTGATGGATTGTGTTGCGAGAATACCCTTGAGTTGATAAAAAATAAGAAAAAATAGAAGTTCATACATTTTTATCATCAGAATATAAGACCCCCCACGGAGACTAGTCTCACCCCAGCATGAAACCTATTCTTGAACCCAACTTGATGGAATGCAAAACTAAAATAAGGTAGTTGGCATTGGGCTAGGTTGTAGGGATACTCTAGGTCAAAAAAATGAGAAGAAAGAAAAGTCCATACCTTTTTATCATTAGAATGTAAGAACCTTTTATGAGTTGTTGCATACATCCTCAAGGGACTACTCTCACCCCAGCGTGAGACTCCTTCTTGACCCAAACTTGGAAAAATGTAAGACCAAGGTAAGGTGGGTTGGGCATTGAGCTGGGTTGCGGGGATACCTTTGAGTGAAAGAAAATTGTTAGAATGTAAGACCCCTTAAGCATATATCTTCAGGGGACTAGTCTCACCTCAGCGTAATACCCCTTATCGACCCCAACTTGGTAGAATGTAAGACCAAGGTAAGGTGGGTTGGGCGTTGGACTGGGTTGCAGGGTTACCCTTGATTCAACTAAAAAGGAATAAGGAAAATAAGCCAATATTTTTTTATCGTTGAAATGTAAGATCGTTTACGAACTATTGCATCCCCAAGGGACTAGTCTCACCCTAGTGTGATATCCCTTCTTGACCCCAACTTGGAAATATGTAAGACCAAGGTAAGGTGGGTTAGGTGTTAGGTTAGGTTGCAAGGATACCCTTGAGTCAACAAAAAAAATTCATATTTTTTATTGTCAGAATGTAAGACCCCTTGCAGGTTGTTGCATACATCTCAAGGGGACTATTATTGTCGTAGTGTGACACCCATTCCTGACCCCAACTTGGAAAAATATAAGACTAAGGTAAGGTGGGTTGGGCATTGGATTGGGTTGTAGGGATACCATTGAGTCAAAAAAAAAGTCATACCTTTTTATCATCAGAATGTAAGACCCCTTACGAGTTGTTGCATACATTCCTAGGGGACTACTGTCACCCATGCGTGACACCGCTTCTTGACCCCAAATTGGTAAAATGGAAGACCAAGGTAAGATGGATTAGGTGTTAGGCTAGGTTGCGGGGATAACCTTGAGTAAAAAAAAAAAATCATCAAAATGTAAGACCTCGTGCAGGTTGTTGCATACATCCCTAATAGATCAGTCTCACCCCATCGTGACACCCCTTACTGACCCCAACTTGGAAGAATGTAAGACCAAGGTAAGGTGGGTTGGGCATTGGGTTGGGTTGCAGAGATACTCCTAAGTCAACTAAAAAAGAAGAAAGAGAAGTCAATACCTTTTTATCATCATAATGTAAGATCCTTTGTGAGTTGTTGCATCCCTAGGGGACTAGTCTCACCCCAGCATGACACCCCTTCTTGACCCCAACTTGGAAAATTATAAGACCAAGATAAGGCGGGGTAGGCATTGGGCTAGATTGGAAGGATGCCCTTGACTCAACAAAAAAAAGCTATACCTTTTTATCATCAGAATGTAAAAGCCCTTACGGGTTGTTGCATACATCCCACAGGGACTAGTCTTGCCCCAACATGACACCCTTACTAAACCTCAACTTGGTAGAATGTAAGATCAAGGTAAGGTGGTTTGGGCATTGGGTTGGGTCATAGGGATACCCCTAAATTAAATAAAAAAGAAAAAAAGAGAATTCAATATTTTTTTATCGTTAGTATGTAAGATCCCTTGCGAGTTTTTGCATCCCTAACGGTCTAGTCTCACCCTGGAATGAAACCCCTCCTTACCTCAACTTGGAAAAAAGTGAAACCAAAGTAAGGTGGGTTAGATGTTGGGTTGGGTTGCAAGGATACCCTTGGGTCAATAAAAAATTCCATACCTTTTTATCATCGGAATGAAAGATCCCTTGTGGGTTGTAGCATACATCCCCAAGTGACTAGTCTCACCCCAACATGACACCCCTTTCTAACCCCAACTTGGAAAAATGTAAGACCAGGGTAAGGTGGGTTGGACGCTGGGCTGGGTTGCATAAATACCCTTGAGTCAACAAAAAAGAAGAAGAAAGAGAAGTTCATACCTTCTTATCGTTAAAATGTAATACCCTTTACGGGTTGTTGAATACATCCGTAGGGGACTAGTCTCGCCTCAGCATGACACCCCTTCATGACCCCAACTTGGCATAATGTAAGACCAAGGTAAGGTGGGTTGGGCATTGGGTTGGGTTGCGGGAATACCCTTGAGTCAACTAAAAAAAAGAATAAAATAGAATTCAATAGCTTTCTATCATCAAAATGTAAGATCCCTTGCGAGTGTGACAACCCTTCTCGACCCCAACTTGGAAAAATTTAAGACCAAGGTAAGGCGGGTTTGACATTGAGTTGGGTTGCAAGGATACCCTTGAGTTAACAAAAAAGATTCCATACTTTTGTATCGTCAGAATGTAAGACCCATTGCGGGTTGTTGCATACATCCCTAGGGGACTAGTATTGCCCCAATATGATTCCCCCTCTCGACTCCAACTTGACATAATGTAAGACTAATATAAGATAGGTTGGGAATTGGGTCGAATCATGAGGATACCCCTGAGTCAAACAAGAAGAAGAGAAGTTCCTACTTTTTTATCATCTTTGAAATGAGCTTGGATTGGAATATTTTGATTAATTAGATTTTAGTGTATTTGTTGATGAATACACCAAAAATTCATTTGTATTATGTAACATAGATTTTTTCTCCTCTGTGTTATGAATCAAAGATGCCTTACAAGAATTTCTATCCTCCTTCATGATATTTGCATAACACTATTACAAAGGGGAAGAAAGGTGTATTATGGAAACAACCCAAAACTAAAGAGGGATGGAAAAGAATGAACCAAAATAGGTAAAACCAAGGAATTCTTTGTCATAAGATTGAAATCTAGAAACCATGACTTCACCAGTCAAAATCATTTTTTAAATTTTATTTCCCCATATGCCTTTCTATTTTTTATTTGTTATCTATTTTTCTCATCCTTAAATATCTATTTGTTTTATCCTCTCCATCTATCTTTTTTCTTTTTCTTTCATTTATTTGTTTTAATCCCTCATAAAGGTGGTCTTGGTCCATGAAATCCTAAACCAAATCACCATTTCCATATTAGCTAGGGATTTGATTAAAGTTTGGAGATTCAAGAAAATAAATTTGTTTATGTGCAATATAGAGGTCATGACCATATTGTGTAAGGAAGCCAACTATCAAATGACTCAACGCTAGGTCCCTAAGGAAAAGAACATCAGAATTGAGGGTTCAGTTAGAATTGGTGTCTTTCTTGCTTTCCATTAATGAAATCCTTTATAAGCACCTCCCAAATTCTTTCATCCTTGCCATCACAGAGTTCAAATGAGATCCATCATGGGAATCAAAAATAACACAGGAAGATGGTTAAGGGGCAACAATATTGGAGCTAGAGCATTTGGCACAATTAGCCTTGTCATCCACAACTCTAATGACGAGCTCTTCATAGTAAAGTCCATGGAAACAGACTCCATTTCTTGATTGAAAAATGAAATACAACATTCTTAAGTCTTTGGACTCTCCACACATTGTGCCCTTCCAGAAGAAGGAAAATAGCACTAAGAATAGTGTGGGGGTGTGTAATTTGATTTTTGCATCGTATTTCTATTAATTACATGAGCCTTTTTTTCAGCATAAAACATGTTTTTATCTACGACAGGCCACATGAGAAGTGAAAACTTTGTTCATTGGGCAGGTGCATGAAGATGGGTCACCAATTTGTGGCCAATTTACTTTTTCATCCTGAAATAGCAAAAACGTGAGCACATTATAGGAAAACACGCTCGCATCATGGCTTGGTAATGATCGAGCCTACGATTGGTCATTACCAAGCCATAACACGAGCGTGTTATAGTAAAATGTGCTCGTATTATGGCTCAGTAATGACCGAGCCTAGGATCAATCATTACTAATCCATAATGCGAGTGTGTTATAACGCGTTCAGATTATGGTTTAAATTTAAAAAAAAAAATACATTTTGAATTTAAAAAATGTGCAATTTTAGAAATCAAAAAAATATTTCCAAAATGTGAGTGCGTTATAATTCAAGCATGTTATAATGCGCTCAAATTTTAGTCTACAATAATTTTTTTTTTCTCTTTTTATTGTTTCTTTCTTCTTGTTATCTTTTAGGGAAACTATATACATGAAATAAAAATTGAAGTATAAGTTGAAATTTACATATGGACATTTACTTTCTTATACTTAAGCTATATTTCATGTATATAGGCAGAATATTTGAGAGTGGTTTCAGATCTCTAGGAGTTATAATCCAAATTCTAGGTTTTGGAATATCTTAAAAAATTTAGACTTAGTCAAATTTCAGTAATCAACATGTCAAATTTCAGTAATCAAGAGGGCAAATTTTAGTAGTCAACAATTTGTATCATCTTTCTCTCTCTCTCCCCTTCTTTCTACTCTCTATCTCTCCACTCCCTCTCTCTCCCTTCCTCCGTTTATGCCCTCTCTCTCTCACACACACCCCTTTATCTCCTCCCTACATCTACCTCCCTCCCTCGCCTCTCTACTTCTCTATATATCTTCTCTCTCTACATCTCCTTCCCTCTCTACTTATCTTTATCTCCCCTCTCTCTCTCTTTACCCACCTCTCCCCCCATCACTTTGTATCTCACCTATGTCTCCCTCCCTACCTCTTTCCCTCTCTAATCTCTATCTCTCCTCTCCCTCCCTTTACCTACATCTCTCTCACTCTCTATCCCTCTTTATCCCTCTCTTCCCCCTCTTCTCTCTAACTCTCTCCCTCTCTCCTCTCACTCTCTCCTCTCTATCTCACCACTCTCTCTCTCTATATCTCTCTCTCTCTCTCTCACAAACCTCTGTCTTCCTCCCTCCTTCACTCTCTACTTCTCTCTATCTCTCCTCTCCCTCCCTCTCTCGACCTCCCCCTCCCTCTCATTTTTTTTGTCTCTCCTCCCAATTTCTCTCACTATTTTCTCTCCTCTCCCTCCCTCTCTCAACTTCACCTTCCCTCTCATTATTTTTGTCTCTCCTCCCAATCTCTCTCACTAATGTCTCTCCCTCCCTCCCCCTCCTTCTCTCTCAATTGCTCCTTTTCTCTATCTCACCATTCTCTCACTCACACACTCACACACCTATATCTCCCTCCCTACCTCTCCCTCCCTCCCTCCCCTCTCTACTCTCTATCTCTCCTCTCTTTCCCTCTCTATACCTACCTCTCCCTCCATCACTCTCTCTCCATCCCTCTCTACTCTCTATCTCTCCTCTCCCTTCCTCTACCTACCTCTCTCTGTATCTCCATCCCTCTCTTTCTCTCTCACTCTCTCCTCTCTATCTCACCACTATCTCTATCCCTACCTCTCACTCCCTCCTCTCTAAATCACCATTTTCTCTCTCCCACTTTCCCTCCTTCCCTCTCACTCCCTCCTCTCAAAATCACCATTCTCTCTATCCCACTTTCCCTCCTTTCCTCTTTCTATCTCACCTATCCCTTTCTACCTCTCCCTCACTCCAATTTCCCTCTCTCTCTTTATCTCTCTTTCTCATCCTCTCCTTACCTCTCAAATCTTTATCTCACCACTCCCTCTCCATCTTACTCTCCCTCCTATCCCTCCCTCTCTACCTACCTCTCCTTCCCTCTCTACCTACCTCTCCCTCCACTACCTACCACTCTCTCTACCTCTCTCTCTCCCTCCCCTCACTTTATCTCTTACTCTATCCTTCCCTCTCTACTCTCTCCTTCCCTCTCTACTCCCTATCTCTCCTCCCTTCCCTCTCTACTCTCTTTCTCTCTTTCCCCCTTCCTCTCTCCCCTCATTTTCTCTCCTCTCACTCTCTCTCCCTCTCATATGCACTCACCTCTATCTCCTCCTTTCCTCTCCCTCCATCCAACCACTCTCTACTTCTCTTTATCTATCATCTCTCACTACAGCTCATTCCCTCTCTATTTATCTTTATCTCCCCTCTCCCTCTCTTTACCTACCTCTCCCTCCATCACTCTATATCTCAATTGTGTCTCCTCCCTACCTATTTCCATCTCGACTCTCTATCTCTCCTCTCCCTCCCACCACCACCTCTCTCAATATCTACCCCCCTCTCTCTCTCTCTCATACACACACACACACACTCACCTCTATCTCCTCCCTACTTGTTCCTCCCTCCCCTCTCTACTTCTCTCTATCTCTCCTCTATCTACATCTCCTTCCCTCTCTACCTATATTTATCTCCATTCTCCCTTCGTTTACCTACCTCTCCCTTTATCACTCTATATCTCACCTATGTTTCCCTACCTACCTAGGGTTGAGGGATTAGGGTTGAGGGTTGAGAATTGAGGGTTGATGGTTTAATATATAGGGTAAAGTGTAGAGGGTAGAGGGTAGAGGGTAGAGAGTTTAAGGTTTAAGGGTTGAGAGGGTATAGGGTTGAGGGTCCAATGTATAGGGTAAAGGGTATAGGGGTTGAGGGATTAGGGTTTAAGGGTTGAGGGTTGAGGGTTTAAGGGTTGAGGGTTTAGGGATTAGGGTAGAGAGTTTACTTTAGTTTAAGGGTTTAAGGGTTGAGGGTAGAGGGTTTAAGGGTTAAGGGTTAATGGTTTAGGGTTGAGTGTTTAAGGGTTTAAGGGTTGAGGGTATAGGGTTAATGGATTATGGAAGAGAGGGAGGGAGGGAGGGAGATATTGAGGTATACGTGAGATAGAGATAAGTGGAGAAGAGGAAGGAGGGATAGAGATAGATGAGGGTTGAAGATCCAATGTATAAGGTACAGGGTTAAGGGTAGAGGGGAGAGATATAGAGGGAGTGAGTGAGACAAAGATACCTGAGAGAGGGAGGGGGTGGAAGGGAGATACTTGAGAGGGAGAGGTAGGGAGTGGGAGAGAGATAGGAGGAGGGGGGTTAAGGGTAGAGGGTTTAAGGGCTAAGGGTTTACATTTTATGGTTAAGGGTAGAGGGGAGAGAAATAGAGGGAGTGATTGAGAGAGAGAGAGAGAGAGAGAGAGAGAGAGAGACCTAAGAGAGGGAGAGGAGGTAGTAGGGAGAGGGTTGAGAGGGAGAGGGGGAGAGTGGGAGAGAGATAGAGGGAGGGAGGGTTAAGGGTAGAGGGTTAAGGGTTTAAGAGGTTAGGGTTTAAGAGTTAAGGGTATAGGATAGAGGGTTTAGAGTAGAGGGGAGAGAGATAGACGGAGTGAGTGAGTGAGAGAAATTTGAGAGAGGGAGAGAAGGTAGGAGGGAGAGACTTGAGAGAGAGAGAGGGTTGAGAGAGAGGGGGAGAGTGGGAGAGAGATAGAGGGAGGGAGGGTTAAGGGTAGAGGGTATAGGGTAGAGAGTTTAAGGGTTAAGGGTTTAAGGTTAAGGGTAAATTTTTAAGGGTTTAAGAGTTAAGGGTATAGGGTAGAGGTTTTAGAGCAGAGGGGAGAGAGATAGAGGGAGTGAGTGAGTGAGAGAGAAACTTGAGAGAGGGGGAGGACGTAGGAGGGAGAGACTTGAGAGATAGAGGGAGAGAGCAGGAGAGAGATAGATGGAGGCAGGGTTAAGGGTAGAGGGTAGAGGGTTTAAAGGTTTAGGTTTTAAAGGTTAAGGGTTTAGGGTTTAGGCTTAAGGGTAGAGGGGAGAGAGATAGAGAGAGTGCCTGAGAGAGAGATACCTAAGAGAGGGAGAGGATTGAGAGAGAGATAGGGAGGGAGGGAGTGGGAGAGAGATAGAGGGAGGGTTAAGGGTATAGGGTAGAGGGTTTAAGGGTTAAGGGTAGAGTGTTAAGCATTAAGAGTAGAGGGGAGAGAGATAGAGGGAGTGAGAGAGAGAGACTTGAGAGAGGGAGAGGGGGTAAGAGGGAGAGACTTCATAGAGAGAGAGGGAGGGAGTGGGAGAGAGATAGAGGGAGGGAGGGTTAAGGGTAGATGGTAGAGGGTTTAAGGGTTTAGTGTTTAAGGGTTAAGGGTAGAGGGGAGAGAGATAGAGGGAGTGACTAAGAGAGAGAAACTTAAAACAGGTAGAGGGGGTAGGAGGGAGAGATTTAAGAGAGAGATAGAGTGGGAGAGAGATAGAGTGTAGAGGGTAGAGGGTTTAAGGTTTAAGGGTAGAGGGTTAAGGGTTGGGGGTAGAGTGGAGAGAGATAGGAGTGAGTGAGAGAGACCTAAGAGAGGGAGAGGGGGTAGGAGGGGGAGAATTGAGAGAGAGAGATAGAGAGAGATATGGAGGGAGTGGGAGAGAGGTAGAGTGTAGAGGGTTTAAGGGTTAAGGGTTAAGGGCAGAGGGGAGAGATAGAGGGAGTGAGTGGGAGAGAGGGAGGGAGTGGGAGAGAGATAGAGGGTAGAGAGTTAAGGGTAGAGGGTAGATGGTAGAGAGTTAAGGGTAGAGGGGAGATAGATAGGAGAGAGTGAGTGAGAGAGAGACTTGAGAGAGGGAGAGCGGGTAGGAGGGAGAGACTTGAGAGAGAGAGAGGGAGAGGGAGGGATGGAGTTGGAGACGACAGAGGGTAGAAGGGTTAAGGATTTAGGACAAGAGTAGAGGGTAGATAGATAGAGGGAGTGAGTGAGAGAGAGAGACCTGAGAGAGAGGAGAGGGGGTAGGAGGGAGAGACTTGAGAGAGAGAGGAGTGGGAGAGAGATAGAGGGTAGATGGGTAAGGGTAGAGGGTAGAGTGTTTAAGGGTTTAGGGTTTAAGGGCTAAGGGTTTAGGGTTTAGGGTTAAGGGTAGAGAGGAGAGAGATAGGTGGAGTGAGTGAGAGAGAGGGAGAGAATGTGAGAGAGATAGAGGGTAGAGGGTAGAGGTTAAGGGTTAAGGGTAGAGGGGAGATAGATAAAATGAGTGAGTGAGTGGGAGAGAGATGTGAGAGAGGGAGAGGGGTAGGAGGGAGATAATTGAGAGAGAGGTAGGGAGCGAGTGAGTGGGAGACAAATAGAGGGTTAAGCGTAGATGGTAGGTATAGGTTTTAAGGGATAAGGTTTTAGGGTGTAGGGTTAAGGGTAGAGGGGAGAGAGATAGAGGGAGTGAGTGAGTGAGAGAGGCCTGAGAGGGTGATGGGGTAGGAGGGAGAGTCTTGGGAGAGAGAGGGGGTATGAGGGAGATTCTTTATATCTCCCTTCCCCCCCTCTCTCTCTCTCTCTCCTATCTCTCTCCCCTCCTACCCACTCTCCATCTCTCAAGTCTTTCTCTCTCTCTCTCACTCCTATCTCTCTCCCCTCTACCCTTAACCCTTAAACCCTCTACCCTCTACCATTAACCCTCTATCCTCTATCTATCTCCCACTCCCTCTCTCTCTCTCAAATCTCTCCCTCCTACCCCCTCTCCCTCTCTTAGGTATCTCTCTCTCGCTATCACTCCCTATATCTCTCTCCCCTCTACCCTTAACCATAAACCCTTAACCCTTAAACACCTACCCTCTACCATCTACCCTCAACCCTCCCTCCCTCTATCTCTCTCCCACTCCCTCCCTCTCTCTCTCAAGTCTCTCCCTCTCTTAGGTCTCTCTCTCCCCTCTCCCCTTAACCCTTAAACCCTTAACCCTCTACCCTTAAACCCTTAAACCCTCTACCCTCTACCCTTTATCTCTCTCCTTGTTCCTCCCTCTCTCTCTCTCTCTCTTCAAGTCTCTCCCTCATACCCCCTCTCCCTCTCTTAAGTCTCTCTCTCTCTCTCTCCTTCTATCTCTCTCCCCTCTACCCTTGAACCCTCTACCCTAGCTTGCAAATTTGGTGAAATTGGCAATGTAGTGGCCTATTTGAAAAAATGGGTCCAAGAAATGGGGTCTCTCGATGATGTAAATCACTGGGAGATCCCATTTATCGGACCCATTTTTTCAAATAGGCCAAGTTAGATTGCCAATTTCATCGAATTGGCAAGCTAGTGGGTCGTCTACCTTCTAATCTTAAACCTCTACCATATATCTCTCTCCCACTCACTCCCTCTCTCTCTCTCAAGTCCCTACCTCCCACTCCCTCTCCCTCTCTTAGATCTCTCCCTCTCTCACTCACTCCCTCTACCCTTAACCTTAAACCCTTAAACCCAAAACCCTCTATTTCTATCAAGTCTCTCCCTCCTACCCCCTCTCCCTCTCTCAAGTCTCTCTCACTCACCCACTCCTATATCTCTCCCCTCTACCCTTAACCATCTACCATCTACCCTTAACCCTCAAAACCCTCTACCCTCTATCCTCTCTCTTTTTCTGTCAAGTCTCTCCCTCCTACCCCCTCTCCCTCTCTAAAGTCTCTCTCTCACACTCACTCACTCACTCCTTCTATCTATCTCCACTATACCCTTAACCCTTAACCCTCTACCCTTAAACCTTAAACCCTCTACCCTAGCTTTCCATTTCGGTGAAGTTGGGAATGTAGTGGCCTGTTTGAAAAAATGGGTCCAAGAAATGGGGTCTCTCAATGATTTACATCATTGGGAGACCCCATTTTTTTAAATAGGCAAGTTAGATTGCTAATTTTACCAAATTACCAAATGAGTGGGCCCACTGGCTTGCCAGTTCAGTGAAATTAGCAATGTAGTGGCGTGTTTGAAAAAATGGGTCCAAGAAATGAGGTCTCGCGATGATGTCAATCACCGGGAGACCCCATTTCTTGGACCCATTTTTTTCAAATAGGGAAAGTTAGGTTGCCAATTTCACCAAATTGGCAAGCTAGTGGGCCCACTAGCTTGCCAATTTAATGAAATTGGAAATGTAGTGACATGTTTGAAAAAATGGGTCCAAGAAATGGGGTCTACCGATGATTTACATCACCCAGAGACCCCATTTTTTCAAATAGGCAAGTTAGGTTGCCAATTTCATCGAATTGTCAAGTTAGTGGGCCCATGGGCTTACCAATTTGGTGAAATTGGTAATGTAGTGGCGTGCTTTAAAAAAATGGGTCCAAGAAATGGGGTCTCTTGATCACTGAGAGACCCCATTTCTTGGCCCATTTTTTCAAATAGGTCAATTTAGGTTGCCAATTTCACTAAATTGGCAAGCTAGTGGGCCCAGTGGCTTGCTAATTCTGTGAAATTGGAAATGTAGTGGCCTGTTTGAAAAAATGGGTACAAGAAATGGGCCGGTGATTTTCATCATTGGGAGGCCCCATTTCTTGGACCTAGTTTTTCAATCAAGCAAATTAGGTTGCTAATTTCACCAAATTGCTAAGCTAGTGGGTCCACTAGCTTGCCAATTCGATGAAATTGGCAATGTAGTGTCCTGTTTGAAAAAATGGGTCCAAAAAATGGGGTCTCCACTGGGAGACCCCATTTCTTGGACTCTTTTTTTCAAACAGGCAAGTTAGGATTCCAATTTCACTAAATTACCAAGCTAGTGGGCCCATTGCCTTGCCAATTCGGTGAAATCAGTAATTTAGTGGCCTATCTTGAGAAAATTGGTTCAAGAAATGGGGTCTTCCAATGATGTAGATCATCGAGAGACCCCATTTCTTGGACCCATTTTTTCAAACACGACAAGTTAGGTTACAAATTTGACTAAATTGGCAAGCTAGTGGGCCCACTAGCTTGCCAATTTAGTGAAATATGCAATGTAGTGGCCTGTTTGAAAAAATGGGTCCAAGAAATGGGGTCTCTCGATGATTTACTTAGACCCATTTTTTCAAATAGGGCAAGTTAGGTTGTCAATTTCACCAAATTGGTAAGCTAGTGGGCACACTGACTTGCCAATTTAGTGAAATTGGCAATGCAATGGCCTATTTGAAAAAATGGGTCCAAGAAATGGGGTCTCTCGGTGATGTAACAGGTAAGTTAGGTTGTCAATTTCACCGAATTGCCAAGCCAGTGGGCCCACTAGCTTACCAATTCAGTGAAATTGATAATGTAGTGGCATGTTTTGAAAAAATAGGTTCAAGAAATGGGGTCTCCTAGTGATGTAAATCACTGAGAGACCCCATTTCTTGGACCCATTTTTTCAAATAGGGCAAGTTAGGTTGTCAATTTCACCCTCTCTTAGCTCTCTCTCTCTCTCTCTCTCCCCTAAACCCTAATCCCTAATCCCTATACTCTATAAACTTAACCTTAAACCTTCAACCCAATATCCTCAACCCTATACCTAATATCCTAAATCCTAATCCCTATACCCTATAAACTTAACCTTATACCTTCAACCCTATACCTTAAACCATAAACCCTACACCCTCAATCCTCATCCTTATACCCTATACCCTAAACCCTAAACATTATCCACGAACCTTTAACCCTATAACTAAACACTAAATCCTACATTAAACCTTGTACCCTAAACCTTGAACCTTAAACCCTCAACCCTAAACCCAATACCCTCAACCCTATTCCCAATATCCTAAACCCTAATCCCTAATCCCTATACCCTATACACTTAACCCTACACTCCGAACCTTGAACACTATACCTCAACCCTACACCTTCAACCCTCATCCCTATACCCTATACCCTCAACCTTATAACCTAAGCCCTAAACATCATCCCCCAACCCTATACTTAAACCCTAAACCCTACATTCAACCTTATACACTAAACCCTAAACCTTGAACCTCAATCTTAAACCCAATACCCTCAACCCTATACCCATTATTCTAAACCCTAATCCCTATACCCTATACACTTAGCCCTATACCCTCAACCTTGAACACTATCCCTCAACCCTCAAATCTATACCTTAAACCCTAAACTCTACACCCTCAAGCCTCTTCTCTATACCCTACACCCTCAACCTTATACCCTAAACCATAAACATTATCCCTCAACCCTATACTTAAACGAAAAACCTTACACTCTCAAGCCTTAACCCTATAGCTTATACCCGTAACCCTACACCCTAAATCCTAGTCCCTATACCCTATACACTTAACCTCATACCCTCAACCCTGAACATTATACTTCAACCCTCAACGCTCAAACTTGTACATAAATCCTAAACCCTAAACCATCAACCCTAATCCTAATATCCTCAACCCAATACCCTCAACTATATACCCAATATCCTAAACCATAATCCATATACCCTATACACTTAACCTTATACCCTCAACCCTAAACACTATCCCTCAACCCTCAACCCTATACCTTAAACCCTAAACCCTAAACCCTCATCCCTCATCCCTATACCCTATACCCTCAACTTTATACCTAATATCCTAAACCCTAAACCCTATACCTTAAACACTAAACGTTACACCCTCAACCCTCATAGGGGAGAGAGAGAGAGAGAGGTTGGGGGGGAAAGAGGAGATAAAGATAAGTAGAGAGGGAAGGAGAGGTAGAGAGACATGAGAGATAAAGAGTAGATAAGGAAGGAAAAATCGAGGGAGAGGTATGGAGGGAGAGAGAGGGAGGTGAGAGAGGGAGGTGAGAGAGAGGTGAGATAGATAGCAATAAAGAGAGTGTGGTAGGGAGTGATAGAGGGATATGCAGGTAGAGAGGGATATGTGAGATAGAGAGAAGTAGAAAGAGATAATGATAGAGGGAAGGAGGCAGGGTGGGTGAGAGAGGGGAGGAAGGGAGAGGTAAAGAGGGATATGTGAGATAAAGATAAGTAGAGAGAGAATGGTGACATATAGAGAAAGAAAGAGTTATAGAGAGGGAAAGATAGAATGGTGAGATAAAGAGGAGAGAGTGAGAGAGAAAGAGGGTGCGGGAGGAGTGAGAGAGCGAGAGAGGTATGGAGAGGAGAGATATAGAGTAGATAGGGGAAAAGGTAGGGAGAGAGACATATAGTGAGAGAGAGAGGGCTAGGGGAGATAAAGATAATTAGAGAAAGGAGAGGTAGAGAGAAGTAGAGAGAGAATAAGGGAGGGAGAGAAGTGAGATAGAGAGGTGTAGAGAGAGTGGTAGGGAGTGATGGAGGGAGAGGTAGGTAGAAAGGGATTAGGGAGATAGAGAGAAGTAGATAGAGATAGGTGAGATAGAGAGAAGTAGAGAGAGATAGAGATAGAGGGAAGGAGGGAGGGTGGGTGAGAGAGGGGAGGAAGGGAGAGGTAAAGATGGATAGGTGAGATAAAGATATGTAGAGAGAGAATGGTGACATATAGAGAAGTAGAGAATTACAAAAAGGGAAAGAGATAATTGTGAGATAAAGAGGAGAGAGAGAGAGAGAAAGAGGGTGAGGGAGGAGTGAGAGAGAGAGAGAGAGGTAGAGGGAGGGAGAGGAGAGATAGAGAGTAGTTAGGGGAAAAGGTAGAGAGGGAGACATCTAGTGAGAGAGAGAGAGGGGTAGGGGAGATAAAGATAATTAGAGAGAGAAGGAGAGGTAGGTAGAGAGGGATTAGGGAGGTAGAGACTAGAGAGGGAAGGAGAGGGAGAGGTATGGATGCAGAGAGTGTGAGGTGAGATAGAGAGTAATAGAGAGAGAGTGGTAGGTTGTGATGGATGGAGAGCTAGGTAGAGAGGGAGAGAGGAGATATAGATAAGTAGAGAGGGAGGGAGAAAGGGAGGGAGATGTAGTGAGGGAGAGAGAAATAGAGAGTGGTGGAAGGAGAGGTAGGTAGAGAGCGGGAGAGAGGAGATAAAGATAATTAGAGATGGAAGGAGAGGTAGAGATAGGCGAGTTAGAGAGAAGTAGAGAGGGAATGAGGGAGGGAGAGGTAGGGAGGGAGATAAAGGTGATATAGAGAGGTGTAGAGAGAGAGTTGTAAGGTTTGATGGATGTAGAGGTAGGTAGAGAGAGGGATTGGGAGATAGAGAGTAGATAGGGAAGAAGAGAGGGAGAGAGAAGTATGGAGGGAGAGAGAGGGAGGTGAGAGAGAGGTTAGGTAGAGAGAAATAGAGAAAGTGGTAGGGAGTGATGGAGGGAGAGATAGGTAGGTAGAGAGAGAGAGATGGAGGGAGAGGTAGGTAGGTAGAGAGAGAGAGATGGAGGGAGGGAGATAGAGATAAGTAGAGGGAAGGAGGGAGGGAGGGATAGAGAAGTAAGGTAGAGAGAATTAGAGTGTAAAGGAGAGAGAGATAGAGAGAGAGAGAGAGAGAGAATTCTTGAGATCAAGGGAGATAGAGTCAAAAAAAGAGATAAGGATAGTGAGAGAGAGGTCTAGAGTTTAAGGGATAAAAATGAGTGAGATAGAGAGAGAAATAATACAATTTTTTGATTATTGAAATTTGACCTCTTGATTATTGAAATTTGACTAAGTTTGAAATTTGTGAGATCTTCCAAAAACTAGAAGAGAGAGAGGGGAGAGAGGGAGGAAGGGAGAGGGAGAGGGAGTGGAGAGATAGAGAGTAGAGAGAAGGAGAGAGTGAGAGAGAAAGATGATATAACTTGTTGACTACTAAAATTTGACCTCTTGATTACTGAAATTTGACATGCTGATTACTGAAATTTGACATGCTGATTACTGAAATTTGACTAAATCTAAATTTTTTAAGATCTTCCAAAAACTAGAATTTGCATTATAACTCCTAGAGATCTGAAACCACTCTAAAACATCATGCCTATATACATGAAATATAACTTAAAGTATAAGAAAATAAATGTCCATATGTAAATGCTAACTTATACTTAAATGTTTATTTCATGTATATAGTTTCCCTGAAAGATAGCAAGAAGAAAGAGATAAGAAAAAGAGAAGAAACAAAAATCAATGTAGACCATATAACGCACTCACATTTTGTCAATGCATCCACAAAACACAAAAAATGCATTCACAAAACATGTCAAAACTGAAATATAACGCGAGTGCATTATAACGCGCTCGTGCTATATATTGCTTTGAGAATCCCCAAGCCTTAGGATTCATATTTGCCTTGGAATACCAACCCAAAGGCTTGGAGGGCATTCTCAACACCCAGAGATGTGTTTTTGTAAATTCTATAATTTTTCACATAATCGGGTTTATGCTCATTGTCAGGATTGCATGTAGTTCAATATCAAAAAAATCGAACAGACGGGTAATGTTGGGTTCTCTCTTAGCTATCCAACGATGTAATGTTTTTCACTTTCTGACAATGTTAAGCCTTTCATCCATAATTTATTTTATTTGTATGTCTCTTTTTTGACAAAAAACAGTGTTTGGTGTTTTTTTCATTATAAATTAACCGTTCATCAAAATTTCAGATAAATTACATTTTTAGAACCTAGACTCCATTCTACAAATTTAAAAAAATAAAATAAAATAAACTCAATTACTCTCCAAAATTTTTAGAGAGAGCATGGCCAAAATTTTGCTTTTCAGGAAGTGTCCTTTTTGAAAATTAGTTAAAAATCAAATATTCATTAAAAAATTATTAGAAAAAAACGTGCATCAACTACATATTGTTAGCTAACTTCTGACTATTGTGATTTCAAAAATACTAAAAAAAAGTTCATCGTACGAGGGTCGTACAAGAGTTGCTATGTTATGTTTTTTTGACAAAAACAACACTAATTTGTGTACGTCCCTCCTTTGAACCCCTTAATCTCAACCATTTTAAAAATAAATTAGTAGTTTAGAAAGTAGACTCAAAACACTTTGATCCTTGTTTTTGTTCCATCTCAAAATTTTGAGTGTAACTATCCTAGATTTCATGTCCAAGGTCAGTATTTCCTAATTTTAGAAAAAAGTTGTCCACTTATGTCCCCTTTTTGGGAACCATCTTTGTGCACTTATCCCATTGGAAAGTGGAAGAGGTTAAATTTTATATTTGTAGGCATATTTCTCGATTGCAGACCACTTTTCTTCCTCTTCATAGGAAGAATTTGTTGCAAGTCATTTCATTGTTTATGTTTCAATCTTGAGAAGGCACGATTTTCCTTCCTAAGCATGCAAATTCTCTCTGTTGTGTAGGCATCATGGTTCCTCTGTAGTAGGAGGCTTTTTATTTGCTAGCCCCGTGTTTTCTAATTGTTCATGGGAAATCTTTTCTTTTTGCATGAAATGGATCTTTTCTTAGTTGTAGGTTTTTAAATTTTAGAATCTAAAATTAGTCAAAAAGAGGGGGATTTTTTTTAATAAGTTTGTTGGCTACTGATGATTGAGAGCCATCTTGTACAACATTTATTTTCTTTTGGCCATGGTTATTCTCATTGTTTGGTTAATTATGTTTTAATTTAATTTCTACAACTTCCCCTCTCTTCAAGCTTCTTGTTTAATGATTGATTAGTGAGTATTTATTGAAAGAATTGATCCAAAACGTCATTGTAAAATATTCTTTTTATTGTTCTATTTTTTATTCTTGAGTATTTTGTCATTTGGATTGATTTAAGTATTTTTTGTTGGGATTGAGAAAAATCTCAAAAAAAAAATGTATCGTAATCATATTCAATATACATTTTAAGAGTAAATAATTTATATGGATTCGACATAACTCTATTTTTGTGGCTTCTTAAAAAATCTGATTGCATTACTGTTACATGTCATAGGTAAAATGTATCCTCTTTTCACATTTGATCATAGGTAATTCATCCATCTCATCTCCACAGTTAAATCTTATTCCTTTATTGATTAATTGATGAATTAAAATAGTGTAAAGGCCCAAAAGTATTTTGGTAATCAATTAATTCTAAAAAAAACCTAGAATGTAAAAATTATAACTTAGTTTAATTTTAGAATAAAATCTAATTAAGATATTAAGATCGTTTTTATATATTCATTTATATGATGTAAAATTTTTATGCATTTTAGAAATTAGAATTTAGTTTAATTTTATAATAAAATTATAATTTAGTTTAATTTTAGAATAAAATCTAATTGAGATTGTTTCTATATTTATTTATCTGTTGCAAACATTTTATGAATTTTAGAAATTAGAAATTAGTTTAATTTTAGAATGAAATCTGTTTTACAAATATTGTGATGATTTGATTATTTATGATTTTTTTGAATTTTATTGTTTAGTATAATTTTGAAAATGAAATGATTTGGGTGCAATTAAAAAGCTAGACTTGTAGTTTTGAGAGATTATTTCTATATATATTTATATGCTCTAAACATTTTATGAGTTTTAGAAATTAGAATTTAATTTAAGTTTAGAATGAAATCTAAGTTTTATAGGTAACACCCCTATGTTTTGCTTTTATGTTTAGATTACGATGCTTTATTATTTTGATCACTATTTATAGAGCGATGTGGATTATATGTTATGATTTGATCATTCTCTATTTTGATGTTATTATTTTGACATGTCTTGATTAGCATAATGATTATTTGGAATAACATGGTTATTTGCACAAGTAGATTATATATGTTAGAATTGTCAGTTTTGTGATAGTGTATTGGTGAAGGGGACAAAATTGCATCACTCGCTTGTGAGCGCCCTGCGATTCCGCGATTTCCTCTTCACGGTGTGTTTTATTATGATGTTTATATACATGTTCTATTATGCCTTGTTCACATGTTTGCAGGTATAGGACATCGACTCCACCTAGCTTCAAAAGTTTGAGCGTGTCCATTGCCCAACAAAAATGTTGATTGGGAGATAATAGCTAGGATCCCCATGTCAAGCTTTTACCCTAGTCTCAGTGTCTCGTCGGATCCAGTCAATTTTACTTGTTAAAATTTGTTTATTATTGCTTTGATTTATTGTGTTAAAATGCTTAAAAATGGAATTTAAAGGATTTAATTATTTTAAGTTGATTATTAAATTAATCTTATTTTAATGTTAGAAATGGTAAATTAATGAATTAATAAATTTATTTTAATTGGTAAATAATATAATTTTAAGATTATATTATTTATTAATTAAATAAATTAGATTAATTAAGTTAAATTTGAAAGGGGAAATATTTTGTAATTATTAAAAGTTTTTAATTTTAAATTATGGAAGAATTTATGCAAATGGGTTGTTAGAGATATTTTGTGATTTTTTTAACATGTGTTAGAAGAATTAATGAGTTTGTTGGAAATTGATTCACGAGGTGAAGATTGTGGCTTTGACGAAAGAAGTTGGAAGCTTCTTCACGCAGAAGCACGATGATATTTTTGGTGTGTTGGGAAATTGATTTAAAAAGGGTTTTCTGTGATTTGCTAGTGTTCTGGACGATTTTTTGAAGAATTGTTATAGAAAGAGATTTTGTGTTCTTGAAAATTTAGAAAAATTTGTTCTCGGGAATTTTTGTTGTGTTTGGGAAATTGTTTTATTCTGAAGGAAGCTATTGACTATCTTGAAAAATTGCTTGGATCTGTGGAGGAGGCGCTACTTCAAATTTACAAATTCATAGACATTGGACTACAGGTTCATTCTTGAGATTTTGTTAAGTTTTAAATTGAAAGCTTCTAGTTTAGATTTAAATTTCCCTGTAGGATAAATTACTCTAGATTGAAATTCTCTAGGAAAACTTTAGCAAAATTGTAAATTGGTATTATAGTGAATTTAGGGGAACCGAAAAGGAAACACTTAGGGATTTGGAAGAAATTTAGTTTATGTAGGAATTTTTTTCCTGTAGGTTTGAAGGTTCTCGAAAATTTTGTCTAAAATTAATTTGTGAGAAATTGTATTACTCTTTCTTCCTAAGTTCTTGTCTGGGCAAAATTTAAAGATTCCCCTATTTTTTATTATGAAAAAATTCGTCTGTATTTCTTGTATGTTGGGTTTTCGAATGTATTTGAAAAAAGATTTCTTGTAGCTGATTTTTTTGGAATTTTTTTCCCCAATTAAACTATTGTTTTGAAATTCCTTAAATATATATATATGTTTATTATATATACATATATGTGTATATATATTATATATATACACATACACATACACATATATACAAAATATGTATATATTAATTTATGTATATCTTTCTTTATGCAAAAGTTTGTATTGGGGAAATTGCCATACACTTATTAATTTAGCATAGGGTTTTAAATTTTTGTTTTAAAGAATTTTCATTAAAGATTATGGGGCCGATGACTACCCTAGTCATCCCCCATGGAAGGGGGAGTCGATGGTGAAACCTGTCGGCGCCCCAATCCATGGGAGCTGACTATGGTAACAGTCGATGACCTTGGTATTATCGTTGACATTTCCTTTGAAAGGAACACAACCAATATATATGGATTTTGAAATTTATGCGTACCTTGTAAATATGTATCATTCGACGTATGTATATTATGAATTTTGATTTAGTATTTAAGATATAAATATTTGAATATATAATATATATGTATATTATATATATACACATATTTTTTTTGGTCAGTAATAATAGTCTTATATTAATATATAAAAGAAGATTACATCGAATAGTCTATCAATCCAAAACAACAAAACCTGGCATCTTAACATGCCATAAAACCATGAAGGTCATCTCCAAAGATATTATAATTACATTCAAAACACCCAAAACACCCAAAACCCATTAAGTAACCTTCGACCTTATTTCTATATTGAAACTATCTACATAAACCACTACACCAGCAGACATTAACGACCATCAGAAACCATCAAAAACTACCTAGAGCCTACTCCATTTAAAAATGATTGCATGCAAGAAATATTCAACTTGGGTCAAGCTTGTCTTGGTCGCTGTCGTGCTTTCCAAGCCTTCACTGCGTCTTCTCATAGTTCCATTGTTGAATGGCCTACTAGTCTCTCCTGCTCCATGAGTTTTTGAGCTTCCCACCCATGATGAGCTTCCTCCTGACAGTGCTCATTGAATCTCCCTTCTGGCCAACAAATAAAAAATAGGCACCCATCTACTGCGAATAGCTCCGCTATGTCCTCGTCCATTACTCCTTTGTTGTCATCTATCCCCACTCCTGGCAAACACCACTCCAGAATCGATTCCAGGCCTCCTAGGAAATCTTCATGAACTAGGAGTTTCATTACTCTACGAATCAACACAACATCCTCACCCAAATCTAAGCCCCAAGTAGCGATGAGTGAATAAATATCTTGGTTTGTTTGATACCTGTGCTGCAGGTTTCCAAATTTCTTGCCCAAAATCATTTTGATACATTTTCTCAGCCTGCTATCCTCTACCAGAAACAATCCCAGTAGCCTCTTTTTTACGCCTCTCCAAAGAACGGTCGTAGCTGACGTTTTGAATGGAATGTAAAGTTGGCCTCCATTAGAGTGGCAAGCAGCACCACACAAACCTTAACAACATCTACACCTATTTCAAAGAAATGAACTCCACGCCTGCAAATAAACCAATCTTCCTCAACATTCCAACCACAAATATTTCGCATGATTTTTAATGATGCTCCCATTTTCCAAAGATTTCTAGTCTTTCCTTGCTTCGCTTTAGTTGTTATTTCCAACCTACCTCATCTCCTCCTCTGCTACGAACATTAATGTCATGTCCTCACTGGCGACAAACGACTCCAAAGAAAAAGCTTCTCAGAAATATTCCACCACTTGCGTTCCTATCTCATTAAAATTTCACGCCCACTTTGAAAGGACATCCGCTTCTGAGTTTCCCAAATGCCTGATATGAGTAATGCAAAAATTCTCACACCCAACTAGCTCCTCTCAGATCTTTTCCACCTCACTTTGTAAATGTTAGGCTTTAATATGTCCTTTTATAATTGCCTGGATGATAATTAAGGAGTCTCCTTCTAGGTGGATTCTAGTTGCTCTAAGGTGCTTGACACAGTTGACAGCAAGGAGAGCTGCAAGTGCCTCCGCTTCGTTATTTGTTCCATCCATCAACTTCTCAGCCCTGAGAGCAATTATATTCCCCAACCAATCCCTTATTATGAAACCCGCTCCTGATGGTCCAAGATTTCCCTTTGAGGCTCCATCGAAATTGGCTTTCCACCATCCTCTCTGCGGTTTTTCCCATTTCACTTCCTTAGTTTCTTTTGGAGTCAGATTAGCTTGATTGGGCCCCTGAATGAGCCATATATATATACATATATACATATATTATGTATATATATATATTTCTAGGATATATTATATATATATATATATTTAGTATATGTTTAATTTGTTTATGGAAATTTATAATTAAGTTTGTGATAATTAATTAATAAATATTGGAATATATATAATTAAATATATATATTTAAAGTAATTATTATTTTTAAATAGATGCATGTTCATGCACAATTGGGATAATTGTAAAATGAAATAATATTGTAGTTGAGGAAATTTGTTATTAAATTAATTGAAATTGGAAAATCAATTTATACAAATAGATAGAATTTCTTGCATATGCATGTGTCAAATAAGATGTTTTAAAGAGGAAAAATTATTTAGTTAAATTGGAAAAAAGTTGGAATATAAAATTATATTTAATTGCTTTGTTGCCTATAATTGAAATAGTGCTAAATTAGATTTTTTTGAACAATAAACTATTGTGCCTCTTTGGCGTGTTTATGATTTCTTCTATTCACTTCAGTGGAGAAACTAGTTAGTTGCGACCGTAATTCTTCCTATTGTAGTATTTGTGTTTGGGAATGTTGTGTTTCTTGGTTTCATCTCTTTACTTTCCCTTGGGTAGTGCATTATGTTGAGCTTAGTGAGTCACCCAGTTTCCTCAAACGAGAATGTTTTGCCTCCTAGGTTTGGAGTGGAAATTTTATTTTCTATTGCCTCCTAAGTTTGGAGTGGTTTTGTTCCACATGTTGACAGGTGGGGAGTGATTTTCAATGGGGGTCGGGCTCTAGGAAGATCTGTTGGGGTAATCCATGCACCTTTGTGGTGACACTTCTCCTAGGTTAGCAGTATGTATGAGTCGCTAGTGTAACTAGTTATTTAACTTTGGTAGCGTTGTATCCTATGAGTTAGAGTTGTAATAGGTTTGTTTAGTTAGTTTCGTGTAAGCCTGTGTCTAGGGGTAGATGGTCTTGTCTAGGATCTTTGTTACTGTCTCCTAATATGGGGGGTGGACCTTCGGGTACCACTTGGTTGGGTGGAACGTGCACCTTACTCCATTGGGTCCCCTTTATCTTTAGATCGTGATGGCGAGATTTCTAGTTGGAGAGCTCGTGGTGGTACCGGTGGATATGTTTCTTCCTTTTAATGTAATATTTCAGTTGGTATTTTTATTTAATTTACTCAAATTGTATGCAAGGAGGAATTTTGTAATTTGTAATAGTTAGTTATAATCTTCCTCATTCTCGGAATAATTATTGTAAACCTTAATTGTAAATTAATGTAGTCTATGCTTTTGATGTAATTTTACTCTATGTGATTGAATTTAAATTCTTTGAATGAATGTACTTTAATTATTGTTTAGTAATTAGTTAAATTATATATGTGAGTATTGTATATGTTATGGATTTAGATGGAACCTTTGTCGCGTGCTTTAGAGGTTGTTGCGAAAGTGTAGTGCATCTTGTTAATAATGCACTTTTAAAGAAAAAAAATTATACGCTTTCGTAGTGGTTGCAACTTCCTCTAGGGTTACATGGTGAGGCATTACATTACAAATATTGTGGTGATTTGATTATTTATTTATTGTATGATTAATTATTCAAATTTAATAAAAAATACAATCTAATTGATCATACATTTATATGTTGTAAACATTTTATGAATTTTAGAAATTATAATAATTTAGTTTAATTTTAAAATGAAATCTAAGTTTTTCAAATATTGTGGGGATTTGATTATTTATTTATTATATGATTAATTATTCAAATTTACAAAAGAATACAATCTCATTGAACTCAAAAATATAAAAGTACATATGTAAAATATTTTATGATTTTTTTGAGGTTATATTTTAGTATGATTTAAAAAAATAAAATGATTTGGGTGCAAAGAAAAAAACTAGACTTTTAGTCTTGCAATCGAAAGAGATTGTTTCTATATATATTTATATGTTGTATATATTTTATGAATTTTAGAAATTAGAATTTAGTTTAATTTTAGAATGAAATTTAAGTTTTGCAAATATTGTGGTAATTTGATTATTTATTTATTATATGATTAGCTTTTCAAATTTAAAAAATAATACAAGCTAATTGAACTGAAAAATATAAAAGCACATATGAAATATTTTATGATTTTTTTTGAAGTTAGGGTTAGGGTATAATTTAAAAAAATGATAATTAATATTTAGTTTTTTTAAGTTTTATTTGTAATAGATAATTAGTATAATTTAATTGATTATTTTAAAAACTAGATAATATACTTTATTAATTTTAGAAATTAAAATTTACTTTAATTTCAGAGTTAATTCTAAGCTTTAAAATATTGTGGTGATTTGATTCATTATTTTATATATTAGTTAGGGTTAAGATGCAATTAAGGTTAGGGTTAGGTTACAATTATGCTTTAATTAGGGCGAGGATTAAATTATGGTTTAAGTACAATAATGATGAATATAGGATTATGGTTATGGTTAAGGTTAGGGTTGGAGTAAGGGTTAAATTAGGGTATAAATATGGTTATAATAAGGATTTAATTAGGGTTGGGTTTAGGGTTCAAATAGGGTTATTATTCAATTAGGGTTAGAGTTAGGATTCAATCAAGGTTAGGGTTATGGTTCAATTAGGGTTAGGCTTAAGATTCAATCAAGGTTAGGCTTATGGTTCAATCAAAGAGTTAGAGTTAAATTACGGTTAGGGTTAGGGATAGGATTATGATTTAATTAGGGTCAAGATTATGTTTCAATTAGAGAGTTAGGGTTCAATTAGGATTAAAACTCAACTAAAGTTAGGTTACGATTCAATTAGGGTTCACATAGGATTTATTTAGAGTTAAGTTTCAATTAAGGTTAGAGTTTATTTAGGTTTAGGGTTAAATTGGGGTTTAGTTAGGCTCAAGATGTAATTAGGGTTAGAACTAGGTTACAACTAGCATACATATATTAAATATTAATATATAGAAAATATGTCGAGAGTTATCATTATCAATGCACCTATTGCATTGAGAAATGAAAATAGGCGCGTCGAGAAGGATAACTCTCGTTGTATTTTATATATATTAATATTTAATATATGTATGCTAGTTTTAACAATCTTCTCTCCTTCTTTATCTTTTTTTATGCCTCTGTGCATGCGTTTTTCCTACCTAATAATGCAAATCTAACTATGAATGCAATATGAAAACACAAGAGCACCTCAATGATTGGGCTACGTTTAACACAAATAAAAAAATAATATAAAATAATGAAATATACCTTTTACCTGCGTTGTCCTTTTGTTGGCCCTTGATGTAGCTGGATGTGTGTACTCCTTGGATGACAATGGGATGAGAATGGATATAAAGTGAGTTTGTGATGAAATGGATAATATGAATGCAATGAAAAATATGTTAATGCAAGTTCTAAAATGGCTTGAAAATGGCTTGGCAATTCAAGAGCATAAGGGTGCTAAAATGCTTAAGGTCTCTAGATCTAGTTCTTAATATCCTTTAATGAAAGAAGAGGGGGGTATTTATAGAGGAAATTGAATTCTCTAGAGAATTCAATGGTCATAATTGAGCCACCATGGCCAAGATGGAGGGTTGTGGTGAGTTGAGGACTCACAAGCCCTCACATCTTGACATGTGGAGGGTGAGGTACCAAAGGGGATGATGAGATGGAAAAGGGTACAAGTGAGGTGGAAGGACAAATGATGTGGAGGAAGGACAAGTACTTTGCAAGTACCTTGGGGGATGAGAGGATTTACTCAAAAAAGAACCTTTTGTCCCCAAATGAAGGTGAAAGTGACATATGAGGAATTTTAGTATTTCTCTAACAATCCTCATGGAGAAGAGAGAATTGGTTGGAGAAATAAATGTGAATATTTAATTCACATGATTGGAGGGGATAAAGTGCTTGGGATAATAAATATGAATTTAAAATTCATATGATAAGCACCTTGTGGATAAGACAAGGTTCTTATGGAGGAGGCTGAAAAGTGCCTTGTGGATAAAACAAAGCCCTTATAATGGAAGGTTATTGCCCTTCATGTGACTTGATGTGACCTTTCAATGATCACATGGGGAAGAGGAGATTCCTTGGAGGGATCAAAAGTTAATTTTAAATTCATGGGGAAGAGGGAGATTCCTTGGAGGAATCAAAAGTGAATTTTAAATTCATGGGGAAGAGGGAGATTCCTTGGAGGAATAAAAGTGAATTTTAAATTCACATGGGGAAGAGAAAAAGGAATTAAAAATTCCTTGGGGAATGAGAAAGTTGACCAAAGGGGGATTGATTAGACTGACTAATCACTTATTAGAAGACAGTTAGTGGCTAATGAAGATTAAGAGCCAATTTGCAAAATTTGGAGGATGTGACACATCTTAATCGGGGATTAGCCATGTGCAAATCCCTAATGATGGGAGTAGGAAATGGATTAGGATTAAGGAAAAGGATGTGACATGTGAGGAATTAAGTAAATGTCATATTTATTAAACTCATTTGATGAAAAGGAGAGTAAAGTATTTAATCATTAACTAAATACCTTAGGGATTAAAGAGGGATTAAAGGTATTAATTAGATAATAACAATATTACCTAATTAATGCGAATAAGAGGATGTTTAGACAAAAAGTGATAAATTTGGATAAATGTAAGTGTCCAAATTTGGATGTCTACATTTTTCCCCTGTTTGAGATGGTGTTACGAAGTAGCATCATTTCAAAGAATGTTAAAACATAGAACCCGACTGAAGATGGTTAGATTGGGAAAGATGCCCTAGTCATCAAAGGAGTGACTGGGAAGAAAGATGATGGGGGTGAAGATGAAGATTAGGGATTGAAGATGCCCCCTCGAGAGGACATGCAGGTTCAAGAGAACATGGGTGTGCTCTCGAAATGGATGATATGATGCAAGGGGATGGATGAGAGAGGATGATGAAATGAAGAGATAAAGGGAAGCATAAATGGATTCCAGGACAAATATGATGTTGCCCCAGTCAAACTACAAGCCAGGATGGACTGATGGTCGATAGAGTGAGTTGATGAGGGAACGATATATCCTAGAACAACACAAGGAAAGCGAAGGATACATCTTGATGAGAGTGTTGTTGATGAGGGAAGGATACATCCTAGAACAACACAAGGATAGGGAAGGATGCATCCCGATGATGATGATGATGAGAGTGTTGTTGATGAGGGAAGGATACATCCCAAAACAACACAAAAATATAGGGAAAGATACATCCCGATGATGACGACGATGATGATGATGATTGGTTCAAGGCTTGTAGCAAGGCTGGGAACAAGACTAAGTATGTGATTAGATGATTTGTGCTAGTGTGAATGGATTAGGATTAGATGGAGACAGGAGATGGTGAAAGTGGATGAATATGATGGAGGTAAAGATGCAATGCAATGCAATTTGCCATTTTTGGAGCACTGATTTTTGCTATAGCATAAGACACTAGATACCATGGTATGTGGAACCAAGGCAGATTAGTGTCTAATGCATACACAAACACAACAAACAAGAAGGCTAGCCCAACACTCGAAAGTCCCGATGACTTTGGTCGGGCCAAGGATTGGAATAACCACAAGCACATAAGGATGTTCCAGGATAATGCAAGACCTCGGGAGTCTTGGTGGGTACTACGTGGGACAACCAAGAAGACATACACATACAAAGATCAAGATATGCCCCTATGTGAACCAGTCAAAACACACCATAATATGATAGATCATGGTGGCCTTGACAAGTCATGATGGGGAGCTCAAATGATAAACAAAAACCAAAAGAATCAAAAGATTGCAATCAATTTCAAAACATCCTTTGCCATAGGATCAAGATGATGGATGGGGTTGATGCGATCTGTTAGGAAGGGTACATCCTGTTGAGACTAAAGATGAATGCTAAATTAAAAGATTGATTATGACACAAGATATCTGAAATCGATTGAACCTCGTGATACTAATGACCTTTATTTTGGAAGTACCAGCGATGATAGGGACATACTTGATGACACGACAAGATGAGAGAGGACAAGACAATAGGAAAAACACACCCTAAAGACCTAGGGGCTCGAGGGTTGATCAAAGATCAACCTTGCCTACGTGAAAGCATAGAGCCCTCATAGTTCGATAAAAGACCATGGATAAAAGCAGAAAGAGTACAATAGAGACCTCGATGAACAAATGCAGATCGAACAAATGCCATGGGGGCAGATCAAATGATTGGCCTTTCCTACGTGAAAGCGTAGGGGCAACATAGTTCGCCAAGGATGGACAGACAAAACAAATCCCCGGGGGCAGATCAAATGATCGGCCTTGCCTATGTGAAAGCACAGGGGCAATGTAGTTCACCTAAGACAAAATGGGATCTAGATGAAGACAGACATGATGAATGATCCTAAATGGAGATGACCAAAGTGTCGAGGTGACACACAACCTCAAGATGTTGGATAGTGGATGATGTTCATCCAATGCTCAAATAGAAATACACCAAGCGACCAGGGGATGCAAGCGGATGGGAGGATATGACAGGGTGATAGGGATATTGAGATCTAGATGAATAAAGCATAAAGTAACTAGGACGTGAGGTAGATAATGATTAAGCCCTATACGAAAGGTCGTCGTTGCTAGGTTTTCACCAATCATACGTATCCAAGGCACCATGCAGGGGTGGTTTTCACCATATAGGACAAATTATTTCTCTTTACTATTTTTTGATTTTTTGATTTTTTTTGGATTTTGATAATTCTTTACTTTTTTTGTATTTTTGAGATTTTACTAGGAAGGATACCCCAGCTGACCAGTATAGAATTTTTTTAGATTCATGATGTTGATGTGTTATTCTAGGGGTAGATAGCATGTACGCTATAGAACCATATTTGGTGGTGATAACATAAGGGCCTAACCAATTAACTTCAAATTTGCCCTTCTTATCTCGATCTTGTTGATTCTGCTGATTTTTTTTGAGAACTAGGTCACCAACATTAAATTGATGAGGGAAAACCTTCTTATTGTAGCTTCTTTTGAGTTGGTGTTGATAGTCTTGCAAATGGTTATAAGCCTTGACCCGTTTTTCATCCAGCAATTCCAATTGTGCGAGTCATGCCACTCAGGTGTCTTTGTCAGTGATGAGATTCTTGAGTGATATTCAGAGAGAGGATTTCAACTTCCATTAGAAAAATGGCTTTGATGCCATAGAAAAGGGAGTATGGAGTAGCTCCGATGGGGGTGTGGATGGATGTACGGTAGGCCCAAAGGGCAGGATGGAGATGGAGGTGCTAATCTCGGCCAGTGCTATTGACCATATTCTTAATGATTTTGATCAGTGTTTTATTTGTCGCCTCTGCTTGTCCATTACCTTGGGGGTAATAGGGGGTGGACCAACGATGTTGGATATTATATGTTTCACAGTGGAGCTTCATGCACTTATTCTTGGATGGCTTTCTCTTATTAGTGATGATGGTGGAGTGGATACTATACTTGCAGAGGATATGGTAGAGGATGAACTTAGAGATCTGAACACTGGTGGTCTAAGTGAGTGGTATGGCTTCCACCCACTTGGTGAAGTATTCAGTGGCTATGATGATGAAAGTGTGACCATTGGAGGATGGGGGGTATATCTTGCTAGCCAAGTCGAAACCCCATTTTGAAAATGACCAATGTGTCATGATAGGTTGTAACTCTTGCACGGGGGTGTGAATCAAATCTGCATGTTGCTGACAAGGAGACACCTTTTGAAAAACTCACAAGCATCATGTTCCATTGTAGGCCAATAATACCCTGCTCTTAGAATATTTTTAGCTAAGGACATACCATTAGAATGGGCCCCAAAAATACCACTATGCACTTCTATTAATGCAGTGCGGGATTTGATTTTTTCTAAACAAAGAAGGAGAGTTCCATCATACCCACATCGATAAAGTGTATCACCAATGATGGTGTAGTAGGTAGTGCATTGGATAAATGATTTATGTTGGTTTCTTGTGAGGTTAGATGGCAGGTTGTTCTCATGAAGATAGGTATAAATGTCTTGGTGCCAAGGGGATTCATGGCCTACAATGTCATTGACCATTTCGAATTTAGGGATGTCGTATGCGGGGATTAACAGTTTTTCTACTAAGAACTCACATTCAGTACAATCTCTGGGCATATCTAGAAGAGAACCAATAGTGGTCATGGCATCAACAACTTTATTTTATATCCTAGGGATTTGGTCGAACTAGATGGAGGTGAAATATTTCTTGAAGTTGTCCAGCATGCATTTGTATGGTAATAGCTTGTCGTCTTTTGTGAGGAATTCATCATTGACTTGCTTGATCACCAATTGAGAGTCACCGAAGATGTGCAAATGTGAGATACGCCATTGAACAACAATCCTAAGGTCGGTGAGGATAGCCTCATACTCAACAATATTTTTGGTGCAAGGAAAATCCAATCAGAATGACATAGGTATATAGTCACCTTGGGGGGTGACGAGCAATACTCCTGCTCCTGATCCGTTGTTAGTGTGGGACGCATCAAAATACAATGTCCATGTGGTGGCTTCTGACACTGCAAAGACTCCATCTAGAAAATTTATCTCTAAAGGATAGGCATCGACCAGTGGAGCATCTGCTAATTGATCTGCAATAACCTACCCTTTGATTGCTTTGTGATCTACATACTCTATGTCAAATTGACTGAGTAGCATGAACCATTTAGCCATCTGACCTATCAATGTTGTTCTTGATAACAAATATTTTAGGGGATCAACTTTGGAGATGAGCTTGACTGGATGGTTGAGCATGTAGTATCTGAGATTCTGGGAGCTAAAGACGACGGTTAGGCAGGCCTTTTCTATTTGAGAATAATTGAGTTCATAGCTGACCAAAGTCTTGCTGATATAATAAACTACTTGTTCTCTGGAGGATTCATCATGTTGTGCCAATAATGCCCCCAATGCTACGAAAGTAGCTGAAATATAGAGGTGAAGGGGTTTTCTAGGATTGGCGGCATGAGAATAGGCATATGAGCCAAGTATTCCTTAATCTAATCAAAACCTTGCTGACATTGTGGGCTCCACTTGAATGTAATTTCTTTCTTTAGGAGGTGTGTGAATGAATGAAATTTATTGGCAAGTTGAGCAATGAATCTACAGATGGACTGGAGCTTACCTTGTAGGCTTCTGAGCTGTTTTTGATTATGTGGTGGAGGAATTTCCATGATGGCCTTAACTTTAGTGGGATCAACCTCAATTCCTCTACGGGAGACGATGAACCCTACAAGTTTGTCAGTGGTTACACCAAACACACATTTCTTTGGGTCGAGGCATAATTTATACTGTTCCAGGCGATCGAAGATCTTTTTGAGGATGGTCACATGCTCTTCTCTTATTCTGGATTTTCCTAAGAGATCATCAACATAGTCTTCCATGATTATGTGGATAAGGTCATGGAAGATAACTGTCATAGCTCGTTGATATGTTGCCCCAACATTTTTAAGGCTGAAAGGCATGACATTGTAGCAGAATGTACCCCAGGGTGTGGTGAAGGTAGTCTTGTGTTGGTCCTTAGGGGAAATCTTGACATGATTTGTTGAAATCTCCGAAGTCTTTACAAATCCTGATGTCTCTGCTTGGCTTAGTAACTGGGACTATATTAGATATCCAATTGAGATAGTCAATTGGTCGGATAAACCCTACTTCTAAAATTTTTTATAATTCTTTCTTCAATAGGAGGGCCACTTGAGGGTGCATTTTTATGAGCTTTTGTTTGATAGGTTTTGCATTAGGGCGGACATCTAGGTGATGTACCACTAAAACTAGATCGAGGCCAGGCATATCTGAATATGTCCAAGCAAAGTTAATGATTCCTTCTTTCAAGAGACTGATGATGATAGAAATTTCTTCTTTTGATAGTGCCTTCGCCACATAAGTGATTTTGGGGTTCTCTTTTGTTCCCAATTTTATAGCTTGTGTCTCTTCGATTAAGATAGATGACCGACCGAATAAGTGAGTTTTGACAAGGGGAAGATGAACGTCCCCATCTCTAGTGCCTCTTCAAGGTTTTCACTAGAAGATGCATCCTTTGTTTTTACTATTTCTAAGTCACAAAGTGCCTCAAGCAGGTTTTCAGTAGGTGATCCTTTTTTATTTTGTTTCTTTTTGTTTTTGTGACTAGGGCGTTCATCTTCCCCCAATCCCATGAGATTCACATACTAATCCACTAAGGGAAAGGTGTTAGGAGGTGGGGTACCTTGTAGGTCATAATCAATGGGTTCGGGATGTTTGAGGGATAACATGATGGTGCAGATGGATAAGCATTCAAACATGGTAGGGAGGTCAACGTGATCGACGTCATCATACGCATGTATGATGGACTCCTCTAGTATGTCTTTGACGGAACCGTTGTCAATACTAACATTGTTAGAAGTGCTAGGGGATGTTATAGGACCCTTCTATTTTGTATCATATCCTAAACCCATTTTCTTCGAATGAATGATGGCTTCTATTGGTTGTAGTCTTCCTTGTTCTGTTGCCTCGAGGCCTCCCCCCTGATAGTTGTATTTTTCATCAAATTTGGAAGGCCAAGGATAGGCCTCTTGGAAGTACTCTTTCAAGGGGGGAGATGGTTTTGATTCTTCGCGGTATACCCATTGGCTGATGTCATCCTCAAGTGTGTCTTGTCGTAATCCAGGAGAGAGGAAAGTGTCGGACCCTACAGTTGGAGCTTTAAGTGATTTTCTTTTCTTCATTTTGTGGAACAGATGGAGATGGTTTCCCATATGCTTGTGGAGAGGGTGGCATGGTTTCCACATTCAGTGTTGTATGCATTTCATACTCACTACATCCCTTGTCGATGATCTGGACCTTGGTGATAGTGGAACCAGGTGCGAATGATTGCATGGATGAAGGGGTGGATGATGTGGTGTTGAGTGTGTTGGTGGATGGGTGGAAATCCAATGTTTGAGGTTCTCCCATTTCTACTCTCAGGTAGTAATGTGAATGTCGAAAGGAAGCTTCTAAGGCACAACAATATTCAAGAGGCTGAGGATCAGCCTGTATGGTGACTTCTATTCCTTGAAATGGGAACTTCAAATATTGATGATAGGTGGATGGGACAACTTGCATAGAATGAATCCAATGATGACCAAGGAGGATTTTGTATGGAAGTTACAGTTCTAGAACATGACACATAATATATTGTACAATGGGATCCACCTGAATAGGAAGACAGATCGTGCCTTCAGAATCTCTCTCTGCATTGTCATATGCCTTAACGATGATCACCTAATTATTTAGGTCAACCTGGGTGTATCCTACCTGTTCTATAAACTTTAGCGTACAAAGATTTAGGGCCAAACCATTATCTACCAATACCCTTTTCACTTTATGACAATTCGCTCTGACCTCGAGGTGAAGGGGACGATTATGGCTTGAGTCTAGGCGTGGCATGTATTTTTGACTTAAACCTAATTGGTAGGTGGTGGATAGATTTCCTACCAACGCTTGGAATTGTGTAGGATCAATATTTGTAGGGACTTGGGTGTTTTGTAAGGCTTTATGCAAGATGTCTTGATGTACGAGGGAAGACCTAAGAAAATCTGGGATACAAATCTGAGCGGAAGTCTTGCCCAAGTGGTCAAGGATGTTGTATTGTAAAATGACGTATGGATGTTGGGTAGATGCAGGAGTGGTCGGTACAGTGATGCAGGTCTGACGGGTGGTGACTGCACATTGTGGATCTTTTCCCTTGACACGTATCATGGATACACGTGGCTCCACTTGTTCAACATATGTGACCACAACTTGATAAATGTATGGCACATTCTTATAGCTGATATTATTTGTGTTGTTATTTTGATTATTGTTATTGCTAGGGAGGATTAGAATTGGACGTACTGGGACCCTGATTGTGTAATGGGGTAGTTGGCTTGTAGAATTTTTTTGAACACAACACTAAGGGGTTCTCACAACTGAGTAAATTGTCGTTTATTCCCCCCTTGGTTTTTTTGGTTTGACTATTGCCGAGGTGCTCCTTGGAGCACGAATATGGAGTTCGGTATTCATTGCTGCTACTGAGGCAAATATTTCTATGAGGTGGTGGCCACTTGAACATGTTTGGTGTCAGTGACACCATCATTGACAACATTTTTATTTTTATTCCAATATTGAGGCTTATCCCAAGAGGATTTCTCTTTATCAGAATTGAAAATTTTGACTTTCTCTTTGGCAACAAGGGCGCGTTCTAGGATGGAACCCTTTTCCACGAGTGCTGCAAAAGTGGTGATGTAGTGGAGATGGAAATTATGAGCCATGTCTGGATGAAATTTTTTGATGAATAATGTAACCATGTCCTCTTCTGATAGTGGGTATTTCATCCGACTGGCTAAGGCACACCATCTTTGCAGATAACTAGCGAAGGTCTCCCCATCAGGTTGTTTTTCTTTTAGGAGATCAAGCATGTCAATGTCCTTCTCCAGATTGAAAGAGAAGTGGGAGACAAATTGCTTAGATAGTTGTGCAAAGGTTTTGATAGATCCTTTTTCAAGGCCCATAAACCAGTTAAGGGCAACTCCCTGTAGACTCTTAGGGAATAGTCGGATAAGATAATTGTCGTTATGCATGACCTCTTGGAAATGGGCATAAAATTCTTGCAAATGGGCTCTGGGGTCCCTAGTTCCCTTATATTTATTGAATTTCGGTATCTCAAAATGCTTGGGAAAAGGAACCTAGGACATGGAGGTATCAATAGGATAAGGACATATGTCCTCAAACTTGAATGTTTGTTTGCCCATTCTAGCCTATAGATCCTTCAATGCTACTTTTACTTCTTCCAAGTCCTTATTGATGGGTGTTGTGGGAGTCGAGTGGGCTGGTTGTATGGATAGTATTGTGGGTATGATGAGGATGGCCCTGTTGTGGTTGGATCGGGTTGAGATGCATATGAATGCGTTTGTTGATTATAAGTGGATGGGTAGTTGGATGACAGATTGTGATGAGTGGGGGCCACTTGTTGGTGATAGTAAGAAGCGGGGGATGGGCCTTGCTGTTGTGTAGAATTTTGGTACCTCCTTGTTGATGTGATGATGATTGTTGGGAATAAGGGATGGAAGGTGCACCCTGCGGTAAGTTTGTTGTTGCTGAAGGTAGGGTGGATAAGATTGATATTGTTGTGCCATGGTGGGCTGTTGCATGACGTATGGGGGTGGATTTGATGGTTTTTGGTGGGGATGATTTTGTGATTGCGGAGGATTGGTGTAAGAAGGCGGTCAGGTTTGCGTTTGATTGTGGGTATTTTGATGAGGATTCAAATTGAAATGGGACAAAGCAGTGCATTAACTGGATGGATGATAGAGATATTTTGTAAGTGGATTATTGTGCGTTTGTGTAGGGATATGTATATGTTGTTGTGGGGGTCGCTGTTGTGGTTGTTGTTGGTGAGATGGATGAGATGAAATGTGTTGTTGTTGGGGAACAACTACGAAAGTGCCATGCGGTGATTGTGGCTGTTGGGATGCTACTTGTATTATTTGATGTGGCAGTTGTGTGGGAGATGACACATTTTGTTGTGAGATGGAAATGTTATGCTGGGGTGGCTGTTGATGAGGTGGTAGAGATGAAGCAACAACTGCAGTAATGTGTTGGTGGGGATTGATTGGAGGCTGTTGGAATGGAGGTTGTGATAAATTGTTAGCAAGTGTAGACCCTGGAGGCGACATTAGAGCAAGGGTAGGTGTTCTCCCTGTGTTGATTGGTGGTTGTTGAGGTGGAAGCGGTGGAGCGGATGGGATGTATGAAGGCATGTCGTAGGCATATAGATTGTGGGGTCCAGGTTGTGCTACCGAAGCTGCAGTTGGAAGACGAGGATAGCTAGCGACTTGATGCATTACAACATTGCCAAATTCAGGGTTATACCAGTTATCCGTGGGTGCACCTTCGGGGATATATGAATTCCCAGGGACATTTTGGGATGTTTGCGGATCTGTATGTGTGGGAAGAATGTGGGCGACAACATATTGTGATGCATCAAAGTCGGATGGTGGCTTGAATCCTCTCATAAGCAAGGTGGAAAGAATTGTGTCTCCACGTTCATTTAGGAGATAATTCATCATTTGGAAATTAACACGGTCATTGAGGTATTCATCAACAGTGACTTCAGGTTGGTTGACCATGTTCTCGTCACCTGGTGGTGTGGTATTCTGGATGTCGGTGTTCAATTGGAATGAGGCGTCATTATGGGGATCTTGTGGATTGCTTGGAACGTTATTGGGATCTTAAGGGATATTTGGTTGGGAACCTTAGGTCTATTGGTTTGCCATTCTCTTTTTCATTTGTGAACGGGTATGAACGGGCATGAATGTGCAAAACAACTAAGTGATCTAAGTTGTGACTAAGCTTTCAAATGATGATCTAGATGATGATTTGGTTTGGATAAAGATTGTTGGATTGGATTGGATGTTGGATTGATTGATAGGATGATGGATCAATTGATGATGTATCAATTAATTTGATGATTGAATAAGGATTGGATTTTGATTGGATTTGATTAGATTTGATCAACAAAATGATTGATAGGATTGGATGAAATCAAAGTGGAGATCAATGATTGGATGATTGAAAAGGTTTCTAAACTAGGTTCAGAGATCACCCTTGGTGATGTAAGGTGTTGATTGATCGGATTAAGGGATGAATCAATGATCAAGACTCTAAATCCACCTTGAGATGGAAGGGGATTCATAAGGCCGAGGATGATGATTGACTTAGGACGGATAGTGATCCTAAGCGGATGTTCAAGGATGATGATCAGATTCAAGCACCTAGGTCAATTCAAATAATGACTTCAAACGAAGTTCAGAGGATTCAGATTGATAAAGTGGTGATGGATGGTGCTACCTAGAGATGTTCTAAGAGTACCTATATGATGCGGGTGATGATTGAATGACCCTTGGAAAATGTAAGTGAACTAAAGGATGAATTACGGATGAACAAACAAGGAAGAATGTGTTTAGATCATAACAAACAATAAGGTTTAAGTCGCCAACGATTAAGGCTTTGGCAGGGTTGGCTGTACCAGAAAGAGAGCCAAAAAATATTGATTTTACTGTAGAGGGGTGCCTATGCTTAGGCGTGGCTGGTTTTGCCAAGGCATAGTCGGTTCCACAAGGTTTTTTAACTTGTCCAAATCAAGCACGAGTCTACTAGATGATGAAATGAACTTGTAAATGATGGAATGGATCCTTGAAAGGCAAAAAGGATTCCCCAAATGGCCAAATGATCTTTCAAAGTGGATAAATGGGTCGATGGAACGAGAAGATGAATCCTCTAAATGGATGAATGGTTTAACAAAATGGTGGAAGAAATGTTTGAAATAGGGGAATGGACTAACAAAATCACAGGGAGATGTTGAAAAATGACTTGTTTTGGCCGTGGCCACCCTTGCTAGGGCATGGCCACCCTTCGGGTGAAAACAGGGGTAAAACTGGTTATTTTTGTGCAGAGAGACGTCTATGCTCGGGCGTCACCAGTTATGCTGGGGCGTGGTCAGTGCTTTCGGGAGTAATCAGTTTCGCAAGGCCATGGTCACCCCTGCCAACTTGACTTAAGTGAAAAATAACTATGGAAAATGATTGAAAACACTTTAAAACACCAAGCAAAGTGGCAAAATTGCTTGACTTGTAAGATATGGATTGGTTTTACACAGAAAAGATAATTCAAGCAACACAATCCTAAGATTAGTAAGAAGGGTATGGCCTACATGGTTCTGTAACTAGGATAAATAAGGTGATCTAGAGAGTCCTCGATATACACACGATACGTGAGGCCCAAACCGTGAACACCAATCTGTCACAAGCGTGAGTCGGGAACCCCAACGAGATACTGAAAGGATCAAACCAACTCTTCACATCTATCTAGGTATCACGCTAGCTTCGACGCTCCACCAATTATGACACAACTGGATTAGGGTAAAAATTTTATTCTCCACCCTTTTTATACCCCGACGGTACACGTGGTCAGGATCGTCCCTTGGGGTGATGAAATCCCCAAGTAGGCTTGACTAAAAAGAAAGTGTTAATCATTTTTGGCTACTCCCCAAGCTCACATGAAGTGCAAGAAGAAAGCTTGAACGATTTCCACCCCCTTGGGTAACACAAAGAACAAATTAAGCTACGATTTCTCGTCACCCTGGATCGCCAAGTTGCGCAAGGGGATTGGATACATTGGTAGCTTACTTTTTAAACAAAGAAAACAAATTAAATTTAACCCTTCCTACTTAGTCTATGTGCCTAATTAGTGTAAAATAAATGAAAATAAACAACAAACTAAAGGTCCGTTTGTCTTGCAAGAAATAGATTAGTAGTTTTTCCACTGTTCTTTGTCAATCATTAATTCTCTGCACAAACGTTAATATAAAACCCCTCACAATCACAACCAAGACAAGTTAGGGGGTCAATATTAATAAAGCCATTAAAAAAAAAGTCTGAAAAAGCAGAAAAACACATTTTTTTACCTTTCTTTCGGACCTGGCCGCCTCTGTTGGTGAAAACAAAGAGCTAAAATTTTGTTTCTTCTACAGAGAGGCATTTGTGCTTGGGTGTGGCCACCACTGCTAAGGTGTGGTCGGTTCTGCCGGGGCGTAGTCAGTTCTACAAGTGATTTTTTGACTCTTTGATGAAAACAAAGAGCTTTTGGTGTTGGTTTTTCGCAGACAAACGTCTCTACAGGACGTGGTCACCCCTCGAGTTAGATAGTGGGCAAAAATGATGCAGTTTTCATCAAGGGGTGTTTATGCCCAAGCGTGGCCGGTTCCGTTGGGGCATGGTCGACTTTCTGTGTCACCTAAACCTGCACAAAACACAATCAACAAAAAAATGAAAACGTTTTTGTTGAGGGGCATCTATGCCCGGACATGGCCGGTTCCACTGGGGCATAGTCAGTTTTGTCGAGGTGTAGTCAGTTTTATGCGTCACCTGAACTGCACAAAACACAATTAGCAAAAAAAATGAAAATGTTTTCGTCGAGGGGCGTGGCCGGTTCCGCTAGGGCGTAGTCGGTTCTGCCAAGGCATAGTCAGTTTTCTGCATCATCTGAACCTGTAAAAATGCAAAAAATAGAAAACTATAAAAATAAATGACCTATTTGTGGGTCCCACTGGGTGTGCCAGAAATGTGTGCATTTGTTTTTCCTACCTAATAATGCAAATCTAACTATGAATGCAATATGAAAACACAAGACCACCTCAACTATTGGGCTTCATTTAACACAAATAAAAGAAATAATACAAAATAATGAAATGTCCCTTTTACCTGTGTTGTCCTTTGGTTGGCCCTTGATGTAGCTGGATGTGTGTGTTCCTTTGATGGCAATGGGATGAGAATGGATATAAAGTGAGTATGTGATGAAATGGATAATATGAATGCAATGAAAAATAAGCTAATGCAAGTTCTAAAATGGCTTTAAAATGGCTTGGCAATTGAAGAGCATAAGGGTGCTAAAATGCTTAAGGTCTCTAGATCTAGTTATTAATATCCTTTAATGAAGGAAGAGGGGGTATTTATAGAGGAAATTGAATTCAATTGGTTAGGATTGAGCCACCATGGCCAAGATGGAGGGTTGTAGTGAGTTGAGGACTCACAAGCCCTCACATCTTGACATGTGTAGGGTGAGGTGCCAAAGGGGATGATGAGATGGAAAAGGGTACAAGTGAGGTGGAAGAAGGAAAAATGATGTGGAGGAAGGACAAGTACTTTGCAAGTACCTTGGGGGATGAGAGGAATTCCTCAAAAATGAAACTCTTGTCCCCAAATGAAGGTGAAAGTGACATATGAGGAATTTTAGTATTTCTCAAAAAATCCTCATGGAGAAGAGAGAATTGGTTGGAGAAATAAATGTGCATATTTAATTCACATGATTGGAGGGGATAAGGTGGTTGGGATAATAAATATGAATTTAAAATTCATATGATAAGCACCTTGTGGATAAGACAAGGTTCTTATGGAGGAAGCTGAAAAGTGCCTTGTTGATAAAACAAGGCCCTTCTAATGGAAGGTTCTTGGCCTTCATGTGACTTGATGTGACCTTTCAATGATCACATGGGGAAGAGGAGATTCCTTGGAGGGATCAAACATGAATTTTAAATTCATGGGGAAGAGGGAGATTCCTTGGAGGAATCAAAAGTGAATTTTAAATTCATGGGGAAGAGGGAGATTCCTTGGAGGAATAAAAGTGAATTTTAAATTCACATGGGGAAGAGAGAAAGGAATTAAAAATTCCTTGGGGAATGAGAGAGTTGACCAAAGTTGGATTGATTAGACTGACTATTCACTAATTAGAAGACAATTAGTGGCTAACAAAGATTAAGAGCCAACTTACAAAAGTTGGAGGATATTACACATCCTAATCAGGGATTAGCAATGTGCACATCCTTAATGATGGGATTAGGAGATGGATTAGGATTAAGGAAAAGGATGTGGCATGTGAGGAATTAAGTAAATGTCATATTTATTTAATTCATTTGATGAAAAAAGAGAGTAAAGGGGGTAAGGTATTTAATCATTAACAAAATACCTTAGGGATTAAAGAGAGATTAAGGGTATTAATTAGATAATTGCAATATTACCTAATTAATGTGAATAAGAGGATGTTTAGATGAAAAGAGATAAATTTGTACAAATGTAAGTGTCCAAATTTGGATGCCTACAATGCCTTTCATTTCTTTTTCTATTTCTTTTCATAATTCCAATTTTTTTACCCTTTTTTGTTTCTATATATGTCCATCATCAATTGATTTTTAATTTTCACTAGTCATTTCTTTCATTGCCTATTTCTCTCTATCCCTCTCTTTCTTAATATTATTTCTTTGTTTTACCCTTTATCTAGCCCATTATTGTTTTGTTTCTTTGTATTTTTTATTTATTTTAGTTCTATGTTTTATCAATAATTCTACTCTTTATCTATTTCTCTATCTTTCCATCTCTTTCTCCATATAACTACCTTCCTTTTTCTTTTCCTCACTATGGTTCTCTTGTACCTATTTTCTTCTCTTTATCTCTTTCATTTTTCTCTCTTTTCTTTTCTTTTCTTTCTTTCCTTAAAAAAGCTATTGGTCTGTATTTCTTTCTACTTTATCTCCTTTCTTACTTCTTTTTTCTTTACTTCATTTTATCTACTCTCTTTCTTTCCATATCTTTTTTGTTTTTTTAATGTTCTTTCTTTCTTTATTTTCCATCCTCTATTTTTCCTTTTGTTTTAGTTGCTTTCCGTTTCTTATTTTTATTTTTTATGTATTTATGTCTTTCTCAAATTTTTAATTTTTAATTTTATTTTTTGTTTTAATATCTCCTCTTTTTTTCTCTCTTACTATTTTTGTTCATTCATTCATTCTTTTTTTATATATTTATTTTTGTTGTCATTCCATCTATCTCATTTTTATAACTTTCACGTGTTCTCCTTTTTATCTTTTATATGCCCTTTCCCTTTCCATGTTTTTATTTCTATCTCTTCTTATTTGCACTCTCTCTCTCTCTCTTGTGTTATTTATTGTTTTTTCTTCTCTCTCATTCTTTAAGTGTATTTATTTTCAATCCCTCACCATGACTATCTTTGTTTCTTTATATAATTTTCCCTTATTTTCTTTATCATTTTTTATTCCTTTCTTATTGGACCATGGATCACATACACTAAACTTTGGATGTTGGAGTTTGCATCCTTAATCTTCGATATTTGATACAAGATCCCTAGAGACATCAATTTTGAGAATAGATCTTAGTCTATAGAATTTAGATAATAAAATGTACAATATGCATATTACATCATAAATCCTAGAACTTGGACCTAATGCTTTGGGAAAAAAAACCTAGAACCTTAACCCTCAAGATCTTAGAACTTAGATCCTAGACCCAAAAACAGAAACTTTGGATCCATAGACATTGAAATGGTGGGCTATTGACCTTGACCAAGAAATTTTTATCCTAAAACAGTCTACCACCCAACCTTAGAATTTGGAGTTTTCTCTTCTATGTTTTTTCCTCAATCTCTCGTCCTCTTAGTTTCATTATTTTTTATTTTTCATTATATCTCTCTCTCTTTCTCATTTTTCTACCATCTTGATTTATTTCCTGTTTTATTTTCTTCTCTCTATTATCATTTGAGAATGCTTCATTTCAATCGCTCTCAATTTCTTTCTATAATTCTCTCTTATATTTTCCCTTGATTTTTTTTTTCTTTCTTTTTTTTCTTTCTCTCATTTTGGATAATAGATCATGGTCCATAAACTATCAGTGTTGGGTCTTGGATCATTTATCCTTGATACTAGACCCATAAACCTATTGAAATTAGACACTACATGTTGGGTCCTAGAATTTAGATTATAACATGTAGAACTTGGACATTATGCTCTTGGAACATGACTTCAAAACTTGGAGCCTAAAAATCTCACAATTTAGATATTAGGCTTGTGGATGACTGACCTTGATCAAGAAATGTTTACCCTTTACCCTCAACTCTTAGATTGGGAACCTTAGAGTTGTGGAATATGGACCCTATACCAATAATATTTACCCTATATTATGAACCCCTTGAACCCATGCCTTGAGATGTATGCTTCTATATTGTAGAATCTACACCCTAAACTTGTGGATTATGGATGTTAGATAAAAAATGATACTATAACATCAATCCTAGAGCTTATAGATTGAATATTTGACCCTTGACACTATATTATGTATATTGGATGATTGGGACCTAGTCGTCAAATCATAGACCCCATACTTTGTATCCTAAACCCTTGTTCCTTGATTTTGGACCCCAAGACATCTAAATCGCCTGACCTTGGTCAGTGGATCTCAAGCCTTAAAATTTAGACTCTAGAATGTAGAACAAGGACCTAGATGTTACTTGGAACCAAACCTTAAGCTATAAATATGTGATCTTAAAATTTGGAGCTTGCAATTAGGAACTTGGATCTTAGATCCTTAGACATTAAATTTAGACCCATTGATGGTGTCAATCTGATTAGGTATGACAAATAGAACCATCAATTGAATCTTCTATCATAGTTATTCTTTACCTTCCAAACATTTGCAAGTCGTAATTGATTCACAAGGGTAGGTATGTACTTTAACATTAAGTTTAAAAGAACATATATTCATTGAGTTAATCATTAGCTTTCTTGGCCTTCAATTAATTATCACATGATTACTTGTAAATCGCCATCCAAGACCTAATTGAGTCCTACAGTTCCTAGTGTTGGAAAACCTAGGCTCTAATATGAGATATTATGCCCATCATGAACACAACACATTTTTTTTATAGAATTAATTAAGTCCATTGATGTTAAGCCTCACATTATGACAATGTGAGTAGACATATCATATACCATAAAACCTTGGACCCTAAACCTTGTTAATTTTAGGATCAGAAATGCAATTAAGCAGAAAAACACAATCACAAAGAAGACAACATAACAATTTATCTTAGGAAAACCCTCCTACTCGAGGGCAAAAAACCCAACAATTTATTCACTTATAAATAAAAAATAGAAGTGTAAAAATAACACTCAAAATCTCAAAATCAGACCCTAGAAAGGTCGAGTTAGATACACAAAATAACAACTCTTTTCCTTGAAGTGAATTTTCTCCTCTTGAATGCGAATCTGTTGCTGAAGGAAATCGAAATTGGAATGGAATGAATTGATTGCTTAATGTGGAGACTCTATATCCATTATATATCAATCTAAGCAAGCTCTCCTCTTGAGCTGACCTAGAAAACATATTATTTGATTTACAATAAAAAGGTCGACTTGCCTTGAAGCTTCATTCTTAAGGAAAAATACATCACACAACTACAAAAACACTAACACTCCCTCTTAGCTAGGGAGGTATTTTCAAATATTTGGTCATGGATTCTCTCAACATGACGTCCATAATGGCTACACCCAATTTAGGAAAACACAACTCAGTCTCATAGATATGATATGTACAAGGGCTTGGACCTCATATTTCTCGATCTCAAAGAAATATACACTACAAGGGCTATCACCTCATATTTCTTAGTCTTAGATAAATATACACTACAAGGGCTTTCACCTCATATTTCTTCATCTCAGAGAAATATACGCTACAAGGGCTTTCACCCCATATTTCTCAATCTCAGAGAAATATACGCTACAAGGGATTTCACCTCATATTTCTCCATCTTATAGAAATATACACTACAAGGGCTTTCACCTCATATTTATCCATCTCAGAGAAATATACACTACAAGGGCTTTCACCTCATAATTCTCCATCTCAGAGAAATATACACTATAAGGGCTTTCACCTCATATTTCTCTATCTTAAAGAAATATGCATTACAAGGGCTTTCACCTCATATTTCTCCATCTTATAGAAATATACATTACAACAATCTTAATGATGCTATGACTCCCTATGAACCTCCAAGTACTCGCATCAATCTCTTGACCTCCTCATTCAAGATTGTTTGTAATGCTTGCATTCAAGGAACGGTTTCCAACACACACTTTTGACACTACTCTAGCAACACCTTTAACTGACTTGCAAGAGTCCAACCCTCCTTTCACTCTAGGACTTAGTCCTCCTCGATCTCATCCTAGATTACCCTATTCTGAATAGGTTTGCGGAGCTACCAATGCCAAATCCAGGTTGACTATCTTGTGCAATTCCCATTCTCTACAACTGGAAAAGTCTTTCAAAGACTTGGCACCTGGCCTTGCAACATAGCAACCTACTTAGTTGAAACCTTCACGCTTCTAGCCAATGGATCTGCCTCCTCACTTCGTCCACTTGACTCAGACTGAAATTCTCCTTGAAGACCCATTTGTGACTCCTCTTCGAGCCCAAACATTCTGGCATATTTTCTCTAGTCTCTTGGCATGCCTAGCACCCAATTTTGCCTTTAACACAACACCAAAAGCTTCATTTTTTTGAGATTGAACGAAACATAGAACTCCCTTTTGATCTCAAAACCTTAAGAAACCACAAATTGATTTTGTGTACAACGGAGTTGTCAAATTAAAAAACAAATTTCTTATCAAAGTTGAGCTCAACGGCTCCTCTGAAAATCAATGTGAGTCATATTGTACCATCCTTCATAGCTTTCCTTAAGGAGCACTAGGTAAATAATTCTTTCCATTAGGTATGAGAATGATCGATCTAGCATAGTTAGAAACAACATGCATCTTCCATCATAGAGAGCCCTCTGGAAATCATATACTGGGGTTGTTGCCTTGGCATATTCTAGAGCGTGTGCTAGAGACCACAAGCTATATTAAGGCTTCTGATATGCCCCATCAAGCAGTCTTGACTCTGATTATTTTCTAGCTTCTTTATAAAACTTGACAATATCATCAACAAGAAGAGATAGTAGCATACCCTCAAGATACTGATTAACAAAAAAAATCTTAAATCTTTTGCATTTAGCAACTCATCACACTTGCCAACATCTATTGTTGGATTCATGCAAGAAAATATTCAAAAGTTTGGATGGTGGGTAACATATTTAACATCTCCCTTTTTAGTCAGGCAAATAGAACTTTTATCTCCTCCCAACACTCCACTGAGCCTCTAAAGCGTCTCAGGAGGAGCTAAATTTACATCATCTGATAAAATCCAATGACCATTCCTCATGGCCTTTACCAATTCT
>CM021106.1:526998451-527061589 GCA_007115665.2 Sequoiadendron giganteum
ATGGAGGTTGTGATAAATTGTTAGCAAGTGTAGACCCTGGAGGCGACATTAGAGCAAGGGTAGGTGTTCTCCCTGTGTTGATTGGTGGTTGTTGAGGTGGAAGCGGTGGAGCGGATGGGATGTATGAAGGCATGTCGTAGGCATATAGATTGTGGGGTCCAGGTTGTGCTACCGAAGCTGCAGTTGGAAGACGAGGATAGCTAGCGACTTGATGCATTACAACATTGCCAAATTCAGGGTTATACCAGTTATCCGTGGGTGCACCTTCGGGGATATATGAATTCCCAGGGACATTTTGGGATGTTTGCGGATCTGTATGTGTGGGAAGAATGTGGGCGACAACATATTGTGATGCATCAAAGTCGGATGGTGGCTTGAATCCTCTCATAAGCAAGGTGGAAAGAATTGTGTCTCCACGTTCATTTAGGAGATAATTCATCATTTGGAAATTAACACGGTCATTGAGGTATTCATCAACAGTGACTTCAGGTTGGTTGACCATGTTCTCGTCACCTGGTGGTGTGGTATTCTGGATGTCGGTGTTCAATTGGAATGAGGCGTCATTATGGGGATCTTGTGGATTGCTTGGAACGTTATTGGGATCTTAAGGGATATTTGGTTGGGAACCTTAGGTCTATTGGTTTGCCATTCTCTTTTTCATTTGTGAACGGGTATGAACGGGCATGAATGTGCAAAACAACTAAGTGATCTAAGTTGTGACTAAGCTTTCAAATGATGATCTAGATGATGATTTGGTTTGGATAAAGATTGTTGGATTGGATTGGATGTTGGATTGATTGATAGGATGATGGATCAATTGATGATGTATCAATTAATTTGATGATTGAATAAGGATTGGATTTTGATTGGATTTGATTAGATTTGATCAACAAAATGATTGATAGGATTGGATGAAATCAAAGTGGAGATCAATGATTGGATGATTGAAAAGGTTTCTAAACTAGGTTCAGAGATCACCCTTGGTGATGTAAGGTGTTGATTGATCGGATTAAGGGATGAATCAATGATCAAGACTCTAAATCCACCTTGAGATGGAAGGGGATTCATAAGGCCGAGGATGATGATTGACTTAGGACGGATAGTGATCCTAAGCGGATGTTCAAGGATGATGATCAGATTCAAGCACCTAGGTCAATTCAAATAATGACTTCAAACGAAGTTCAGAGGATTCAGATTGATAAAGTGGTGATGGATGGTGCTACCTAGAGATGTTCTAAGAGTACCTATATGATGCGGGTGATGATTGAATGACCCTTGGAAAATGTAAGTGAACTAAAGGATGAATTACGGATGAACAAACAAGGAAGAATGTGTTTAGATCATAACAAACAATAAGGTTTAAGTCGCCAACGATTAAGGCTTTGGCAGGGTTGGCTGTACCAGAAAGAGAGCCAAAAAATATTGATTTTACTGTAGAGGGGTGCCTATGCTTAGGCGTGGCTGGTTTTGCCAAGGCATAGTCGGTTCCACAAGGTTTTTTAACTTGTCCAAATCAAGCACGAGTCTACTAGATGATGAAATGAACTTGTAAATGATGGAATGGATCCTTGAAAGGCAAAAAGGATTCCCCAAATGGCCAAATGATCTTTCAAAGTGGATAAATGGGTCGATGGAACGAGAAGATGAATCCTCTAAATGGATGAATGGTTTAACAAAATGGTGGAAGAAATGTTTGAAATAGGGGAATGGACTAACAAAATCACAGGGAGATGTTGAAAAATGACTTGTTTTGGCCGTGGCCACCCTTGCTAGGGCATGGCCACCCTTCGGGTGAAAACAGGGGTAAAACTGGTTATTTTTGTGCAGAGAGACGTCTATGCTCGGGCGTCACCAGTTATGCTGGGGCGTGGTCAGTGCTTTCGGGAGTAATCAGTTTCGCAAGGCCATGGTCACCCCTGCCAACTTGACTTAAGTGAAAAATAACTATGGAAAATGATTGAAAACACTTTAAAACACCAAGCAAAGTGGCAAAATTGCTTGACTTGTAAGATATGGATTGGTTTTACACAGAAAAGATAATTCAAGCAACACAATCCTAAGATTAGTAAGAAGGGTATGGCCTACATGGTTCTGTAACTAGGATAAATAAGGTGATCTAGAGAGTCCTCGATATACACACGATACGTGAGGCCCAAACCGTGAACACCAATCTGTCACAAGCGTGAGTCGGGAACCCCAACGAGATACTGAAAGGATCAAACCAACTCTTCACATCTATCTAGGTATCACGCTAGCTTCGACGCTCCACCAATTATGACACAACTGGATTAGGGTAAAAATTTTATTCTCCACCCTTTTTATACCCCGACGGTACACGTGGTCAGGATCGTCCCTTGGGGTGATGAAATCCCCAAGTAGGCTTGACTAAAAAGAAAGTGTTAATCATTTTTGGCTACTCCCCAAGCTCACATGAAGTGCAAGAAGAAAGCTTGAACGATTTCCACCCCCTTGGGTAACACAAAGAACAAATTAAGCTACGATTTCTCGTCACCCTGGATCGCCAAGTTGCGCAAGGGGATTGGATACATTGGTAGCTTACTTTTTAAACAAAGAAAACAAATTAAATTTAACCCTTCCTACTTAGTCTATGTGCCTAATTAGTGTAAAATAAATGAAAATAAACAACAAACTAAAGGTCCGTTTGTCTTGCAAGAAATAGATTAGTAGTTTTTCCACTGTTCTTTGTCAATCATTAATTCTCTGCACAAACGTTAATATAAAACCCCTCACAATCACAACCAAGACAAGTTAGGGGGTCAATATTAATAAAGCCATTAAAAAAAAAGTCTGAAAAAGCAGAAAAACACATTTTTTTACCTTTCTTTCGGACCTGGCCGCCTCTGTTGGTGAAAACAAAGAGCTAAAATTTTGTTTCTTCTACAGAGAGGCATTTGTGCTTGGGTGTGGCCACCACTGCTAAGGTGTGGTCGGTTCTGCCGGGGCGTAGTCAGTTCTACAAGTGATTTTTTGACTCTTTGATGAAAACAAAGAGCTTTTGGTGTTGGTTTTTCGCAGACAAACGTCTCTACAGGACGTGGTCACCCCTCGAGTTAGATAGTGGGCAAAAATGATGCAGTTTTCATCAAGGGGTGTTTATGCCCAAGCGTGGCCGGTTCCGTTGGGGCATGGTCGACTTTCTGTGTCACCTAAACCTGCACAAAACACAATCAACAAAAAAATGAAAACGTTTTTGTTGAGGGGCATCTATGCCCGGACATGGCCGGTTCCACTGGGGCATAGTCAGTTTTGTCGAGGTGTAGTCAGTTTTATGCGTCACCTGAACTGCACAAAACACAATTAGCAAAAAAAATGAAAATGTTTTCGTCGAGGGGCGTGGCCGGTTCCGCTAGGGCGTAGTCGGTTCTGCCAAGGCATAGTCAGTTTTCTGCATCATCTGAACCTGTAAAAATGCAAAAAATAGAAAACTATAAAAATAAATGACCTATTTGTGGGTCCCACTGGGTGTGCCAGAAATGTGTGCATTTGTTTTTCCTACCTAATAATGCAAATCTAACTATGAATGCAATATGAAAACACAAGACCACCTCAACTATTGGGCTTCATTTAACACAAATAAAAGAAATAATACAAAATAATGAAATGTCCCTTTTACCTGTGTTGTCCTTTGGTTGGCCCTTGATGTAGCTGGATGTGTGTGTTCCTTTGATGGCAATGGGATGAGAATGGATATAAAGTGAGTATGTGATGAAATGGATAATATGAATGCAATGAAAAATAAGCTAATGCAAGTTCTAAAATGGCTTTAAAATGGCTTGGCAATTGAAGAGCATAAGGGTGCTAAAATGCTTAAGGTCTCTAGATCTAGTTATTAATATCCTTTAATGAAGGAAGAGGGGGTATTTATAGAGGAAATTGAATTCAATTGGTTAGGATTGAGCCACCATGGCCAAGATGGAGGGTTGTAGTGAGTTGAGGACTCACAAGCCCTCACATCTTGACATGTGTAGGGTGAGGTGCCAAAGGGGATGATGAGATGGAAAAGGGTACAAGTGAGGTGGAAGAAGGAAAAATGATGTGGAGGAAGGACAAGTACTTTGCAAGTACCTTGGGGGATGAGAGGAATTCCTCAAAAATGAAACTCTTGTCCCCAAATGAAGGTGAAAGTGACATATGAGGAATTTTAGTATTTCTCAAAAAATCCTCATGGAGAAGAGAGAATTGGTTGGAGAAATAAATGTGCATATTTAATTCACATGATTGGAGGGGATAAGGTGGTTGGGATAATAAATATGAATTTAAAATTCATATGATAAACACCTTGTGGATAAGACAAGGTTCTTATGGAGGAAGCTAAAAAGTGCCTTGTCGATAAAACAAGGCCCTTATAATGGAAGGTTCTTGGCCTTCATGTGACTTGATGTGACCTTTCAATGATCACATGGGGAATAAGAGATTCCTTGGAGGGATCAAAAGTGAATTTTAAATTCATGGGGAAGAGGGAGATTCCTTGGAGGAATCAAAAGTGAATTTTAAATTCATGGGGAAGAGGGAGATTCCTTGGAGGAATAAAAGTGAATTTTAAATTCACATGGGAAAGACATAAAAATTCCTTGGGGAATGAGTGAGTTGACCAAAGGTGGATTGATTAGACTGACTAATCACTAATTAGAAGATAGTTAGTGTCTAACGAAGATTAAGAGCCAACTTGCAAAAGTTGGAGGATATGACACATCCTAATCAGGGATTAGCCATGTGCACATCCCTAATGATGGGATTAGGTGATGGATTAGGATTAAGGAAAAGGATGTGACATGTGAGGAATTAAGTAAATGCCATATTTATTTAATTTATTTGATGAAAACGAGAGTAAAGCAGGTAAGGTATTTAATTATTAACTAAATACCTGAGGGATTAAAGAGGGATTAAGGGTATTAATTAAATAATAGCAATATTACCTAATTAATGCAAATAAGAGCATGTTTAGACGAAAAGGGATAAATTTGGACAAATGTAAGTGTCCAAATTTGGATGTCTACAATGCCTTTCATTTCCTTTTCTATTTCTTTTCATAATTCCAACTTTTTTACCCTTTTTTGTTTCTATATATGTCCATCATCAATTGATTTTTAATTTTCACTATTCATTTCTTGCATTGCCTATTTCTCTCTATCCCTCTCTTTCTTAATATTATTTCTTTGTTTTACCCTTTATCTAGCCCATTATTGTTTTGTTTCTTTGTATTTTTTATTTTTTTTAGTTCTATGTTTTATCAATAATTCTACTCTTTATCTATTTCTCTATCTTTCCATCTCTTTCTCCAGATAGCTACCTTCCTTTTTCTTTTCCTCACTATGGTTCTCTTGTATCTATTTTCTTCTCTTTATCCCTTTTATTTTTCTCTCTCTTTCTTTTCTTTTCTTTCTTTCCTCTTTCTTCTTTAGTTATTCCTTAAAAAAATTATTGGTCTCTATTTCTTTCTACTTTATCTCCTTTCTTACTTCTTTTTTCTCTACTTCATTTTATTTGCTCTCTTTCTTTCCATATCTTTTTTGTTTTTTTAATGTTCTTTCTTTCTTTATTTTCCATCCTCTATTTTTCCTTTTGTTTTAGTTGCTTTCCTTTTCTTATTTTTATTTTTGTATGTATTTATGTCTTAAATTTTTAATTTTTAATTTTACTTTTTGTTTTAATATCTCATGTTTTTTTCTCTCTTACTATTTTTGTTCATTCATTCATTTTTTTTTTATATTTATTTTTGTTGTCATTTTATCTATCTCATTTTTATAACTTTCACATGCTCTCTCTCTCTCTCTCTCTCTCTCTCTCTCTCTCTCTCTCTCTCTCTCTCTCTCTCTCTCTCTCTCTCTCTCTCTCTCTCTCTCTCTCTCTCTCTCTCATGTTATTTATTGTTTTTTCTTCTCTCTCATTCTTCAAGTGTATTTATTTTCAATCCCTCACCATGACTATCTTTGTTTCTTTATATAATTTTCCCTTATTTTCTTTATCATTTTTTATTCCTTTCTTATTGGACCATGGATCACATACACTAAACTTTGGATGTTGGAGTTTGCATCCTTAATCTACGATATTTGATACAAGATCCCTAGAGACATCAATTGTGAGAATAGATCTTAGTATATAGAATTTACATAATAAAATGTAGAATATGCATATTACATCATAAATCCTAGAACTTGGACCTAATGCTTTGGGAAAAAAACCTAGAACCTTAACACTCAAGATCTTAGAACTTAGATCCTAGACCCAAAAACAGAAACTTTGGATCCATAGACATTGAAATAGTGGGCTATTGACCTTGACCAAGAAATTTTTATCCTGAAATAGTCTACTGCCCAACCTTAGAATTTGGATTTTTCTCTTCTATGTTTTTTCCTCAATCTCTCTTCCTCTTAGTTTCATTATTTTTTATTTTTCATTATATCTCTCTCTCTTTCTCATTTTTCTACCATCTTGATTTATTTCCAATTTTATTTTCTTGTCTCTATTATCATTTGAGAATGCTTCATTTCAATCGCTCTCAATTGCTTTCTATAATTCTCTGTTATATTTTCCCTTGATTTTGTTTTTCTTTCTTTCTTTTCTTTCTCTCATTTTGGATAATAGATCATGGTTCATAAACTATCAGTGTTGGGTCTTGGATCCTTTATCCTTGATACTAGACCCATAAACCTTTTGACATTAGACACTACATGTTGGGTCCTAGAATTTAGATTATAACATGTAGAACTTCGACATTATGCTCTTGGCACATGACTTCAAAATTTGGAGCCTAAAAATATCATAATTTAGATATTAGGCTTGTGGATGACTGACCTTGATCAAGAAATGTTTACCCTTTACCCTCAACTCTTAGATTGGGAACCTTAGAGTTGTGGAATATGGAATCTATACCAATAATATTTACCCTATATTATGAACCCCTTGAACCCATGCCTTGAGATGTATGCTTCTATATTGTAGAATCTACACCCTAAACTTGTGGATTATGGATGTTAGATAAAAAAATGATACTATAACATCAATCCTAGAGCTTATAGATTGAATATTTTACCCTTGACACTAGATTATGTTTATTGGATGATTGGGACCTAGTCATCAAATCATAGACCCCATACTTTGTATCCTAAACCCTTGTTCCTTAATTTTGGACCCCAAGACATCTAAATCACCTGACCTTGGTCAGTGGATCTCAAGCCTTAAAACTTAGACTCTAGAATGTAGAACAAGGACCTAGATGTTACTTGGAACCAAACCTTAAGCTATAAACATGTGATCTTAAAATTTGGAACTTGCAATTAGGAGCTTGGATCTTAGATCCTTACACATTAACTTTAGACCCTTTGATGGTGTCAATCTAATTAGGTATGGCAAATAGAACCATCAATTGAATCTTCTATCATAGTTATTCTTTACCTTCCAAACATTTGCAATTCGTAATTGATTCACAAGGGTAGGTATGTACTTTAACATTAAGTTTAAAAGAACATATATTCATTGAGTTAATCATTAGCTTTCTTGGACTTCAATTAATTATCACATGATTACTTGCAAATCGCCATCCAAGACCTAACTGATTCCTAGAGTTCCTAGTGTTGGAAAACCTAGGCTCTGATATGAGAAATTATGCCCATCATGAACACAACACATTTTTTTTAAAGAATAAATCAAGTCCATTGACGTTAAGCCTCACATTATGACAATGTGAGTAGACATTAGTGAACTTAATTAATTATTTTAATTTTTTTTTTCTATGGTGTGTTCATGATGGGTGTGACAAATGGAATTTGGTCTCATGGACTAATGACCCTAAACCAACATATCATATACCATAAACCCTTGGACCCTAAACCTTGTTAATTTTAGGATCAGAAATGCAATTATGCAGAAAAACACAATCACAAAGAAGACAACACAACAATTTATCCTGGGAAAACCCTCCTACTCGAGGGAGAAAACCCCAACAATTTATTCACTTATAAATCAAAAATAGAAGTGTAAAAATAACACTCAAAATCTCAAAATCAGACCCTAGAAAGGCCGACTTAGATACACAAAATAACAACTCTTGTCCTTGATGTGAATTTTTTCCTCTTGAATGCGACTCTGTTGTTGAAGGAAATCGAAATTGGAATGGAATGAATTGATTGCTTAATGTGGAGACTCTATATCCATTATATATCAAACTAAGCAAGCTCTCTTCTTGAGCTAACCTAGAAAACCTATTATTTGATTTACAATAAAAAGGTTGACTTGCCTTGAAGCTTCATTCTTAAGGAAAAATACATCACACAACTACAAAAACACTAACACTCCCTCTTAGCTAGGGAGGTATTTTCAAATATTTGGTCATGGATTCTCTCAACATAACATCCACAATGGCTACACCCAATTGTGGAAAACACAACTCAGTCTCAGAGATGTGATATGTACAAGGGCTTGAACCTCATATTTCTCGATCTCAAAGAAATATACACTACAAGGGCTATCACCTCATATTTCTTAGTCTTAGAGAAATATACACTACAAGGGCTTTCACCTCATATTTCTTTGTCTCAGAGAAATATACGCTACAAGGGCTTTCACCCCATATTTCTCAATCTGAGAGAAATATACGCTACAAGGGATTTCACCTCATATTTATTAATCTCAAAGAATTATAAACTACAAGGGCTTTCACCTCATATTTATCCGTCTCAGAGAAATATACACTACAAGGGCTTTCACCTCATAATTCTCCATCTCATAAATATACACTATAAGGGCTTTCACCTCATATTTCTCTATCTCAGAGAGATATACATTACAAGGGTTTTCACCTCATATTTCTCCATCTTAGAGAAATATACATTACAACAATCTTAATGATGCTATGACTCCCTCTAAACCTCCAAGTACCCGCATCAATCTCCTGACCTCCTCATCCAAGATTGTCTGTAATGCTTGCGTTAGAGGAACGGTTTCCAACACACACTTCTGACACTACTCCAACAACACCTTTAACTGACTTGCAAGAGTCCAACCCTCCTTTCACTCTAGGACTTAGTCCTCCTCGACCTCATCCTAGATTACCCTATTTTGAATAGGTTTGCGGAGCTACCAATGCCAAATCTAGGTTGACTATCTTGTGCAATTCCCATTCTCTACAACTAGAAAAGTCTTTCAAAGACTTGGCACTTGGCCTCGCAACATAACAACCTACTTAGTTGGCACCTTCAAACTTCTAGCCAATGGATCTACATCCTCACTTCCTCCACTTGACTCAGACTCAAATTCTCCTTGAAGACCCATTTGTGACTCCTCTTTGAGCCCAAACATTTTGGCATATTTTCTCTAGTCTCTTGGCATGCCTAGCACCCAATTTTGCCTTTAACACAACACCAAAAGCTTCATTTTGTTGAGATTGAACGAAACATAGAACTCCCCCTTGATCTCAAAACCTTAAGAAACCACAAATTGAGTTTGTGTACAACGAAGTTGTCAAATTAAAAAACAAAGTTCTTATCAAAGTTGAGCTCAATGACTCCTTTGAAAATCAATGCGAGTCTTATTGTACCATCCTTCATAGCTTTCCTTAAGGAGCACTAGAGAAATAATTCTTTCCATTAGGTATGAGAATGACCGATCTAGCATAGTCAGAAACAACATGCATCTTCCATCATAGAGAGCCCTTTGGAAATCATATATTGGGGTTGTTGCCTTGGCATATTCTAGAGCATGTGTCAGAGACCACAAGCTGTATTGAGGCTTCTGATATGCCCCATCAAATAGTCTTGACTCTGATTCTTTTCTGGCTTCTTTATAAAACCTGACAATATCATCAACAGGAAGAGATGCTAGCATGCCCTCAAGATACTAATTAACAAAAAAAATCTCAAATCTTCTGCATTTAGCAACTCATCACACTTGCCAACATCTATTGTTGGATTCATGCAAGAAAATATTCAAAAATTTGGATGGTGGGTAATATATTTAACATCTCCCTTTTTAGTTAGGAAAATAGAACTTTTATCTCCTCCCAACACTCCACTGAGCCTCTAAAGCATCTCAACAGGAGCTAAATTTACATCATCCGATAAAATCCAATGACCATTCCTCATGGCCTTTACCAATTCTCCTTCCACAAATGAAAATGTAAAAGAGGTTTTTGAAGCTTCAATTTGCCTTTGGGCTTTATGAAGAATAACACATCTTGGTCCCTGTCCCATGTAATCTTTCTCTTCTCTGACAAATGACTATCTTTGGCCTGTAGCCTTCTCTCCCTCTTTCTCTCCTTCTGCACAAGATCCCCGAATAATGAGTGTTGGTGGCAGTCGGGGCCAGTGCACGGCCCCCAGATTCTTGAGACGCAAATACTCAGACTCAAGATTGATTGAGTTCACAACGCCAATATTGAATGTCATTCCTTACTCCAACATCACCAATGATACCGATATCCATGCCCATAGAAAGACCAAAAAGTCCATAAGCTAGTCCAAAAGATAGATATGCATAGCCATCAAATAAATAATATGACTTGGCTTTGAGATTTATTCCTTCTAAGCTCAAGTATTTCTTTTTCAAAAAACTTAGTTCTCTAATATTCGAGAACACAAGCTTTCATCCTGTATGATTTGGTAGTAATAGTAAATGAATCTTGACCCTGTGATCCACCTTCCAGAGATGGCAAGACATTAGGAATAGAACTTGAATAGTGACCTGCCTCTGGATTTACACTGTTTGATTGAACACATATAAGAGCCAATAGTACGAAGTATTTTGTAGGTACAAGGGAACTTCCAAAGCATGTGTCTAGCAAATCAGTTCCACCATGTTTCTGGAAGATCTTCAGGAGTATACACAACCACTAGGGGAAACAATGGAAGCGTTCAAATCAGTTTAATTTTGAATAATTCCTTTAAATACTTATAGCATTCATCTACCAAACATGGAACCTCAAGCCATGCGATATTCCAAAATGCAAGGAAACTTGTATAAAAAAAATTTCAATTGCATAATTGGATAAATAAAGAATTCTGCAAGGGAATAGTCAATGATATGCAAGATAATAGCCAATCCTCTACTCCTTGCTTCAATAACTGTAACAAAGTTGATGCCAGCATATGCAACTTGAGTAATCACGCCTCCAAGATGGTTGATGATCTTCATGTAGAGGCGATAATATCATCCTCCGTATCAATCATCCTCTTCATATGCTCATCGACTTCAGTAAGAAACTTGAGAATATATATGTATATTCACAAACAATACAAATATCATGTAGCAGTTGATAAAGCCCAAATTGCATTGCAAGTTGTATTCGTTACAATCTTAGGTGTTGTTCGCTTCCTACTTATAGGGGCATTATGTGCCAAAAGTAGAGCCTGAAAACCTTCATTATATTCACTTCTCAGATGGAGCACATCCCACCTCTTTGAATATAATTATTCTACCTTGATTATGAGACTAATATAATTCACAAGAACCATGCCAAGGGTTTCATCCATACATGGTTGCAGGAATCCTAAGAGGTTCCATTCTCAAAGATCTCAATGTCAAAAAACCAAACACTTTCCAATAGTTCAAAATATCTTAGTCAGATCTGATCGGATATTCCTGAACCTTTCTTTGATACCATGTTAAATTTAGTATTAAAAATGCAATTAAGCAGAAAAACACAATCACAAAGAAGACAACACAACAATTTATCCTAGGAAAACCCTCCTACTCGAGGGAGAAAAACTCAATAATTTATTTACTTATAAATCATAAATAGAAGTGCAAAAATAACTCTCAAAATTAGGCCCTAGAAAGGTCAAGTCTCATATAATGGATCTGCACTTAAAGATAGTGCAAATTACTTAGATACACAAAATAACAACTCTTCTCCTTGAAGCGAATATGCTCCTCTTGAATGTGAATTTGTTGCTGAAGGAAATTGAAATTGGAATGGAATGAATTGGTTGCTTAATGTGGAAACTCTATATCCATTATATATCAAACTAGGCAAGCTCTCCTCTTGAGCCGACCTAGAAAACATATTATTTTATTTACAATAGAAAGGCCAACTTGCCTTGAAGCTTCATTCTTAAGGAAAAATACCTCAAGCAACAACAAAAACACTAACAAACCCTTTGTCTTGGACTCATGTACCATAGACTTTGGGGTAAGAGTTTTTTCATGTAGCTAGAACCTTGAATATTGGAACATTTTCCTTGAATCTTTGGCACTCTAGAACACTCTTGGAATTTGAGCCTCAAACCTTAACCATAAAACTTGGACCCTATTATCTCTCTCCATATATCTCACCTCATTATTTTTGTTCCTCATGTTTCTCTATGTCTTTCTTTCTTTTCTTTTTTTAGGATTATTCCCCCCCCTTCTATCTCTCTATCCCCCACCCATTTATTTCTCTTTATTTCTTACAACCTTAATTACGCTGAAGGCGTGTCCTATATGAGCTTTCAAAGCTCATTTTCCTCTTTGACAGTTGAGATGGAGTTACACGGCATGGTTGATAGGAAAATCATTCTCAGTCGTCCATCATTTTTTGCCACATTTCGGTTGTTTTTCGCCATTTTCCGACTATTTTCGCCATCTTTTTATGTTTTCCCTATCATGCTTTTCAATTGCTTTGTTTTTCTGCTTTCCCTGCCACTATCGGATCTGCTTTCCCCATCCAAACCTTTCACTTCTCCAATTTGGCGAGCTGCACCTTGAAAACAAGGTGCACGGGCAAAATAAAGTTTCGACGAGGGTTTTAGAGTATGTTTATTTAAATGAAAATTACGGCCAAGATCCTAATAATGAGCACATTTAGGTTTTTAAAAAAATAGAAATTATGGCAAAGATTAATCATTTAGGTTTTAAAATTACAACCTTTACCCTGTGTAGTTAAGTATAAATTAGCATAATAAACAATTTTGAAGTAAATAAAATAAAAGAAATAATATTTTAAAATGATGTTTTTAATTTTTTCAATAAATATGTTTAAAATATTCATATTTTTTGTGACTATCAAAATAAATTAATATTTGTCAATTCATTATGTTGAATAATTTCATTTTTTTAAAAATGTATTATTAAATTATCTTATAAATAAATAATTTTAATATTTATATTTATAAATATATATATATATATATATATATATATATATATATATATATATATATATAATATAATTATCTTTATATAACTAATATTTTCAATAAAAATAATTTACTACACATTTAGCATAATTTCGACATCCGTTACCCTACATAATTAAGTATAAATTGACATAATTAATATAATATGTTTATTAAAATGAAAAAGCATCCTTTCTCTATTTCTTAAATTTCATCGTTTTTATTTTTAATTATCTTATCTCATTTTCTTTCTTTTTTCTTTATTTTATTTCTTTCATTCTTCTCTCTTTAGTTCTCTCTACTATTTCTTTCTCTATATCTTATCTCATTTTCTTTCTTTTTTCTTTATTTTCTATCTTTCATTTGTTCTCTCTACTATTTCTTTATCTATATCTTATCTCATTTTCTTTCTATTTTCTTTTTTTTCTATCTTTCATTTGTTCTCTTTAGTGCTCTCTACTATTTCTTTCTCTATTTTTTTCCTTCTTTCTTTTTTTTTCTCGTCTTTTTTTAATTTTATCTCTCCCTCTTAAATGTCTGATTTCTCTGTATCTAATGTATTTGGCTATTTCTTTCCCTTAGTGTTGTTTATATTTGTTTGTATCACTTTTTTTTTTTGCTCTTTACAAATTTTACTATTTTATTTTATTTTTATTTTTTCTCTTTTTACTTCATTTCATGTTATTTCTCTTTTCCCTCATTTCTACACTTTTATCAAGTTTTTATTAATTTTCTCGTTGCATTTATATATCTTTTAATTTTGTCCTATTTTTCTCTTAGTTTATTTCTCACTCCTATCTATCTTTTTGACTCTTTTTTCTTGTTTTTCTCATATTTTTCCTTCTTTTTTTTTAATACTCCTATCTTATTGTCTAGGGGTATTTCTTTATTTTTAGTCCTTCTCTCCACTGGTATCTATATTTCTTCTTTCCTTCAATTTTTATCCCTTTGTAGATGGGATGGAGCCCAGACTCATTGATTATCAACCCTATATTGGGAAATGTTTGGTCTATAGTCCAGACAATTAGATCTTGGACCATAAAACCTAGAGCCTATGCCTCAGATATAAACCCTAGACTTAGAAATAATCACTATATTCCCTTTACCTTAAATTTGTGGACACGTGAATGTAGGTCTAAGATACTAAAGCTTTGAACCTAGACACTAGAACATGGACATTGAATCCAAGAACTTGGGCCTTGAACCTTAGAGCTTAGAGATTAGGGCTTCGATATTGAACCTCGAATCCTCATACTACTTGATATTAGATTGTATAATTTAGATGCTAAAATATTGAACATAAACTTATATGCTAAATATTTGAAATTAGATGCTACATCCTGCATGTTTTACCCTAATAGTTGGATCCTAGACCCAGATTTATAGATCATGGATCCTTGACCAAGAAACTTTTTACATTGAGAGTGAACTCTCAATGGACTTAGATTTAGGATCCCTCGGACACTAGACTCATTTTTGCATCATTGTGGATAATAGACTCAGTTCTGATCAATGACGTGTCTGGGTGTGAATGGTTCATATCACCATAGGGACTCTTGGCTCGTGTTCATTTTTGCAACATGACTAATATCCTCCTATTGGGCAAGGTGCATATGACATTACTGCTATGTAATTCCATCTAGAAGTGAAAATTTGTATTTGTGTGTGCACATAGCTATTATCACCTTCAATTCTTCTTACTATCTTGAGTTCTCTATGGATCGGTGATGACATCAGGTGTGCCTATTTAGTTATTTTATCTATTTTCTTTTAGGGGCATTGATATTTTTAGGTTCCATTCATAAAAATCTATGGGATCAAACTTTTTAGGGTGAAAGACCTATACAGTAAGGTCTCATTTATGAAATCTACTTTCATTTATGTGTAATATTTAAATCTAAGTGCAAAGAAACATATTTTTGTTATTTATCTAGGCTTGGCATCTTATCATGGTATCAGAGCCAAGTTTCCTAACAACTTGAGGGTATTTTATGCAATTGCATTAAAGGGATCAACATGTTATTTAGAAGGAAATGAAGAAAGCATAAGTTGTGGCATCTGGAATAGGAGGCAAGGGTAAGATTTCTGATAAGGGTGATCAATGGGATTCTTTCTTGAGGCAAATGCATCAAATACAGAAGCAAATGGACAAAAAATAGGATGAAACAATATAGATTAAGTAACATGATACACAAAAATAAGAAACTTAGTGATTAAGTAACATTTGATTGTATTTAGTAGTGTTGAATAAAAGTAGATGGCAATTCTTTCTTGAGCTTCATTTTGAATAAAACTATAAACAATTGTATCTCTAACAAATCCGTATGAAGATTTATCTGTTCCTTCTCTAGATGCAAAAATAATCAATATAGTTCAGATAGTTTCATGAAGCTTGAATCTTGTTCAAGAGGCTCAATACAACAACTCTATCAAGTAATGCAATAATTGCACCCTTTACTGTCGTGTTTATAGCACCATAAGCATTCACAAAAAGGAGTACTTCCCTCAACCGCTTTTCATCCTATGAATTCAAAAAAAAAAAATACTCAAATTTACATACTAGAGATGCAACATTACTTGTAGAGCAAATAATCTTGATAGAAGTAAAGGGTTGGGAGTATAAATGAGATCTTGAAGATAGGATAAGAAGATAAACTACAAAATAAAGAAATAAATATTGATGAAATAGAGGTAAGAGAGTAGAAAGGTGAACTATAAAAATAAGAGACAAGATGCTAAATTCTGAAAAAGGGAAAATATTTTACTGAGTCACCTTAGGGGTTTTATTCTTGCATTAAGATTGGTAACAAATAGATCAAGTCTAGAGTATAAACAACGAATAGTCAATCAAACGACTTGTATAGTAAGGGGTTTGGGAACCTCATACATACACCCTTCTTTTCCCCATTTTTGTTGTGAACTAGGGTATCAGTGTCCCCAAATTCTTGAGAATACAACCCCTGCTGGTAAAAGTTTATTACAAATGGTAGGATCTTAAAAATGCAAAATCTATTGAATTCTTTAAAAAAAATCCCTAAGCTCAAGTTAGGTCTGATAAAAATTTCTAAAGAAAAGTGAATAACTCAAAAGCTGGGCCATTTCATTCATTTTCTCTTATAAAATAAAAAATTGAGAGTTATGTAGAATATTTGCATATTTTGATAATAACATCTAACAAATATTTTTTCATAGAAGGAATTACTATCGACACAACACAACAAAATTATTGGTTAAGAAAACTGAAAGTTAACAAACAGTAAGAGAGTTAAACCTAAAATGGGAGAGTTTCAATTATAATGTACTTAACATAGAAGTTTGTTACATTGTAAGAATCATTCTTCAAATTGTTTGCCACTACCTACTAGTAGGAGCATGCAAGTTTTCTTTCATATCCAATTCAAACAAGTCTACTTTTACAAGAAGACAACATACACACAAGTGTGCTTAGAGTGAAGTCAATAGAAGGGGCTTGAAGTATGGCAATGAGTGTGAACACTTGTGTAAATGCATTGATTGAATGCTTGGTAAAATAATAGAGCTTTTTTATTATCTCAACTATTGGTTTTATAGGATTATTCACTGTATTGAATGCTTGCAAGATGACAGTAAATATTTTTAATGAATCTCCATGTTATTTATTTTGTCATTTGAACTCTTTGTATGTCATATAATTGCAATTGTTGTATGGGACATTGTGTATTCTCTCAATTCTCTGTGAATAAATCTTCCAATGACTTCAACAATGGTGCTTGCACTTCCAAACAGGATTCCAAAGCACTCTGGTGCTTGAGGACGTGAACCTATATATATTATTTAATAATTATAAGAGAGGATAATTCATGATTGATATTAAAATTAATAGAAATTTTCAATACTTTTGATCAATATTTGTATGAATTGGTATTAGTACTTATAAATTATAGTGTGTAGGTCACAACAAAGGGTGAAGAACTTAGCATGCTTCTAGTGAGATAGGGACACATGCCAATATGTATGAAGTTTTCACCTATAAAGAATTAGTGAAGGATAAATAGTTATTACCTGACACATCTATTGGCATCTTTTTACAGTCGCACTTGAGCTATATTGAGTTCTTCACCCAAAGCATGCTTAAGTTATTTACCCTCTATTGTGACCTATGTACTATAATCAATTACCTAATACTAATACTAATTAATACAAACATTTTCCAAAAAACATTAACACTTATATATCAATTAGTATCAATCACTAATTATCTTCTCTTAAAATTATTGCACATGGAACATATATAGGTTCCTATCACCTAGCACCACCTAAATATATTCATAAAATACTGCATTTAAATGAAATTATAGTCATACTTTCTTACATTAAATCATAAGTCACAAGTATCCTAAAACACATTATGCCAGGCACCAAAATTTCCACTATAACTAGTTTCACTTATATCCTTTCAAATAACTCCAATTACTACCATTCCAGATTATTTCAATAAACTGTTATTTAATATTCTTTTGTATTTGATTGATTATTTATTGTATTGAATGTACACCATCACCAAGAATGGTATTAAACATTCACTTAGTGTGAGGCATCCAAAAAGGCTTAGATGTGTGCAATGACAAAAGGATAAACACTTAAGACCTCATTCATATTAGAATATCTCCTTCTCTAACATGAAGTAAGTTGAGTTCTTCGTGCTCTTTCTTGTGACCTAAACTCTTCAATTTTACTAATACTTTCATGGAAAGATTTACCAAAAGCATGAACATTATTGTATTAATCTTGGTATCAATAATTTATTCTCCTCTCTTAAAATGATTACACATTGGGTATATATATAGGGGAATGCTCCTTATAAAGATGTTACAAAGCTCCTTTGAAGGGAAACCCTTTGATAAAATAGTAGAATTTGAGGGACATGTTCCACCTAATAGATATATGTATAAGAGAAAATAGAACATATAAGAATTATAGTAAAAATATATATAGAAAGAAGAAAGAAAGGATTTTAGATGCTAGAAATTGTAAGGGGATAAGCCCCATAAATTATGTACATGATGGATAAGTGTTAATATATATATAATTAAACTTTAAATATGTTATGGTAGAAGGATATTAGCCTTTTTTTTATATATTTCTCTATCAACTAGTCTATTTACGGTCTTCATTAATCTCTATTATCTCTCTTAATAGTGAGTCTGAGGTATAAACACAACATATAGAGATTGCTTGGTGCTCAATATATATCAAGATGTGTCTACCCCACTCTCTTGATATCATGCATCTAATCCTACATTCACTCACCATGAATTCATACATGATCCCAATATCCACCTCAAAGAGTAGGGATGTTAATTGTGGTTTTAATTGTATATGTTAATAATCTAGTATATGTTTATTATTTGGTCATTATAGGTAGTTCTATATAGATGATTCTAAAACATATATATCTATCACAAATGGTTATTCAATATTAAAAATCTTAGGTTCTTATATTACTATCTTGGACTTAAAGCACGTGGGAAAACCTTAAAATTAGATTTTGGTATCTCAGCTGAAATATATGTCATATCATTTCTCAAGAAATTTAGGATGCAAAATTGTAATATCATGTCAATACCCATAGAGATAGGATTATAACTTTCCTCGATGACAAGATCCATCATTTTGGGTTAATTCTACTCACTATTGTAAGTTGATTGGAAGTCACATTGACTAAACCTACACGAGGCTATATATCAACTACATTGTCAGGTATCTTTCAAGGTTCATGTAGGAACCTAAGGATTCACACGAGAAAGAAAACATCATGTTGGAGATACATCTATTATACAATGAAGTATGGCCTAGGATATAATAGGCTAAAAAATTTCCTTTGTAGGGATACATGAACACAAACTATGTAGGTTATTTGGATGATAATATATCTACTTCAAGATTTATTTTCTTATTGAGATCTAGCCTTATATCATTAGGGAGAAAAAATAGTGAACTACTATTTCTCACTCTTCCATAGAGTTAGAATATCATGCCACAAGTAGAGCCATCTATGAAGTACTATAGTTATGTTGCATTTTTATTGGTTTGGGATGATCTTTAGGCACATCCTACAATTATATTTTACAATAGGAAAAGTGTGTTGAAGCTTGTTTGGAATCCCATTTTATTTAGGCATACTAAACATATATAGTTTCTATGCCACTGCATCTATAGACATGTCCAACTATAGATTATTCAACTCTAGCATTATTCCACTCAAGAGAAATGTGCTAACAACATTATCGAATATCTTGCACTAGTAACTTTCTTAGTTTAGCCTCCTAATAAAAGAATGTAATAAGGGGGTATTTTCATAATAAAATATTATTTTACATCACTAATAATAATAGTATTTTTTTTACGTTAGTAGTTGGTTGGGTAATAGTTACACAATTTTCTTCAACCAACTTTTATAATTATATATATTACCTCCCATTGATAATATCATTGCCATTGTCTTTATGATATTCAATTATAAAAACATCATATGAAAGAGAAAATAAATAAGGTACATCACAATTTATCTTGTAAAGTTTATATTATGTAAAGAAGGGAGTTTAAAGGGTAAATTACTATCACTAATAATAGATATTGGAATCAATATCACTAATCAAATAAGGATTGTAACCAATATTAATTTCGTTAAAATCAATATCACTAATCATAGGAGAATTACAATCAACATGAAAATCATAAACAAGTCAAGATAACACATCGAATAGTGAAATTAAAGACATGACAAGTTTCATGAAAGTTGAAAAGTAATGTTCATAATGAAATAATGCTTCCATAGAACAATCGTTACTTACCTTTCGGAGAAAAGATACAATTTTAAATCAAGGATCATGTTATAAAGTATGAGAACACATTATAATCCTTGATATGAACATATATAGAAGCAAAAGACATGGGTTGGTGGCCATTCATAGTGCATGGATCAATAATAAATCAAATACCTATGAAGGTGGAAGAAGAATAATTTTAAATACAACCCTCATGGAGTACGATTAAATAGATTCACCAAAATGTAGGAAAATAAAATATACCCTACATTATTTTAAAAATTATCTTTTTTTCTATCTGACAACCAATTAACACATTCATTAGATCATAAAGTAATTAAATAGTTGAGAAAAAATCAAATAAATGATAATGCCAAAAAAATGAGAAGATAAAAGATCATTAGCTATTTTAATGAGCTTTTTTATCTTTAAATGTTGTGACAAATATAAGCAGATTATTTCTTGATATTGAATAAATATAATAAACTCTATCACAAATAAGTCTAATGAAGAGCTAGGGTAAAACCAAAAGAAGACGAAAAACTAAAATATCAACCATTAGAATCATAGATTGCCTCCAAGTGGCATTGCTCTATGTAGAACACGTGTTCTTGTCATCGATTCGAATTCAAATTTCGAACGGCTACATTCCTCTAGTCTTGATAACCGACTCCATTCTTATCATCAATTCGAATTCAAATGTTGAACGGCTACATTCCTCTAATCTTGATAAGTAAATGAGTACACAACAAAAGCAGGGGTGTAGAGATTTCAATGCCAATCGATTCCACAGTAGGGGGTCGGGTTTGCAACAGTGTGGTGATGTGCAGGTTGAATGTTGATTGCCCTTTGCCCGAACGAATCATCTCCATCTGCAGGCGGGATATCTTTTATACATCATGTTATTGCCCACTTCGTACTACATCATTTCCTGGTATGGATTTTATTTGATATGTTATTACATTCTGCATTGAAGGTTTATAACACATTTTCCACAAATCCATTTTGCGTATTTTCCATAATGTTCGTATTCCTTGTCAAGACATCACATCACAGCATTCTATCGAACATCTCGCTGCCTTATCCATGTTTTGATCGATGTCCAACTTTTGTTCCAAAACTCCCAACTCGGCACGGAGAGGACGCTGGTTATGAAATTCGGCTTTACACCTGCTAATTGCGTTGTTTGACAGAAAATTGGAGTCCATGATATTGTGCCTCTTTGAGGTGTTTTGTTCAAACCATTCATAGAGAACTAGAAAAGGCTGTGAAGATTGGCTTTAAACCAACCGATTGTACTCTATGAGATGAAATCTCTTGAGGCGGGCAGTCAAAGAGCCCGCGCCCTTGTCTACACTTCGTGTGCATTTTTAACCAGAGCATCTCCCACTATTTATTTTGTGCATATCCCGCGATTATGGTATTCCATGAGAGTTTTCAAAACCTTTTCACATATTCTATCAAAAATATTTTGTATCTGCCGTGAAGTTTCTCTGCTGCATTGTTCGCCACTGTTGAAATCCATCTCTTGTAGCGTAAGTTAAAATCGTATTTAAGCATTCAATTTATATTTTAGGGTTTTGATATTATATTTTTGTTGAACAGATTATTTGTGTTTGTGTTTTAACAGATTCTTGTTGTCAAACCTTGAAAATCCTGAAAACTTTCATGGACCAGAAAACATTCTCCACAGCCTTCAATAGTCAACTAAGATGTCACAACAGGTTCATTTTCATTCATATTTAATAATTTTCTTTGCATTGTTTATTAGGGCTAGGAAAATTTTTTCAATTATGAAAATATTCAAATGTATATGGTTGTTTAATTTGTGAGCAATTTTCTTAGAGTATCCAAGATATGGAATAAATTTAAATGCTATGTATCATGGCCTTTATATTTAAGAATAATGAACATGATTTCATTTCAAAACTTAAGTTTGTCTGCTAAATTCGTGGGGTAGTAAACATTAATCAACAAGAGAGATAGCCTAGACAAAATTATTTATACCTCTAATTGTATCCAATTTAGGGTGAAGTGACAACCTCCACAAAAAATGTGAACAGGATGCCAAAGGACCCCCAACCCATTGGCTGCACTAACTGCATCCACCCTAGTACCCATCCAACCTAAACAATAAGGGGGCAACTTTAGTTTTGTTCCTAAAGTATAATTATATCAATCAACACGTGATCAATTTGGCACTTGGCGATGAATGCCCCTAACATTCTTGGTGTAGATCTTCATTGCTCTGTAAGAGAAGGGACTTGTCCCTTAGACTTTGGAAGATAATTTCTTAAGGAATATAGACCTTTTTCCAATGTAGTTTGTTCCCTTTTCTATTCGGTTGCTTTCCTACCTCTCTTGCATCCTAAGCTATTGTTGGCCTTGAGCAATCTAGAGGCGAATTAACTTATGCATCTCATGTCACTAATATCCATAGAATCCTTTGATTAATTCTCGAAGCTCAACCATTCCTCATTATTCTTCACATCCGGGACCATTCCTTCCTCATTATAGGCTAGTGGATTAAAGGAAATCATAGCAACTTTTCTTGGATTAATGATCAAAGACCAAATTTATTGTTGTTTTGGATTATTCTTTGATTTCCTCAGTTTTAGCTGAACTCTCAGTTTTGTTGTTCTCCTTAGGGATTGAGCGTTGAGTCACTTGATAGTTGGCTTTCTTACACAATTGATTTCCACATGGTCATGACCTCTATAATGTACATACAAGAAATTATTTTCCTCAATCTCCAACCTTTCAATCAAATCCTGACGCAGACGAACATTTACACTCTCTCCTTCAACATACAAAAATCAAAATAGCTTTGAACACGACATAGGTAGTGTTTCTCCTATTTCAAACTTACAACTTATTACACATTTGATTGCCAATTAAAATGATTGTTGACAATTTTTGTGAGGTCTTTATATATAAATGGGCATGCCAAACTCAAAGTAAACCCTATGGTAATATATTTATACTAGTGATTTAATGATTGTTATTTAATTTTAGTGTTGAAAAAAAAGAGGAGAGAGTTAAAATTGCAATGATTATAATTGGGAGGTTATCATTATAAATTACTTGAAGAATACTTAGATTATGTTTCAAACTTCAAGCCCTATGAAATGTTAGGAAGAAATAAAGAATTTAAAATTTCAGTTGATTCTCATGCGAAATGTATTAGGGATTAAACATCAATATGTCCTTATTTCCAATGCTTGAGTGGTCAAACAAATAGTGATTGATTATTGTTGGATTATCAGTTAAATAATAATGTTGCATCATGGTGTAGGCGTAAAATTGGTAACAATAATAAGAGCAAAATTTAGGATTGGAGACAAGATTAAAATTAATACTAAGGAATAATATTAATATTAATAATGTTCATAGTAAAATTGAGGTTTATCATAGTAATTAGAGCAACAAAATGCATATTGATTTAATGGGTGGTTAATATAGGTAAATCTAATTATAATTAATAGAAGAAATTATCTTGTTACCCGTAATGGAAGTATCACTATATAAAGGAAAAAAAAAAATTCTCTTAGTGGTGTTGAAGTGTGAGTTACTCAAAGGTAGTAGAGGAAATAGAAGGAATGACTGCAACTTTTTAGATTATGTAATCTCTACCTCTGTATCAATCATCATTTTGTTGCACATCGGATAGCGAACAATAATACACAAAACATTAGATTATTAATATTCTTTTGAATATTAAAGTGCTTTATAATACCTACGTTACCTATGAGGATATTATGAGATATAACTTTGTTAATATGATAAAACTTTGATGGTTTAGTAATAACTACCTTGGAATGATTTTAGTATGGTATTGCAATTAAATTTTGTATATCCATAGGGTGCTTGTATGGTAATTATTGAAAGGTATGATAGTATGTACATCTTATGGATATATTGTCTAGTATTAAGATAATATTCTACTTAAGTTGGCAGCAAGTTTCTCATGTTTAGGATGGATCACATTTCTAAATAAGAAGATTAATTTTGGTGTGATATATGTTATTTTCCTTAGGATATAGAAATGTATGCCACCACTCAACACTTGTGGAAGAGAATTCTTAGATGAAGATGGTTCACATAAATAATATGAAGATAATGACATGGACTATCTTCATGTTTATGAATAGCATAAATTATTTGTGTATGATTAGGACAATCTCCATGTTCACTAGGAGCTAACGAGTTATTATTTCAATTTGATCTCAATTAAATGATGCAATTAGGGTATAAGAAGGATAAAAAAACTTATAATTTAGACATCAAGGGTCTAATAGAGGTGGATGTTCTACGAGTTCAAAGTGAGTACTAGCTAAGAAATAAACAAGTAGGTGCTAAATGTCAAGCTTGAAGTTGTGTTGCATTAAAGGCATTAGTTACAACAATATTGAGTAAGAAATAATGAATATGGTGTGTAAAAATAATGAATATGTTGTGTAAAGGAACATTAACATGAGTACAATAAATTCAATACTAAAGAAAAGATACACATGCTAGATGCATCCATTAAAAAGAGACATATCTTAGGAAATAAGAATCTTTATGTCCCATATAACACTATGAAACATTCAAAAGCTATGAGAACAAGAATAAAATAAAGATATATGAAATGCTACAAGTGATAAATTGATTTCTATTAGTAATAAAATAATTCCATTAATTCTTCATACTAATTCTATGACTCTCTTTATCAACTCCCTCACCTACATACAATCCATTTAATATTGCTCTAACTCTAAGCTAGTTGAAAGATTAAGTGCTAGTTGCAACATAGAGAGAGGTCCTTGCTCTATATCGCCATCCCTTAGGTTAATAGACTTTCTTATTGTAATACCCCTCCGTTTTGCTTCTTGTTCAAGTTGCTTTATGTTATGTTTGGTTGCAGTTACTTTGATACTGGCTACATTTTGTATGATGTTTTGATCGTTACTATTGAGTGACAAATATTATTGTGGGATGTAGTTATCTGATTATTGTTTCACATGCATTATAGATTAATGTTGTTGTAGAGTTAACATGAGATGTTATTATGAGATTTATGGATTATGATGGAAGTGTCAGTTTCGATGAGTGTATTGGTGAAGAGGACGAGTTCGCATCACTCGCTTGCGAGCGCCTTGCGAATCCGTAATTCCTTCTTCACGGTGTGTATTATATGCTGGATATATTGTATGATGTTGTTTACTTGGTTGCAAGATTGCAGGTACATGACATCGACTCCACCTGGTTTCACAGGTTTGAGCATGTCGATCCAACGGTTAAGTTGAACGGGAGATAGTAGCTAGGTAACATGTGTCAAGTCTATACCCTAGCCTTAGTGTGTCATCAGTTGTGTGTGTCGAGTCATTGTCTGTCTTGCTTTGATGTTATTTAATTCTGAAGCATTTTTGAGTTGGAAATAGATATTTAGAATAATTGCATTTAAATCATGTTGATGGTTATTTAATTTAAATAATGCAATGTGGATAAAAGTTTATACTTAAATTAATTAATTATATTTAGTTTATTTAATTAATTAAATTTGATCCAAGGGGTTGAATTTAGTTATTAAATAATTAAATTAATTAATTAAACGTGATGCAAGAGAATGAAAGGAAATAAAAGAATTAGAATTAATTTTGGAATTTAATTCCAACGTGTGGGAATTAAATTAGAAATTGTAATTAAATGTTTATTTGAGAAATTGGTTGCAACTTTGGAAATTAATTTATTATTTTTGAAATTGAAAGTGGGCATTTTAAATTGAAATTGTGCATGTAATGTGAATTTTGAAAATTGAAATTGAAATTGAAATATCTAATTTGCATGTAATGTGAATTAGGGTTGAATTGGGTATTTTTGATTTATAAGAATATATGTTTTAATTTTAGGGTAGGAGAGTTTTTAGAAAAAATACATTTTTACAGCAGGAAAGAAACTTTGGAAAATTTGCACAAGGGTTTGAAGAAAGTTTGATTGTAGAATTGATTGAAGGAAAGATTGTTTGCATTTGTTGGATTTTGGATTGGATTCATTGGAGAATTGAAGAAAATTTAGGAAATCTTTGAAGGAGGCTTGCATCAAAAATTCATCTCTTCCTGTAGCTTCTTGTACCAGGTTTTCCTCTTTGTGTTTTATTGTTCTTGATTGTTTTCTTTAAAATAGTAATGATTAAAGATTTGTTTGTTAAATCTGGTTTAGAAAATAAATTTGATATTAGAGGAAAAGAATTAAACAAATTTACAGCCTTTGCTTGTGAAAATTTTTGAGTGAAAATTGTGAAAACCTTACTTGAATGTAAATTATTTGGAGAAATTGATTTTATTGTTATTAAAATCAAACATAGAGATTGAACAATGCATTTAGAATGTTTTTAGAAAATGAAACTTTCTGTTTATTATCAAAAAAACGGATTTTAAAATCTGCAGTATAATTATATTTTCATGGTAAAATGGTCTGATTACGCCACCTATAACTTCACTTTCACAAACTGGGTTTTCAAGAAATTTAAAGGGTTTTTGCATTTTGATATTTTCTTAACCCTGTCCAAAAATCTAAAATACTCAGATCGTAGTTTTTGAGTTATGCTTAAAACATGAGACTACTGTTAAATTATTTTCTCATGGCTGTTCTGAAAATAAAATAATAATAAATTGGTATTTATAAATATTAATATTTTATGTATTGTTATTATAATATTCAAATATTATTTAATAATATTTTATATTATAATTTATAATACTAAAGTATTATATTTATTTATATTATTTTAAATAAAATTTGTATATTAGATTGGTGGAATTAAAATTATAAACATATGGGAAAATTATTGTTATTTTAAAATGGCATGTTAAAGTTTAATTGAAGGAGTTAAATATTTGATTTAAAGAATGCATAATTTAAAATTGAATTGTGGAATTTAAATCCATATGTAAAAGGTCCAATTATTAATTTGATTTAATTGGAAAAATATATTTATATTTTGTAATATTGATGATAAAGGATATTTTATTTTGAATTAATCAATTTGATATTCTGCAAAGGATAGAAGATATGTTAATGATTAAATATATTTAAATATATTAATTTATATTTAGTAGATATATAGTGAAGGTATATATCCATTTGAGAGAATAAATAATATTTTATCTTATTTTATTTTGTTGTTTGCAAATTGGGTATTATTAGTGTTTTAAAAGAAATGATTAGTATGTGTAGGAAATGTATAGAGAAAGATATTTTTTTTAATAGAAATAATTACTTGATTTAAAAAGGAAATGGTTATTTTGTGAATATGATTGAAGAAAATATATTGAGATGTATATATATATCCATGAGTATTTTCAATCAGTATTTACCTTGTTTTATTTAAGTGCGTGTGATTTAGTTTTGCATGAAGAATTTAAAAGATAAGTTTTGAATGCGTAGTCAAAGAGATAAGCCAAAAGATATTTTGTACATTGATGAAATTGCATGTTTTTAAATGGATGATTGATGAGATATAGACTCCGGATAGAAAATTGAAAAAGATTGTTTGCAATAGTGTTAGGTTGCATTAGAAGTAAATTTAGGAACTATCTCTATTGAAAAAGGCAAATAGTTATTATGTTTTATTTCCATAGAACAAATTAATCGTTGTGATTGGAATATTACATAATTTATATAATTGAGTTTATTAATATATATGTTTGGTGTATATATCATATAGAGCATGTAAAATATGTTAAGGGTAAATTCATTATCGTATTTCGTTTTTATAAGATGTATGCAATGTATTATTGAATAGAGATTTAAAAATGGATTGATTAGTGTATATGGAAAATGGATAGAGAAACGATATGTTATTATATTAAAGTGATTGAATGTGTTAAATAAAAAATTGAATGAGATGTAAGATTTGGTTAGGAAATGGAAAGAGTTTACTTGCATGGATTTGTGTCAATTTAAAAGTAAATTAAGAAGTTGTTTTATTGATGAAGCAATCAATTATGTTATTTATTAATTTCTATTTAGATTAATTGAATCATTGTGATTGGATTATGAAAGAGATATGGATTTAGTATATCCAAAAGTAGTATCTTCCTCATGTTTATCTTAAAGGATTTAATTCTTTGTATTCAGTAAAGGGAAGTAAGTTTAATTGTTTTAGATTTCCAATAATGAAAAGGGAAATAGGGGTTATGATTATTTTAGATGATCTAGTTATCATGTCTTTGACTTTGTCAACACTACCTATTGAATGAGTATGGATTTAGGAAATCCAAATATTAGATTTGATTGATGACTTGAATGCTTTTGTTGCTATGTTGTCAAGTTGCATTGTTGGTTTTGGGATTTAGTGTTAGTCCTAAATTATAAGTCTTCCAGAAAAACTAAGAGAATAAGGGTTGTTGAATCTTTATGCCATCCAATTGTTTTCCTTGGGTAGTGCATAGCGTCTGTTCAGTTTTACTCGATTTTCATGAACGGGGATGTTTGCACCTACTTGGTTTAGGAGCGGATTATGGGATCCGTGTCTTCTTGTATGGAGTGGCCTTGTTATGTGGTTTCATCTTGTTGCCTCCTGTGAAAGGAGTGGATTATGTGTTATTGCCTCCAAGATGTTGGAGTGGGATCTTTTGTACCTCCTGTGAAAGAAATGGACTATGTGATTGTTTCCTCCAAGATGTTTGGAGTGAGTTTCTATTATTTGTATCATCCTTGTGTTGGAGTGGATTATGATACTTAGTTGGTATGCACTTGTGGTTCCCTTGGTGGATTGTTTGAGTGTGTGTTGTTGAATAGAAGAGTGGCTTCTGTTAGGTGCCAGAGCCCAAAGAGGTAAACTGGAAAACCTTCAGGAGTGATTTAAACAAGTGATAATTAAAATAATGTACTTAGAAGATTAGGAATAACTTCTCACATTAATCAAGATAATTTAATCCTCACTCATAGACACAAGGGCTTGTTTAGACTTGGGATGAGTGAGAAGGCCTAGAATGGCAAGATCAACTATCTAGTTTTTGTGAGAGGTAGTTGATTCCGCATGAGTGAGTATGAGTGCCGGGATTCGGTTGAGGCCACCAAGATTACTTGTGCCGGAGCCTATGAAGAATGCCCAGAGGAGATCTCATGACAAACCTTGCGATGACACTCTATCTATGACAACTGTTGTTAATTATTTTATGTGTATGGTTCTGTGAACATACTTGATTATTATTATGTCTGGAAGCAATGTGACCTATATCAGTGATGTGGGAGTTGTACTTGTATTGTACTTGATGTGTACATGTATGGTATTTGATTTTTACTTGTATTGTACTAGATTTGTACGTGCATTGTATTTGATTCGTACTTGCATGGTGAATGAGTTGTACTTGATTCGTACTTGTATGGTGAATGAGTTGTGCTTGTTAATTCATTTGGTTGGTTATAACTGTATGAGTCAGTATGAGTCTGCCTTTGGTTAGAGGTAGTAGATCTTTTCCCATGTTACTTTGTTACTATCTCCTAGCATGGGGGGTGGGCCTTCGGGTACCACATTGGTAGGGTGGAACATGCACCAAAACCGTTGGGTCCCCATCTATCTTCAGTGCTTGGTGGCGAGATATCCAGATGGACAGCTCGCAGTTCTTGTTGTAATTTCTTGCATTGTAATATTTCAGTTGTATATGATATTTTATCCCTCTTTTGTAAGAGGTGGAGTTATGTAATTGTAATACATTTGTACTAGTGTCTCATTCTGAGAATGAGTGATGTAACTGTTGGATTAAGATAATATTTATGAGATTGTGTCTTGGTTGATTATCTTATTATGTTTTGTGGTATTCTTATGATGTATGATGTTTATCTCATAAAGTTCATAAGGCTATGGTTATATGTAATATGTATGTGTGGGTTTAAGTAATCCTAACCTTGTAGCCTTAGAGGTTGTTGTTAATTAGTAAGTGAATGTATATGTTAAATGCACTTTATAAAAAAAAAATTAGTTCACTTAAGATGTTAATTGCAACTTCCTTTAAGGTTACTTGGCGGGGCATTACACTTATGAATTAAAAATTGTCCTTTTGGGACATGAACCTATTAGTAAGATACAAAATTAACTTCTCATGATTAGTAGGGGGAAGGGTAGTCTCTTGCTAGAGTTAAAATAATCAGACTTCTCTGGAACCTGCTGGCTGTGTGTTTAACACGTGGGGGAGAAATAAATGTAGTGGGGATGGGCGATAGGATACACAATAACCAGTAGGTGGAGTAGGTGGTAAAAAAAATCCATCATTTCATTGAATGCTAAGGATTGAAAATCAGGTGTTAGCGTGCAAAACAAGGAGAGGAAGTAGGCGTGAGAGGAGGGGAAAACGGCTTGGACTGGTGGATACAATTCCTCGGTTCAAAGCAGCAAAGGAGAACTATCAACATGTCTTGCTCCTATTGCTATGAGCACTACCAAGTAAGCAAATGGTGCTAAAGCATTCTTGTATCTATTTGGAAAGAAAGTAAAATAAAATTGAATACCTGGTTGTGTAGCGCCTTGAATTTTTTTTCCAAGGTTCGTGATGAAACGACTATTCAATATATTCTCTGGACCTGGGCAATCCCCTATATGTAGCTAGATCATTTCACTTGCGCATACCCTTCAATCCTGGCGTTCCATGAGACCACATTTCTTTGAGGCATTTTGTCAAACAATTCGCGCGCCTTGTTTTTGCCTCCGCATTCCTCATACATTTCTTTGAGGCATTCTGTGAAACAGTTCACGTGCCTTGTCTTCTCTTCTGCGTTTTACATACATATCTGCCAGGGAAATTGCAACTACAACATTTGACGAATTCCCCCATCCTTTATGCTTGATGGATGTCCATACCCCATTCCCAAGCTCTCTTTTCTGCACAGGCGGGAAGGATGATGGCAAAGGTTTTGGAATCGAGGTTTTACACCTGCCAATTGCATTTGCTGGAAGGTTTCTGAAGCCTTTTCCTTAAACCCTTTAAGCGTGCATCCTATAATCATGGCATTACATGAGCCGACATTTCTTTGAAGGATTTGTCAAGCCGTTAACGTGCCTTGTCTTGGCTAAAACCGAGTGCATTTTCTTCATAGTTTCTATAACCTCTACATCAAGTCCAATTTGTGTATATCTTGCAATATTCACGCACCCTGAAACCAAATTTCTTTGAGGCGATTTGTCAAACAGTTCGGGTTCCTTGTTTATGCTTCCACATTTTGCATACATGTCTACCAAAGCCTTTGGCGACTATGGCTGCTCTTTCGCGCCTTCCCATGTTTTTCTCTTTTGTTAACCCAATGTCACTAATATGGAATAGTAATGTCATGATTCCCTTTTATACCATTTATACCATTTTTTAATGTTTTTTTGGAGTTAGATTTCTAGATTTCTTTGTTTTAGACTTGTGATTCTTTAGTGTTTAATTGTCTCTTATTTAAATTTGAATTAAATTTTATTCTTTTTAAAATCTAATTCTATTTATCATTTTTTCTTTACTATATATAAACCTTTGTCTACTTTTCATGCATTTAGTAATCTTTTATTCTTTTTTTTATAATTTTTGTTCCTTAATTTTCTTTTGAATTTATTTTGTATTTTCTTTTCTTTATAAATCAGAGTCTTCTTTTTGTATTCTTTTGTAATTATATAGACTTCTTGAAATGAATATACATATATAAATATATACATATTTATTTTGTTGTATTTTTTATAGAATTTTATATAATTTTATGAATGATATATATATATATATATATATATATATATATATATATATATATATCATTGTTGTCTTTTTAATTTTATATATTTAGATATAATCATAGAATACTATTTTTATTTATTAATAAATATATATAATTTATTTTTAATTTTAATTTTATTGAAATCGAATTCTTGAATTTCCTTATTATGGTTTTGAGGTTTGATATGCTTCGGTGTTTATTTATTTCATAATCGAATTTTATCCTTTTTAATATCTAGTTTTTTGTATTATTTTATTTTCTTTCTTTGTTGGCTGATTTTTTGGTTGATTGTTTTAGTTCTTTGAACTTTTCTTTTCTTTGTGTGTGTTTTAGATTTTTGCTTTTCTTCTTTTTTGATTCGTTTTGCTCTTCTGGTCTTGTTTCCTCACATTATTAAGTTATTGGGTTCTTTGTCATTTAATTTATTTTTACTTTATTTTCCCTTTTACATTTTGGATTGTTTTTGAAATGATATCCATAGCATTCTATCATATTTGAAATAGAATTCTATGAATAGCTTTTTAATTGGATTTAGGTGTAATTTTTTTGAGTTTTGTGTCTCTAATTTTTTTTTAATTTTTTAATTAATTGTTCCTTTTACTTCTTTTTTTAATATTTAGATCCATTTTCAATTTATTTCTTTCTCTTTGTCCTTTATTGTTGTTCATTTGTTTGAATTGTGTGATCCTTAGCTTTCCCTCTTTGAGTTTCTTTCCTTAATGTTTTCTCTCTTTTCTATCTTTTTTCTTCTTTCTTTTCTTTTGATTAATTTTTTTTTCCTCGAACCTTGTGCATCTCCTCCCTCTCCTATCTTTTTAGCTTGTGTTGGTCTGCAACAATTCATTTCTCTCTCTTATGCTCTCTTTCATCCTAATGATGGATCACAGAGTGTGATCTGAAACGTTGATAAATTTTACATTTACACAATCAAAACCAGAAACAAAATTTGAATGGATCTACCAAATTAGTTGACTTTTAGTTTAGGGGTGGAACATGAAGTAATGATTGCAATGAATAACTTTATGATTTATAAGGTTTGCTAAAACATGTGTGATAATAAGCAATAAAAGAGATTATTTAAGAATAATCAATAATTGCTAAAATAAATGTTTTGAGTGAATCTCATAGTGTATATATATATATTTTAAAACATTCATGACAACATACCAATCTACATAATCCTTGTTGTACTTGATCCATACGTATGAAATTTTGATGACTAACTTATGTTAAAGGTCAGTAGTAGCTTAGTAGAGCTTCATATTGTGGTTGGTAATAGAATTATTATTTTCATCATTTAACCACCATACCCTCTCACCTTGTTTAATGGGACCTTGGTAGTTAGAGATTGGTGAATACTATGTGGAAATTAAATCTAACTTGTGACTTATATTTTAAGAACATTAGGAGCGATTTTCTCTTATAACTAAAATATTTCAAGTGGCTAATGGTATAAAATTAACATTGATATTTAAATAATATAAATATTTAAATAATAATTATATTCTTGCATGGGTGTCGGTAAAGAATATAAGACTAATTGTTAAATATGTTAATAGAGTGAATATAGTATAAGTGGGTTAATATATGTTATGAGTAAAGATAATATAGAAATAGCCTTTGTTACAAACAACAAGGAGATGTTCCTTTCATAATCTAGAAACCTAGGGATGATATCATATTACCCTAATCATACCTTACAAACATTTAACAATACATAAGTTCCAATGTGGAATTAGCTTGGAAATTTTATTTGAGTTACTATAGTTAGAGATAATTAAGTTGTGGAAGTACTTTATTGGATTAGATTAGACAAATTAGATTGATCTGGATGCTATGTTACTTTCAGTAGAATGTACACAACCATGATTGGTTAGTTGATGAATTTTATTCTATTTGTACTAGTAGTGCATAGTTATGAAGCATTATTGTTATCATTCATTTTAATCGTTACACCTTATAGAAAGATGAAGCCCCTTTTTGATTATTCATTTTTGTCCATATTATGTATGTACTAAACTATTGTGAAATCAACGGTGAGTTGAACCTATATGTTAATATCATTATTGCCCAACCCGAGTTATGTGAAAGTTCAAAGTGTCAAACTATGATTCCTCTATGAATTATATACGTAGGCAGGGTCGTCAGAGATGGGCCCTTGAGGAATTAGGTTTGACCCCTAGGGTTTGCTCTCTTTGTTTTACTTTGAGTTAATATTGATACATTGTATTGTCATAGTTTGCAACCTAGTTGTGTTTTCCAATCATGAATGTGTTGCAAGACTAATTAAATATATTTCAATAATGTGAATTCTATGCCCCCACTTGAAACCCTACTAGGATTGCCTAAGTATTTTAGTTATTTAACTAAATATTATAATCTATATTTGGTTAGATGTTGTTATGCTTTTTTATGAATTGTCTGCTTTGGAAACAAAATTGTGTGAAGTAGTCTTGTGTTGTAATCAAAGTTTGAAATTTGAGTTTTGTCCTTAATTGTAGTTTAGGAAAAAAATTGGGCATTACAATTTCATTTGTCAATAGAAATAATTTAAAAACTTGCAATAAAGATGTAAAGAAACTCAATTTATTTAAATTAGATATAATTATTTGCAATTTTATTTGATTTCATTGGTCTCTGATGTTTATACATTCCAACTCCGCACTTATACCTTTCTAAATTGTTCCTTATTACATACCTTCCATAACATTTGATTATTTGTATCGACACTATATTTCATTGTAAAACTCTATTTTTTCCCCCAAACTGCCATAATTCTCTTTTGTACTCATATTCAACATCATGTTTCCTCTATGTTACCTCTTTTCAAACTCTCTTCTTTAATTTCTACATAGTTTTATTTATTAAAAATTTTATGAATAACAATTCTTGTGCTATTCTAGAGGTGCAACATCTTTTCCTCCTCTTCCACTCAGCCTTCTTCATGCTTCTCAATCTGTCCTACACAATCCCAATCACCGTTGCGCAAACCTTTTTTCAATCTCCCTTCATTTACCACGCTGCCCCCCACCTATCCGTTGTTGCAAATTAAATTGCTAATCAAATGGGTGCAACCTTTACTTACATGCATTATGACTTAATCTCATTTGCAATTTAAATTTTTAAATGCTCTTAACATAGGCGCAACCCCTCTTGCTAATTGTTTTCTATGAGTAGCCTCTTCTTCCTACTCATGCCCCCCTTCCCTGATAATTTTTCAATTTGACTTTTTTTATTGTCTCCCTGTTGCCACTTTCATTCTCCATGCCTCTTCATATGCCTTCCCTTTAAAAATTTTAATTTCTCTGATATGCATTTGTTTTTAGTTTTAAAATTCTAAAATGTCAACTTATAATGGCATGACCCTATGCCTCCTCAAATATGCATTTCACATTTTTTATTTTTAAATGTCTCTTTCTTTCCATCATATGCCCCAAATCTGCAATTTATTTTTAAATTTATTGTTTTTACTTATGTTCTTTCTTCTTCCAACGTTGAATCGTATTCAAAGTCTCCTCTTTGAATGACACTTCATTTCTCTTAAATTTTATTCTTCAAAGGAAGTGATTATTTATTTTTCCCAACACATCCATTGAGTGCTAGAATAAATAATATGTAGATGAAGACACAATCACCAATTGAATATTCAAACAACGAGGTTACCGGTGAACTCGACAAAACTAAAGATACGACAATTTTGTTGATGTGGATTGCTAATTCCCCAGATGCTCTTGTATGAAATCCCTAGATGATATGGAAATGGTGATTTGGTTTAGGATTTTCTGGATCAAGGCCACCTTTATGAGGGAATATATGTTTGAATTCTTGTTGATTAGGTCTTAGTTCATGGAATAGATTGTTCCTACACAAGCACTGTTCTTCAATAAGCAATTGTTGATCTAGTACTCCTCTAGAATATTGTATTGTTGTATTTCACATGGAGCATAATTAGGGGAGAATTGGAGAGCATTGAAGTTTGGAATCTATTTTTGAATGTGAAGGGTAGAATCACCCACTTTCTATTGTTTATTCTTTAGAACAAAATCCTTATTAGCACTCTTTCAAAATTCACTAGAAAAGAAGCCCTTTGGTAAGAATTTCAATGAGGATTGAATCCTCAATTTGGTTTTGTGTCCCTTTCCTACTTATCCCTCTTCCAATTAGTGCACATTCTAGTAAGGAATTTTCCATATACATGTCATCCAAGTGGACAATCAATCTTTGTTCATTCGTTTTAGAATTTGTATATTACCGATTTTGGTACCAAGCCCTGTTTTTAGAATTAAATCAAAAGAAATAGATTATAGTGCATTAAGAGGTTAAAATTATATGACATATAATGAGACTCTTTGAGGAAGAAACCTCGTTTGATCACTCTCAATATAATGAAATTCTTTAACATTGTATTTCTTGTTCTCATTTTTCACTCTATTTCTTTCTATCTTTAATTCTTTAGTTATCTTTACTATTTACTTCTCACCCTTTACCTCTTTATGTTGCACCTTTTTTTTATGTTCTCTCATTTTTTTTGTCCCTTTCTTTATCTTTCCTTTCAACTCTTCCTTACTTTCTCTCAAATTTTCTTCTTTCTTTTCTTAGTCCATCATTTTCCTTTTTCTAACTTTGTACTTTCTTTTTTTGTATTATTTTTCCCTCTTTCTTTTTATTTTTATGTCTTTCTCCATCTATCTTTGACTTTTTTATCTCTTTTTTATTGACTTCTCTAGTGTTTTAAAATTTTCTCTACTTTTTATTTTTTTTTCTTGGTTCAGTTGTCTCTTTCTTTTGTTTTTCTTTTCTATTCTTTCACTCTCAATATATTTTTAATTAACTTATATTTTTATTTCATAATCGTTCATTTTTCTCTTACTTGTTCTATCTTACTTTATGTTTATTATATTCTTTTTATATCTATTTATCTCATTCATTGTCTACACACCTCTCTTTTTCTTTATCACTCTTTTAATATTACCTTTCTTTGTTCTCTATTCATCTTTCCATTTTTCTCTCTTACTTTTTTCATTCATTCTTTTTATGTCACAGTATTTTTCTTCTTTTATTTCTCTCAAATTCTTTATTTAGTTTCTCTTTTTCTCTCTATCTATCTATTTCTATCTATTTGTCATTTACTCTTTATTTTACTTATTTTCTCATATTATGTTTTTTTCTATGCTTGTCTATTTCTTTTTGTCTTTTTTTTTAGTGTTTTTCTATTTGATTCTCTCTTTTTCCCTCATGTTTATTCACTCCATCTCTATTTTTATCTTTCTATGTTTTTTCATCAATATTTGGTTTTTGTTCCTCACTTTGTCACTTTTCCCCTCTTATGAAAATCTTTAGCTCTATGTTGGTGATTCTCTCTCCAACCTTTATATTTATGTTATTTTTTATATTTTTCAATCCTTGTTATTTATCTATCTCCTTATATGTGTCTATCTTTCTTTCTGTATATTTCATAACTTATTTTTCTTTTTATATTTATTTTTTTCTTTAATAGATATGTATTATTTGCACATTATTTATTTATTTATCTTTAATTTTTTAATATTTATTTCTATTTTTAGACTGTCTTTTTTTATATTTTTATCTTTTATCCTTAGTTTATCTACTTTTAAAAAAATTCTCTCTATATTTACTTTCTTTTTTCTTCGCCTTTTTATTATTTCTTTCGCTAATTTTCTCTTTCCCCTCGTGTCATTCGCAAGGGATTAGTCTCACCTCAACGTGACACCCCTTCTTGATCCCGACTTAGCAAAATGTAAGATCAAGAAGGTAAGGTGGGTTGGGCATTGGACTTGGTTGTGGGGATACCCTTGAGTCAGTCAACAAAAAAGTCCTTATTGTTTTATCATTAGAATGTAAGACTCCTTTTGAGTTGTTGCATACATCCTCAAGGGACTACTCTCGCCTCAACATGACACTCCTTGACTCCAACTTGGAAAAATGTAAGACTAAGGTAAGGTGGGTTGGTCATTGAGTTGGGTTGCAGAGATACCCTTGAGTCAAAAAAGAAGGAATTGTCAGAATGTAAGACCCCTTGCAGGTTGTTGCATACATCCTCAGGGGACTAGTCTCACCTTAGTGTAACACACCTTATCGACCCCAACTTGGCAGCATGTAAGACCAAAGTAAGGTAGGTTGGGCATTAGGCTAGGTTGTGAGAATACACCTGAGTTATCTAAAAAATAAGAAAGAGAAGTAAATATTTTTTTTATCGTTACAATGTAAGATCCCTTGTGAGTCGTTGCAACCCCAGGGGACTAGTCTCATCCTTGTGTGACCCCCCTTCTTGAACCCAATTTGGTAAAATGTAAGATCAAAGTAAGGTGGGTTGGGCATTGGGTTGGATTGTAGTGATACCCTTGAGTCAAAAAAAAAAATCCATACCTTTTTATCATTAGAATGTAAGACCCCTTTTGAGTTGTTGCATACATCCTCAGGGGACTACTCTCACCTTAGCATGACACTCCTTCCTGACCCCAACTTGGAAAAATGTAAGACCAAGGTAAGGTGGATTGGGTGTTGAGTTGGGTTCAAATGTAAGACCCCTTGCAGGTTGTTGCATACATCTTTAGGGGACTAGTTTCACCTCAACATAACACCCCTTATCGACTCCAACTTGGTAGAATATAAGACCAAGGTAAGGTGGGTTGGGCGTTGTGTTGGGTTTTGTAGGGATACCCTTGAGCTAACTAAAAAACAAAACAAAGAAGTCAATACCTTTTTATCATAACAATGTAAGATCCTTTGCAAGTTGTTGCATCCTTAGGGGACTAGTCTCGTCCTAGCGTGACACCCCTTCCCAACCCCAACTTGACAAAATGTAAGGTGAGGTAGGCGTTGGGGCTGGGTTGGAAGGATACCCTTGAGTCAAAAAAAATCCATACTCTTTTATCATTAGAAAGTACGACCCATTGCATGTTGCATACATCCCACATGGACTAGTTTTACCCCAACTTGATAGAATGTAAGACCAAGGTCAAACGGGTTGGATGCTGGATTGGGTTGCAGGGATACCCCTGATCCAACTAAAAAAAATAAGAAAGAGAAGTCAATATTTTTTTATCATCAAAATGTAAGATCTCTTACGAGTTGTTGCATCCCCAAGGGACTAGTCTCGCCCCAACGTGACACCTCTTCTCGACCCCAATTTGGAAAAATGTAAGACCAAGGTAAGGTGGGTTAGGCGTTGGGCTGGGTTGTAAGAATACCTTTGAGTCAACAAAAAAAAAGTTCATACCTTCTTATCGTCCAAATGTAAAACCCCTTGCAAGTTGTTGCATACATCTTAAGAAGATTAATCTTGCCCTAACACGACACCCCTTCCTAACCCCAGCTTGGCAAAATGTAAGACCAAGGTAAGGTGGGTTGGGTGTTGGGTTGGGTTGTAGAGATACCCTTGAGTCAACAAAAAAATTCCATACCTTTTTATCATTCGAATGTAAGACCCCTTGCGAGTTGTTGCATACATCCTTAGAGGACTATTCTCACCCCAATGTAACACCCCTTCTTGACTTCAACTTGGCAAAATGTAAGACCAAGGTAAGGTGGATTGGGCATACCCACTACAAAAAATTTATGTGCTTAGCTCCTTTTTTTTTGTTTTCATCCACTATTTTAATGTATTTTTATCCATTTTTTGGGAAATATCAGTGCTATTTTTTGGGATGAAGTTATTTTTGGCACTTTTTGCACCAACTAGAACAATTTGGCACTAATTGAAGCGTAACTTTGCACCGACATTAGTGCCACAATTAGTGCCAAGATTAGCGTTGATATTAACACCTAGTGTAACACCTTTATTAACGCCTAGATTAACACCAATATTAGTGCCAAAAATTATGCCTACGGTAATGCACATATTAGCACCTAAATTGGCAACCAAATTAATGTGTACATTAGCACCCATATTAATGCCTAAAGTAATGTCTATTTTAACACCTGCTTTAGAGATTTTTTTGAAACCTTATTTAACACCTAATGTAATGCCTAATTTAGCGCCTAATTTTTATGGTCTAGTAGGGATTAAGGGTGTTAGAACAAAAAATCCTTCTCCAATATTCACTAGCCTTCAATTGCTTGCCTACATTTCACTTGCATCAAAAGATCTATTGCCTTTGATTTTTTATTAAATTTAACATGAAATGCAGCAATTTGTGTGACAAGATCCATACTGTCACTAGCATTCCCTTTGTATATACCCATTTATTCCTTTAGATAATCATAAACAAAGAAAATTTCACCTTTACAATAGTACTTTATGTAGATTAAGGGTTGAGGGTTGATGGATTAAGGGTTAAGGGTGGTTTAATGTATAGGGTATAGGGTAGAGGGTAGAGGGTTTAAGGTTGAGGGTAGAGGGTTGAGGGATGTATATGGTTCAAGGATTAGGGTTGAGGGTCCAATGTATAGGGTAGAGGGTATAGGGGTTAATGAGGGATTAGGGTTTAAGGGTTGAGGGATTAAAGGTTGAGGGATTAGGGTAGAAAGTTTACTAGGGTTTGAGGGTTTAAGGGTTGAGCGATTAGGATTGAGGGTCGACTGGGGTAGAGGGTATTAGCATTCAGGTCGCTCTCCTTCTGCAAGGGAGGTAGTGAGGGCGTACATCAAATCAGATTTAGTAGCACCCACCTCTTCTTCAGGTAGAATCCCCTCATTTTGGAGTCTAGATGTGATCAAAAACTTATGAAACGAGTCGTGCTACCATTTTAGGTTTTTAGCCTCTTGATGTGCATGACACTACTGAAATCCATGATTTTGAATGCATTCATCACATTCAATCCATCAAGAGTGCAACATCTCCCCCGAGTCCCAACAGAGAAGAGAGGAAACTCCTAGTGCGGTGGTCCAATTTTTTCCGCTTCTATTGGAGCGGAAAGGAATGATGCTGATCAGACATCAGATGGTGGCTACAGTTGGGGTTGAGTATCTAAAAAAAGCTCTTGAGCTGGTGGAGACTGAGGATTTGGAGTGGGTGGAGGAATTCAATGACTTCACCAATCTCAATGGATTCTTATAACCTCGGGCTCGTGGTGTGATGGTGTTGGTTTTTTGGCTTATGTGATCATCGGTGGCTCCTAGTGGTGGTTCTTAGTTTTTTGGTAATATTTTGGTGCTTGTCCTTGCCTATGGTGAGGGTCAAAATGGATGGTTTGGGTAGCCTAAAAATTCTATGGCTCGGGTTTTTGGTTTTTGGTTGGGAAATCTATTGGAAATCTATTCCTGCAATGGCAGACGATCTGTAATTTTTAAAATTTTGAAAAATACAATTTCCTGCTTACGTAGCAAAAAAATAAATAAATATTAGTAATTGTTTATTGTTTTTGGTGGCTATAAGTGACTATATTGCTGGTTGTTAGCTTGGTTGTAATCTTTTTCTCTTTTCGCAACCTTTGTTGCCTCCTTTTTGTATTATTTGCATTGTTTCAATTAAAAATATTTAAATACTAAACAAAATTAATATGTATATGCAAAAAGAATGTGCATTATAATTCCCATTCTCAGTATAGTAGTTGAGTTTTTAATTTTATTTTTAAACTATTTAATTATGAGAATTATTTTTCTTGTACTTGGGAATTATAATTTTTTGTTGACCTATTGCATCCGGTTATTGGTCATTTAAGTCATGAGTTGAGCCATTAAAATCGTTCTTTGTATCGACCCTGAGTTCAAAGTTAGTCAGTCATCACATATGGTTAATCATTTAAATGCTTCCTATAGTCAAGCCATAATATTTTTTAGTTGACTTACATTTAAGCCATCGCACATAAGGTGATTCAAAGGAGTGTGATAAGGCGGTAAACAACAAGAATATAAAATATACACCGCTATACCGTCAGGAGGGTGAGAAACATATGCAATAGAGTGGTTTACACTGTAACCCCACAACAAGAAGTCTTGAGCAAGGTGCTAGAGTGGTAAGCATGGAAAAAAAGTGGACACTGCAATAACGTGTGAGGTGGATAATATGGTTGTAGTAGAACGGTATACACCACAACCCCATAGTAAGAGGTCTTAAGCTAGGTGGTAGTGTTGTAAACATTAGAATGGAAGGGAAAAACATCGCCATACTGCAATGGGTATAATAAGAGATGGTGGTAGTACGATAATTGTGGCATCATTACAATTTACAACAATAAATATCCTCACACATGCTTCAAAACTAATTTCAAGGATTTGAGTTTGTTGAGAAACTATCTAGCAAATAATTGGCATTAATACTAATATGACTAAATATCACGTCCTCAAAAGTAAGTGAATTTGCCTAAGACTGTACTCAGTTGAAATGCATTATTATGGATGAAGTTGAGGACGTCGAGAAAAGGAGCTATGTGAATGACGAGCAATTGGGTAAGTGCATAAATAACCCTCTAAAGAAGCTTGATTGGTGTAGTATTTGGTAGAGCTCTATTATTTGAAGTCGTAGTAGGAAAAATTGAAATATGCCTCCTAAAAGAAATTGATCGGAAGTAAAAGAAAATAAAGCCAAAATTAAGGAAGAAGAACCTAAGGTAAAGAAGAGACCACTCTACCAGTCTATATTAGATATACTTCCAAGATCAACTAAGGAGGGAAATAAGAAATTTCTAGTCTATATTAGAAGGTTGTAGGGATGCTCTCATTCCCAAATCTAGGTGGGACTTGTTTTGGTACTTTTACAGTAAGAGAAATCAGAAGATTCTAGTGTCAAACCCTTGGATGTTGGATCTAGCAAAGTTCATTGTCTCAAACGTGTTTATTGATGTGGAGTTTATCAGACTACTAGCCAATTATTATCACTCTGCAACCAAGATAGTAAGGTTTCTAAATGGCTCAATATTGGTAGAGGTAACCAGAGCTGCTTTTATTGAGTGTTTTGGCTTAAACAAGCAAGCTTTGACCAAAATAAACCTATAGAAGAGTGAGGAAGATTATAAGAGGTTAAGAATAACTTATAGAAGTGATGAGCTACCCCTATATATGAAAAGAGGTATTAGTATAAAAATGATTCACATTTGTACTTCCTATATTGAACCATTCACTGTGACAAATTTTCAATATTATTTTGTGAATATATATTTAGCTTTGTGTCAAGTACTAGGGGTGGATGCTCAAGATAAAATGCCAATAAGCCTAATGATAAAGCACCAATTACATACATACACTATTCCTTATTGTGCCATTTGATACTATACTAGAATCGGGACCATTGGACTAAACAAATGGACTTGGCTAGAGTGGATGAGCAAAGGAACGCCACACCTATCCAGAAGTGGTGCTATATTTGGGATAGTCGGTGCAAGAATTAAATCTTTTCTATATTCTATAAAGAATTTGTGCATATAATCTTTCAAGTTCTTGGTTATTCAATACCAAGATTGCCAAACAAAATGCCAAAATTGTTAAGACCTTTAGCCCTGAGACAAGAATAGGGTCATACCCATAATTTTGGTGATTGGTTATTTTTCCCAAAAGTTGTAATAATAAGAATTTATGGCTGCCCTATTGCTCCACGCATAGTGCCAAAGTTTGTGCCCCTCATATTAGAATTTATTGAATTTATGTGGCAAATGATGTGGATGGAAAAGGATGTAATGCACAAAAAAAAAAGGGAAAATTTGTGCCGAACTTAACCAAATGTGGAGACTGGATAGTAGGCTCAGATACACTGGAGGACTTGCAATATTACTTGAAGATAAGATATGTGTTGGGTTTTGGAAAAGTAAGAGCCTTTGACCTTGAAAATCATATGAATAACATAAGGCATTATCTTCTTACCAAAATGACAGTGGCACACCAAGTAGATTATGAGGAAGATGGGATGAGAAACTACCTTACTTTTCCAAAGGCTTGCCTCAATCGGAAGAAATGTGAGGTTCTAATGAAGCTTGAAGGAAGGAAGAAGCAAAATGATAGAAGTTTCCCTGTCTATTTCGTTGAGGATTTATATGGTAAAAAAGAAGTGTATCTTCAAGAACATGGTGGTAAGATAACTACAATGCACACCCCAGACACAACATCAGAGTCTCCCATGGAGAAATTTCCTCCTAGGAGATAAAAGACACAAAGCATTGAGCCATTGGTACCTTATGAGGAGAGTGAAGGGGCGGGAGATATTGAAGATGTGGCCATTGTATTGCAATCATTAAAGGGTGATATTGAGGTTGATTAGCCCATCCATGAGACTAGCGCCCACAGGCATAGTAGAGGTTCATTAATTTGTGTTAAAGGTACCTAGTAGCTTAGTAGAGCTTCATATTGTGGTTGGTAATTAGAATTATTATTTTCATCATTTAAACCCCATACCCTCTCACCTTGTTTAATGGGACCTTGGTAGTTAGAGATTGATGAATAATATGTGGAAATTAAATATAAATTTTGACTTATATTTTAAGAACATTAGGGACGAGTTTCTGTTATAACTAAAATATTTCAGTTGGCTAATGGTATAAAATTAACATTGATATTTAAATAATATAAATATTTTATAATGATTATAATCTTGCATGGGTGTTGGCAAGGAATATAAGGCTCTAATTGTTAAATATGTTAATAGAGTGAATATAGTAAAAGTGGGTTAATATATGTTATGAGTAAAGATAATATAGTAGTAGCCTTTGTTACAAACAACAAGGAGACCTTCTTCTCATAATCTAGAAACCTAGGGATGATATCATATTACCCTAATCATACCTTACAGACCTTTAACGATACATAAGTTCCAATGTGGAATTAGCTTAGAAATTTTATTTGAGTTACTATTATTATAGATAATTAAGTTGTGGAAGTACTTTGTTGGATTAGATTAGATAAATTAGATTGTTTTGGATGTGTTTTTACTTTCACTAGAATGCACACAACGACAATTAGTTAGTTGATGAATTTTATTCTATTCGTATTGGTAGTGCATAGTGTATGAAGCATTGTTGTTATCATTCATTTTAATCATTACACCTTATAGAAAGATGAAACCCTTTTTTGATTATTCACTGTTGTCCATGTTACATATGTACTAAACTATTGTGAAATCAATGGTGAGTTGAACCTATATGTTAATATCGTTATTGCCCAACCCAAGTTATGTGAAAGTTGAAAATGTCAAACTATGATTCCTCTACAAATTATATATGTAGTCAAGGCTGTCAGAGATGAGCCCCCGAGGAATTAGGTCTACCCCCCAAAGTTTGCTCTCTTTTCTTTACTTTGAGTTAATATTGATACATTTTACTATCATAGCTTGCAACGTGGTTGTGTTTTCCGATCATGAATGTGTTGCAAGACTAATTAAATCTATTTTGATAATGTGAATTCTCTTCCCCCACTTGAGATCCTAGTAGGATTGCCTAAGCATTTTAATTACTTAACTAAATATTATAATCTATATTTGGTTAGATGTTTTGATTTTTTATGGATTGTCTACTTTGGAAATAAAATTGTGTGAAGTAGCCTTGTGTTGTAATCAAATTTTGAAATTTGAGTTTTGTCCTTAACTGTAGTTTAGGGGAAAAAAATTGGGCATTACAAAAAAAACTTGCAATAAAAATAAAGATGTAAAGAAACTCATTTTATTTAAATCAAATACAATTATTTGCACTTTCATTTGATTTCATTGGTCTTTGATGTTTATACATTCCAGCTCCACACTTATACCTCTCTAAACTGTTCCTTATAACTTACCTTGCATATTATTTGATTCATCGTAAAACTCTATATTTTACCCCCAAACTACCATAATTATTTTTCATACTCATATTCAACGTCTTGTTTAGTGTATGATGCCTCTTTTCAAATTTTATCTTTTTTAATTTCTTCATAGTTTTGTTTATTCAAACTCTATAAATAGCCATTCTTGTGCTATTCTAGAGCTTTTCCTCCTCTTCCACTTAGCCTTATTCACGCTTTTCAATCTGTCCTACATACTATCACCCTTGCGTAAACCTTTTTTCAATCTCCCTCAAATTAAATTTCTAATCAAATGGGCACAACCTCTACTTACATGCATTATGTCTTATTTTCATTTGCAATTTAAATTTTTGAATGCTCTAACATAGGCGCAAACCCTATTACTGTTTTTTTTCCAAGAGCAACCACTTCTCTTGCTCATGCCCCCCTTCCCTGACAATTTTTCAATCTAACTTTTTTTATTACCTTCCTGTTGCCCCTTTCATTCTCCATGCATCTTCATATGTCGTCCCTTTAACATTTTAATTCATTTGATATGCATTTTTTTTTAGTTTTAAAATTCTAAAATGCCAACTTATAATGGCATGACCCTGTGCCTCCTCAAACATGCATTTCACTATTTTTTAATTTTAAATGTCTCTTTCTTGCCATCATACACCCCCAATCTACAATTTATTTTTAAATTTATTATTTTTTCTTATGTTCTTTCTTCTCTCAGCGTTGACTCTCATTCAAAGTCTCCTCTTCACATGACATTTCATTTCTCTTAAATTCTATTATTTAGAGGGAGTGATTATTTATTTTCCCCAACACATCCATCAAGTGCTAGAATAAATAATATGTAGATGAAGACACAATCACCAATTGAATATTCAAACAACGAAGTTACCGGTGAACTCAAAAAAACTAAAGATACAACAAATTTTTTCGATGCGGATTGTTAATTCCCCAAATGCTCTTGCATCAAATCCCTAGGTGATATAGAAATGGTGATTTGGTTTAGGATTTTATGGATCAAGGCCACCTTTATGAGGGAATATATGTGAGAATTCTTATTGATTAGGTCCTAGTTGACAGAATAGATTGTTCCTACACAAGCACCGTTCTTCAATAAACAATTGTTGATCTAGTACTCCTCTAGAATATTATATTGTTGTATTCCACATGGAGCATAATTAGGGGAGCGTTAGAGAGGATTGAAGTTTGGAATCTATTTTTGAATGTGAAGGGTGGAATCACCCACTTTCTATGGTTTGTTCTTTAGAATAAAATCATTAAGCACTCTTCCAAAATTCACTAGAAAAAAATCCCTTTGGTAAGAATTTTGGTGAGGATTGAATCCTCAATTTGGTTTTGTATCCCTTTCCCACTTATCCCTCTTCCAATTAGTGCACATTCTTGTAAGGAATTTTCCATATACATGTCATCCACGTGGACAATCAATCTTTATTCATTCGTGCTATAATTTGTATATTACCGATTTTGGTACCAAGTCCTATGTTTAGAATTAAATCAAAAGAAATAGATTATAGAGCATTAAGAAATTAAAATTATATGACATATAATGAGGCTCTTTGAGGAAGCAACCTCGTTTGATCACTCTCATTATAATGAAATTCTGTAAAATTGTATGTCTTGTTCTTTCATTTTCACTCTATTTCTTTCTATCTTTAATTCTTTAGTTATCTTTACTATTTAATTTGCATCCTTTACCTCTTTCCGTCACACTTTTTTTTCCATTTCTTTATCTTTCTTTTCAACTCAAATTTTCTTCTTTCTTTTCTTAGTATGTCTTTTTTCTTTTTCTCACTTTGTATTTTCTTTTTTTGTATTGTTTTTCCCTCTTTCTTTTTATTTTTATGTCTTTCTCCATCTATCTTTTGACATTTTGATGTCTTTTTTTCATTGATTTCTCCAGTGTTTTTAAATTTTCTCTATTTTAATTTTTTTTCTTATTTCAACTATCTTTTTCTTTCCTTTTTGTTTTCTATTCTTTCACTCTCAATATCATTTTAATTAACTTATATTTTTATTTCATAATCATTCATTTTTCTCTTATTTGTTCTATCTTACATTATGTTTATTATATTCTTTTTATATCTATTTATCTCATTCATTGTCTAGATACCTCTCTTTTATTTTATCACTCTTTTAGTATTACCTCTCTTTATTCTCTATTTATCTTTCCATTTTTCTTATTTTTTCATTCATTTTCTTTTAATGTAATATTATTTTCTTCTTTTATCTCTCTCAAATTCTTTATTTATTTTCTCTTTTTCTCTCTATCTTTTTCTTTCTATCTATTTATCATTTTCTCTCTAGTTTACTTATTTTCTCATATTATATCTTTTTCTATGCTTATCTCTTTCTTTTTGTGTCTTTTCTTAGTGTTTTTCTATTTGATTCTCTCTTTTTCCCTTGTATTTATTCACTCTATCTCTATTTTTATCTTTCTATGTTTTTTCATCAATATTTGGTTTTTTGTTCCTTACTTTATCACTTTTCCCCTCTTTTAAAAATATTTATCTCTATGTTGGTGATTCTCTCTCCAACCTTTATATTTATGTTGTTTTTTTATACTTTTCAATCCTTGTTATTTTTCTATCTCCTTATATGCATCTATCTCTATTTCTCCATATTTCATCACTTATTTTACTTTTTATATTTATTTTTTTCTTTAGAAGATATGTATTATTTGCACATTTTTTATTTATTTATCTTTATTTTTTAATATCCATTTTTATTTTTTAGACTATTTTTTTTTGTATTTTTATCTATTCTCCTTATTTTCTCTCTATATTTACTTTGTTCTTTCTCTACCTCTCTACTATTTATTTCACTAATTTTCTCTTGAACTTTCTTTTTCTTTCCCCTCATGTCATTTCTTCTATTTCTATTATTTGGCACTCTCTCTTTCTACTTCAATCTCTCTTTATTTCTCTAAGCTTTTTCTTTCTACTTCAATCTCAATCTCTCCCTATATGAAGCAAAGGTAAGATGTCTGAAAGGGGTGATCAATCAGACGCTTTCTTAAGGAAAATGGATCAAATGCATGAGAAAATGGCCAAACAACAGGAGTAAACAACGTAGATGATGAACATGTTGATGCAGACCATGAATAATATGAATAACACCCTCAAGTTTGTATTAAATAATGGTCCAAAAGGCTATCATTCTAATCAGAATGGAAGTTGAATTCAAAGTAGTAGGGCTTCCCAAACCCACACAACCATCATTGTTGCCCAAAAAGGACCCACAAATGAAGAAGAGAAGTTGAATCATGTTGAAGGCAATGTCACTTCAAGCATAGATGACTATGCTCAACTTGATCTAGATTTGAGGAGTCAAATCCCATTAATACAATTTCACAAAGCATGGAGTGGATCGAAAGAGAGAAAAACCAATACACTATTCCAATAGAGATCTGTAGCATAGGGTGAGCAAGTTGACTCTCCCAAATTTTGATGGTTTGGGGAAGGTTATGACACGAGCTTGGGTACAAAAGTTTGATACATACTTTTCACTCAGCCCAATGATTGAAGATGAAGCAGTCAAGTTTGTCATTCTACATTTAGAAGGTGAAATCTTGGCACTACAAACTTTTCAATCAACTTGTGAATGGTGACATCATTACATCGTGACACAAAGGTTTAATATTGTTATTACATATGCTGATTTTATACAAAAGCTCATAAAAAGGTTTGAAAGAAGAGATATGAAGGTATACTTTAGGGAATTTAAATGATTAAGGTAATATGGGATAATGAATGATTATATTACAAAATTTCAAAGGCTTGTTGTTATGGTTCTAGATGTGACAGATAGTCCAAACTCATGCTCTTGTTCATTGAAGGGTTATAAGAGTCTTTATGTGATTTGGTGTGGGATTTAGAACAAATGTCTTTGTAGGAGGCTATTCGAAGAGCCTTAAACCTTGAGGACTCCATTGGTAGTCTGTTGTCCCATTTTCTACTCACTCCATGTCTTCACTAAAGTTGTTCACCCAAGTTTTACTATGTTATCTCCCTCAAGCATAACATACCTTGTCATTTCTCCCTTCTTGGCATCGCCACCTCGATGTCTAATTTATGTTCTTTCAAATTACAAAACCTGACTTGGGCCCATGCTCTCATCTCTTGTCAATGGTCTTGGGTTTGACTTTGAGGTTTGGGTTTACTTGATGCATGTGTTTTGTGGGTTGTTTCATACATCCCTAGGGGAATAGTCTTGCTCCAAAATGACACCCCTTCTCAACCCTAACTTGGCATAATGTAAGACCAAGGTAAGACAGGTTCGACATTAGGCTGGGTTGTGGGGATGCCCCTAAGTCAACAAAATAAATAAATAGGAGTCCATATCTTTTTACCGTAAGAATATAAGATTGTTTACGAGTTGTTGCATACATCCCTAGGGAAATAGTCTCAACCCAACGTGATATCCCTTCCTAACCCCAACATGGAAAAATGTAAGACCAAGGAAAGGTGGGTTGGGTGTTGGGTTGTGTTGTGAGAATACCTTTGAGTGAATAAAAAATAAGAAGAAATAGAAGTCTATACATTTTTATCATCAGAATATAAGACCCTCCACAGGGACTAGTCTCGCCCTAGCATGAAACCTCTTCTTGACCCCAACTTGATGGAATGTAAAACCAAAATAAAGTAGTTGGCATTGGGCTAGGTTGTAGGGATACTCTAGGTCAACAAAAAAAAGAAGAAAGAAAAGTCCATACCTTTTTATCATTAGAATGTAAGACCCTTTTGTGAGTTGTTGTATACATTCTCAAGGGACTAATCTCACCCCAACGTGACACTCTTTGACCCCAACTTGGCAAAATGTAAGACCAAGGTAAGGTGGGTTGGGCGGTGAGATGAGTTGCAGGGATACCTTTGAGTAAAAAAAATTGTTAGAATGTAAGACCTCTGAAGCATACATCTTTAGGGGACTAGTCTCGCCTCAATGTAATACCCCTTATCGACCCCAAGTTGGCAGAATGTAAGACCAAGGTAAGGCAGGTTGCACATTCGACTGGGTTGTAGTGATACCCATGATTCAACTAAAAAAGAATAAGAAAAAGAAGTCAATATAGTTTTATCGTCAAAATGTAAGATCGTTTACGAGCTATTGCATCCCCAAGGGACTAGTCTCTCCCTAGTGTGATAGCCCTTCTCAACCCCAACTTGGCAAAATGTAAGACCAAGGTAAGGTGGGTTGAGCGTTGGGATGAGTTGCAGAGATACCCTTGAGTCAACAAAAAAATTCATACCTTTTTATCATTATAATGTAAGACCTCTTACGAGTTGTTGCATACATTCCTAGGGGACTACTATCAGCCATGCATGGCACTGCTTCTTGACCCCAACTTAGCAAAATGTAAGACCTAGGTAAGGTGGATTAGGTGTTGGCCTAGGTTGTGGGGATACCCTTGAGTAAAAAAAAGAAATCATCAAAATATAAGACCCCTTGCAGATTTTTGCATACATCCCTAAGGGATCAGTCTCATCCCATCGTGACACCTCTTACTGACCCCAACTTGGCAGAATGTAAGACCAAGGTAAGGTGGGTTGGGAATTGTGTTGGGTTGCGGAGATACCCCTAAGTCAACTAAAAAAGAAGAAAGAGAAGTCAATACCTTTGTATCATCAGAATGTAAGATCCTTTGTGAGTTGTTGCATCCCTAGGGGACTAGTCCCACCCTAGTGTGACACCCCTTCCTGACCCCAAATTGAAAAAATCTAAGACCAAGGTAAGGTGGGGTAGGCATTGGGCTAGATTTGAAGGATACCCTTGACTCAACGAAAAAAGTAAAGTCTATACCTTTTTATCATCGAAATGTAAAACCCATTTCGGGTTGTTGCATATATCCCATGGGGACTAGTCTTGCCCCAACATGACAACCCTATCAAAATCCAACTTGGTAGAATGTAAGACCAAGGTAAGGTGGTTTGAGCATTGGGTTGGTTCATAGGGATAACCCTAAATTAACAAAAAGAAAAAAAGAGAATTCAATATCTTTTTATCGTTAGTATGTAAGATCCCTTGCAAGTTTTTGCACTCCTAAGGGTCTAGTCTCACCCTAGCATGACACCCCTCCTGACCTCAACTTGGAAAAATATGAAACCAAATTAAGGTGGGTTAGATGTTAGGTTGGGTTTCAAGGATACCCTTGGGTCAGTAAAAAAAGTCCATACCTTTTTATCGTGAGAATGAAAGATCTCTTGTAGGTTGTTGCATACATCCCCAAAGGACTAGTCTCACCCCAACATGACAACCCTTCCTAACCCCAACTTGGAAAAATGTAAGACTAAAGTAAGGTGGGTTGGACATTGGGCCAAATTGCATGGATACCCTTGAGTCCACAAAAAAGAAGAGAAGTTTATACCTTCTTATCGTCAAAATGTAAGACCCCTTATGGGTTGTTGCATACATCTATAGGGGACTAGTCTTGCCTCAGCATGACACTCCTTCATGACCCCAACTTGGCAAAATGTAAGACCAAGTTAAGGTGGGTTTGATATTGAGTTGGGTTGCAAGGATACCCTTGAGTTAACAAAATAAATTTCATATTTTTTTATCATCAGAATGTAAGATCCATTGCGGGTTGTTGCATACATCCCCAAGGGACTAGTATCGCCCCAACATTTTTTCCCCTCTCAACTCCAACTTGGAAGAATGTAAGACCAATATAAAATAGGTTGGGCATTGGGTTGGATCGTGAGGATACCCCTAAGTCAAAAAAAAGAAGAAGAGAAGTTCCTACTTTTTTATCGTCTTTGAAATGGGCTTGGATCGGAATATTTTGATTAATTGGATTTTAGTGTATTTGTTGATCAATACACCAACAATACATTTGCATTATGTAACATAGCATTCTTCTCCTCTACGCTATGAATCAAAGATGCCTTACAAGAATTTATATCCTCCTTCATGCTATTTGCATAACACTTCTACAAAGGGGAAGAAAGGTGTAATATGGAAACAACCCAAAACTAAAGAGGGATGGAAAAAAATGAACCAAAATAGGTAAAACCAAGGAACTTTTTTGTCATAGGATTGAAATATAGAAACCATGACTTCACTAGTGAAAATCATTTTTAAATTTTATTTCCCTATTGCCTTTCTATTTTTTATTTATTATCTATTTTTCTCATCCTTAACTATCTATTTGTTTTATCCTCTCCATCTATCTTTATTCTTTTTCTTTCATTTTTTTTTTTATTCCCTCATAAAGGTGGTCTTGGTCCATGAAGTTCAAAACCAACTCACCATTTCCATATCAGCTAGGGATTTGATTAGAGGTTGGAGATTGAAGAAAATAAATTTGTTTATGTGCAATATGGAGGTCATGACCATATTGTGTAAGGAAGCCAACTATCAAGTGACTCAACACTAGGTCCCTAAGGAAAAGAACATCAAAATTGAAGGTTGAGTTAGAATTGAGGGTTCAGTTAGAATTGGTGTCTTTCTTGCTTTCCACTAATGAAATCCTTTATAAGCACATCCAAAATTCTTTCATCCCCGTCATCACAGAGTTCAAATGAGATCCATCATGGGAATCAAAAGTAACATAGACAAATGGTTAAGGGGCAACAATATTGGAGCTAGAGCTTTTGGCACAATTAGCCTTGTCAGCAATAACTCTAATGGCGAGCTCTTCATAGTAAAGTCCATGGAAACAAACTCCTTTTCTTGCTTAAAAATGAAATACAACATTCTCAAGTCTTTGGACTCTCCACACATCGTGCCCTGCCTAAGGAAGGAAACTAGCACTGAGAATGGTGTGGAGATGTGTAATTTGATTTTTGCATGGTATTTCTGTTAATTACATGAGCCTTTTTTCTAGCATAAAACATGTTTTTATCTATGATAGGTCACATGAGAAGTGAATTTTTTTTTCATTGGGCAGGTGCATGAAGATGGATAGCCAATTTGTGGCCAATTTACTTTTTCATCCTAAAATAGTGAAAATGTGAGCACGTTATACTAAAACACGCTTGCGTTATAACACACTCATATTATGGTTTAAATTTCAAAAAACACACACATTTTGAGTTCAAAAAATGTGCATTTTTTGAAATCAAAAAAGCATTTCCAAAATGTGAGCGCGTTATAATGCGAGCACGTTATAACACACTCACATTTTGGTCTACATTGAATTTTTTTCTTCTCTTTTTCTTGTCTCTTTCTTCTTGTTATCTTAAAAATTTTAGACTTAGTCAAATTTCAATAATCAACATATCAAATTTTAATAATCAGGAGGTCGAATTTTAGTAGTCAACAAGTTGTATCATTTTTCTCTCACTCTCTCCTTCTCTCTACTCTCTATCTCTCCACTCTCCCTCTCTCTCCCTTCCTCCCTCTCTGATCTCTCTCTCTCTCTCACACACACACACCCCTTTATTTCCTCCCTACATCTACCTCACTCCCTCCCCTCTACTTCTCTATATATATTCTCTCTACATCTCCTTCCCTCTCTACTTATCTTTATCTCCCCTCTCTCTCTCTTTACCCACCTCTCCCTCCATCACTTTGTATCTCACCTATGTCTCCTTCCCTACCTCTTTCCCTCTCTAATCTCTATCTCTCCTCTCCCTCCCTTTACCTGCATCTCTGTCTCCCTCTTTATCCCTCTCTTCTCCCTCTTTCTCTCTAACTCTCTCCTCTCTATCTCATAATTCTCTCTCCCTCTCACGCTTTCCTCTCTATCTCACCACTATCTATCTCTCTCTCTCTCACACAAACCTCTATCTCCTTCCCTCCTTCCCTCTCTACTTCTCTCTATCTCTCCTCTCCCTTCCTCTCTTGACCTCACCCTCCCTCACATTATTTTTGTCTCTCCTCCCAATCTCTCTCACTATTGTCCCTCCCTCCCCCCCCCTCTTTCTCTCTCAATTGCTCTTTTTTCTCTATCTCACCATTCTCTCTCTCTCTCTCACACACACACCTCTATCTCCCTCCCTACCTCTCCCTCCCTCCCTCCCCTCTCTACTCTCTATCTCTCCTCTCCCTTTACCTCTCTATACCTACCTCTCCCTCCATCACTCTCTCTCCATCCCTCTCTATCTCACCTATGTCTCCTTCCCTACCTCTTTCCCTCTCTACTCTCTATCTCTCCTCTCCCTTCCTCTACCTACCTCTCTCTTTGTATCTCCATCCCTCTCTTTCTCTCTCTCTCTCTCTCTCTCTCCTCTCTATCTCACCACTATCTCTATCCCTACCTCTCACTCCCTCCTCTCCAAATCACCATTTTCTCTCTCACTCTCTCCTCTCTATCTCACCACTATCTCTATCCCTACCTCTCACTCCCTCCTCTCTAAATCACCATTTTTTCTCCCCGAATTTCCCTCCTTCCCTCTCACTCCCTCCTCTTGAAATCACCATTCTCTCTCTATCCCACTTTCCCTCCTTCCCTCTCTCTATCTCACCTATCCATTTATACCTCTCCCTCACTCCAACCTCCCTCTCTGTCTTTATCTCTCTTTCTCATCCTCTCCTTACCTCTCAAATCTTTATCTCACCACTCCCTCTCCATCTCACTCTCCCTCCTTCCCTCTCTCCCTTCCTCTCTCTTTCCCTCTCTACCTACCTCTCCTTCCCTCTCTACCTACCTCTCCCTCCACTACCTACCACTCTCTCTATCTCTCTCCCTCCCCTCACTTTCTCTCTTACTCTCTCCTTCCCTCTCTACTCTCTATCTCTCCCCCCTTTCCTCTCTACTCTCTTTCTCTCTCTTCCCTCATTTTCTATCCTCTCACTCTCTCTCCCTCTCACACACACTCACCTCTATCTCCTCCTTTCCTCTCCCTCCATCCCTCCACTCTCTACTTCTCTCTATCTATCATCTCTCACTACATCTCATTCCCTCTCTTTTTATCTTTATCTCCCCTCTTCCTCTCTTTACCCACCTCTCCCTCCATTAATCTATATCTCAACTATCTCCTCCCTACCTATTTCCCTCTCAACTCTCTATCTCTCCTCTCCCTCCCACCACCTCTCTCTCTCTACCCCCTCTCTTTCTCGTACCCACACACACTCACCTCTATCTCCTCCCTACCTGTCCCTCCCTCCCCTCTCTACTTATATCTATCTATCCTCTATCTACATGTCCTTCCCTCTCGCTTCATTTACCTACCTCTCCCTTTATCACTCTATATCTTGCATATGTTTCCCTACCTACCTAGGGTTGAGGGATTAAGGATTGAGGGTTGAGAATTGAGGGTTGAGGGTTTAATATATAGGGTAGAGTGTAGAGGGTAGAGGGTTTAAGGTTTGAGGGTTTAGGTTTTAAAATTGAGAGTAGAGGGTCCAATGTATAGGGTAGAGGGTATAGGGGTTGAGGGATTAGGGTTTAAGGGTTCAGGGTTCAGGGTTCAGGGATTAGGGATTAGGGTAGAGAGTTTACTTGAGTTTAAGAGTTTAAGGGTTGAGGGTAGAGGGTATTGGGTTGAGGGTAGAGGGTTTAAGGGTTAAGGGTTTAGGGTTGAGTGTTTAAGGGTTTAAGGTTTGAGGGTATAGGGTTAAGGGATTAGGGAAGAGAGGGAGGGATGGAGGGAGGGAGATATGGAGGGAGAAGTGGGATATAGAGAAGTAAAGAAGAGGAGGGAGGGATAGAGATATATGAGGGTTGAAGATCCAATGTATAAGGAAGAGGGTTAAGGGTAGAGGGGAGAGAGATAGAGGTAGTGAGTGAGTGAGAGAGACCTGAGAGAGAGAGGGAAGGAGTGGGAGAGAGATAGACGGAGGCAAGTTAAGGGTAGAGGGTTTAAGGGTTAAAGGTTTAGGGTTTGCAATTAAGGGTAGAGGGGAGAGAGATAAAGGGACCGACAGAGAGAGAGAGACCTAAGAGAAGTAGAGGAGGTAGGAGCGAGAGGGGGAGAATGGGAGAGAGATAGAGGGAGGGATGGTTAAGGGTAGAGGGTAGAGAGTTTATGGGTTAAGGGTTTAGGGTTAAGGGTTTAAAAGTTAAGAGTTAAGGGTATAGGGTAGATGGTTTAGAGTAGAGGGGAGAGAGATAGAGGGAGTGAGTGTGTGAGAGAGAAAATTGAGAGAGGGAGAGGAGGTAGGAGGGAGAGACTTGAGAGAGAGAGGGAGGGAGTAAGAGAGAGATAGAGGGAGGCATGGTTAAGGGTAGAGGGTAGAGGGTTTAGGTTTTAAAGGTTAAGGGTTTAGGGTTTAGGCTTAAGGGTAGAGGGGAAAGAGATAGAGAGAGTGACCAAGAGAGAGAGACCTAAGAGAGGGAGAGGGTTGAGAGAGAGAGAGGGAGGAAGGGAGTGGGAGAGAGATAGAGGGAGTGAGGGTTAAGGGTATAGGGTAGAGGATTTAAGGGCTAAGGGTTTAATGGTTAAAGGTTGAAGGGTTTAGAGTTGAAGGGTTAATGGTAGAGGGTTAAGCATTAAGGGTAGAGGGGAGAGAGATAGAGGGAGTGAGAGAGAGACTTGAGAGAGGGAGAGGGGGTAAGAGGGAGAGAGTTGATAGAGAGAGAGGGAGGGAGTGGGAGAGAGATAGAGGGAGGGAGGGTTAAGGGTAGATGGTAGAGGGTTTAAGGGTTAAAGGTTTAGGGTTTAGGGTTAGGGGTTAAGGGTTAAGGGTAGAGGGGATAGAGAAAGAGGGAGTGACTAAGAGAGAGAGAGACCTAAGAGAGCTAGAGGGGGTAGGAGGGAGAGATTTGAGAGGGAGAGATTTGAGAGAGAGAGAGAGAGGGTGGGAGAGAGATAGAGCGTAGAGGGTAGAGAGTTTAAGGGTTAAGGGTCGAGGGTTAAGGGTTGGGGGTAGAGGGGAGAGAGATAGGAGTGAGAGAGAGAGAGAGACCTGAGAGAGGGAGAGGGGGTAGGCGGGAGAGAATTGAAGGAGAGAGAGATAGAGAGAGGGAGGGAGTGGGAGAGAGATATAGGGTGGAGAGTAGAGGGTAGAGGGTAGAGGGTAGAGGGGAGAGGGGAGATAGATAGGAGTGAGTGAGTGAGAGAGAGACTTGAGAGAGGGAGATGGGTTAGGAGGGAGAGACTTGAGAGAGAGAGGGAGAGGGAGGGAGGGATTTGGGGACAAAAAGAGGGTAGAGGGTAGAGGTTTTAAGGGTTAAGGGTAGAGGGTAGATAGATAGAGGGAGTGAATGAGATAGAGTCCTGAGAGAGGGATAGGGGGTAGGAGGGAGAGACTTGATATAGAGAGGGAGAGGGGGTGGGAGAGAGATAGAGGGTAGATGGGTAAGGGTAGAGGGTAGAGTGTTTAAGGGTTTAAGGTTTAGGGGTTAAGGGTTTAGGATTTAGGGTTTAGGGTTAAGGGTAGAGTGGAGAGAGATAGATGGAGTGAGTGAGAGATAGAGGGAGGGAATGTGAGAGAGATAGAGGCAGAGGGTTCAGGTTAGAGGGTAGAGGTTAAGGGTTAAGGGTAGAGGGGAGAGAGATAAAAGGAGTGAGTGAGTGGGAAAGAGACGTGAGAGAGGGAGAGGGGGTAGGAGGGAGAGACTTGAGAGAGAGATATGGAGCGAGTGAGTGGGAGACAAATAGAGGGTAGAGGGTTAAGGGTAGATGGTGGGTATAGGTTTTAAGGGATAATGTTTTAGGGTTTTTGGTTAGGGGTAGAGGGGAGAGAGATAGAGGGAGTGGTATGAGGGAGAGTCTTGAGAGAGAGGGAGTATGAGGGAGAGTCTCTATATCTCTCCTCCCTCTATCTCTCTCTCTCACTCTCTCCTATCTCTCTCCCCTCATACCCCTCCTACCCCCTCTCCCTCTTTCAAGTCTATCTCTCTCACTCACTCCTATCTCCGTCCCCTCTACCCTTAACCCTTAAACCCTCTACACTCTACCATTAACCCTTTATCCTTTATCTCTCTCTCTCCCTCTCTCTCTCAAATATCTCCCTCCTACCCCCTCTCCCTCTCTTAGGTATCTCTCTCTCTCTTAGTCACTCCCTCTATCTCTCTCCCCTCTACCCTTAATCCTAAACCCTAAACCCTTAACTCTTAAACACTAAACCCTCTACCCTCTACCCTCTACCCTCAACCCTCAACCCTCCCTCCCTCTATCTCTCTCCCACTCCCTCCCTCTCTCTCTCAAGTCTCTCCCTCCTACTAGCTCTCCCTCTCTTAGGTCTCTCTCTCACTCTCTCACTCCTTCGATCTCTCTCCCCTCTACCCTTAACCCTTAATGCTCTACCCTTAACCCTTAAACCCTTAACCCTCTACCCTTAAACCCTTAAACCCTCTACCCTCTACCCTCTATCTCTCTCCTTGTCCCTCCCTCTCTCTCTTCAAATCTCTCCCTCATACCCCCTCTCCTTCTCTTAAGTCTCTCTCTCTCCTTCAATCTCTCTCACCTCTACCCTTAACCCTTAAACCCTTAAACCCTCTACCCTAGCTTGCCAATTTGGTGAAATTGGCAATGTAGTGGCCTGTTTGAAAAAAATGGGTCCAAGAAATGGGGTCTCCCGATGATGTAAATCATTGGGAGATCCTATTTCTCAGACCCATTTTTTCAAACATGCCAAGTTAGATTGCCAATTTCACCGAATTGGCAAGCTAGTGGGTCGTCTACCCTCTAATCTTAATCCTCTACCATCTATCTCTCTCCAACTCACTCCCTCTCTCTCTATCTCAAGTCTCTAGCTCCCACTCCCTCTCCCTCTCTCAGATCTATCTTTCTCTCACTCACTCTCTCTATCTCTCTCCCCTCTACCCTTAACCCTACACCCTTAGACTTGAAACCCTTAAACGCTCTACTCTTAACCTTCTACCCTCTATTTCTATCAGGTCTCTCCCTCCTACCCTCTCTTCCTCTCTCAAGTCTCTCTCTCACTCACTCACTCACTCCTATATCTCTCCCCTCTACCCTTAACCCTTAAACCCTCTACCCTCTATCTCTCTCCCACTCACTCCTATCTCTCTCCCCTCTACCCTCTACCCTCTACCCTTAACCCTTAAAACCCTTAAACCCTCTACCCTAGTTTTCCAATTCGGTCCAAGAAATGGGGTCTCTCAATGATTTACATCATTGGGAGACCCCATTTTTTCTAATAGGAAAGGTTAGATTGTTAATTTTACCAAATTATCAAACGAGTGGGCCCACTGGCTTGCCAATTCAGTGAAATTAGCAATGTAGTGGCATGTTTGAAAAAATGGGTCCAAGAAATGAGGTCTCTCGATGATGTAAATCATCGGGAGACCCCATTTCTTGGACCCATTTTTTCAAATAGGGCAATTTAGGTTGCAAATTTCACCACATTGGCAAGCTAGTGGGCCCACTGGCTTGCCAATTTAATGAAATTGGCAACCTAACTTGCCCTGTTTGAAAAAATGGGTCCAAGAAATGGGGTCTACCGATGATTTAAATCACCAAGAGACCCCATTTTTTCAAACAAGTAAGTTTGTTTGCCAGTTTCACCGAATTGTCAAGCTAGTGGACCCATTGGCTTACCAATTTGGTGAAATTGGTAATGTAGTGGCCTATTTTGAAAAAATGGGGTCTCGCGGTGATGTAAATCACAAGGAGACCCCATTTCTTGACCCATTTTTTTAAATAGGGCAAGTTAGATTGCCAATTTCACCAAATTGGCAAGCTAGTGGGCCCAGTGGCTTGCCAATTCGGTGAAATTGGAAATGTAGTGGCCTGTTTGAAAAAATGGGTATAAGAAATGGGGTCTCCCAGTGATTTTCATCATTGGGAGACCCCATTTCTTGGACCTAGTTTTTCAAACAGGAAAATTAGGTTGCCAATTTCACCGAATTGCCAAGCTAGTGGGTGCACTAGCTTGCCAATTTGATGAAATTGGCAATGTAGTGTCATGATTGAAAAAATGGGTCCAAGAAATGGGGTCTCCATTGAGAGACCCCATTTCTTGGACTCATTTTTTCAAACACGCAAGTTAGGTTGCCAATTTCACTGAATTACCAAGCTAGTAGGCCCATTGGCTTGCCAATTTGGTGAAATTGGTAATGTAGTGGCTTGTCTTGAAAAAATGGGTCCAAGAAATGGGGTCTTCCAGTGATGTAAATCATCCGGAGACCCCATTTCTTGGACCCACTTTTTCAAACAGGGCAAGTTAGGTTACAAATTTAGTGAAATATGCAATGTAGTGGCCTGTTTAAAAAAAATGGGTCCAAGAAATGAAGTCTCTCGATGATGTAAACCATCCAGATACCCCATTTCTTAGACCCATTTTTTCAAACAGGGAAAGTTAGGTTACCAATTTCACCCTCTCTCAGCTCTCTTTCTCTCTCCCCTAAACCCTAATCCTTATACCCTATAAACTTAACCTTAAACCTTCAACCAAATACCCTCAACCCTATACCTAATATCATAAACCCTAATCCCTATACCCTATAAACTTAACCTTATACCTTCAAACCTATACCTTAAACCATAAACCCTACACCATCAATCCTCATCCTTATACCCTATACCGTAAACCCTAAACATTATCCCTGAACCCTTAACCCTATAATTAAACACAATCCTACATTAGACCTTGTACCCTAAACCTTGAACCCTAAACCCTCAACCTTCAACCCAATACCTTCAACCCTATACCCAATATCCTAAACCCTAATCCCTTTACCCTACACCCCAACCTTGAACACTATACCTCAACCCTACACCTTCAACCCTCATCCATATACCCTATACCCACAACCTTATAATCTAAGCCATGAACATCATCCCCCAACCCTATACTTAAACCCTAAACCCTACATTCAACCTTGTACACTAAAACCTAAACCTTGAACCTCAATCCTAAACCCAATACCCTCAACCCTATACCCATTATTCTAAACCCTAATCCCTATACCCTATACATTTAGCCCTATACCCTCAACCTTGAACACTATCCCTCAACCCTCAACCCTATACCTTAAACCGTAAACTCTACACTCTCAAGCCTCATCTCTATACCCTACACCCTCAACCTTATACCCTAAACCATAAACAATATCCCTCAACCCTATACTTAAATGGAAAACCCTACACTCTCAAGCCTCAACCCTACAGCTCATACCCTCAACCCTACACCCTAAACGCTAGTCCCTATACCCTATACACTTAACCTCATACCCTCAACCCTGAACATTATACTTCAACCCTCAACCCTCAAACTTGTACATAAATCCTAAAACCTAAACCATCAACCCTAAACCTAATATCCTAAACCATAATCCATATACCCTATACACTTAACCTTATACCCTCAACCCTAAACACTATCCCTCAACACTCAACCTTATACCTTAAACCCTAAACCCTAAACCCCATACCCTCAACTTTACACCTAATATACTAAACCCTAAACCCTATAACCTCAACCCTATACCTTAAAAACTAAACCTTACACTCTCAACCCTCATAGGGGGAGATAGAAAGAGGGGGAGGAAGGGATTGGGGAGAGAGAGAAAGGTTGGGAGGGAAAGAGGAGATAAAGATAAGTAGAGAGGGAAGGGGAGGTAGAGAGAGATGAGAGATAAAGAGTAGATAAGGAAGAACAAATGGAGGGAGAGGTATGGAGGGAGATCTAGGGATGTGAGGGAGAGGTGAGATAGAGAGCAATAAAGAGAGTGTGGTAGGGAGTGATAGAGGGATATGCAGGTAGAGAGGGATATGTGAGATAGAGAGAAGTAGAGAGAGATAGAGATAGAGGGAAGGAAGGAGGGTGGGTGAGAGAGGGGAGGAAGGGAGAGGTAAAGAGGGATATGTGATACAGATAAGTAGAGAGAGAATGGTGATATATAGAGAAAGAAAGAATTATAGAGAGGGAAAGAGAGAATGGTGAGATAGAGAGGAGAGAGTGAGAGAGAAAGAGGGCGAGGGATGAGTGAGAGAGAGCAGAGAGAGAGGTAGAGGTAGGGAGAGGAGAGATAGAGAGTAGATGGGGGGAAAGGTAGGGAGAGAGACATCTAGTGAGAGAGAGAGAGAGCTAGGGGAGATAAAGACAATTAGAGAAAGGAGAGGTAGAGAGAAGTAGAGAGAGAATAAGGGAGGAAGAGAAGCGAGATAGATAGGTGTAGAGAGTGGTAGGGAGTGATGGATGGAGAGGTAGGTAGAAAGGGATTAGGGAGATAAAGAGTAGAGAGGGAAGGAGAGGGAGATGTATGGAGGGGGAGAGAGGGAGGTGAGAGGGAGGTGAGATAGAGAGCAATATAGAGAGTGTGGTAGGGAGTGATGGAGGGATATATGGGTAGAGAGGGATATGTGAGATAGAGATAGAGAGAAGGAGGGAGGGTGGGTGAGAGAGGGGAGGAAGGGAGAGTTAAAGAGGGATAGGTGAGATAAAGATATGTAGAGAGAGAATGGTGACATATAGAGAAGTAGAGAGTTACAAAAAGGGAAAGAGAGAATGGTGAGATAAAGAGGCGAGAGTTAGAGAGAAAGAGGGTGAGGGAGGAGTGAGAGAGAGTGAGAGAGAGAGGTAGAGGGAGGGAGAGAAGAGATAAAGAGTATATAGGGTAAAATGTAGGGAGGGAGACATCTAGTGAGTGAGAGAGAGGGATAGGGGAGATAAAGATAATTAGAGAGGGAAGGAGAGGTAGGTAGAGAGGGATTAGGGAGGTAGAGAGTAGAGAGGGAAGGAGAGGGAGAGGTATGGATGGAGAGAGTGGGAGGTGAGATAGAGAGTAATAGAGAGAGAGAGTGGTAGGTTGTGATGGATGGAGAGCTAGGTAGAGAGGGAGAGGGGAGATATAGATAAGTAGAGAGGGAGGGAGAGAGGGAGGTAGATGTAGAGAGGGAGAGAGAGGTGAGATAGAGAGTGGTGGATAGAGAGGTAGGTAGAGAGAGGGAGAGAGGAGATAAAGATAAGTAGATATGGAAGGAGAGGTAGAGAGAGAGGTGAGATAGAGAGAAGTAGAGAGG
>CM021106.1:527061609-527102898 GCA_007115665.2 Sequoiadendron giganteum
GAAGAAGGGAGAGAGAGAGAGAGAGGGAGTGGAGAGATAGAGAGTAGAGAGAAGGAGAGATTGAGAGAGAAAGATGATATAACTTGTTGACTACTAGAATTTGACCTCCTAATTACTGAAATTTGATATGTTGATTACTGAAATTTGACTAAGTCTAATTTTTTTAAGATCTTCCAAAAACTAGAATTTGCATTATAGCTCCTAGGGATCTAAAACCACTCTCAAACATCCCGCCTGTATACATGAAATATAACTTAAAGTATAAGAAAATAAATGCCCATATGTAAATGTCAACTTATACTTAAATGTTTATTTCATGTATATAGTTTCCCTGAAAGATAACAAGAAGAAAGAGATAAGAAAAAGAGAAGAAAAAAAATTCAATGTAGACCATATAATGCGCTCGCATTTTGTCAATGCATTCACAAAACACAAAAAATGCATTCACAAAAATGTCAAAACTGAGATATAATGCGAGCACATTATAATGCGCACACATTATATCTTGCTTTGAGAATCCCCAAGCCTTAGGATTCGTATTTGCCTTGGAATACCAACCCAAACGCTTGGAAGACATTCTCAATGCCTAGAGACATGTTTTTGCAAATTCTACAATTTTTCACATAATCGGGTTTGTGCTCATCGTTCGGATTGTATGTGGTTCGGTTAGTTTTTTGGTAATATTTCGGTGCTTCTCCTTTCCTCTGGCGAGGCTCAAAATGGGTGGTTTGGGTAGCCTAAAAATTCTAAGGCTCAATTTTTTGGTTGGTTGGGAAATCTATTCCTACAATGGCGGACAATTTGTAATTTTTTGAATTTTGAATAATACAATCTCTTGCTTACGTAGCAAAAAATAAATAAATACTAGTAATTGTTTGTTATTTTTGGTGGCTATAAGTGACTATATTGCTGTTTGTTAGCTTGGTTGTAATCTTTTTCTCTCTTTTGGCAACCTTTGTTGCCTCCTTTTTGTATTATTTGCATTGTTTCAATTTTAAAAAAAATACTAAATAAAAATAATATGTATATGCAAAATGAATGTACATTATAATTCCCATTCTCAGTATAGTAGTTGAGTTTTTAATTTTATTTTTAAACTATTTAATTATGAGAATTATTTTTCCCGTACTTGGGAATTATAATTTCGTGTTGACCTACTGGATCCGGTTATTGGTCGCTTAAGTCATGAGTTGAGTTATTAAAATCGTTCTTTGTACCAGTCCTGAGTTCAAAGTTAGTTGGTCATCACATATGGTTAATCATTTAATTGCTCCCTTTAGTCAAGCCATAATATTTTTCAGTTGACTTAAGTTTAAGCCATCCTGCATAAGGCGATTCAAAGGAGTGTGGTAAGGCGGTAAACAACAAGAATATAAAATATAAACCACTATACCGTCAGGAGGGTGAGCAACATATGCAATAGAGAAGTGTACACCACAACCCCACAACAAGAAGTCTTAAGCAAGGTGGTAGAGTGGTAAGCATGGAAAAAAAGTGGACACCGCAATACCACGTGAGGTGGATAATATGGCTATGGTAGAGCAGTATACACCACAACCCCACAATAAGAGGTCTTAAGCAAGGTGGTAATATTGTAAACATTAGAATGGAAGGGAAAAACATCGCCATACTACAGTGGGTATAATAAGAGACGGTGGTAGTACGATAATCATGGCATGATTATAATTTACAACAATAAATATCCTCACACATGCTTCAAAATTAATTCCAAGGATTTGAGTTTGTTGGGAAACTATCTGGCAAAGAAATGGCATTAATACTGATATGACTAAATATCGCACCCTCAAAAGTAAGTGAATTTTCCTAAGACTGTGCTCAGTTGAAATGCATTATTGTGGACGAAGTTGAGGACGTCGAGAAAAGGAGCTCTATGAATGACGAGCACTCGGGTAAGTGCACAAATAACCCTCTAAAGAAGCTTGATTGGTGTATATTTGGTAGAGCTTTGTTATTTGAATTCATAGTAGGAAAAAATGAAATATGCCTCCTAAAAGAAAACAATCGAAGTAAAAGAAAGTAAAGCCAAAATTAAGGAAGAAGAACCTAAGGTAAAGAAGAAACCAGTCTACTAGTCTATATTAGACATAATTCTAAGATCAACCAAGGAGGGAAATAAGAAATTTCTAGTCTATATTAGAAGGTTGTAGGGATGCTCTCATTCCCAAATCTACGTGGGACTTATTTTGGTACTTTTACAGTAAGAGAAATGAGAAGATTCTAGTGTCAAACTGTTGGATGTTGGATTTAGCAAAGTTTATTGTCTCAAACGTGTTTATTGATGTGGAGTTTATCAGACTACTAGCGAAGCATTATCACTCTGCAACCAAGATAGTAAGGTTTCTAAATGGCTCAATATTGGTAGAGGTAACCAAAGCTTCTTTTATTGAGTGTTTTGGCTTAAACAAGCAAGCTTTGACCAAAATAAACCTATAGAAGAGTGAGGAAGATTATAAGAGGTTAAGAATAACTTATAGAAATGATGAGCTACCCCTATATATGAAAAGAGGCATTAGTAACAAAATGATTCCCATTTCTACTTCCAATATTGAACCATTCATTGTGACAGATTATCAATATTATTTTGTGAATATATATTTAGCTCTGTACCAAGTACTAGGGGTGGATGCTCTAGATAAAATGCCAATAAACCTAATGATGATGGCCATGAGAATTTAAAACCCTAAAACTAATATTGAGTATGACTTTGCTTCATACCTTGAGAGAGCGTTGGATGATGAATTCTCACAAGTCATAGAGGATAGAGCACCAATTACATTAAGACACTATTCCTTACTATGCCATTTGATACTATACCAGAATTGGGACCATTGGACTAAATGAATGTACTTGGCTTGAGTGGATGAACAAACGAATGCCACACCTATCCAGAAGTGGTGCTATATTTGGGATAGGCGGTGCAAGAATTCAAGCTTTTCTATATTCTATAAAGACTTTGTGCATAGAATCCTTCAAGTTCTTGGTTATTCAATGCCAAGTTTGCCAAACAAAATGAAAAAATTGTTAAGACCTTTGGCCCTGAGACAGGAATAGGGTCACACACATAATTTTGGTGATTGGTTCTTTTTCCCAGAAGTTATAATAATAAGAATTCATGGCTGCCCTACTACTCCCACACATACTGCCAAAGTTTATGCCCCTCATATTAGCATTTCTTGAATTTATCTGGCAAATGATGTGGATGGAAAAGGATGTAATGCACAAACAAAATAACAGAACATTTATGCCAAACTTAACCAAATGTGGAGACTGGATTGTAGGCTCGGATACACTGGAGGAGTTGTAATATTATTTGAAGACAAGATATGTGTTGGGTTTTGGAAAAGCAAGAGCCTTTGACCTTGAAAATCATATGAATAACATAAGGCATAATCTTCTTACCAAAATGACAGTGGCACACCAAGTAGATTATGAGGAAGATGTGATAAGAAATTTCCTTACTTTTCCAAAGGCGTGCCTCAAGTGAAAGAAATGGGAGGTTCTAATGAAGCTTGAAGGAAGGAAGAAGAAAAATGACAGAAGTTTCCCTAGCTATTTCGTTGAAGAAAAAGACCCCATTAGGAGGATCAATCGAATAATTGATAAATTTGAGGATTTATATGGTAAAAAAGAAGTGTATATTCAAGAACATGGTGGTAAGATAACTACAAAGCACACCCCAAACACAACAACAGAGTCTCCCATGGAGAAATTGCCTCCCAAGAGACAAAAGACACAAAGCATTAAGCCATTGGTACCCTATGAAGAGAGTGAAGGGATGGGAGATACTAAAGATGTGGCCATTGTATTGCAATCATTAAAGGGTGATATTGAGGTTGATCAACCCATCGATGAGACTAGTGCACATCGGCATAGTAGAGCTTCATTATTTTGTGTTAAAGGTCACTAGTAGCTTAGTAGAGCTTCATATTGTGGTTGGTAATTAGAATTATTATTTTCATCATTTAACCACCATACCCTCTCACCTTATTTAATGGGACCTTGGTGAATAATATGTGGAAATTAAATCTAACTTTTGACTTATATTTCAAGAACATTAGGGGTGAGTTTCTCTTATAACTAAAATATTTCAAGTGGCTAATGGTATAAAATTAAGATTGATATTTAAATAATATAAATATTTTATAATGATTATAATCTTGCATGGTTGTCGGCAAAGAATATAAGGCTCTAATTGTTAAATATGTTAATAGAGTGAATATAGTATAAGTGGGTTGATAAATATTATGTGTAAATATAATATAGTGGTAGCCTTTGTTACAAATAAAAAGGAGACATTCTTTTCATAATCTAGAAACCTAGGGATGATATCATATTACCCTAATCATACCTTACAAAACTTTAACGATACATAATTTCCAATATGGAATTAGCTTGGAAATTTTATTTCAGTTACTATTGTTATAGATAATTAAGTTGTGGAAGTACTTTGTTGGATTAGATTAGATAAACTAGATTGTTTTGGATGCTTTTTTTCTTTCACTAGAATGCACACAACCACGATTAGTTAGTTGATGAATTTTATTCTATCTGTATTGGTAGTGCATAGTGTATGAAGCATTGTTGTTTTCATTCTTTTTAATCATTACACCTTATAGAAAGATGAAACACCTTTTTGATTATTCGTTGTTGTTCATGTTACGTATGTACTAAACTATTGTGAAATCAGTGGTGAGTTGAACCTATATGTTAATATCGTTATTGCCTAGCCCAAGCTATGTGAAAGTTCAAAGTGTCAAACTATGATTCCTCTGCGAATTATATAGGGTGTTGCCACAATAGTGGTTTACACTTTCTGGGAGATCCCGATTTTTGTTGAAATCACATATTTTCATAAAATATAATGATTTAAGCCTTGAAAAGTTTCATTTAAAGGATTCCAATTGAAGAGGGTTTGATCAAACCACCTCAGACCAAGCCCCCTTGGATAGAACCTCGCTAGTTTTGAACCATACCTATAACGGGGTCTCCTTTACACCTATCAAAATGCTGATAAAAAACCACTTTTGATTTACCTTTTGGGGGATCAAATGAGTTCATTTAAAATTTATTTTTTGTAAGTATGTAGTGTGGAGCTTCTCTTTTGGTATTTGTCGTTGATGTCAATATTGTGTCTCAGGTTGGCATTTTGGTGATTGATTATCAGTTGCAATGTTTACATTCAGATGGTTCGCACTCTTGTTTATATTTGTCTTGGCATACTTGGTTTTGGCTTCAGCATTGTGATGATGGTTTTGATGGTACTGATCTCTTGACTCCATGTGCAGATTACAAGGCATCTTGTTTACAAGATTATGGTATAGTTCTAGTTTGACAGGTTTGACATTTAGAGCTATACTGTGCTAAGGTGATCTATAGGTTTTCATTTTGTATATCTGCCTATGATCATGCTTTCATTTCATATAGCTATTTATATAGCTTTGGCTCACAAGCTGATATCTTTTGGCCTCTATTTTTTGAAAAAGGTTATGTCATGGCAATTTTGTAATGTTGATTGTTGGCATCACTCTGTCTTACCTACATTTCAAATTGACTTAGAAAGAATTCACATGTGTATTGGTTCCTATAATTGATAATTCATTAGGCCTTAGGGCCGACAGCAGGTATGAGGAATTAATTATTTAAAAGCCACTATGAAAGTGACATGGCTTTGAATTCTTGGTAACAATGATTGATAAGGTGGTCGACATTTGTTTTAAGAGGTCATGAAAAATTATTAAAGATAGAATGGTGTCAAAATTTTCTTTGTTTGATCATTGGACATTGATTAAAGTTTATGTAATGATGAAGTTGATCGACGGTTTGTATGCATTCCAGAGGTAATGAGATTGTCAACATACTTGGCATTTGCTTGACTGCAGATTTTAGAATGCATTATGATGTCTTTAGTCCTTTCAGACTTCAAACATGATTATGTTTTGGCTTGGGGCATCGAATGTCTTGAAGAAAGATTAGGGAAAACTTTTTGAGTTTTCATTTCACTAAGGGTGTGAACCCTAGCCACGCTGCCACCATGAAAGAATTTGTAACCACTGCTAAAGTTTAATGTCTCCTCTATGTTGTGAATCTATCCATTGCTCTTTTGATAACATGTTTGGCGTTTCACTGTGTATGGAAGGTTGTTGTCAGGTGGGCACTATCAAGGATGTAATAAGGGAGGTTGAGACCCGGGCATATATAAAATCTAACTGGTATTCTCTTGTTGTTCGAATAGGTATCATCATTCTTTTTGGAGAATGCTTTCAGTTTAAAAACATAAGGCAGTTACTATTTTATGTTTTGAAATTAAAAATGCCTAAGTGGTTTCTTGCAAGGAATGACAAGATTTTGGTTACCTAAGTTGAAATTAATACCCTGATGGAATAACATATCTATTTGGTTCTACTATGAGGGGTTATGTTTTTCGATTGGTGGGTAATCATGCATTTTGTGAAATTTGTCCCTATTATCATGGATTCAAAGTAGTAGTTGTTCTTGGTCATTGGATGCACAATAATGAGGGTTCAGTTACAATTTTGTAGTAGTGGTATTCAAGGATATTTTTTTATGGTGCATACATTATATTCTTTCTATTTTTTTAGATAGTATTGAGGGTGCAGGCTCCTTGAGTGGTCTGGGTTCAGAGTCTTCTTTCTCAAATTACACTTTCTTGGCCAGTATATCAGAAGCAATGTTTTTTTGGATACTTCTCTGAATCTCTGATTATACCTGGCACAAAAAATTTGACAACAGATCGATTTATTGAAAATACCTCATTTGTTAATAGATACACACATGTTTTAGCTGTAATTTTTTGGTAATTTTCAGTCATATCAGTTAGAAGAAAAAGAGAGTTTAATCACTGTTTTTGAACTGTTAGAAATGACTGAGAAAAAGTGAGTGAAACACAACCATTGTATTGTCTATACTATAAAACATGTATTATTCTGAGATTGTATACCTGAAACGAAAAGATCAATACAAGTTGTCTTAAGATGAGACAATGACTAGAATTCTGAAGGCTCAACTCAGAACCTTGAGGATTGTAGGTATTGTCTGTTGAGAGGCACTTGTGAGAAAACAAAGAAACAAAGAGACCCTCTGTATCATTGTATTATTTGTAAACTGAAAAGGGATTGGTGCTCCTTGAAATTGGTCCTCAGAAATTAGCCTATAAGGCATTGTTAAAAGTGGTTTTTCAAATATAAGCCTAAAAAGGCAACAGTTTAGGAGTGGTTTTTCTACCCGAGGAGGGTTTTCCACTCGACATATCTTGTGTCACTTTTATCTTCTATGGTTCCTCTGATTTATAGTGTAAATTATTTATTATACAATGTTTCACTATCATACTTCTCATTATAGTTATATGTGATTGCATTCAATATATGGATGAGTTAATCATTGATAAATGAGAGCATAAATCTGTTTTGTTTCAGTTTCTGTAAAATTTGTTAAATCAGTTTATGACACTGATTAACCCCCACCCCCCCTCTCGGTGTCTTTTTCACTCCAACATGTAGTCCTTATTATAAGCTTCCAAAAAAGTATAATTTTAATCAAATTAAATTTGATTATTATATTTATTTTTAATTTCTTGTGAATGTAGGTTTTTCATAGAAAATAAAGCTCTTTGTTCTGCACATGTGGAAAAATAGTAGATTATCAAAATAAAATTTTGAAAAATATGTTTAGGCTGGGTATTGTTGTCCTTGATCCATTAAAAAATAAAAATTGAATTTCGATACATATAGAAAAATTTATGTTGTATACTGTCCGCCTATGTCTAAATTGTAATTGGTTTGACTTCGAAACTTGATTAAGGAAAAAATATTCAATAAAACACTATAAAACCAAATGAAAGTGCTAAATATTGTAGTTACAAATCTAAATTAAAAAAATATAGAATTTTATCCTTCATACAAGAAAATTATGTTGTATACGGTGAGCGTCACTCCTTTAAAATGTTATTTTAAAAAAAAAAATTAGTTTCCGAAGGAGACAGAAAAATAAGTTCAATTTGATTCCAAAAAAATTGAAAAAAATATATTTAGAATCTATATAGACAAAATGCCACAAATCACTACTTTTCATCATCTTCAAATTCCTCATAGTTTAGTTGCTATAGGAGCCCAAAAGTGAAGATTTAGTTAAAAAAAATTAGTTCGGTGTCCAGTTTGCCCAAAAATTGTAAACCAGTATTGTGGGATCACCCTATATGTAGGCAAGGCTGTCAAAGACGAGCCCCCGAGGAATAAGTTCTGACCCCTAAGGTTTTCTCTCTTTTCTTTACTTTGAGTTAATATTGATACATTGTACTGTCATAGATAGCTTGTAACCTAGTTGTGTTTTCCGATCATGAATGTGTTGCAAGACTAATTAAATCTATTTTGGAAATGTGAATTCTATGCCCCCACTTGAAATCCTAGTAGGATTGCCTAAGCATTTTAATTACTTAACTAAATATTATAATCTATATTTGGTTAGATGTTATGATTTTTTTATAAATTGTCTACTTTAGAAATAAAATTGTGTGAAGTAGTCTTGTGTTGTAATCAAATTTTGAAATTTGAGTTTTGTCCTTAACTATAGTTTAGAAAAAAAAATTGGGCATTACAATTTCATTTGTCAATAGAAATAATTTAAAAACTTGCAATAAAGATGTAAAGAAACTCAATTTATTTAAATCGGATACAGTTATTTGCACTTTCATTTGATTTCATTGGTCTTTGATGTTTATACATTCCAGCTCCACACTTATACATTTCTAAACTGTTCCTTATAACATACCTTGCATATTATTTGATTCTTTGTATTTGCATTGTATTTCATCGTAAAACTCTATTTTTTACCCCCAAACTACCATAATTATTTTTCATACTCATATTCGACATCTTGTTTCCTGTATGATGCCTCTTTTCAAATTTTATCTTCTTTAATTTCTTAGTAGTTTTGTTTATTCAAACTCTATAAATAGCCATTCTTGTGCTAATCTAGAGGTACAACCTATTTTCCTTCTCTTCCACTCATCCTTCTTCACACTTCTCAAATTTTCCTACATACAACCCTTGCGTAGACCTTTTTTCAATCTCCCTCAAATTAAATTGCTAATCAAATGGGCACAACCTCTACTTAAATGCATTATGTCTTATTTTCATTTGCAATTTAAATTTTTAAATGCTCTTAACATAGGTGCAACCCCTCTTACTGATTTTTTTCCAGGAATAGCCTCTTCTCCTACTCATGCCCCCATTCCCTGACAATTTTTCAATCTAACTTTTTTTATTACCTTCTTGTTGGCCCTTTCATTCTCCACGCCTCTTCATATGTCATCCCTTTAACATTTTAATTTCTTTGATAAGCATTTATTTTTAGTTTTAAAATTCTAAAATGCCAACTTATAATGGCATGACCTGTGCCTCCTCAAATATGCATTTCACATTTTTTCATTTTTAAATGTCTCTTTCTTGCCATCATACACCCCCAATCTGCAATTTATTTTTAAATTTATTAATTTTAATTATGTTCTTTCTTCTTCTAGCGTTGACTCTCATTCAAAGTCTCCTCTTCACATGACATTTCATTTCTCTTAAATTCTATTCTTTAGAGGGAGTGATTATTTATTTTCCCCAACACATCCATTGAGTGCTAGAATAAATAATATGTAGATGAAGACACAATCACCAATTGAATATTCAAACAACGAAGTTACCGGTGAACTTGAAAAAACTAAAGATACAATAATTTTTTTTAATGCGGATTGTTAATTCCCTAGATGCTCTTGCATCAAATACCTAGATTATATGGAAATGGTGATTTGGTTTAGGATTTTATGGATTAGGTCCTAGTTGATGGAATGGATTGTTCCTACACAAGCACCGTTCTTCAATAAACAATTGTTGATCTAGTACTCCTATAGAATATTGTATTGTTGTTTTCCACAGGGAGCATAATTAGGGGAGCATTAGAAAGGATTGAAGTTTGGAATCTATTTTTGAATGTGAAGGGTGGAATCACCCACTTTCTATGGTCTGTTCTTTAGAACAAAATCCTTAAGCACTCTTCCAAAATTCACTAGAAAAAAATCCCTTTGGTAAGAATTTTGGTGAAGATTGAATCCTCAATTTGGTTTCGTGTCCCTTTTTCACTTATCCCTCTTCCAATTAGTGCAAATTCTAGTAAGGAATTTTCCATATACATGTCATCCAAGTGTACAATCAATCTTTATTCATTCGTGCTATAATTTGCATATTACCGATTTTGGTACCAAGCCCTGTTTTTAGAATTAAATCAAAAGAAATAGATTATAGTGCATTAAGAAATTAAAATTATATGACATATAATGAGGCTCTTTGAGGAAGCAACCTCGTTTGATCACTTTCAATATAATAAAATTCTTTAAAATTGTATTTCTTGTTCTCTCATTTTTCACTCTATTTATTTCTATCTTTAATTCTTTAGTTATCTTTACTATTTACTTCTCATCCTTTACCTCTTTATGTCACACATTTTTTTTTATGTTCTGTCATTTATTTTTTCCCTTTCTTTATCTTTTGTTTCAACTCTTCCTTACTTTCTCTCAATTTTTCTTCTTTCTTTTCTTAGTCCATCATTTTTCTTTTTCTAACTTTGTACTCTCTTTTTTTGTATTATTTTTCCCTCTTTCTTTTTATTTTTATGTCTTTCTCCATCTATCTTTGACTTTTTTATCTCTTTTTTTACTGACTTCTCTAGTGTTTTTAAATTTTCTATTCTTTTTAAATTTTCTTCTTGGTTTAGTTGTCTCTTTCTTTTGTTTTTCGTTTCTATTCTTTCACTCTCAATATCTTTTTAATTAACTTATATTTTTATTTCATAATCGTTCATTTTGTCTCTTACTTTATATTTATTATATTCTTTTTATATCTATTTATCTCATTCATTGTCTACATACCTCTCTTTTATTTTATCACTCTTTTAATATTACCTTTCTTTGTTCTCTATTCATCTTTCCATTTTTCTCTCTTACTTTTTTCATTCATTCTTTTTATGTCACATTATTTTTCTTCTTTTATTTCTCTCAAATTTTTTATTTAGTTTCTCTTTTTCTCTCTATCTATCTCTTTCTATCTATTTGTCATTTTCTCTTTACTTTACTTATTTTCTCATATTATGTTTTTTTCTATGCTTGTCTCTTTCTTTCTGTCTTTTTTTTTAGTGTTTTTCTATTTGATTTTCTCTTTTTCCCTCATATTTATTCACACCATCTCTATTTTTATCTTTCTATCTTTTTTCATCAATATTATTATTTTTATTCCTCGCTTTGTCACTTTTCCCCTCTTATGAAAATCTTTAGCTCTATGTTGGTGATTCTCTCTCCAACCTTTATATTTATGTTATTTTTCATATTTTTCAATCCTTGTTATTTCTCTATCTCCTTATGTGTGTCTATCTTTCTTTCTCCATATTTCATCACTTATTTTTCTTTTCATATTTATTTTTTCTTTAATAGATATGTATTATTTGCACATTATTTATTTATTTATCTTTATTTTTTAATATTTATTTTTATTTCTTCGACTATCTTTTCTCCTTATTTTATTTCCTTTTTAAATTTTTTTTTGTACATTTACTTTGTTCTTTCTCCGCCTCTCTACTATTTCTTTCGCTAATTTTCTCTTTAACTTTCTTTCTCTTTCCCCTTGTTTCATCCTTAGGGGATTAGTCTCGCCCCAGTGTGACACCCCTTCTTGACCCCAACTTAGTAAAATGTAAGATCAAGAAGGTAAGGTGGGTTGGGCATTGGGCTTGGTTGCGAGGATACCCTTGAGTCAACAAAAAAGTCATTTTTTTATCATTAGAATGTAAGACCCTTTTTTGAGTTTTTGCATACATCCTCAGGGGACTACTCTCACCTCAGCATGACACTTCTTCCTGACCCCAAATTGGCAAAATGTAAGACCAAGTTAAGGTGGGTTGGTCATTGAGCTGGGTTGCGAAGATACCCTTGAGTCAAAAAATGAAAGAATTGTCAGAATGTAAGACCCCTTGCAAGTTGTTGCATACATCCTCAGGGGAGTAGTCTCGCCTTAGTGTAACACACCTTATCGACCCCAACTTGGCAGCATGTAAGACCAAAGTAAGGCAGGTTGGGCATTAGGCTAGGTTGTGAGAATACACCTGAGTTAACTAAAAAACAAGAAAGAGAAGTAAATACTTTTTTATCGTTACAATGTAAGATCCCTTGTGAGTCATCACATCCCTAGGGGAATAGTCTCGCCCTAGCATGACCCCCTTTCTTGACCCCAATTTGGTAAAATGTAAGATCAAATTAAAGTGGGTTGGGAATTGGGTTGGATTGCAGTGATACCCTTGAGTCAACAAAAAATGTCCATACATTTTTATCATTAGAATGTAAGATCCCTTTTGAGTTGTTGCGTACATCCTCAGGGGACTACTCTCACCTCAACATGACACTCCTTCCTGACCCCAACTAGGAAAAATGTAAGACCAAGGTAAGGTGGATTGATCGTTGAGTTGGGTTGTGGGGATACCCTTGAGTCAAAAAAAAATCATTCGAATGTAAGACCCCTTGCAGGTTGTTGCATACATCTTCAGGGGATTAGTTTCGCCTCAACGTAGCACCCCTTATCGACCCAAACTTGGCAGAATGTAAGACCAAGGTAAGGTGGGTTGTGCATTGTATTGGGTTGCGGGGATACCTTTGAGTTAACTAGAAAACAAGAAAAAAAATTCAATACCTTTTTATCATAACAATGTAAGATCCCTTGTGATTTGTTGCATCCTTAGGGGACTAGTCTTATCCTAGCGTGACACCCCTTCCCAACCCCAACTTCACAAAATGTAAGACCAAGGTAAGGTGAGGTAGATGTTGGGTTGGGTTGGGAAGATACCCTTGAGTCAAAAAAAATCCATAATATTTTATCATTAGAAAGTAAGACCCATTGCATGTTGCATACATCCCACATGGACTAGTTTTACCCCAACTTGATAGAATTTAAGACCAAGGTAAGATGGGTTGGACATTGGATTGGGTTGTAGGGATACCCCTGATTCAACTAAATAAAATAAGAAAGAGAAGTCAATACTCTTTTATCGTCAAAATGTAAGATCCCTTATGAGTTGTTGCATCCCCAAGGGACTAGTCTTGCCCTAGCGTGACACCCATTCTTGACCCCAATTTGGAAAAATGTAAGACCAAAGTAAGGTGGGTTAGGTGTTGGGCTAGGTTTTAGGAATACCCTTGAGTCAACAAAAAAAAATTTCATACCTTCTTATTGTCCAAATGTAAGACCCCTTGCAAGTTGTTACATACATCTTGAGGAGAGTAATCTTGCCCTTGCACAACACCCCTTCCTAACCCCAACTTGTCAAAATGTAAGACCAAGGTAAGGTGGGTTGGATTATAGGGATACCCTTGAGTCAACAAAAAAAGTCCATACTTTTTTATCATTATAATGTAAGACCCCTTGCGATTTGTTGCATACATCCACAAAGGACTACTCTCACCCCAGCGTGACACCCCTTCTTGACCCCAACTTGGAAAAATGTAAGACGAAGGTAAGGTGGATTGGGCATTGGGTTGGGTTGCGGGGATACCCACTACAACAAAGCTATGTGATTAGCTCCCTTTTTTGCTTCCACCCACTATTTTAATGCATTTTTGTCCATTTTTTAGGAAATATCGGTGCTATTTTTTGGGAAGGCATTATTTTTGGCATTTTTTGCACCAACCAGAACAATCTGGCACTAATTGAGGCTTAAATTTACACCGACATTAGTGCCATAATTAGTGCCAAGATTAGCGTTGATATTAATGCCTAGTGTAACACCTTTATTAATGCCTAGATTAACACCAATATTAGTGCCAAAAACTACGCCTAAAGAAATGCCCAGATTAGTGCTTAAATTAGCAACCAAATTAATGTCTACGTTAATGCCCATATTAATGCCTAAAGTAACGTCTATTTTAACGCCTGCTTTAGAGCTTTTTTTGGCACCTAATTTAACGCCTAATGTAATGCCTAATTTAGCACCTAATTGTTATGATCTAGTATGGATTAAGCGTGTTAGAACAAAAAATCCTTCCCCAATATTCACTAGCCTTCAATTGCTTGCCTACATTTCACTTGCATCAAAAGATCTATTGCCTTTAATTTTTCATTGTATTTAACATGAAATGTAACAATTTTTGTGATAAGATCCATACTATCACTAGCATTCCCTTTGTATATACCCATTTATTCCTTTAGATAATCATAAACAAAGCAAATTTCACCTTTATTGTAGTACTTTGTGCAGATTAAGGGTTGAGGGTTGAGGGATTAAGGGATAATGGTTGAGAATTGAGGGTTAAGGGTGGTTTAATGTATATGGTAGAGGGTTGAGGGTTTAAGGTTGAGGGATGTATATGGTTTAAGGATTAGGGTTGATGGTCCAATGTATAGGGTAGAGGGTATAGGGGTTAATGAGGGATTAGGGTTTAAGGGTACTTGAGGGTTGAGGGTTGAGGGTTGGGTTGAGGGTACTTGATGGTTTAAGGGTTGAGAGTTTAAAGGTTGAGGGTTGAGGGATAAGGGTAGAGATTTTACTAGGGTTTAAGGGTTTAAGGGTTGAGCGATTAGGGTTGATGGTCGACTAGGGTAGAGGGTATTAGGATGTTGAGGGATGATTCCCTTCAGGTCGCTCTCCTTTTGCAAGGGAGGTAGTGAGGTCATACATCAAATCAGATTTAGTAGCACCCACCTCCTTTCAGGTAGAATCCCCTAATTTTGGAGTCCAGATGTGATCAAAATAATATTAAACAAGTCGTGGTACCATTTTAGGTTTTTAGCCTCTTGATGTGCATGACACAATTGAAATCCATGATTTTGAATGCATTCATCACATTTCTGTAGTCCTAAAATCTATCAAGAGTGCAACATCTCCCCCGATTCTCAACAGAGAAGAGAGAAAGCTCCTGGTGTGGTGGTCCAATTATTTTCACTTCTATTGGTGCTAAAAGGAACGACGTTGGTCAGATATCAGATGGTGGTTGCAGTTGGGATTGAGTATCTAAAAAAAGCTCTTGAGCTGGTGGAGACTGAGGATTTGGAGTGGGTTGAGGAATTCAATGACTTCACCAATCTCAATGGATTCTTGTAACCTCAGGCTCGTGGTGGGATGGTGTTGGTTTTTTTTCTTTTACAATCATCGGTGGCTCTTGGTGGTGGTTCGGTTAGTTTTTTGGTTATATTTTGGTGCTTGTCCTTGCCTTTGGTGAGGCTCAAAATGGGTGGTTTGGGTAGCCTAAAAATTCTAAGGCTCGGGTTTTTGGTTGGTTGGAAAATCTATTGAAAATCTATTCCTGCAATGGTAGACGATCTGTAATTTTTTGAATTTTGAATAATACAATCTCCTGCTTACGTAGCAAAAAAATAAAAAATACTAGTAATTGTTTGTTGTTTTTGGTGGATATAAGTAACTAAATTTCTGGCTATTAGCTTGGTTGTAATTGTTATCTCTCTTTTAGCAACCTTTGTTGCTTCTTGTGATCCTATTAAAATGTCAAGTCCTAGTGTGAGATGTTAAACAAATAATGAGTAATGCAATAAGAAGAACTAAAATAAGAAAAAGGCACCTCAATGATTTGCCTAAGAAATAGATAACATGAAAGAAATATAAACAAATTTATTGTTGATTGTTATACCTTCATGTTGCTTCTTCCTTGGTTGGCCCTTGATCTTTGGATGTCTTGTGTGCTCCTTGGATGGCAATGGAGTGAAGTGGATGTAAGATGCAAGATGGATTGATAAGAAATACTATGGAAAAGCTAAAATGCTGCAAATGACAATTTGGCAAGAGTTTGGTAGCAAAAGACTTGATCCCTAAAATGGGAGAAATGAGGGGGTATTTATAGAATAATTGAAATTCTCTAGAGAATACAACAACTAAGATTGATCCAACAAGATCAAGATGAAGGGCTATGGTGAGTTGAGGACTCACAAGCCATCACATCTTGACATGTGGAATGTGAGATGTCTCAGAGTGGGATGAAGAGAAGTACATGAGGTGGATGAAGGACAAGTACCTTTGAGGTACCTTGGGGGATGAGAAGATTTCCTCAAAAAGGAACTTCTTGTCCCCAAATGAGGATGAAAGAGACATTTGAGGAATTTTAGAATTCTTCAAAACTCTCCATGGGAAAAGGGGAAGTGGTTGGAAGAATAAATGCAAATTAAAAATTTACATTCATTGGAGAGTTTATTGGATAAAAGAGAGTCTCCAAAAAGCTGGAGATTTGTCACATGTGGGTGATGTGACAAGTCCAAGGTTCTAGAAGTCCTTGGCACATGTAAAGTGACAATTCAAGCCCTCTAGAACTTTGCATGGGGATGGGGAAGACCTTGGAAAGACAAAAGAGAATTAAAAATTCACATGGGGAAGAGAGGAGCTTTGGATAAATACATGTGAATTAAAAATTCACATGGGAAAGAGAGTCAAGGCCAAGAAAGGCAAGTGGAAAGGTTGACAAGAAAAGGTAAGCCAAATATTGTTAATAACTTTGATTAAGGTTGTGCAAACACAAGATTAGGATAATTAATGAGAGATTAGAGGCAAGTGGGAGATTATGGAGGATGTGACACTTAATCAAGATTAAGTGGTGCACATCCTAATCATAGATTAATTAACTTAATCTAGATTAAAAGAGGGTTATGGAGAATGTGACAAGGAGAGAGAAAAAGAGGAATTAAAAATTGGTTTTAATCCAAATGGGTTAAAAGACTAAATTAAATAATTTGTCATATTTATTTAATTTAGAGAATAAAAGGGATAAGGTAAAGTACTTAATTTATTTAATTACATACTTTAAGAACCTCAGGCAGAAAATAAAATAATGATTAAATAAATTATTTAATCATTATTAATGAAATAGATGAATAGAGTAGACGATTTTGATCATATGGAAGTGATCAAATTTAGATGTCTACACCTCCTTTTTGTATTATTGCATTGTTTCAATTAAAAATAAATAAATACTAAAAAAAATATATATATATGCAAAAATAATGTACATTATAATTCCCATTCTCAGTGTAGTAGTCGAGTTTTTAATTTTATTTTTAAACTATTTAATTATGAGATTTATTTTTCACGTACTTGGGAATTTTAATTTTGTGTTGACCTACTACATCTGGTTATTGGTCGTTTAAGTCATGAGTTGAGCCATTAAAATCGTTCTTTGTACCGAACCTAAGTTCAAAGTTAGTCGGTCATCACGTATGGTTAATCATTTAAATGCTCCCTATAGTCAGCCCATAATATTTTTTAGTTGACTTACGTTTAAGCCATCCTGCATAAGGTGATTCAAAGGAGTGCGGTAAGGTGGTAAACAACAAGAATATAAAACATACACCGCTATACCATCGAGATTGTGAGAAACATATGCAATAGAGCGGTGTACACCGCAACCCCACAACAAGAAGTCTTGAGCAAGGTGGTAGAGTGGTAAGAATGGAAGAAAAGTGGACACCGTAATACAGCGTGAGGTGGATAATATGGCTGCGATAGAGCAGTATACACCACAACCCCACAATAAGAGGTATTAAGCAAGGTTTTAATGTTGTAAACATCAGAATAGAAGGGAAAAACACCACCATACTGCAACAAGTATAATAAGAGACAGTGGTAGTATGATAATCGTGGCATCATTACAATTTACAACAATAAATATCCTCACACATGCTTCAAAATTAATTTCAAGGATTTGAGTTTTTTAGGAAACTATCTCGCAAAGAATTGGCATTAATACTGATATGACTAAATATCGTGCCCTCAAAAGTAAGTGAATTTTCCTAAGAATGTGCTCAGTTGAAATGCATTATTGTGGATGAAGTTGAGGATGTCGAGAAAAGGAGCTCTATGAATGACGAGCACTTGGGTAAGTGCACAAATAACCCTCTAAAGAAACTTGATTAGTGTACTATTTTATAGAGCTTTGTTATTTGAAGTCATAGTAGGAAAAATTGAAGTATGCCTCCTAAAAGAAAATGATTGGAAGTAAAAGAAAGTAAAGCCAAAATTAAGGAAGAAGAACCTAAGGTAAAGAAGAGACTACTCTACCAGTCTATATTAGATATACTTCCAAATCAACCAAGGAGGGAAATAAGAAATTTCTAGTCTATATTAGAAGGTTGTAGGGATGCTCTCATTCCCATATCTAGGTGGGACTTATTTTGGTACTTTTATAGTAAGACAAATGAGAATATTCCAGTGTCAAACCCTTGGATGTTGGATTTAGCAAAGTTTATTATCTCAAATGTGTTTATTGATGTGGATTTTATCAGACTACTAGCCAAGCATTATCACTCTGCAACCAAGACAATAAGGTTTCTAAATGGCTCAATATTGGTAGAGGTAACCAAAGCTGCTTTTATTGAGTGTTTTGGCTTAAACACTAAAATCAACATATAGAAGAGTGAGGAATATTATAAGAGGTTAAGAATAACTTATAGATTTGATGAGCTACCCCTATATATGAAAATATGCATTAGTAACAAAAGGATTCTCATTTCTACTTCCAATATTGAACCATTTACTGTGACATATTTTCAATATTATTTTGTGAATATATATTTATCTTTGTGCCAAGTACTAGGGGTGAATGCTCAAGATAAAATGCCAATAAGCCTAATGATGATGGCTATGAGAATTCAAAACCCTTAGACTAATATTGAGTATGACTTTGCTTCATACCTTGAGAGGGTGTTGGCTAATGAATTCTCACAAGTCATAGAGGATAGAGCACCAATTACATTCAGATACTATTCCTTAATATGCCATTTGATACTATACTAGAATCGAGACCATTGGACTAAACGAATGGACTTGGCTAGAGTGGATGAGCAAAGGAACACCACACCTATCCAGAAGCGGTGCTTTATTTGGGATAGTCGGTGCAAGAATTCAAGCTTTTCTATATTCTATAAATACTTTGTGCATAGAATCCTTCAAGTTCTTGGTTATTCAATGCCAAGATTGCCAAACAAAATGCAAAAATTATTAAGACCTTTGGCCTTGAGACAGGAATAGGGTCACACACATAATTTTGGTGATTGGTTCTTTTTCCCAGAGGTTATAATAATAATAATTTATGGCTGCCCTACTGCTCCACACATACTGCTAAAGTTTGTGACCCTCATATTAGCATTTCTTGAATTTATGTGGCAAATGATGTGGATGAAAAAGGATGCAATGCACAAACAAAACAAGGGAACATTTCTGCCAAACTTAACCAAATGTGGAGACTGGATAGTAGGCTCAGATACAATGGAGGAGTTGCAATTTTACTTGAAGACAAGATATGTGTTGGGTTTTGGAAAAGCAAGAGCCTTTGACCTTGAAAATCATATGAATAACATAAGGCATAATCTTCTTACCAAAATGACAGTGGCACACCAAGTAGATTATGAGAAAGATGTGATGAGAAACTGCCTTACTTTTCCAAAGGCATGCCTCAAGCAGAAGAAATGGGAGGTTCTGATGAAGCTTGAAGGAAGGAAGAAGCAAACTGACAGAAGTTTCCCTAGCCATTTCGTTGAAGAAAAAGACAACATCAGGAGGATCAATCGAATAATTGATAAATTTGAGGATTTATATGGTAAAAAAGAAGTGTATCTTCAAGAACATGGTGGTAAGATAACTACAAAGCACACCCCAGACACAACATAAGAGTCTCCCATGGAGCAATTTTCTCCCAAGAGACAAAAGACACAGAGCATTGAGCCATTGGTACCTTATGAGGAGAGTGAAGGGGTGGGAGATACTGAAGATGTGGTCACTGTATTGCAATCATTAAAGGGTGATATTGAGGTTGATCAGCCCATCCATGAGACTAGCGCCCATAGACATAGTAGAGCTTCATTAATTTATGTTAAAGGTCACTATTAGCTTAGTAGAGATTCATATTGTGATTGGTAATTAGAATTATTATTTTCATCATTTAACCACCATACCCTCTCACCTTGTTTAATGGGACCTTGGTAGTTAGAGATTCGTGAATAATATGTGGAAATTAAATCTAACTTTTGAATTATATTTTAAGAACATTAGGGGCGAGTTTCTCTTATAACTAAAATATTTCAAGTGGCTAATGGTATAAAATTAACATTGATATTTAAATAATATAAATATTTTATAATGATTATAATCTTGCATGGGTGTCGACAAAGAATATAAGGCTCTAATTGTTAAATATGTTAATAGAGTGAATATAGTATAAGTGGGTTAATATATGTTATGAGTAAAGACAATATAGTAGTAGCCTTTGTTACAAACAACAAGGAGGAATTCTTTTCATAATCTAGAAACCTAGGGATGATATCATATTACCCTAATCATACTTTACAGACCTTTAACAATACATAAGTTCCAATGTGGAATTAGCTTGACAATTTTATTTAAGTTACTATTGTTATAGATAATTAAGTTGTTGAAGTACTTTGTTGGATTAGATTAGATAAATTAGATTGATTTGGATTTTTTTTTATTTTCACAAGAATGCACACAACCACGATTATTTAGTTGATGATTTTTTTTCTATTCGTATTGGTAGTGCATAGTGTATGAAGCATTGTTTTTATCATTAATTTTAATCATTACATCTTATAGAAAGATGGAACCCCTTTTTGTCTATTCGTTGTTGTCCATGTTGCGTATGTACTAAAATATTGTGAAATCAATGGTGAGTTGAACCTATATGTTAATATCCTTATTGCCCAACCCAATTTATGTGAAAGTTGAAAGTGTCAAACTATGATTCCTCTGCAAATTATATATATATGTAGGCAAGGCTGACATAGACAAGCCCCCAAGGGATTAGGTTTGGCCCCTAGGGTTTGCTCTCTTTTCTTTACTTTGAGTTAATATTGATACATTGTACTGTCATAGCTTGCAACCTGGTTATGTTTTCCGATCATGAATGTGTTGCAAGAATAATTAAATCTATTTTGATAATGTGAATTCTATGCCCCCACTTGAAATCCTAGTAGGATTGCCTAAGCATTTTAATTACTTAACTAAATATTATAATCTATATTTGGTTAGATGTTATGATTTTTTATGAATTGTCTACTTCGGAAATAAAATTGTGTGAAGTAGTCTTGTGTTGTAATCAAATTTTGAAATTTGAGTTTTGTCCTTAATTGTAGTTTAGGAAAAAAAAATTGGGCATTACAATTTCATTTGTCAATAGAAATATTTTAAAAACTTGCAATAAAGATGTAAAGAAACTCAATTTATTTAAATCAGATACAATAATTTGCACTTTCATTTGATTTCATTGGTCTTTGATGTTTATACATTCCAGCTCTACACTTATACCTTTCTAAACTATTCCTTATAACATACCTTGCATATTATTTGATTCTTTGTATTTGCATTGTATTTCATCGTAAAACTCTATTTTTTACGCCCAAACTACCATAATTATTTTTCATACTCATATTCGACATCTTGTTTCTTGTATGATGCCTCTTTTCAAATTTTATCTTCTTTAATTTCTTCGTAGTTTTGTTTATTCAAACTTTATAAATAGCCATTCTTGTGCTATTCTAGAGGTACAACCTCTTTTCCTCCTCTTCCACTCAGCCTTCTTCACGCTTCTCAATCTATCCTACATACTATCACCCTTGTGTAGACCATTTTTCAATCTCCCTCAAATTAAATGCTAATCAAATGGGCACAACCTCTACTTACATGCATTATGTCTTAGTTTCATTTGCAATTTAAATTTTTAAATGCTCTTAACATAGGCGCAACCCCTCTTCTGATTTTTTTCCAGGAGTAGCCTCTTCTCCTGCTCATGCCCCCCTTAACTGACAATTTTTCAATATAGCTTTTTTTATTACCTTCTTGTTGCCCCTTTCATTCTCCACGCTTCTTCATATGTCATCCCTTTAACATTTTAATTTCTTTGATATGCATTTATTTTTAGTTTTAAAATTCTAAAATGCCAACTTATAATGGCATGACCCATGCCTCCTCAAATATGCATTTCACATTTTTTAATTTTTAAATGTCTCTTTCTTGCCATCATACACCCCCAATCTGCAATTTATTTTTAAATTTATTATTGTTACTTATGCTCTTTCTTCTTCCAACGTTGACTCTCATTCAAAGTCTCCTCTTCACATGACATTTCATTTCTCTTAAATTCTATTCTTTAGAGGGAGTGATTATTTATTTTCCCCAACACATCCATCAAGTGCTAGAATAAATAATATGTAGATGAAGGCACAATCACCAATTGAATATTCAAACAACAAAGTTACCGGTGAACTCAATAAAACTAAACATACAACAATTTTTTTTGATGCGGATTGTTAATTCCTGAGATGCTCCTGCATCAAATCCCTAGATGATATGGAAATGGTGATTTGGTTTAGGATTTTATGGATCAAGGCCACCTTAATGAGGGAATATATGTGAGAATTCTTATTGATTAGGTCCTAGTTGATGGAATAGATTGTTCATATACAAGCACCGTTCTTCAATAAATAATTGTTGATCTAGTACTCTAAAATATTGTATTGTTGTATTCCACATGGAGCATAATTAGGGGAGCATTAGAGAGGATTGAAGTTTGGAATCTATTCTTGAATGTGAAGGGTGGAATCACCCACTTTCTATTGTCTGTTCTTTAGAACAAAATCCTTAAGCACTCTTCCAAAATTCACTAGAAAAAAATCCCTTTGGTAAGAATTTTGGTGAGGATTGAATCCTCAATTTGGTTTCGTGTCCCTTTGCCACTTATCCCTCTTCCAATTAGTGCACATTCTAGTAAGTAATTTTCCATATACATGTCATCCAAGTGAACAATCAATCTTTATTCATTTGTGCTATAATTTGTATATTACCGATTTTGGTACCAAGCCCTGTTTTTAGAATTAAATCAAAAGAAATTGATTATAGAGCATTAAGAGATAAAAAAATTATATGACATATAATGAGGCTCTTGAAGAAGCAACCTCGTTTGATCACTCTCAATATAATAAAATTCTTTAATATTGTATTTCTTGTTCTCTCATTTTCACTCTATTTGTTTCTATCTTTAATTTAATAGTTATCTTTACTATTTAATTTGCATCCTTTAGCTCTTTCCATCGCACCCTTTTTTTATGTTCTCTCATTCTTTTTTTTCCCTTTCTTTATATTTCTTTTCAACTCTTGCTTTCTCTCAAATTTTCTTCTTTCTTTTCTTAGTATGTCTTTTTTCTTTTTCTCACTTTGTACTTTCTTTCTTTGTATTATTTTTCCCTCTTTCTTTTTATTTTTATGTCTTTCTCCATCTATCTTTTGACTTTTTCATCTCTTTTTTTCATTGATTTCTCTAGTGTTTTTAAATTTTCTCTATTTTAATTTTTTTTCTTATTTCAACTATCTCTTTCTTTCCTTTTTGTTTTCTATTCTTTCTCTCAATATCATTTTAATTAACTTATATTTTTATTTCATAATCATTCATTTTTTCTCTTATTTGTTCTATCTTACTTTATGTTTATTATATTATTTTTATATCTATTTATCTGATTCATTGTCTACATACCTCTCTTTTATTTTATCACTTTTTTAATATTACCTCACTTTATTCTCTCTTTATCTTTCCATTTTTCTTATTTTTTCATTCATTCTTTTAATGTCAAATTATTTTCTTCTTTTATCTCTCTCAAATTCTTTATTTATTTTCTTTTTTTCTCTCTATCTATCTCTTTCTATCTATTTGTCATTTGCTCTCTAGTTTACGTATTTTCTCATATTATATCTTTTTCTTTTTGTGTCTTTTTTTAGTGTTTTTCTATTTGATTCTCTCTTTTTCCCTCATATTTATTCACTCCATCTCTATTTTTATCTTTCTATGTTCTTTCATCAATATTTATTTTTTGTTCTTTGCTTTGTCACTTTTCCCCTCTTTTGAAAATCTTTATCTCTATGTTGGTGATTCTCTCTCCAACCTTTATATTTATGTTGTTTTTTTATATTTTCCAATCCTTCTTATTTCTCTATCTCCTTATATGCGTCTATCTCTCTTTCTCCATATTTCATCACTTATTTTACTTTTTTTTTTCTTTTTCTTTAATAGATATGTTATTTTCACATTATTAATTTATTTATCTTTATTTTTTAATATCCATTTCTATTTCTTAGACTTTTTTTTTGGTATTTTTTTTTTCTCCTTATTTTCTCTCTATATTTACTTTGTTCTCTTTTCGCCTCTCTACTATTTATTTTGCTAATTTTCTCTTGAACTTTCTTTTTCTTTCCCCTCATGTCATTCCTTCTATTTATATTATTTGGCACTCTCTCTTTCTACTTCAATCTCTCTTTATTTCTCTAAGATTTTTCTTTCTACTTCAATCTCAATCTCTCCCTATATGAGGCAAAGGTAAGATGTTTGAAAGGGGTGACCAATGGGATGCTTTCTTAAGGAAAATGGATCAAATGCGGGAGCAAATGGCCAAACAACAAGAGTAAACAATGTAGATGATGAACATGTTGATGCAGACCATGAATAATATGAATAACACCCTTAGGTTTGTACTAAATAATGGTCCAAAAGGCTATCATTCTAATCAGAATGGACTTGGAATTCAAAGCAGTAGGGCTACCCAAACCCACACAACCATCATTCCTGCCCAAAAAAGGACCCACAAATGAGGAAGAGAAGTTGAATCATGTTGAGGGTAATGTCACTTCAAGCATAGATGACTATGCTCAACTTGATCTAGATTTGAGGAGTCAAATCCCATTAATACAATTTCACGAAGCATGGAGTGGATTGAAAGAGAGAAAACCAATACACTATTCCAAAAAAGATCTGTAGCTTAGGGTGAGCAAGTTGACTCTCCCAAATTTTGATGGTTTGGGGAAGGTTATGACATGAGCTTAGGTACAAAATCTTGATACACACTTTTCATTCAGCTAAATGATTGAAGATGAAGCAATCAAGTTTGTCATTCTACATTCAGAAGGTCTAATCTTGGCACTACATAATTTTCAATCAACTGATGAATGGTGACATCATGACACAAAGGTTTAATATTTTTATTACATATGTTGATTTTATACAAAAGCTCATAAAAAGGTTTGAAAGAAGAGATATGAAGGTATACTTCAAGGAATTTACATGATTAAGGTAATATGGGATAATGCATGATTATATTGCAAAATTTCAAAGGCTTGTTGTTATGGTTCTAGATGTGACAGATAGTTCAAGCTCATGCTCTTGTTCATTGAAGGGTTATAAGAGTCTCTATGTGATTTGGTGAGAGCTTTAGAATAAATGTCTTTGTAGGAGGCTATTCGAAGAGCCTTAAGCCTTGAGGACTCCATTGGCAATCTGTTGTACTCTTTTCTACTCACTCCCTATCTTCACTAAAGTTTTTCGCCCAAGTTTTACTATGCTATCTCCCTTAAGCATAACATACTTTGTAACTTATCCCTTCATGGCATCACCCCCTTGACATCTAATTTATGTTCTTTCAGTTTACAAAACCTGACCTGGGCCCATGCTCTCATCTTTTGTCAATGGTCTTGGGTTTGACTTTGAGGTTTGGGTTTACTTGATGGATGTGTTTTGTGGGTTGTTTCATACATCCCTAGGGGACTAGTCTTGATCCAAAATGACACCCATTCTCAACCCCAACTTGGCATAATGTAACCAAGGTAAGATAGATTTGGCATTAGGTTAGGTTGTGGGGATGCCCTTGAGTCAAAAAGAAAAGAAATAGAAGTTCATATATTTTTACCGTAAGAATATAAGATTCCTTGTGAGTTGTTGCATACATCCCTAGGAAACTAGTCTCACCCCAGCGTGACATCCCTTCCCGACCCCAACTTGGAAAAATGTAATACCAAGGTAAGGTGGGTGTTGGGTTGTGTTGCAAGAATACCCTTGAGTGAATAAAAAATAAGAAAAAATAGAAGTTCATACATTTTTATCATCAGAATATAAGACACCCCATGGGGAGTAGTCTCGCCCCAGCATGAAACCTCTTCTTGACCCCAACTTGATGGAATGTAAAACTAAAATAAGGTAGTTGGCATTGGGCTGTGTTTTAGGGATACTCTAGGTCAAAAAAATAAGAAGAAAGAAAATTCCATACCTTTTTATCATTAGAATGTAAGAACCTTTTGTGAGTTGTTGCATACATCCTCAAGGGACTACTCTCACCCCAGCGTGACACTCCTTCTTGACCCCAACTTGGAAAAATGTAAGACCAAGGTAAGGTGGGTTGGGCATTGAGCTGGGTTATGGGGATACCTTTGAAAAAAAAAAATTGTTAGAATGTAAGACCCCTTAAGCATACATCTTTAGGGGAATAGTCTCACCTCAACGTAATACCCATTATCGACTCCAACTTGGAAAAATGTAAGACCAAGGTAAGGCAGGTTGGGCGTTGGACTGGGTTGCAGGGATACCCTTGATTCAACTTAAAAAGAATAAGAAAAAGAAGCCAATATTTTTTTATCATTGAAATGTAAGATCGTTTATGAGTTGTTGCATCCCCAAGGGACTAGTCTCACCCTAGTGTGATAGCCCTTCTTGACCCCAACTTGGAAAAATGTAAGACCAAGGTAAGGTGAGTTAAGCATTGGGTTAGGTTGCAAGGATAACCTTGAGTCAACAAAAAAAGTTCATATTTTTTATCTTCAGAATGTAAGACCCCTTGCAAGTTGTTGCATACATCTCAAGGGGACTATTCTTGTTGTAGTGTGATACCCCTTCCTAACCCCAACTTGGAAAAATTTAAGACCAAGGTAAGGTGGGTTGGGCATTGGGTTGGGTTGAAGGGATACCATTGAGTCAACAAAAAAACATACCTTTTTATCATCATAATGTAAGATCCCTTACGAGTTGTTGCATACATTCCTAGGGGAGTACTGTCACCCATGCGTGACATCGCTTCTTGACCCCAACTTGGCAAAATGTAAGACCAAGGTAAGGTGCATTAGGTGTTTGGCTAGGTTGCAAGGATAGCGTTGAATAAAAAAAAGAAATCATAAAAATTTAAGACCCCTTGCAGGTTGTTGCATACATCCCTAAGGGATCAGTCTCACCCCATCGTGACATCCCTTACTAACCCCAACTTGGCAGAATGTAAGACCAAGGTAAGGTGGGTTGGGCGTTGGGTTGGTTTGCGGAGATACTCCTAAGTCAACTAAAAAAGAAGAAAGAGAAGTCAATACCTTTGTATCATCAGAATGTAAGATCCTTTGTGAGTTGTTGCATCCCTAGGGGACTAGTCTCACCCTAGCATGACACCCCTTCCTAACCCCAACTTGGAAAAATATAAGACCAAGGTAAGGTGGGGTAGGCATTGGGCTGGATTGGAAGGATACACTTGACTCAACAATAAAAATTCCATACCTTTTTATCATCAGAATGTAAAACCCCTTGCTGGTTGTTGCATACATCCCACGGGGACTAGTCTTGCCCCAACATGACACCCCTACCAAACCCCAATTTGGCAGAATGTAAGACCAAGGTAAGGTGGTTTGGGCATTGGATTGGGTCATAGGGATACCCCTAAATTAACAAAAAGAAAAAAAGAGAATTCTATATTTTTTTATCGTTAGTATGTAAGATCCTTTGTGAGTTTTTGCATCCCTAAGGGTCTAGTCTCACCCTAGCATGACACCCCTCCTGACCTCAACTTGGAAAATTGTGAAACCAAATTAAGGGAGGTTAGATGTTGGGTTGGGTTGCAAGGATACCCTTGGGTCAATAAAAAAGTCCATACCTTTTTATCGTCAGAATGAAATATCCCTTGTGGGTTGTTGCATACATCCCCAAGTGACTAGTCTCACCCCAGCATGACACCCCTTCCTAACCCCAACTTGGAAAAATGTAAGACCAAGGTAAGGTGGGTTGGACGTTGGGCTGGGTTGCATGGATACCCTTGAGTCAACAAAAAAGAAGAAGAAAGAGAAGTTCATACCTTATTATTGTCAAAATGTAAGACCCTTTACGGGTTGTTGCATACATCTGCAAGGGACTAGTCTCGCCTCAGCATGAAACCCCTTCATGACCCCAACTTGGCAGAATGTAAGACCAAGGTAAGGTGGTTTGGGCGTTGGGTTGGGTTGCGAGGATACCCCTAAGTCAACTAAGAAAAATAAGAAAATAGAATTCAATACCTTTTTATCATCAAAATGTAAGATCCCTTGCGAGTGTGACACCCCTTCTCGACCCCAGCTTGGAAATATTTAAGACCAAGGTAAGGTGGGTTTGACATTGAGTCAGTTGCAAGGATACCCTTGAGTTAACAAAATAAAGTCCATACTTTTGATCGTCAGAATGTAAGACCCATTGCGGGTTGTTGCATACATCCCTAGGGGACTAGTATCGCCCCAATATGATTCCCCCTCTCAACTCCAACTTGAAAGAATGTAAGACCAATATTAGATAGGTTGGGCATTGGTTTGGATCATGAGGATACCCCTGAGTCAACAAAAAATGAAGAGAAGTTCCTAATTTTTTATCATCTTTGAAATGAGCTTGGATTAGAATATTTTGATTAATTGGATTTTAGTGTATTTGTTGATCAATACACCAACAATTCATTTGTATTATGTAACATAGAATTTTTCTCCTTTGTATTATGAATCAAAGATGTCTTACAATAATTTCTATCCTCCTTCATGCTATTTGCATAACACTATTACAAAGGGGAAGAAAGGTGTATTATGGAAACAACCCAAAACTAAAGAGGGATGGAAAAGAATGAACCAAAATAGGTAAAACCAAGGTATTCTTTGTCATAGGATTGAAATCTAGAAACCATGACTTCACTAGTCAAAATCATTTTTTAATTTTATTTCCCCATATGCCTTTCTATTTTTTATGTGTTATCTATTTTTCTCATCCTTAACTATCTATTTGTTTTATCCTCTCCATCTATCTTTTTTCTTTTTCTTTAATTTATTTGTTTTATTCCCTCATAAAGGTGGTCTTGGTCCATGAAATCCTAAACCAACTCACCATTTCCATATCAACTAGGGATTTGATTAAAGGTTGGAGATTCAAGAAAATAAATTTATTTATGTGAAATATTGAGGCCATGACCATATTGTGTAAGGAAGCCAACTATCAAGTGACTCAACGCTAGGTCCCTAAGGAAAATAACATCAGAATTGAGGGTTGAGTTAGAATTGGTGTCTTTCTTGCTTTCCATTAATGAAATCCTTTATAAGCACCTCCCAAATTCTTTTGTCCCCATCATCACAGAGTTCAAATGAGATCCATCATGGGAATCAAAAGTAACATAGGCAGATGGTTAAGGGGCAACAATATTGGAGCTAGAGCATTTGGCACAATTAGCCTTGTCATCAACAACTCTAATGGTGAGCTCTTCATAGTAAAGTCCATGGCAACAGACTCCATTTGTTGCTTAAAAAATTAAATACAACATTCTCAAGTCTTTGGACTCTCCACACATCGTGCCCTGCCTGAGGAAGGAAAATAGCACTGAGAATGGTGTGGGGGTGTGTAATTTGATTTTTGCATGGTATTTCTGTTAATTACATGAGCCTTTTTTTCAGCATAAAACATGTTTTTATCTATGATAGGAAACATGAGAAGTGAATTTTTTTTTCATTCAGGTGCATGAAGATGGGTAGCCAATTTGTGGCCAATTTACTTTTTCATCCCGAAATAGCGAAAAACGTGAGCATGTTATAGGAAAACACGCTGGCGTTATGGCTTGGTAATGATCGAGCCTATGATCAGTCATTACCAAGCCATAATGCAAGTGTGTTATAGAAAAATGCGCTCGTGTTATGGCTTGGTAATGAATGAGCCTAGGATTGATCATTACTAAGCCATAATGCGACCACGTTATAACACGCTCACATTATGGTTTAAATTTCAAAAAACAGATGCATTTTGAGTTCAAAAAATGTGCATTTTTTGAAATCAAAAAAATATTTCCAAAATTTGAGCACGTTATAACGCACTCGCATTTTGGTCTACAATAAAAAAAATTCTTCTCTTTTTCTTGTTTCTTTCTTCTTGTTATCTTTTAGGGAAACTATATACATGAAATAAAAATTTAAGTATAAGTTGACATTTACATATGGACATTTAATTTCTTATACTTTAATTTATATTTCATGTATATAGGCAGAATATTTGAGAGCGGTTTCAGATCTCTAGAAGTTATAATCCAAATTCTAGTTTTTGGAAGATCTTAAAATTTTTAGACTTAGTCAAATTTCAGTAATCAACATGTGAAATTTCAGTAATCAAGAGGTCAAATTTTAGTAGTCAACAACTTGTATCATCTTTCTCTCTCACTCTCTCCTTCTCTCTACTCTCTATCTCTCCACTCTCTCTCTCTCCCTTCCTCCCTTTATGCCCTCTCTCTCTCTCTCTCACACACACACCCCTTTATCTCCTCCCTCCCTCGCCTCTCTACTTCTCTATATATCTTCTCTCTCTCTACATCTCCTTCCCTCTCTACTTATCTTTATCTCCCCTCTCTCTCTCTTTACCCACCTATCCCCCCATCACTTTGTATCTCACCTATGTCTCCCTCCCTATCTCTTTCCCTCTCTAATCTCTATCTCTCCTCTCCCTCCCTTTACCTACATCTCTCTCTCACTCTCTATCCATCTTTATCCCTCTCTTCCCCCTCTTTCTCTCTAACTCTCTCCTCTCTATCTCATAATTCTCTCCCCCTCCCTCCCTCTCACTCTCTCCTCTTTATCTTACCACTCTCTCTATCTCTCTCTCTCTCATTAACCTCTATCTCCCTCCCTCCTTCACTCTCTACTTCTCTCTATCTCTCCTCTCCCTCCTTCTCTCGACCTCACCCTCCCTCTCATTCTTTTTGTCTCTCCTCCCAACCTCTCTCACTATTTTCTCTCCTCTCCCTCCCTCTCTTGACCTCACCCTCCCTCTCATTATTTTTGTCTCTCCCTCCCTCCCCCTCTTTCTCTCTCAATTGCTCCTTTTCTCTATCTCGCCATTCTCTCTTTCTCACTCACACACACACACACCTCTATCTCCCTCCCTACCTCTCCCTCCCTCCCTCCCCTCTCTACTCTCTATCTCTCTTCTCTCTTTCCCTCTCTATACCTACCTCCCCCTCCATCACTCTCTCTCCATCCCTCTCTATCTCACCTATGTATCCTTTCCTACCTCTTTCCCTCTCTACTCTCTACCTCTCCTCTCCCTTCCTCTACCTACCTCTCTCTGTATCTCCATCCCTCTCTTTCTTTCTCACTCTCTCCTCTCTATCTCACCACTATCTCTATCCCTACCTCTCACTCCATCCTCTCTAAATCAAAATTTTCTCTCTCTCACTCCCTCCTCTTGAAATCACTATTCTTTCTCTATCCCACTTTCCCTCCTTCCCTCTCTCTATCTCACCTATCCCTTTCTACCTCTCCCTCACTCCAACCTCCCTCTCTCTCTCTATCTCTCTTTATCATCCTCTCCTTACCTCTCAACTCTTTATCTCACCACTCCCTCTCCATCTCACTCTCCCTCCTTCCCTCTCTCCCTCTGATCCCTCCCTCTCTCCTTCCCTCTCTACCTACCTCTCCCTCCACTACCTACCACTCTCTCTACCTCTCTCTCTCCCTCCCCTCACTTTCTCTCTTACTCTCTCTTTCCCTCTCTACTCTCTATCTCGCCCCCCTTCCCTCTCTACTCTCTTTCTCTCTCCCCTCATTTTCTCTCCTCTCACTCTCTCTCCCTCTCACAAACACTCACCTCTATCTCCTCCTTTCCTCTCCCTCCATCCATCCACTCTCTACTTCTCTCTATCTATCATCTCTCACTACATCTCATTCCCTCTCTATTTATCTTTATCTCCCCTCTCCCTCTCTTTACCCACCTCTCCCTCCATCACTCTATATCTCAACTGTGTCTCCTCCCTACCTATTTCCCTCTTGACTCTCTATCTCTCCTCTCCCTCCCACAACCTCTCTCTCTACCCCCTCTCTCTCTCTCTCGTATACACACACACACTAACCTCTATCTCCTCCCTACTTGTCCCTCTCTCCCCTCTCTACTTCTCTCTATCTCTCCTCTATCTACATCTACTTCCCTCTCTACCTATATTTATCTCCACTCCCTTTGTTTACCTACCTCTCCCTTTATCACTCTGTATCTCACCTATGTTTCCCTACCTACCTAGGGTTGAGGGTTTAATATATAGGGTAGAGTCTAGAGGGTAGAGGGTAGAGGGTTTAAGGTTTAAGGGTTGAGGTTTTAAGATTGATGGTAGAGGGTATAGGGGTTGAGGGATTAGGGTTTAAGGGTTTAGGGTTGAGGGTTTAGGGTTAAGGGTTCAAGGTTGAGGGTGAGGGTTGAGGGTGAGGGTTGAGGGTTGAGGGTTGAGGGTTGAGGGTTGAGGGTTGAGGGTTTAAGGGTTGAGGTTTTAGGGATTAGGGTAGAGAATTTACTTGAGTTTAAGGGTCTAAGGGTTGAGGGTAGAGGGTATTGGGTTGAGGGTAGAGGGTTTAAGGGTTAAGGGTTAAGGGTTAAGGGTTAAGGGTTTAGGGTTGAGTGTTTAAGGGTTTAAGGGTTGAGGGTATAGGGTTAATGGATTAGGGAAGAGAGGGAGAGATGGAGGGAGGGAGATATGGAGGGAGAAGTGAGATAGAGAGAAGTGGAGAAGAGGAGGGAGGGATAGAGATAGATGAGGGTTGAAGATCCAATTTATAAGGTAGAGGGTTAAGGGTAGAGGGGAGAGAGATAGAGGGAGTGAGTGAGAGAGAGATACCTGAGAGAGGGAGAGGGGGTGAGTGGGAGAGACTTGAGAGAGAGAGAGAGGGAGGGAGTGGGAGAGAGATAGGGGGAGGGCTGTTAATGGTAGAGGGTAGAGGGTTTAAGGGTTAAGGGAAGAGGGGAGAGAGATAAAGGGAGTGGCCGAGAGAGACAAAGACCTAAGAGAGGGAGAGGAGGTAGGAGGGAGAGGGCTGAGAGAGAGGGGGAGAGTGGGAGAGAGATATAGGGAGGGAGGGTTAAGGGTAGAGGGTAGAGGGTAGAGAGTTTAAGGGTTAAGGGTTTAAGAGGTTAGGGTTTAAGAGTTAAGGGTATAGAGTAGAGGGTTAGGAGTAGAATAGAGAGAGATAGAGGGAGTGAGTGAGTGAGAGAGAAATTTGAGAGAGGGAGAGAAGGTAGGAGGGAGAGACTTGAGAGAGAGAGAGGGTTGAGAGAGAGGGGGATAGTGGGAGAGAGATAGAGGGAGGGAGGGTTAAGGGTAGAGGGTATAGGGTAGAGAGTTTAAGGGCTAAGGGTAGAGGTTTAAGGGTTTAAGATTTTAGGGTTTAAGAGTTAAGGGTATAGGGTAGAGGGTTTAGAGTAGAGGGGAGAGAGATAGAGGGAGTGAGTGAGTGAGAGAGAAACTTGAGAGAGGGAAAGGAGGTAGGAGGGAGAGACTTGAGAGAGATACAGGGAGAGAGAAGAAGAGAGATAGAGGGAGGCAAGGTTAAGGGTAGAGGGTAGAGGGTTTAGGATTTAGGCTTAAGGGCAGATGGGAGAGAGATAGAGAGAGTACCTGAGAGAGAGAGACCTGAGAGAGGGAGAGGGGGTTGGAGGGAGAGGGTTGAGAGAGAGATAGGGAGGGAGGGAGTGGGAGAGAGATAGAGGGAGGGTTAAGGGTATAGGGTAGAGGGTTTAAGGGTTAAGCACTAAGGGTAGATGGGAGAGAGATAGAGGGAGTGAGAGAGAGTGACTTGAGAGAGGGAGAGGGGGTAAGAGGGAGAGACTTGATAGAGAGAGAGTGAGGGAGTGGGAGAGAGATAGAGGGAGGGAGGGTTAAGGGTAGATGGTAGAGGGTTTAAGGGTTAAGGGTTTGGGGTTAAGGGTAGAGGGGAGAGAGATAGAGGGAGTGAATAAGAGAGAGAGAGACCTAAGAGAGGTAGAGGGGGTAGGAGGGATAGATTTGAGAGAGAGAGGGAGTGGGAGAGAGATAGAGCGTAGAGGGTAAAGGGTTTAAGGGTTAAGGGTTGGGGGTAGAGTGGCGAGAGATAGGTTTGAGTGAGAGAGGAGAGGAAGTGGGGAGAGGGTGAGAGAGAGATGGAGGGTGGGAGAGAGGTAAGTGTAGAGGACTGGGGGTTGAGGGTTAGGAGTTCGGGTTTAGGTTGGGTAGAGGGAGAGAGAGAGTGGTTGAGAGAGAGGGAGGGAGTGGGAGAGAGATAGAGGGTAGAGAGTTAAGGGTAGAGGGTAGAGGGTAGAGGGTAGAGGGGAGATAGATAGGAGTGAGTGAGTGAGAGAGAGACTTGAGAGAAGGAGAGGGGGTAGGATGGAGAGACTTGAGAGAGAGAGAGAGGGAGAGGGAGGGATGGATTTGGAGACAGATAGAGGGTAGAGGGTAGAGGTTTTAAGGGTTAAGGATTTAGGGTTAAGGGTAGAGGGTAGATAGATAGATGGAGTGAGTGAGAGAGAGAGACTTGAGAGACGGAGAAGGAGTAGGAGGGAGAGACTTGAGAGAGAGAGGGAGAGGGAGTGGGAGAGAGATAGAGGGTAGATGAGTAAGGGTAGAGTGTTTAAGGGTTTAGGGTTTAGGGTTAAGGGTTAAGGGTATAGGGGAGAGAGATAGATGGAGTGAGTGAGAGAGAGAGGGAGGTAATGTGAGAGAGATAGAGGGCAGAGGGTTTAGGGTAGAGGGTAGAGGGTAGAGGTTAAGGGTTAAGGGTAGAGGGGAGAGAGATAAAAGGAATGAGTGAGTTGGAGAGAGATGTGAGAGAGGGAGAGGGGGTAGGAGGGAGAGAATTGAGAGAGAGATAGGGAGCGAGTGAGTGGGAGACAAATAGAGGGTAGAGGGTTAAGGGTAGATGGTGGGTATAGGTTTTAAGGGATAAGGTTTTAGGGTTTAGGGTTAAGGGTAGAGGGGAGAGAGATATAGGTGAGTGGTAGAGATAAGAGGGTGATGGGGTAGAGATTCTTGAGAGGTATGAGGAAGTCTCTATGTCTCCTCCTCTCCTCTCTCTCTCTCTATCTCTCTCCTCCTACCCTCTCCATCTCTCAAGTCTTTCTTTCTCACTCCTCCTATCTCTCCTCTACCTTAACCCGTAAATACCTCTACCCTCTACCATTAACCTCTATCATCTCTCCCCCACTCCCTCTCTCTCTCAAATCTCTTCCTCATACCCCCTTTCCCTCTATCCTCTATCTCTCCCCCACTCCCTCTCTCTCTCAAATCTCTTCCTCATACCCCCTTTCCCTCTCTTAGGTATCTCTTTCTCAGTCACTCCCTCTATCTCTCTCCCCTCCACCCTTAACCCTTAAACACCTACCATCTACCATCTACCCTCAACCCTCCCTCCCTCTATCTCTCTCCCACTTCCTCCCTCTCTCTCTCTCAAGTCTCTCCCTCCTATTGCCTCTCCCTCTCTTAGTTCTCTCTCTCTCCTCTACCCTTAACCCTTAATTATCTACCCTTAACCCTTAAACCCTTACCCCTCTACCCTCTATCCTTTATCTCTCTCCTTGTCCCTCTCTCTCTCTCTCTCTCTCTCTCTCTCTCTCTCTCTCTCTCTCTCTCTCTCTCTCCTTCTATCTCTCTCCCCTCTACCCTTAACGCTTTACCCTCTACCCTTAACCCTTAAACCCTCTACCCTAACTTGCAAATTCGGTGAAATTGGAAATGTAGTGGCTAGCTTGAAAAAAATGGGTCCAAGAAATGGGGTCTCCCGATTATGTAAATCACTGGGAGATCCCATTTCTCAGACCCATGTTTTCAAATAGGCCAAGTTAGATTGCCAATTTCACCGAATTGGCAAGCTAGTGGGTCGTCTACCCTCTAATTTTAATCCTCTACCATCTATCTCTCTCCCACTCACTCCCTCTCTCTCTATCTCTCTCTCTCTCAAGTCTCTACCTCCCACTCCATCTCCCTCTCTCAGATCTCTCTTTCTCTCACTCACTCCCTCTATCTCTCTCCCCTCTACCCTTAACCCTAAACCCTAAACCTGAAACCCTCTATTTCTATCAAGTCTCTCCCTCCTACCCCCTCTCCCTCTCTCAAGTCTCTCTCTCACTCACTCACTCTTATATCTCTCCCCTCTACCCTTAACCGTCTACCCTTAACCCTTAACCCTTAAACCCTATACCCTCTACCCTCTCTCTTTTTCTTTCAAGTCTCTCCCTCCTACCCCCTCTCCCTCTCTCAAGTCTCTCTCTCTCACTCACTCACTCACACCTATCTCTCTTCACTATAGCCTTAACCCTCTACCCTCTACCCTTAACCCTTAAACCCTCTACCCTAGCTTTCCAATTCGGTGAAATTGGGAATGTAGTGGCCTGTTTGAAAAAATGGGTCCAAGAAATGGGGTCTCTTGATGATTTACATCATTGGGAGACCCCATTTTTTCAAATAGGCAAGTTAGATTGCTAATTTTACCAAATTACCAAATGAGTGGGCCCATTGGCTTGCTATTTCAGTGAAATTAGCAATGTAGTGGTGTGTTTGAAAAAATGGGTCCAAGAAATGAGGTCTCTCGATGATGTAAATCATCGAGAGACCCCATTTCTTGGACCCATTTTTTTAAACAAGGCAAGTTAGGTTGCCAATTTCACCAAATTGGCAAGATAGTGGGCCCACTGGCTTGCCAATTTAATGAAATTAGAAATGTAGTGACATGTTTGAAAAAATGTGTCCAAGAAATGGGGTCTACCGATGATTTACATCACTAGGAGACCACATTTCTTAGACCCATTTTTTCAAACAGGCAAGTTAGGTTGCCAATTTCATTGAATTGTCAAGCTCGTGGGCCCATTGGCTTACCAATTTGGTGAAATTGGTAATGTAGTGACCTACTTTGAAAAATGGGTCGTAGAAGTGGGGTCTCTCGATCATTTCTTGGCCCATTTTTTCAAACAGGGCAATTTAGGTTGCCAATTTCACTAAATTGGCAAGCTAGTGGGCCCACTGGCTTGCCAATTCAGTGAAATTGGCAATGTAGTGGCCTGTTTGAAAAATGGGTACAAGAAATGGGGTCTCTCGGTGATTTTCATCATTGGGAGACCCCATTTCTTGGACCTAGTTTTTCAAATAGGCAAATTAGGTTGCCAATTTCACCAAATTGCCAAGCTAGTGGGTCCACTAGCTTCCCAATTCGATGAAATTGGCAATGTAGTGTCCTATTTGAAAAAATGGGTCCAAAAAATGGAGTCTCCACTGGGAGACCCCATTTCTTGGACTCATTTTTTCAAACAGGCAAGTTAGGTTGCCAATTTCACTAAATTACCCAGCTAGTGGGCCCATTGGCTTGCCAATTCGGTGAAATCAGTAATGTAGTGGCTTGTCTTGAAAAAATGGGTACATGAAGTGGGGTCTTCCAGTGATGTAGATCATTAGGAGACCCCATTTCTTAGACCCATTTTTTCAAATAGGGCAAGTTAGGTTACCAATTTAGTGAAATATGCAATGTAGTGGCCTGTTTGAAAAAATGGGTCCGAGAAATGGGCTCTCCCGGTGATTTACTTGGACCTATTTTTTCAAACAAGGCAAGTTAGGTTGTCAATTTCACCAAATTGGTAAGCTAGTAAGCCCATTGGCTTGCCAATTTAGTGAAATTGGCAATTTAATGGCCTATTTGAAAAAATGGGGTCTCTCGGTGATGTAACAGTCAAGTTAGGTTGCCAATTTCATTGAATTTCCAAGCCAGTGGGCCCACTAGCTTACCAATTCAGTGAAATTGATAATGTAGTGGCATGTTTTGAAAAAATGGGTCCAAGAAATGGGGCCTCCCAGTGATGTAAATCACTGAGATACCCCATTTCTTGGACCCATTTTTTCAAATAGGGCAAGTTAGGTTGTCAATTTCACCCTCTCTCAGCTCTCTCTCTCTCCCCCCTAAACCCTAATCCCTATACCCTATAAACTTAACCTTAAACCTTCAACCCAATACCCTCAACTGTATACCTAATATCCTAAACCCTAATCCCTATACCCTATAAACTTAACCTTATACCTTCAACCTTATACCTTAAACCATAAACCCTACACCCTGAATCCTCATCCGTATACCCTATACCATAAACCCTAAACATTATCCCTGAACCCTTAACCCTATAATTAAACACTAAATCCTACATTAAGCCTTGTACCCTAAACCTTGAACCTTAAACCCCCAACCCTAAACCCAATACCCTCAACCCTATACCCAATATCCTAAAACCTAATCCCTATACCCTATACACTTAACCCTACACCCCCAACCTTGAACACTATACCTCAACCCTACACCTTCAACCCTCATCCCTATACCCTATACCCTCAACCTTATAACCTAAGCCCTAAAAATCATCCCCCAACCCTATACTTAAACCCTAAACCCTGAACCTCAATCCTAAACCCAATACCCTCAACTTTATACCCATTATTCTAAACCCTAATCCCTATATCCTATACACTTAGCCCTATACCCTCAACCTTGAACACTATCCCTCAACCCTCAACCCTATACCTTAAACCCTAAACCCTAAACCCTCAAGCCTCATCTCTATACCCTACACCCTCAACCTTATACCCTAAACCATAAACATTATCCCTCAACCCTATACTTAAACGGAAAACTCTACACTCTCAAGCCTTAATCCTATAGCTTATATCCTTAACCCTACACACTAAACCCTAGTCTGTATACCCTATACACTTAACCTTATACCCTCAACCTTGAACATTATACTTCAACCCTCAACCCTCAAACTTGTACATAAATCCTAAACCCTAAACCTAATATCCTCAACCCAATACCCTCAACTATATACCCAATATCCTAAACCATAATCCATATACCCTATACACTTAACCTTATACCCTCAACCCTAAAGACTATCCCTCAACCCTCAACCCTATACCTTAAACCCTAAACCCTAAACCCTCATCCCTCATCCCTATACCCTATACCCTCAAATTTATACCTAATATCCTAAACCCTAAACCCTATTCCCTATACACTTAACCCTATAACTTAAACACTAAACCTTACACCCTCAACCCTCATAGGGGGAGCGAGGGATAGGGGAGAGAGAGAGAGAGGTTGGGAGGGAAAGAGGAGATAAATATAAGTAGAGAGGGAAGGAGAGGTAGAGAGACATGAGAGATAAAGAGTAGATAGGGAAGGAAAAATGGAGGGAGAGGTATGGAGGGAGAGAGAGGGAGGTGAGAGAGAGGTGAGATAGATATAAATAAAGAGAGTGTGGTAGGGAGTGATAGAGGGATATGCAGGTAGAGAGGGATATGTGAGATAGAGAGAAGTAGAGAGAGATAGAGATAGAGGGGAGGAGGGAGGGTGGGTGAGAGAGGGGAGGAAGGGAGAGGTAAAGACGGATATGTGAGATAAAGATAAGTAGAGAGAGAATGGTGACATATAGAGAAAGAAAGAGTTATAAAGAGGGAAAGATAGAATGGTGAGATAGAGTGGAGAGAGTGAGAGAGAAAGAGGGTGAGGGAGGAGTGAGAGACCGAGAGATAGGTAGAGGTAGGGAGAGGAGAGATAGAGAGTAGATAGGGGAAAAGGTAGGGAGAGAGACATCTAGTGAGAGAGAGAGAGAGGGCTAGGGGAGATAAAGATAATTAGAGAAAGGAGAGGTAGAGAGAAGTAGAGAGAATAAGTGAGGGAGAGAAGTGAGATAGAGAGGTGTAGATAGAGTGGTAGGGAGTGATGGATGGAGAGGTAGGTAGAAAGGGATTAGAGAGATATAGAGTAGAGAGGGAAGGAGAGGGATAGGTATGGAGGGGGAGAGAGGGAGGTGAGAGAGAGGTAAGATAGAGAGAAATGTAGAGAATGTGGTAGGGAGTGATGGAGGGATATGCGGGTAGAGAGGGATAGGTGAGATAGAGTGAAGCAGAGAAAGATAGAGATAGAGAGAAGGAGGGAGGGTGGGTGAGAGAGGGGAGGAAGGGAGAGGTAAAGAGGGATAGGTGAGATAAATATATGTAGAGAGAGAATGGTGACATATAGAGAAGTAGTGAGTTACAAAAATGGAAAGAGAGAATGGTGAGATAAAGAGGAGAGAGTGAGAGAGACAGAGGGTGAGGGAGGAGTGTGTGAGAGAGAGAGAGGTAGAGGGAGGGAGAGGAGAGATATACAGTAGATAGGGGAAAAGGTAGAGAGGGATACATCTAGTGAGTGAGAGAGAGAGAGGGATAGGGGAGATAAAGATAATTAGAGAGGGATTAGGGAGGTAGAGAGTAGAGAGGGAAGGAGAGGGAGAGGTATGGATGGAGAGAGTGTGAGGTGAGATAGAGAGTAATAGAGAGACATTGGTAGGTTGTGATGGATGGAGATCTAGGTAGAGAGGGAGAGGGGAGATATAGATAAGTAGAGAGGGAGGGAGATGTAGTGAGGGAGAGAGAAATAGAGAGTGATGGAAGGAGAGGTAGGTAGAGAGAGGGAGAGAGGAGATAAAGATAAGTAGAGATGTAAGGAGAGGTAGAAAGAGATAAGAGATAGAGAGAAGTAGAGAGGGATGAGGGAGGGAGAGGTAGGGAGAGAGATAAAGGTTAGATAAAGAGGTGTATAGAGAGAGTGGTAAGGTTTGATGGATTCAGAGGTAGGTAGAGAGAGGGATTGGGAGATAGAGAGTAGATAGGGAAGAAGAGAGGGAGAGAGAAGTATGGAGGGATAGAGGGAGGTGAGAGAGAGGTTAGGTAGAGAGAAATAGAGAGAGTGGTAGGGAGTGATGGAGGGAGAGGTAGGTAGGTAGAGAGAGAGAGAGATGGAGGGAGGGAGATAGAGATAAGTAGAGAGGGAAGGAGGGATGGAGGGAGAGAGAAGTGAGGTAGAGAGAATTAGAGGGAAAAGGAGAGAGAGAGAGACAGAGTTCTTGAGATCAAGGGAGAGAGAGTTAGAAAAAGGGATAGAGATAGTGAGAGAGGTCTAGAGTGTAAGGGATAAAAATTAGTGAGATAGAGAGAGAAATAATACAATTTCTTGATTACTAAAATTTGACCTCCTAATTATTGAAATTTGACTAAGTTTGAAATTTGTGAGATCTTCCAAAAACTAGAAGAGAGAGAGGGGAGAGAGGGAGGAATGGAGAGAGAGGGAGTGGAGAGATAGAGAGTAGAGAGGAGAGTGAGAGAGAAAGATGATAGAACTTTCTGACTACTAAAATTTGATCTCCTGATTACTAAAATTTGACATGCTGATTACTGAAATTTGACTAAGTCTGAAATTTTTAAGATCTTCCATAAACTAGAATTTTCATTATAACTCTTAGAGATCTAAAACCACTCTCAATCATCCTGCCTATATACATGAAATATAACTTAA
>CM021106.1:527102998-527136317 GCA_007115665.2 Sequoiadendron giganteum
AGGGGGAGTGGAGAGATAGAGAGTAGAGAGAAGGAGAGATTGAGAGAGAAAGATGATATAACTTGTTGACTACTAAAATTTGACCTCCTGATTACTAAAATTTGATATGCTGATTACTGAAATTTGACTAAGTCTGAAATTTTTAAGATCTTCCAAAAACTAGACTTTGCATTATAACTTCTAGAGATCTGAAACCACTCTCAAATATCCTGCCTATATACATGAAATACAAATTAAATGTTTATTTCATGTATATAGTTTCCCTGAAAGATAACAAGAAGAAAGAGAGAAGAAAAAGAGAAGAAAAAATAAATCAATGTAGACCATATAACGCGCTCGCGTTTTGTCAATGCATTCACAAAACATGTCAAAACTGAGATATAACGCGAGGGCATTATAACACGCTCCTGTTATATCTTGCTTTGAGAATCCCCAAGCCTTAGGATTCGTATTTGCCTTGGAATACCAACCCAAAGGCTTGGAGGGCATTCTCAACGCCGAGAGATGTGTTTTTGTAAATTCTACAATTTTTCACATAATCGAGTTTGTGCTCATTATGGGGATTGCATGTGGTTCAATATCAAAAAAATTGAATAGATGGGTAATGTTGGGTTCTCTCTTAGCTATCCAACGATGTAATTTTTTTCACTTTCTGACAATGTTAAGCCTTTCATCCATAATTTCTTTTGTTTGAATGTCTATTTTTTGCCAAAAAACAGTGTTTGGTGTTTTTTTCGTTATAAATTAACCATTCATCAAAATCTCAAATAAATTACATTTTAAGAACCTAGACTCCATTCTACAAATTTTAAAAAATAAAATAAAATAAACTCAATTACTTTCCAAAATTTTTAGGGGGAGCACGACCAAAATTCTGCTTTTCAGAAAGTGTCCATTTCAAAATTAGTAAAAAATCAAATATTCATTAAAAAATTATCAGAAAAAAATGTGCATTAACTACATATTGTTAGCTAACTTCTGACTATTGTGATTTTAAAAATACTAAAAAAAATTTCACCATACGAGGGTCGTACAAGAGTTGCTATGTTATGTTTTTTTGACAAAAACAACACCAATTTGTGTACGTCCCTCTTTTGAACCCCTTAATCTCAACCATTTTAAAAATAAATTAGTAGTTTAGAAAGTAGACTGAAAGAAATATGATCTTTGTTTTTGTTCCATCTCAAAATTTTGAGTGTAACTATCCTCAATTTCGCGTCCAAGGTCAGTATTTCCTGATTTCAGAAAAAAGTTGTCCACTTAAATCCCCTTTTTGGGAACCATCTTTGTGCACTTACCCCATTGGAAAGTGGAAGAGGTTGAATTTTCTATTTGTAGGCATTTTTTTTGATTTCAAACCACTTTTCTTCCTCTTCATAGGAAGAATTTGTTGCAAGTCATTTCATTGTTTATGTTTCAATCTTGAGAAGGCACAATTTTCCTTCCTAAGCATGCAAATTCTCTTTGTTGTGTAGGCATCATGTTTCCTCTGTAGTAGGAGGCTTTTTATTCGCTAGCCTCGTGTTTTCTAATTGTTCATGGGAAATCTTTTCTTTTTGCATGAAATGGATTTTTTCTTAGTTGTAGGTTTTTAAATTTTAGCATCTAAAATTAGTCAAAAAGAGGGGGATTTTTTTTTAATAAATTCGTTGACTACTGATGATTGAGAGCCATCTTGTACAACATTTATTTTATTTTGGCCATGGTTATTCTCATTGTTTGGTTAATTATGTTTTAATTTAATTTCTGCAAATTCCCCTCTCTTCAAGCTTCTTGTTTAATGATTGATTAGTGAGTATTTATTGAAAGAATTGATCCAAAACGTCATTGTAAAATATTCTTTTCATTGTTCTATTTTTTATTCTTGAGTATTTTGTCATTTGGATTGATTTAAGTATTTTTTGTTGAGATTGAGAAAAATCTTAAAAAAAAATGTATCGTAATCATATTCAATATACATTTTAAGAGCAAATAATTTATATGGATTCGACATAACTCTATTTTTGTGGCTTCTTAAAAAATTTGATTGCATTACTATTACAAGTCATAGGTAAAATGTATCCTCTTTTCACATCTGGTCATAGGTAATTCATCCATCTCATCTCCATAGTTAAAGCTTATTCCTTTATTCATTAATTAATGAATTAAAATAGTGTAAAGGCCCAAAAGTATTTTGGCAATCAATCAATTCTAAAAAAAACCTAGAATGTAAAAATTATAACTTAGTTTAATTTTAGAATATAATCTAATTAAGATATTAAGATCATTTTTATATATCTATTTATATGATGTAAACATTTTATGCATTTTAGAAATTAGAATTTATTTTAATTTTAGAATAAAATTATAATTTAGTTTAATTTTAGAATAAAATCTAATTGAGATTGTTTCTATATTTATTTATTTGCTGCAAACATTTTATGAATTTTAGAAATTAGAAATTAGTTTAATTTTAGAATGAAATTTTTTTTACAAATATTATGATGATTTGATTTTTATGATTTTTTTGAAGTTATAGTTTAGTATAATTTTGGAAATGAAATGATTTGGGTGCAATTAAAAAGCTAGACTTTTAGTTTTGAGAGATTATTTCTATATATATTTATATGCTCTAAACATTTTATGAGTTTTAGAAATTAGAATTTAATTTAAGTTTAGAATGAAATCTAAGTTTTACATGTAACACCTTTATGTTTTTCTCTTATGTTTAGATTACAACGCTTTGTTATTTTGATCGCTATTTATAGAGCGATGTGGATTATATGTTATGATTTGATGATTCTCTATTTTGATGTTATTATTTTGACATGTCTTGATTAGCATAATGATTATTTGGAATAACATGGTTATTTGCACATGAGTAGATTATATATGTTAGAATTGTCAGTTATGTGATAGTGTATTGGTGAAGTGGACCAAATTGCATCACTCGCTTGCGAGCGCCCTGCGATTCCACGATTTCCTCTTCACGGTGTGTTCTATTATGATGTTTATATACATGTTCTATTATGCCTTGTTTATAGGTTTGCAGGTATAGGACATCAACTCCACCTAGCTTCACAAGTTTGAGTGTGTCCATTGCCCAATGAAAATGTTGATTGGGAGATAATAGCTAAGATCCCTATGTCAAGCCTTTACCCTAGTCTCAGTGTCTCGTCGGGTCTAGTCAATTTTACTTGTTAAAATTTGTTTATTATTGCTTTGATTTATTGTGTTAAAATGCTTAAAAAGGGAATTTAAAGGATTTAATTATTAAATTAATCTTATTTTAATGTTAGAAATGGTAAATTGATGAATTAATAAATTTATTTTAATTGGTAAATAATATAATTTTAGGATTATATTATTTATTAATTAAATAAATTAGATTAATTAAGTTAAATTTGAAAGGGGAAATATTTTGTAATTATTAAATATTTTTAATTTTAAATTCTGGAAGAATTTATGCAAATGGGTTGTTAGAGATATTTTGTGATTTTTTTAACATGTGTTAGAAGAATTAATGAGTTTGTTGGAAATTGATTCACGGGGAGAAGATTGTGGCTTTGACGAAAGAAGTTGGAAGCTTCTTCATGCAGAAGCACGATGATATTTTTGGTGTGTTGGGAAATTGATTTAAAATTGGTTTTATGTGATTTGCTAGTGTTCTGGAAGATTTTTGAAGAATTGTTATAGAAAGAGATTTTGTGTTCTTGAAAATTTAGAAAAATTTGTTCTCGGGAATTGTTATTGTGTTTGGGAAATTGTTTTATTCTAAAGGAAGCTATTGTCTATCTTGGAAAATTGCTTGGATATGTGGAGGAGGCGCTGCTTCAGATTTACAAATTCATAGGCATTGGACTACAAGTTCATTCTTTAGATTTTGTTAAGTTTTAAATTGAAAGCTTCTAGTTTAGATCTTCTTTGTAAAATATTGTCTGTGCAAACTTTTAAGTTTGAGTTTTGTATTAAAAATTGTATTGTTGTAAATGAAATTTCTCTGTAGGATAAATTACTCTAGATTGAAATTCTCTAGGAAAACTTTAGAAAAATTGTAAATTGGTATTATAGTGAATTTAGGGGAACCCAAAAGGAAACACTTAGGGATTTGGAAGAAATTTAGTTTTTGTAGGAAATTTTTTCTTGTAGGTTTGAAGCTTCTCAAAAAAAATTTGCAAAATTAATTTGTGAGAAATTGTATTACTCTCTCTTCCTAAGTTCTTGTCTAGGAAAACTTCAAAGATTCCTTTATTTTTTATTATGAAAAAATTTGTCTGTATTTCTTGTATGTTGGGTTTTCGAATGTATTTGAAAAAAAGATTTCTTGTCGCTGATTTTTTTGGAATTTTTTTCCCCAATTAAACTATTGTTTTGAAATTCCTTAAATATATATCTATATGCATATTATATATACATATATGTGTATATATATTATATATAAACATGCACATACACATATATACAAAATATGTATATATTAATTTATGTATATGTTTCTTTATGCAAAAGTTTGTATTGGGGAAATTGCCATACGCATATTAATTTAGCGTAGGGTTTTAAAGAATTTTCATTAAAGATTATGGGGGTTGATGACTACCCTAGCCATCCCTCATGGAAGGGGGAGTCGATGGTGAAACCTGTCGATACCCCAGTCCATGGGAGCCGGTTGTGGTAATAGCCGACGAACCTGGTATTACCGTCGACATTTCCTTTGAAAGGAACACAACCAATATATATGGCTTTTGAACTTTATGTGTACCTTGTAAATATATATCATCTGATGTATGTATATTATGAATTTTGATTTAGTATTTAAGATATAAATATTTGAATATATAATATATAAGTATATTATATATATACACATATATATTTTTTGGTTGGTAATAATAGAGTCTTATATTAATATATAAAAGAAGATTACATTGAATAGTATATCAATCCAAAACAACAAAACCTGGCATCTTAACATGCCATAAAACCATGAAGTTCATCTCTAAAGATATCGTAATTGTTGGAGTGAAAATACACTGAGAGGGGGGGGTGAATCAGTGTTTATAACTTCTTAAACAATTTAAACTGAAATTGAAAAGAACCATACATATATTCTCATTTATCAATGATAGTGTCATTCATGTATTCGAATGCAATCATATAAACTGAAATGAGTAGTGTAACATTGCATTTTAAATCAGTAAAGTACTAAAGCAAATGAATCACAAAGACACAAATAGACACAAGATATGTCGAGTGGAAAAACCTCCTGGGGTAGAAAAACCACTCCTTAACTTGCTGCCTTTTCCAAGCTTTCATTTCAATAATTTATTTTGACAAAGCCTCAATGGCTGATTTCTGAGCACCGACTCAAGGAGCACCAACCCCTCTGTTTAGAGACACCAATCTCAAGGAGCACCAACCCCTTTCCTGATATTCAATAGAACGTACAATAGTACAAAGGATCTCTTTGTTTCACTTGATTTTTGTCAAGTGCCTCTTGATAGACAAAGCATAGAATTTTCAAGAGTCAAAATTGACTCTTCAGAATTCCATACATTATCTAATCTCGATACAACTTGAGGAAAATCTTATCACAGTCACAATACAATCTCATCAAACTGTATTACAATGATACATGTTTTCTTTCTTTTCTCACTATTTGATTTTCAACATCTTTCATACAGAAACTACAAATCTAACTACACACCGTGTTTTCCAATTTTCAGCATCAAAAAACAAAATGGACTTTTTTATGTCTTTATAGTAATGCCCCTGTTTCAACATTTGTTTTTCTATCATGATAGAACCCTAATCTCACTGTTTTAGTCTTTTGATAGAAAACATCATTACATATTGGAAGTATTACCACTGTTGCTCGAATTTCACTTTCCAAAAAATTATACAAGGTTGTTTTCAGGTTACAGAATAAATGTCAAGTAACAATTCTGATGTTGCAATGATCATAAAAGAAGGATTCCTTCTTTCTGTCAAGGATTGAGCAGCAGTATCCAGAAATAGAGGTGTGACTGAACATTTCTTCACTAGCGGCCTGCACATGCAGTGCTTACACAAAAGCAGTGAGAACTCATCTTTTAAAAACAAAAATGATAACCATTTTACCCTAACAGAACCAACAATGCAACTGAAGTATATTTTTAGCAAATTAAACCTCATCCAGAATATACCCGGAAGTAGTATTGAAGAATACATATTCCATAAGAATTTTGACAAAGAAGCTGCTACGAAAATGAAGTAACTGAAACCCCAACCAACATGTAACCGAAAGCTAGTAATCATGCATTTAATGACCAATTACCCACTAAACCAGGTAAGAAACTTAAGAATTTTTAAGCTTTCAAGCTGACCCATAAGCTCAAATATTCGTTTCACCAAAAGGATAAGGTAACCTTCAAACAACAAATGCTATCAAGAACTGTTATTGAAGAACCCAGTAAGTAATTGCATTTTTTAAGAAACTGAAACAACAATGCCTAATAACTGAAATCATTATGATAAATTTTCCAAAATGCTATCAAAGAATGAAGTAAACGTTTCAAATCTTTCATGAGAAGGAAAAACGTTTTTCATTTTTCTGTTTGCAAAAGAGAGAAAGATTTAGCATGTACTAATCTTGACTGTCCAGAAATGGATCTGCAAACTAGACAAAAGAAGAATACCTGAAAGTAATGAGGTTGTTGTCACAAGAAGTTTACCAGTCCTGCAGAGGAGAAAAAACGACCACAATGCCTTCCAAACTCATGCCAACACTCTATGGCTGGAAGCAAACAAATGGAACAACCATGGTGTTGATCCTCTCATCTCCCTCACACGCTATCAAAGAGTAGAAGCCCTACAAATGTCTCAGAGAAATAGTTGAGATACAAACACAATGATGGCGGACAGGAGGGTTCCAAGAAAAAACGTGAAAAGTGTGAAATGAAAAACTATTTTCCCTAATCTTCCAAAGCAGGCAAAAATGAGTTCCTTTACAAATGAAGATAAACATTTGGAGTCTGAAGGACAAATGTGATTGAGTGTACTCATGATAATCCATAAGATACATATGATTATGTTTGAAATCCGTGGCTAGCATAAGAGTAGACATGCCGACAGGCATTATTGCATTTTTCACTTTATTGACAATGTGAAATCATCAATCCAAAATGTGCTTAGAGGAGTTGAAATGACCACATTACCCAACACATGCCAATTTCCATAAAGATCAAAGCAAGGTCACATCCAATGTCATTAACTACAATTGGCCTTAAGGCTGATTTAAATGATAAACCTTTAGACCCGATTCAAATGCAAGAAGGAGACCAGTTCAAATACCTTTACCCAAGGTCGAATGCCACTTTGAAATATTCAATGCTCTATACTATGCCATTTCCAAATGATGTCAAAAGACTTATGAGGTTGTGAAGACTGAAATTGCATGATGGATTCACAATTCCATATGCAAAGGAATGGACTAAGTGAATCTCATTTTCAAAGCTCAACAACAATATAATATCCAATGCCTTAAGAAATAAAACCTAGATATTATGCAAGATTCTAAATGCCATTCTCCCATACCAAATACCATAACTGAATTCATTCAAGCCAATTTTCCAAGAGATGAAAACTGAGTTGCTCAAAATATTAACAAGATTGTTCCACAAATCCATGCCACTGACAGAAGAAAGAGAAGTATACCTTGATGAATATCAAGATGCTTGTAACTGATCAAGCATAAGTAATCAACCTGTAAAAGAACTAATCATGCTAGTCACTTGTAATCAAGTGAAGTACTGAAACACAAATGTTAAACCAGAAATATATCACCTGATCAATGGAGCAAATAACTTGTAACCGGAATACCTCAACTGAGATATGCACATGGACCCAAGATATCAGAGCCACTAAGATAATATAAATAATGAAGTAAATGTGCCAAATAGACAAGTAGATCAACTGAGAAGATAATCATCAAGATGATAGAGAATCATCAAGTGACATCAAGGACAAAATAGCACAAGAGGGATTCAATAGTAATTACATTCAAAACACCCAAAACCCATTAACTAACCTTCGACGTTATTTCTATATTGAAACTATCTACATAAACCTCTACACCAGTAGACATTAATGGCCATTAGAAACCATCAAAAACTACCTGGAGCCTACTCCATTTGAATGTGATTGCAGGCGAGAAATCTTCAACTTGGGTCAAGCTTGTCTTGGTCACCGTCGATCTTTCCAAGCCTTCACCGCCTCTTCCCGTAGTTCTGTCGTTGAATGGCCTACCAGTCTCTCCTACTCCATCAACTCAATGAAGAGTTTTTGAGCTTCCCACCCATGACGAGCTTCCTCTCAACAGTGCTCCTTGAATCTCCCTTCTGGACAATGAATAAAAAATAGGCACCCATCCACTGTGAATAGCTCTACTATGTCCTAATCCATTACTCCTTTGCTGACATCTATCCCCACACCACTCCAGAATCGATTCTAGGCCTCCTAGGAAATCTTCATGAACTAGGAGTTTCATTACTCTACAAATCAAAACAACATCCTCACCCAAATCTAAGCCCCAAGTAGCAATGAGTGAATAAATATCCTGATTTGTTCGATACATGTTCCACAGGCTTCCAAACTCCTTGCCCAAAATCATTTTGATGCATTTTCTCAGCCTGTTATCCTCTACCAGAAACAATCCCAGTAGCCTCTTTTTTGTTGCCTCTCCAAAGAACAGTTGTAGCTGACGTTTTGAATGGAATGTAAAGTTGGCCTCCATTGGAGTGGCAAGCAGCACCACACAAACCTTAACAACATCTACACCTGTTTCAAAGAAATGAACTCCATGCCTGCAAATAAACCAATCTTCCTCAACATTCCAACCAAAAAGATTTCACATGATTTGTAATGATGCTCCCATTTTCCAAAGATTTCTAGTCTTTCCTTGCTTCACTTCAATTGTCATTTCCAACCTACCTCATCTCCTCCTTTGCTACGGACATTAATGTCCTGTCCTCATTGGCGACAAACGAATCCAAAGAAAAAGCTTCTCAGAAATCTTCCACCACCTGCATTCCTATCTCATTAAATTTCTAACGCCCACCTTGAAAGGACATCCGCTTCCAAGTTTCCCAAATGCCTGATATGACTAATGCAAAAATTCTCACACCCAGCTAGCTCCTCTTAGATCTTTTCCACCTCACTTTGTAAATTCCAAGCTTTAATATGTCCTTTTATAATTGCCTGGATGATAATTAAGGAGTCTCCTTCCAGGTGGATTCTAGTTGCTCTAAGGTGCTTGGCACATTTGACAGCAAGGAGAGCTACAAGTGCCTCTGCTTCATTATTTGTTCCATCCATCAACTTCTCGGCCCCGAGAGAAATTAAATTCCCCAACCAATCCCTTATTATGAAACCCACTTCCGATGGTCCAGGATTTCCCTTTAAGGCTCCATCGAAATTGGCTTTCCACCATCCTCTCTGCGGTTTTTCCCATTTCACTTCCTTAGTTTCTTTTGAAGTCAGATTAGCCTGATTGGGCCCTTGAACGAGCCATATATATATACATATATTATATTTATATATTATATTTATATATTATATATTATGTATATATATTTCTAGGATGTATTTTATATATATATATATTTTAGTATATGTTTAATTTGTTTATGGAAATTTATAATTAAGTTTGTGATAATTAATTAATAAATATTGGAATATATATAATTAAATATATATTTAATTATATATATTTAAAGTAATTATAATTTTTAAATAGATGCATGTTCATGCACAATTGGGATAATTCTAAAATGAAATAATATTGTAGTTGAGGAAATTTGTTATTAAATTAATTGAAATTGGAAAATCAATTTATACAAATAGATAGAATTTATTGCATATGCATTTGTCAGATAAGATGTTTTAAAGAGGAAAAAATATTTAGTTAAATTGGAAATAAGTTGGAATATACAATTACATTTAATTGCTTTGTTGCCTATAATTGAAATAGTACTAAATTAGATTTTTTCAAACAATAAACTATTGTGTCTCTTCAGTGTGTTTATGGTTTCTTCTATTCACTTCAATGGAGAAACTAGTTAGTCACGACAATAATTCTTCCTATTGTAGTATTTGTGTTTCTTGGTTTCATCCCTTTACTTTCCCTTGGGTAGTGCATTCTGTTAAGCTTAGTGAGTCACCCGGTTTCCTTGAACGAGAATGTTTTGCCTCCTATGTTTGGAGTGGAAATTTTATTTTTTATTGCCTCCTAAGTTTGGAGTGGTTTTGTTCCACGTGTTGCTAGGTGGGGAGTGATTTTCAATGGGGGTCGGTCTCTAGGAAGATCTGTTGGAGTAATCCATGCACCTTTGTGGTGACACTTCTCCTAGGTTAGTGGTATGTATGGTTCACTAGTGTAACTAGTTATTTAACTCTGGTAGCATTGTATCCTATGAGTTAGAGTTGTAAATAGGTTTGTTTAGTTAGTTTTGTGTTAGCCTGTGTCTAGGGGTAGATGGTCTTGTCTAGGATCTTTGTTACTGTCTCCTAGCATGGGGGGTGGACCTTTGGGTACCACTTGGTTGGGTGGAACATGCACCTTACTCTGTTGGGTCCCCTTTATCTTTAGATCGTGATGGCGAGATTTTTAGTTGGAAAGCTTGTGGTGGTACCAGTGGATATGTTTCTTCCTTTTAATGTAATATTTCAGTTGGTATTTGTATTTAATTTACTCCTCAAATTGTATGCAAGGAGGAATTTTGTAATTTGTAATAGTTAGTTATAATCTTCCTCATTTTGGGAATGATTATTGTAAACCTTAATTGTAAATTAATGTAATCTATTTTTTTGATGTAATTTTACTCTATGTGATGTAATTTAAATTCTTTGAATGAATGTACTTTAATTCTTGTTTAGTAATTAGTTAAATTATTTATGTGAGTATTGTATATGTTATGGATTTGGATGGAACCTTTGTCGTGTGCCTTAGAGGTTGTTGCGAAAGTGTAGTGCATCTTGTTAATAATGCACTTTTAAAGAAAACAAATTGTACGCTTTCGTAGTGGTTGCAACTTTCTCTAGGGTTACATCGTGCGGCATTACATTACAAATATTATGGTGATTTGATTATTTATTTATTGTATGATTAATTATTCAAATTTAATAAACAATACAATCTAATTGAACATATATTTATATGTTGTAAACATTTTATGAATTTTAGAAATTAGAATAATTTAGTTTAATTTTAAAATGAAAACTAAGTTTTTCAAATATTGTGGTGATTTGATTATTTATTTATTATATGATTAATTATTCAAATTTACAAAACAATACAATCTCATTGAACTCAAAAATATAAAAGTACATATGTAAAATATTTTATGATTTTTTTGAGGTTATATTTCAGTATGATTTTAAAAAATGAAATGATTTGGGTGCAAAGAAAAAAAACTAGACTTTTAGTCTTCCAATTGAAAGAGATTGTTTCTATATATATTTATATGTTGTATATTTTATAAATTTTAGAAATTAGAATTTAGTTTAATTTTAGAATGAAATCTTAGTTTTGCGAATATTGTGGTAATTTGATTATTTATTTATTATATGATTTTTTTAAATTTAAAAAATAATACAATCTAATTGAACTCAAAAATATAAAAGCACATATGAAATATTTTATGATTTTTTTTGAAGTTAGGGTTAGGGTATAGTTTTAAAAAATGATAATTAATATTTAGTTTTGTTAAGTTTTATTTGTTATAGATAATTAGTATAATTTAATTGATTATTTTCAAAACTAGATAATATACTTTATTAATTTTAGAAATTAAAATTTACTTTAATTTTAGAGTTAATTCTAAGCTTTAAAATATTGTGGTGATTTGATTCATTATTTTACATATTAGTTAGGGTTAAGATGCAATTAAGGTTAGGGTTAGGTTACAATTATGCTTTAATTAGGGCGAGGATTAAATTATGGTTTAAGTACGATTAGGATGCAAATAGGATTATGGTTATGGTTAAGGTTAGGGTTAAATTAGGGTATAGAACTAATGTTAGGGTATAATTATGGTTATAATAAGGATTTAATTAGGGTTAGGGTTAGGGATAGGATTATTATTTAATTAGGGTCAAGATTATGTTTCAATTAGAGAGTTAGGGTTCAATTAGGATTAAAACTCAGCTAAAGTTAGGTTATGATTCAATTAGAGTTCACATAGGATTTATTTAGAGTTAAGTTTCAATTAAGGTTAGAGTTTATTTAGGTTTAGGGTTAAATTGGGGTTTAGTTAGGCTTAATATGTAATTAGGGTTAGAACTAGGTTAAAAATAGCATACATATATTAAATATTAATATATATAAAATATACTGAGAGTTATCATTATCGAGGCACCTATTGCATTGAGAAATGAAAATAGGCACCTCGAGAAGGATAACTCTCAGTGTATTTTATATATATTAATACTTAATATATGTATGCTAGTTTTAACAATATTCTCTCCTTCTTTATCTTTTTTTATGCCTGTGTGCATGCATTTTTCCTACCTAATAATGCAAATCTAACTACGAATGCAATATGAAAACACAAGACCACCTCAACAATTGGGCTACGTTTAACACAAATAAAGGAAATAATATAAAATAATGAAATATACCTTTTACCTGTGTTGTCCTTTTGTTGGCCCTTGATGTAGCTGGATGTGTGTGCTCCTTGGATGACAATGGGATGAGAATGGATATAAAGTTAGTATGTGATGAAATGGATAATATGAATGCAATTAAAAATATGCTAATGCAAGTTCTAAAATGGCTTGAAAATGGCTTGGCAATTCAAGAGCATAAGGGTGCTAAAATGCTTAAGGTCTCTAGATCTAGTTCTTAAGATCCTTTAATGAAGGAAGAGGGGGGTATTTATAGAGGAAATTGAATTCTCTAGAGAATTCAATGGTTAGGATTGAGCCACCATGACCAAGATGGAGGGTTGTGGTGAGTTGAGGACTCACAAGCCCTCACATCTTGACATGTGGAGGGTGAGGTGCCAAAGAGGATGATGAGATGGAAAAGGTTGCAAGTGAGGTGGAAGAAGGACAAATGATGTGGAGGAAGGACAAGTACTTTGCAAGTACCTTGGGGGATGAGAGGATTTCCTCAAAAAGGAACCTCTTGTCCCCAAATGAAGGTGAAAGTGACATATGAGGAATTTTAGTATTTCTCAAAAAATCCTCATGGAGAAAAGAGAATTGGGTGGAGAAATAAATGTGCATATTTAATTCACATTTGGAGGGGATAAGGTGGTTGGGATAATAAATATGAATTTAAAATTCATATGATAAGCACCTTGTGGATAAGACAAGGTTCTTATGGAGGAGGCTGAAAAGTGCCTTGTGGATAAAACAAAGCCCTTATAATGGAAGGTTATTGCCCTTCATGTGACTTGATGTGACCTTTCAATGATCACATGGGGAAGAGGAGATTCCTTGGAGGGATCAAAAGTGAATTTTAAATTCATGGGGAAGAGGAAGATTCCTTGGAGGAATCAAAAGTGAATTTTAAATTCATGGGGAAGAGGGAGATTCCTTGGAGGAATAAAAGTGAATTTTAAATTCACATGGGGAAGAGAAAAAGGAATTAAAAATTCCTTGGGGAATGAGAGAGTTGACCAAAGGGGGATTGATTAGACTGGCTAATCACTTATTAGAAGATAGTTAGTGGCTAATGGAGATTAAGAGCCAATTTGTAAAAGTTGGAGGATGTGACACATCTTAATTGGGGATTAGCCATGTGCACATCCCTAATGATGGGATTACGAGATGGATTAGGATTAAGGAAAAGAATGTGACATGTGAGGAATTAAGTAAATGTCATATTTATTTAATTCATTTGATGAAAAGGAGAGTAAAGGGGGTAAGGTATTTAATCATTAACTAAATATCGTAGGGATTAAAGAGGGATTAAGGGTATTAATTAGATAATAGCAATATTACCTAATTAATGTGAATAAGAGGATGTTTAAACAAAAAGTGATAAATTTGGACAAATGTAAGTGTCCAAATTTGGATTTCTACATTTTTCCCCTCTTTGAGATGGTGTTACGAAGTAGCATCATTTCAAAGAATGTTAAAACATAGAACCTGGAAGAAGATGGTTAAATTGGGAAAGATTCCCCAGTCATCAAAGGAGTGACTGGGAAGAAAGATGATGGGGGTGAAGATGAAGATTAGGGATTGAGGATGCCCCCTTGAGAGGACATACAGGTTCAAGAGAACATGGGTGTGCTCTCGAAATAGATGATATGATGCAAGCGTAGATGGGGAACATGATGCAAGGGGATGGATGAGAGAGGATGATGAAATGAAGAGATAAAGAGAAGCATGAATGGATTCTAGGACAAATATGATGTTGCCCCAGTCAAGCTACAAGCCAAGATGGACTGATGGTCCATGGAGTGAGTTGATGAGGGAACGATATCTCCCAAAACAAAACTAGGAAAGTGAAGGATACATCTCGATGAGAGTGTTGTTGATGAGGGAAGGATACATCCCAGAACAACACAAGGATAGGGAAGGATACATCCCACTGATGATGATGATGAGAGTGTTGTTGATGAGGGAAGGATGCATCCCAAAATAACACAAAAAGATAGGGAAAGATACATCCCGATGATGACAATGATGATGATGATGATTGGGTCAAGGCTTGTAGCAAGGCTAGGAACATGACCAAGTATGTGATTAGATGATTTGTGCTAGAGTAAATGGATTAGGATTAGATGGAGATGGGAGATGGTGAAAGTGGATGAAGATGATGGAGGTAAAGATACAATGCAATGCAATTTGCCATTTTTGGAGCACTGATTTTTGCTATAGCATAAGACACCAGATACCATGGTATGTGGAACCAAGGTGGATTAGTGTCTAATGCATACACAAACACAACAAACAAGAAGGCTAGCCCAACACCCCAAAGTCACGATGAATTTGGTCAGGCCAAGGATTGGAATAACCACAAGCACAGAAGGATGTTCCAGCATAACGCAAGACCTCGAGATTCTTTGTGGGTACTACGTGGGACAACCAAGAAGACAAAAACATACATAGATCAAGATATGCCCCTATGTGAACCAGTCAAAACACACCATAATATGATAGATCATGGCGGCCTTGACAAGTCATGATAGGGAGCTCAAATGATAAACAAAAACCAAAAGAATCAAAAGATTGCAATCAATTTCAAAACATCCTTTGCCATAGGATCAAGATGATGGATGGGGTTGATGCGGTCTGTTAGGAAGGATACATCATGTTGAGACTAAAGATGGATGCTAAACTAAAATATTGATTATGACGTAGGATCTCTGAAACTAATTGAACCTCATGATACTAATGACCTTTATTTTGGAAGTATCAGTGATGATAGGGACATACTTGATGACACGACAAGATGAGAGAGGACAAGACAATAGGATAGACACACCCTAAAGACCTAGGGGCTTGAGGGTTTATCAAAGATCAACCTTGCCTATGTGAAAGCGCAGAGCCCTCATAGTTCGATAAAAGACCATGGATAAAAGTGGAAAGAGGACAATGGAGACCTCGATGAAAAAATGCAGATTGGACAAATGCCCTGGGGGATGATCAAATGATCAACCTTGCCTACGTGAAATCGCAGGGGCAACATAGTTCACCAAGGATGGACAAAAAAAGATGACAGACAAAACAAAGCCCTGGGGGTAGATTAAATGATCGGCCTTGCCTATGTGAAAGTACAGGGGAAACGTAGTTCGCCTAAGACAAAATGAGATCTAGATGAAGACAAACATGATGAATGATCCTAAATGGAGATGACCAAAGTGTTGAGGTAACACACAACCTCAAGATGTTGGATAGCGGATGATGTTCGTCCAATGCTCAACTAGAAATACACCAAGCGACCAGGGGATGCAAGCGGATGGGAGGATATGACAGGGTGATAGGGATATTGAGATCTGGATGGATAAAGCATAAAGTAACTAGGACACGAGGTAGATAATGATTAAGCCCTATACGAAAGGTGATCTTTTCTAGGTTTTCACCAATCGTACATATCCAAGGCACCATGGAGGGGTGGTTTTCACCATAGCATGAATTATTTCTCTTTACAATTTTTTTATTTTTTGATTTTTGATTTTTATTTTGATAATTCTTTACTTTTTTTGTATTTTTGAGATTTTACTAGGAAGGATACCCCAACTGACCTAAGTATAGAATTTCTTCAGATTCATGATGTTGATGGGTTCTTCTAGGGGCTCTCCTTCAGGGGTAGATAGCCTGTACACTCTAGAACCATATTTGGTGGTGATAACATAAGGGCCTAACCAATTAACTTCAAATTTTCCCTTCTTATCTCGATCTTGCTAATTCTACTGATTTTATTTGAGTACTAAGTCACCGACATTAAATTGATGAGGGCGGACCTTCTTATTGTAGCTTCTTTTGAGTCGGCGTTGATAGTCTTGCAAATGGTTATAAGCCTTTACCCATTTTTCATCCAACAATTCCAATTGTGTGAGTCATGCCACTCGAGTGTCTTCGTCAGTGTTGAGATTCTTGAGTGATATTCGGAGTGAGGGGATTTTGACTTCCATTGGAAAAATGGCTTTAATGCCATAGACAAGGGAGTATGGAGTAGCACCGGTGGGGGTGCATATGGATGTGCAGTAGGCCCAAAGGGCAGAATGGAGATGGAGGTGCCAATCTTGGCCAGTGCTATTGACCATCTTCTTAATGATTTTTATAAGTGTTTTGTTTGTTGCCTCTACTTGTCCATTACCTTGGGGGTAATAGGGGATGGACCAACAATGTTGGATATTATATGTTTCACAGTTGAGCTTCATGCACTTATTCTTGAATGGCTTTCCATTATCAGTGATGATGGTGGAGTGGATACCATACCTAGGATATGGTAGAGGATGAACTTAGAGATCTGAACACTAGTGGTCTGAGTGAGTGGTATGGCTTCCACCCACTTGGTGAAGTATTCAATGGCTATGATGATGAAAGTGTGACCATTGGAGGATGGGGGGTATATCTTTCCAACCAAGTCGAAACCCCATTTTGAAAATGACAAAGGTGTCGTGATAGGTTGTAACTCTTGCGCTAGGGTGTGAATCAAATCTGCATGTTGTTGATAGGGAGACACCTTTTGACAAACTCATAAGCATCATGTTCTATTGTAGGCCAATAATACCCTACTCTTAGAATATTTTTAGCTAAGGCCATACCATTAGAATGGGCCCCAAAAATACCACTATGCACTTCTACTAATGCAGTGTGGGATTCGATTTTTTCTAAACAACGAAGGAGAGTTACATCATACCCACATCGATAAAGTGTATCACCAATGATGGTGTAGCGGGTAGTGCATTGGATAAATGATTTATGTTGGTTTCTTGTGAGGTCAGATGGTAGGTTGTTATCATGAAGATAGGTATAAATGTCTTGGTACCAAGGGGATTCATGGCCTACAATGTCACAAACCATTTCAATTTTAGGGATGTCGTATGCGGGGATTAACAGTTGTTCTACTAAGAACTCGCATTCAGTATAATCTTTGTGCATATCTAGAAGAGAACCAAAAGTGGCCATGGCATCAACAACTTTATTATGTATCCTATTGATTTGGTCAAACTGGATGGAGGTGAAATATTTCTTGAAGTTGTCCACCATGCGTTTGTAGGGTAATAGCTTGTCGTCTTTTGTGAGGAATTCATCATTGAATTGCTTGATCACCAATTGAGAGTCACCAAAGATGTGCAAATGTGAGATACACCATTGAACAACAATTCTAAGGCCGATGAGGAGAGCCTCATACTCAGCAATATTTTTGGTGCAAGGAAAATCCAATCATAATGATTTAGGTATATAGTCACCTTGGGGGGTAACGAGAAATACTCATGCTTCTGATCCATTATTAGTGTGGGACCCATCAAAATACAATGTCCATGTGGTGGCTTTCGACACTGCAAAGACTCCTTGATCTGGAAACTTTGGCTCTAAAGGATAGGCATCGACCAGTGGAGCATCCGCTAATTGATCTGCAATAACCTGCCCTTTGATTGCTTTGCGATCTATGCACTCTATGTCAAACACTGAGTAGCATGAACCATTTAGCCATGCGACCTATCAATGTTGTTCTTGATAACATATATTTTAGGGGATCAACTTTGGAGATGAGCTTGACTGGATGGTTGAGCATGTAGTATCTGAGTTTCTGGGAGCTAAAGATGATGGTTAGGCAGGCCTTTTCCATTGGAGAATAATTGAGTTCATAGCCGACCAAATTCCTGCCGATATAGTAAACTGCTCGTTCTTTGGAGTATTCATCATGTTGTGCCAATAATGCCCCCAATGCTATGAAAGTAGCCGAAATATAGAGGAGAAGGGGTTTTCTTGGAATTGGCGGCATGAGAATAGACGAATGAGCCAGGTATTCCTTAATTTGATCAAAACCTTTCTGATATTGTGGGCTCCACTTGAATGCAATGTCTTTCTTTAGGAGGTGTGCAGATGACTGACATTTATCCGCAAGTTGAGCAATGAATCTATACATGGACTGGAGCTTACCTTGTAGGCTTCTGAGCTATTTTTGATTACGTGGTGGAGGAATTTCCATGATGGCCTTAACATTAGTGGGATCAACCTCAATTCCTCTGCGAGACATGATGAACCCTAGGAGTTTGTCGACGGTTACACCAAACACACATTTCTTTGGGTTGAGGCATAATTTATACTGCTCCAGGTGATCGAAGATCTTTTTGAGGATGGTCAGGTGCTCTTCTCTTGTTTTGGATTTTCCTAAGAGATCATCAACATAGTCTTCCATGATTATGTGGATAAGGTCATGGAAGATAACTGTCATAGCTCATTGATATGTTTCCCCCACATTTTTAAGGCTAAAAGGCATGACATTGTAGCAGAATGTACCCCAGGGTGTTCTGAAGGTTGTATTGTGTTGGTCCTTAGGGGAAATCTTGATCTGGTTATAGCTGGAGAAACCATCCATGAGGGAAAACATCTCGTGTCCTATAGTGAGGTCAACCAGCATATCAATGTTCGTTAGGGGGAAGTCAAATTTCAGACATGCTTTGTTGACATCTCTGGAGTTTGTATAAATCTTGATGTCTCTGCTTGGCTTAGTAACTGGTATTATATTAGAGATCTAATCAAAATAGTCGATTGGTTGGATAAACCCTACTTCTAACAACTTTTCTAATTCTTTCTTCACCAGGAGGGCCACTTGAGGGTGCATTTTCATGAGCTTTTGTTTGATAGGTTTTGCATCAGGGCAGACATCTAGGTGATGTACCACTAAAGCTAGATCGAGGCTAGGAATATCTAAATATATCCAAGAAAAGTTAATAGCACTATAACTAGATTGATGATGATAGAACTTTCTTCTTCTGATAGTTTTGCCACATAAGTGATTTTGGGGTTCTCTTTTGTTCCCAAGTTTATAGCTTGTGTCTCTTCGATTAAGATAGATGACCAACCGAATAAGTGAGTTCTGACAAGGGGAAGATGAATATCCCCATATTCTAGTGCCTCATCAAGTTTTTCACGAGCAAATACATCCTTTGTTTTTACTATTTCTAAGTCACAAAGTGCCTTAGGCAGGTTTTCACTAGGTGATCCTTTTTTATTTTGTTTCTTTTTGTTTTTGTGACTAGGGCATTCATATTCCCCCAATCCCATGAGATGCACATACTAATCCACTGAGGGAAAGGTGTTAGGAGGTGTGGTAGCTTGTAGGTCATAATCAATGAGTTCGGGATGTTTGAGGGATAACATGATGGTGCAGATGGATAAGCATTCAAACATGGTAGGGAGGTCAACTTGATCAACGTCATCGTACGCATGTATGATGAACTCCTCCTCTAGTATGTCTTGGAGGGAACCATTGTCGATACTAAAATTGTTAGAAGTGCTAGGGGAAGTTATAGGACCCTTATGTTTGGTATCATATCCTAAACCCATTTTCTTTGAACGAACGATGGCTTCTATTGGTTGTAGTCTTCCTTGTTCTATTGCCCCGAGCCCTCCCCCTTGATAGTTGTGTTTTTCAGCAAATTTGGAAGGCCAAGGATAGGCCTCTTGGAAGTACTCTTTCAAGGGGGGAGATGGTTTTGATTCTTCATGGTACACCCACTGGCTGATGTCATCCTCAGGTGTGTCTTGTCACAATCCAGGAGAGCGGAAAGTGTCGGACCCTATAGTTGGAGCTTTAAGTGTGATTGTCTTTTCTTCATTTTGTGGAACAAATGGAGATGGTTGCCCATATGTTTGTGGCAAGGGTGGCATGGTTTCCATGTTCAGTGTTGTACGAATTTCATACTCACCACATCCCTTGTCGATGATCTAGACCTTGGTGATGGTGGAACTAGGTGCGAATGATGGCATGGATGAAGGGGTGGATGATGTGGTGCTGAGTGTGTTGGTGGATGGGTGGAAATCCAATGTTTGAGGTGCCCCCATTTCTACTCTTGAGTAGTAATGTGAATGCGGAAAGGAATCTTCTAAGGAACAACAATATTCAAGAGACTGAGGATCAACCTGTATGGTGACTTCTATTCCTTGAAATGGGAACTTCAAATATTGATGGTAGGTGGATGGGACAGCTTGCATAGAATGAATCCATGGACGACCAAGGAGGATGTTGTATGGAAGTTCCAAGTCTAGAACATGACACCTAGTATATTGTACAATGAGATCCACCTAAATAGGAAGATGGATCATGCCTTCAGAATCTCTCTCTGCATTGGCATATGCCTTATTGGTGATCACCTAACTATTTAGGTCAACCTAGGTGTATCCTACATGTTGTATAAACTTTGGCGTACAAATATTTAGGGCCAAACCATTATTTACCAATACCCTTTTCACTTTATGACAATTCGCTCTGACCTCGAGGTGAAGGGGATGATTATGGCTTGATTCTAGGTGTGGCATGTATATTTGACTAAAACCTAATTGGTAGGTGGTGGACATATTTCCTACCAACTCTTGGAATTGTGTAGGATCAATATCTTCAGGGACTTGGGTGTTTTGTAAGGCTTTATGCAAGATGTCTTGATGTACAGGGGAAGACCTAAGCAAATCTAGGATAGAAATCTGAGCGGAAGTCTTGCCCAAGTGGTCAAGCATGTTGTATTGTGAACTGACGTATGGATGTTGGGTAGATTCAGGAGTGGCTGGTACCGTGATGTGGGTCCGACGGGTGGTGACTGCACATTGTGGATCTTTTCCCTTGACGCATATCATGGATACACGTGGCTCCACTTGTTCAACATATGTGACCACACCTTGATAATTGTATGGCACATTCTTATAGCTGATATTATTTGTGTTGTTATTTTTATTATTTTTATTTCTAGGGAGGATTAGAATTGGACGTACTGGGACCCTGATTGTGTTTAGGAAAAACATTTTGGTATATTTGGAGTTGAGCATTGGACAAAGATGTCCTGTTAGCATCTACATGAATTTCACCTTGATCGATTAGACTTTGAACGTAAGTTTTTAGTCCTTGGCACTTATCCAATGTGTGCCCTTTTGATCTTGTGGAAGTCACAATATCCATTCTCCTTGAACCAAGTCAGCTTGGGCTTGGAGTCATCGAGGGGCTTGGTGATAGGATAAGTAATGGGGTAGTTGGCTTGAAGAAGTTTTTTGAACACAACGCTAAGGGGTTCCCAACTGAGTAAATTGTAGTTTATTCCCCCCTTGGTTGTTTTGGTTTGACTATTTCTAAGGTGCTCCTTGGGGCACGAATATGGAGTTCGGTATTGATTGTTGTTGCTAAGGCGGATATTTATGTGAGGTGGTGGCCACTTAAACATGTTTGGTGTCAATGACACCATCATTGAAAACATTTTTATTTTTATTCCAATATCGAGGCTTATCTCAAGAGGATTTCTCTTTATCAGAATTGAAAAGTTTGACTTGCCCTTTGGCAACAAGGGCACGTTCTAGGATGGGACCCTTTTCCACGAGTGCTGCAAAATTGGTGATGTAGTGGAGATGGAAATTATGAGCCATGTCCGGATGAGAATTTTTGATGAATAATGTAACCATGTCCTTTTCTGATAGAGGGGATTTCATCCAACTAGCTAAGGCACACCATCTTTGCAGATAACTAGCGAGGGTCTCCCCATCATGTTGTTTTTCTTTTAGGAGATCAAGCGTGTCAATGTCCTTCTCCAGATTGAAAGAGAAGTGGGAGACAAATTGCTTAGATAGTTGTGCAAAGGTTTTGATAGATCCTTTTTCAAGGCCCATAAACCAGTTAAGGGCAACTCCCTATAGAATCTTAGGGAATAGTTGGATAAGATAATTGTTGTTATGCATGACCTCTTGGAAATGGGCATAAAATTCTTGCAAATGGGCTCTGGGGTCCTTGGTTCCCTTATATTTATCGAATTTTGGTATCTCAAAATGCTTGGGAAAAGGAACCTAGGAGATGGAGGTATCAACAAGATAAGGACATATGTCCTCAAACTTGAATGTTTGTTTGCCCATTCCAGCCTGTAGATCCTTCAATGCTACTTTTACTTCTTCCAAGTCCTTATTGATGGGTGTTGTGGGAGTCGGAGTGGGCTGGTTTTATGGATAGTATTGTGGGTATGATGAGGATGACCCTGTCCTGGTTGGATCAGGTTGAGATGCATATGAATGCATTTGTTGATTATAATTGGATGGGTAGTTGGATGACGGATTGTGATGAGTGGGAGCCACTTGTTGGTGATAGTAAGAAGTGAGGGATGGGCCCTACTGTTGTGTAGAATTTTGGTACCTCCTTGTTGATGTGATGATGATTGTTGGGAATAAGGGATGGAAGGTGCACCCTGCTAATAAGTTTGTTGTTGCTAAAGGTAGGGTGGATAAGATTGATATTTTTGTGCCATGGTGGGTTTTTGCATAACGTATGGGGGTGGATTTGATGGTTGTTGGTGGGGATGATTTTTTGATTGCAGAGGATTGGTGTAAGAAGGCGATCGGGTCTGCATTTGATTGTGGGCATTCTAATTAGGATTCAAATTGAAATGGGACACAATAGTGTATGTACTGGATGTATGATAGAGATATTTTGTAAGTGGATTACTATGCGTTTGTGTAGGGATATGTATATGCTATTGTGGGGGTCGTTGTCATGGTTGTTGTTGGTGAGATGGGTGAGATGAAATGTGTTGTTGCTGGGGAACAACTATGAAAGTGCCATGCAGCAGTTGTGGTTGCTAGGATGCTGCTTGTATTATCTGATGTGACAATTGTGTGGGAGCCGAGACATTTTATTGTGGGATGGAAATTTTATGTTGGGGTGGTTTTTGATGAGGTGGCAGAGACGAAGCAACAACTGTAGTAGTGTGTTGGTGGGGATTGATTGGAGGTTGTTGGAATGGAGGTTGTGATAAATTGTTAGCGGGTGTAGACCCTGGAGGTGAAATTAGAGCAAGGGTAGGTGTTCCCCCAGTGTTGATAGGTGGTTGTTGAGGTGGAATCAGTGGAGTAGATGGGATGTATGAATGTATGTCATAGGCATATGGATTGTGGGGTTCAGGTTGTGCTACCGAAGTTGCAGTTGGAAGACGAGGATAGCTAGCGACTTGATGCATTACAACATTTCCAAATTCAGGGTTATACCAGTTATCTATGGGTGCACCTTCGGGGATAAATGAATTCCTAGGGACATTTTGGGATGTTTGTGGATCTGTATGTGTGGGAAGAATGTGGGTGACAACATATAATTGTGATACATCAAAGTCAGATGGTGGCTTGACTCCTCTCATAAGCAAGGTGGCAATAATTCTGTCTCCACATTCGTTTAGGAGACAATTCATCATTTGGACATTAACATGGTCATTGAGGTATTCATCAATGGTGACTTTGGGTTGGTTGACCATGTTATTGTCACCTGGTGGTGTGGTATGCTAGATGTCTGTGTTCGATTGGGATGAGGCATCATTATGGGGATCTTGCGGATTTCTTGGAACGTTATTGGGATCTTGAGGGATATTTGGTTGGGAACCTTGGGTCTGCTGGTTTGCCATTTACTTTTTTGTTTGTGAATGGGTTTGAACGGGCATGAACGTGCAAAACAACTAAGTGATCTAACATGTGACTAAGCTTTCAAATGATGATCTAAATGATGATTTGGATTGATTGATTTGGTTTGGATAAAGATTGCTGGATTGGATTGGATGTTGGATTGATTGATAGGATGATGGATCAATTGATGATGTATCAATTAATCTGATGATTGGATTTGATTGGATTTGATCAACAAAATGATTGATAGGATTGGATGAAATTGAAGTGGAGATCAATGATTGGATGATTGAAAGGGTTTCTAAATTGGGTTCGGAGATCACCCTTGGTGACGTAAAGTGTTGATTGATCGGATTAAGGGATGAATCGATGATCACAACGCTGAATCCACCTTGAGATGGAAGGGGATTGATAAGGCCGAGGATGATGATTGACTTAGGACAGATAGTGATCCTAAGTGGATGTTCAAGGATGACGATCAAATAGAAGCACCTCGATCAATTCAAATAATGACTTCAAACGAAGTTCAGAGGATTTAGATTGATAAAGTGGTGATGGATGATTCTACCTAGAGATGTTCTAAGAGTACCTATATGATGCCGATGATGATTGAATGACCCTTAGAAAATGCAAGTGAACTAAAGGATGAATTACAGATGAACAAACAAGGAGGAATGTGTTTAGATCACAACAAACAATAAGGTTTAAGTCCCCAATGATTCAGGCTTTGGCAGGGTTGGTTGTACCAGACAGAGAGCCAAAAAATATTTATTTTACTATAGAGGGGCGCCTATGCTCGGGCGTGGCCACCCTTGCTAGGGCATGGCTGGTTTTGCTAGGGTGTAATCAATTCCACAAGGTTTTTTAACTTGTCCAAATCAAGAACGAGCCTACCAGATGATGAAACGAACTTGCTAAATGACGGAATGGATCCCTGAAAGGCAAAATGGATTCCCCAAATGTCCAAATGATCTTTCAAAGTGGATAAATGGGTCGACGAAACAGGAAGATGAATCCTCTAAATGGATGAAAGGGTTAATGGAATGGCGGAATAGATGTTTGAAATAGGGGAATGGACTAACGGAATCATAGGGAGATGTTGAAAATGACTTGTTTTGGGCGTGGCTTCCCTTTAGGCGAAAACAGGGGTCAAAATGGTTATTTTTGTGTAGAGACGCATCTATGCCTGGGCGTCGCCGGTTCCGCTAGGGCGTGGTCAATTCTTTCGGGCATAGTCAGTTCCGCAAGGGCGTGATCACCCGTACCAACTTGACTTAAGTGAAAAATAACTATGGAAAATGATTGAAAACACTTTAAAACACCAAGCAAAGTGGCAAAACTGACTTGACTTGTAAGATATGCACTGGTTTTACACAAAAAAGATAATTCAAGCAACATAATCCTAAGATTAGTAAGAAGGGTATGGCCAACATGGTTCTCTAACTAGGATAAACAAGGTGATCTACGGAGTCCTCGATATACACACGATACGTGAGGCGCAAACCATGAACACCAATTTGTCACAAGCATGAGTCGAGAACCCCAACGAGATACTGAAAGGATCAAACCAACTCTTCACATCTATCTAGGTATCATGCTAGCTTCAACGCTCCACCAATTATGACACAACTAGATTAGGGTACAACTTTTGTTCTCCCCCCTTTTTATACCCCAACGTTACACGTGGTCAGGATCGTCCCTTGGGGTGATGAAATCCCCAAGTAGGTCCCACTAAAAATAAAGTGTTAATCATTTTTGGCTACTCCCCAAGCTCACACAAAGTGCAAGGAGAAAGCTTGAACGATTTCCACCCCCTTGGGTAACACAAAGAACAAAGTAAGCTATGATTTCTCGTCACCTAGGATCGCCAAGTGGCGTAAGGGGATTGGATACATCGGTAGCTTACTTTTCAGACAAAGAAAAAAAAAAAATTAAACCCTTCCTACTTAGTCTATGTGCCTAATTAGTGTAAAATAAATGAAAATAAATAGCTAACTAAAGGTCCTTTTGTCCTGCAAGAAATAGATTAGTAGTTTTTCCACCATTCTTTGTCAATCATATTTTTTTGCACAAATGTTAGTATAAAACCCTTCACAATCACAACCAAGACAAGTTAGGGGGTCAGTATTAATAAAGCCATAAAAAAAATTAGTCTAAAAAAGCAAAAAAACATAGTTTTTTACCTTTCTTTCAGACCTGGCCGCCTCTATTGGTGAAAACAAAGAGCTAAAATTTTGTTTCTTCTATAGAGAGGCGTTTGTGCCCGGGCATGACCACCACTGCTAGGGTGTGGTCGGTTCTACCGGGGCGTAGTGAGTTCTACAAGGGAATTTTTGGCTTTCTAATGAAAACAAAGAGCTTTTGTTGTTGGTATTTTGCAGACAAACATCTCTACAAGATGTGGTCACCCCTCAGGTTAGATAGTGGGTGAAAATGATGCAGTTTTCATCGAGGGGTGTCTATGCTCGAGAATGGCCGGTTTCGCTAGGGCATGGTCGACTTTCCGTGTCACCTGAACCTGCACAAAACACAATCAACAAAAAATGCAAACATTTTTGCTGAGGGGCATCTATGCCCGGACGTGGCCGGTTCCACTGGGGCGTAGTCGGTTTTGTCGGGGCGTAGTCAATTTTCTAAGTCACTTGAACTTGCACAAAACATGGTTAGGAAAAAAAATGGAAATGTTTTTGTCGAGGGGTGCTTATGCTCAGGCGTGGTCGGTTTTGCTTGGGCATAGTCGGTTCTGCCGGGGTGTAGTCAGTTTTCTGTGTCACCTGAACCTGCAAAAATACAAAAAATAGAAAACTATAAAAGCAAATGACCCGTTTGTGGATCCCGCTGGGTGTGCCAGAAATGTGTGCATGTGTTTTTCCTACCTAAGAATGCAAATATAACTATGAATGCAATATGAAAACATAAGACCACCTCAATGATTGGGCTATGTTTAACACAAATAAAGGAAATAATACAAAACAATGAAATATACCTTTTACCTACGTTGTCCTTTGGTTGTCCCTAGATGTAGCTGGATGTGTGTGCTCCTTTGATGACAATGGGATGAGAATGGATATAAAGTGAGTATGTTATGAAATGGATAATATGAATGCAATGAAAAATAAGCTAATGCAAGTTCTAAAATGGCTTGAAAATGGCTTGGCAATTTAAGAGCATAAGGGTGCTAAATTTTTTAAGGTCTCTAGATCTAGTTCTAAGATCCTTTAATGAAGGAAGAGGGGGGTATTTATAGAGGAAATTGAATTCAATTGGTTAGGATTGAGCCACCATGGCCAAGATGGAGGGTTGTGGTGAGTTGAGGACTCACAAGCCCTCACATCTTGACATGTGGAGGGTGAGGTGCCAAAGGGGATGATGAGATGGAAAAGGGTACAAGTGAGGTGGAAGAAGGACAAATGATGTGGAGGAAGGACAAGTACTTTGCAAGTACCTTGGGGGATGAGAGGATTTCCTCAAAAAGGAATCTCTTGTCCCCAAATGAAGGTGAAAGTGACATATGAGGAACTTTAGTATTTCTCAAAAAATCCTCATGGAGAAGAGAGAATTGGTTGGAAAAATAAATGTGCATATTTAACTCACATTATTGGAGGGGATAAGGTGGTTGGGATAATAAATATGAATTTAAAATTCATATGATAAGCACCTTGTGGATAAGACAAGGTTCTTATGGAGGAAGCTGAAAAGTGCCTTGTTGATAAAACAAGGCCCTTCTAATGGAAGGTTCTTGGCCTTCATGTGACTTGATGTGACCTTTCAATGATCACATGGGGAAGAGGAGATTCCTTGGAGGGATCAAACATGAATTTTAAATTCATGGGGAAGAGGGAGATTCCTTGGAGGAATCAAAAGTGAATTTTAAATTCATGGGGAAGAGGGAGATTCCTTGGAGGAATAAAAGTGAATTTTAAATTCACATGGGGAAGAGAGAAAGGAATTAAAAATTCCTTGGGGAATGAGAGAGTTGACCAAAGTTGGATTGATTAGACTGACTATTCACTAATTAGAAGACAATTAGTGGCTAACAAAGATTAAGAGCCAACTTACAAAAGTTGGAGGATATTACACATCCTAATCAGGGATTAGCAATGTGCACATCCTTAATGATGGGATTAGGAGATGGATTAGGATTAAGGAAAAGGATGTGGCATGTGAGGAATTAAGTAAATGTCATATTTATTTAATTCATTTGATGAAAAAAGAGAGTAAAGGGGGTAAGGTATTTAATCATTAACAAAATACCTTAGGGATTAAAGAGAGATTAAGGGTATTAATTAGATAATTGCAATATTACCTAATTAATGTGAATAAGAGGATGTTTAGATGAAAAGAGATAAATTTGTACAAATGTAAGTGTCCAAATTTGGATGCCTACAATGCCTTTCATTTCTTTTTCTATTTCTTTTCATAATTCCAATTTTTTTACCCTTTTTTGTTTCTATATATGTCCATCATCAATTGATTTTTAATTTTCACTAGTCATTTCTTTCATTGCCTATTTCTCTCTATCCCTCTCTTTCTTAATATTATTTCTTTGTTTTACCCTTTATCTAGCCCATTATTGTTTTGTTTCTTTGTATTTTTTATTTATTTTAGTTCTATGTTTTATCAATAATTCTACTCTTTATCTATTTCTCTATCTTTCCATCTCTTTCTCCATATAACTACCTTCCTTTTTCTTTTCCTCACTATGGTTCTCTTGTACCTATTTTCTTCTCTTTATCTCTTTCATTTTTCTCTCTTTTCTTTTCTTTTCTTTCTTTCCTTAAAAAAGCTATTGGTCTGTATTTCTTTCTACTTTATCTCCTTTCTTACTTCTTTTTTCTTTACTTCATTTTATCTACTCTCTTTCTTTCCATATCTTTTTTGTTTTTTTAATGTTCTTTCTTTCTTTATTTTCCATCCTCTATTTTTCCTTTTGTTTTAGTTGCTTTCCGTTTCTTATTTTTATTTTTTATGTATTTATGTCTTTCTCAAATTTTTAATTTTTAATTTTATTTTTTGTTTTAATATCTCCTCTTTTTTTCTCTCTTACTATTTTTGTTCATTCATTCATTCTTTTTTTATATATTTATTTTTGTTGTCATTCCATCTATCTCATTTTTATAACTTTCACGTGTTCTCCTTTTTATCTTTTATATGCCCTTTCCCTTTCCATGTTTTTATTTCTATCTCTTCTTATTTGCACTCTCTCTCTCTCTCTTGTGTTATTTATTGTTTTTTCTTCTCTCTCATTCTTTAAGTGTATTTATTTTCAATCCCTCACCATGACTATCTTTGTTTCTTTATATAATTTTCCCTTATTTTCTTTATCATTTTTTATTCCTTTCTTATTGGACCATGGATCACATACACTAAACTTTGGATGTTGGAGTTTGCATCCTTAATCTTCGATATTTGATACAAGATCCCTAGAGACATCAATTTTGAGAATAGATCTTAGTCTATAGAATTTAGATAATAAAATGTACAATATGCATATTACATCATAAATCCTAGAACTTGGACCTAATGCTTTGGGAAAAAAAACCTAGAACCTTAACCCTCAAGATCTTAGAACTTAGATCCTAGACCCAAAAACAGAAACTTTGGATCCATAGACATTGAAATGGTGGGCTATTGACCTTGACCAAGAAATTTTTATCCTAAAACAGTCTACCACCCAACCTTAGAATTTGGAGTTTTCTCTTCTATGTTTTTTCCTCAATCTCTCGTCCTCTTAGTTTCATTATTTTTTATTTTTCATTATATCTCTCTCTCTTTCTCATTTTTCTACCATCTTGATTTATTTCCTGTTTTATTTTCTTCTCTCTATTATCATTTGAGAATGCTTCATTTCAATCGCTCTCAATTTCTTTCTATAATTCTCTCTTATATTTTCCCTTGATTTTTTTTTTCTTTCTTTTTTTTCTTTCTCTCATTTTGGATAATAGATCATGGTCCATAAACTATCAGTGTTGGGTCTTGGATCATTTATCCTTGATACTAGACCCATAAACCTATTGAAATTAGACACTACATGTTGGGTCCTAGAATTTAGATTATAACATGTAGAACTTGGACATTATGCTCTTGGAACATGACTTCAAAACTTGGAGCCTAAAAATCTCACAATTTAGATATTAGGCTTGTGGATGACTGACCTTGATCAAGAAATGTTTACCCTTTACCCTCAACTCTTAGATTGGGAACCTTAGAGTTGTGGAATATGGACCCTATACCAATAATATTTACCCTATATTATGAACCCCTTGAACCCATGCCTTGAGATGTATGCTTCTATATTGTAGAATCTACACCCTAAACTTGTGGATTATGGATGTTAGATAAAAAATGATACTATAACATCAATCCTAGAGCTTATAGATTGAATATTTGACCCTTGACACTATATTATGTATATTGGATGATTGGGACCTAGTCGTCAAATCATAGACCCCATACTTTGTATCCTAAACCCTTGTTCCTTGATTTTGGACCCCAAGACATCTAAATCGCCTGACCTTGGTCAGTGGATCTCAAGCCTTAAAATTTAGACTCTAGAATGTAGAACAAGGACCTAGATGTTACTTGGAACCAAACCTTAAGCTATAAATATGTGATCTTAAAATTTGGAGCTTGCAATTAGGAACTTGGATCTTAGATCCTTAGACATTAAATTTAGACCCATTGATGGTGTCAATCTGATTAGGTATGACAAATAGAACCATCAATTGAATCTTCTATCATAGTTATTCTTTACCTTCCAAACATTTGCAAGTCGTAATTGATTCACAAGGGTAGGTATGTACTTTAACATTAAGTTTAAAAGAACATATATTCATTGAGTTAATCATTAGCTTTCTTGGCCTTCAATTAATTATCACATGATTACTTGTAAATCGCCATCCAAGACCTAATTGAGTCCTACAGTTCCTAGTGTTGGAAAACCTAGGCTCTAATATGAGATATTATGCCCATCATGAACACAACACATTTTTTTTATAGAATTAATTAAGTCCATTGATGTTAAGCCTCACATTATGACAATGTGAGTAGACATATCATATACCATAAAACCTTGGACCCTAAACCTTGTTAATTTTAGGATCAGAAATGCAATTAAGCAGAAAAACACAATCACAAAGAAGACAACATAACAATTTATCTTAGGAAAACCCTCCTACTCGAGGGCAAAAAACCCAACAATTTATTCACTTATAAATAAAAAATAGAAGTGTAAAAATAACACTCAAAATCTCAAAATCAGACCCTAGAAAGGTCGAGTTAGATACACAAAATAACAACTCTTTTCCTTGAAGTGAATTTTCTCCTCTTGAATGCGAATCTGTTGCTGAAGGAAATCGAAATTGGAATGGAATGAATTGATTGCTTAATGTGGAGACTCTATATCCATTATATATCAATCTAAGCAAGCTCTCCTCTTGAGCTGACCTAGAAAACATATTATTTGATTTACAATAAAAAGGTCGACTTGCCTTGAAGCTTCATTCTTAAGGAAAAATACATCACACAACTACAAAAACACTAACACTCCCTCTTAGCTAGGGAGGTATTTTCAAATATTTGGTCATGGATTCTCTCAACATGACGTCCATAATGGCTACACCCAATTTAGGAAAACACAACTCAGTCTCATAGATATGATATGTACAAGGGCTTGGACCTCATATTTCTCGATCTCAAAGAAATATACACTACAAGGGCTATCACCTCATATTTCTTAGTCTTAGATAAATATACACTACAAGGGCTTTCACCTCATATTTCTTCATCTCAGAGAAATATACGCTACAAGGGCTTTCACCCCATATTTCTCAATCTCAGAGAAATATACGCTACAAGGGATTTCACCTCATATTTCTCCATCTTATAGAAATATACACTACAAGGGCTTTCACCTCATATTTATCCATCTCAGAGAAATATACACTACAAGGGCTTTCACCTCATAATTCTCCATCTCAGAGAAATATACACTATAAGGGCTTTCACCTCATATTTCTCTATCTTAAAGAAATATGCATTACAAGGGCTTTCACCTCATATTTCTCCATCTTATAGAAATATACATTACAACAATCTTAATGATGCTATGACTCCCTATGAACCTCCAAGTACTCGCATCAATCTCTTGACCTCCTCATTCAAGATTGTTTGTAATGCTTGCATTCAAGGAACGGTTTCCAACACACACTTTTGACACTACTCTAGCAACACCTTTAACTGACTTGCAAGAGTCCAACCCTCCTTTCACTCTAGGACTTAGTCCTCCTCGATCTCATCCTAGATTACCCTATTCTGAATAGGTTTGCGGAGCTACCAATGCCAAATCCAGGTTGACTATCTTGTGCAATTCCCATTCTCTACAACTGGAAAAGTCTTTCAAAGACTTGGCACCTGGCCTTGCAACATAGCAACCTACTTAGTTGAAACCTTCACGCTTCTAGCCAATGGATCTGCCTCCTCACTTCGTCCACTTGACTCAGACTGAAATTCTCCTTGAAGACCCATTTGTGACTCCTCTTCGAGCCCAAACATTCTGGCATATTTTCTCTAGTCTCTTGGCATGCCTAGCACCCAATTTTGCCTTTAACACAACACCAAAAGCTTCATTTTTTTGAGATTGAACGAAACATAGAACTCCCTTTTGATCTCAAAACCTTAAGAAACCACAAATTGATTTTGTGTACAACGGAGTTGTCAAATTAAAAAACAAATTTCTTATCAAAGTTGAGCTCAACGGCTCCTCTGAAAATCAATGTGAGTCATATTGTACCATCCTTCATAGCTTTCCTTAAGGAGCACTAGGTAAATAATTCTTTCCATTAGGTATGAGAATGATCGATCTAGCATAGTTAGAAACAACATGCATCTTCCATCATAGAGAGCCCTCTGGAAATCATATACTGGGGTTGTTGCCTTGGCATATTCTAGAGCGTGTGCTAGAGACCACAAGCTATATTAAGGCTTCTGATATGCCCCATCAAGCAGTCTTGACTCTGATTATTTTCTAGCTTCTTTATAAAACTTGACAATATCATCAACAAGAAGAGATAGTAGCATACCCTCAAGATACTGATTAACAAAAAAAATCTTAAATCTTTTGCATTTAGCAACTCATCACACTTGCCAACATCTATTGTTGGATTCATGCAAGAAAATATTCAAAAGTTTGGATGGTGGGTAACATATTTAACATCTCCCTTTTTAGTCAGGCAAATAGAACTTTTATCTCCTCCCAACACTC
>CM021106.1:527136417-527436788 GCA_007115665.2 Sequoiadendron giganteum
CCTTCCATAAATGAAAATGTAAAAGAGGTTTTTTGAAGCTTCAATTTGCCTTTGGGATTTATGAAGAATAACACATCTTGGTCCCTGTCCCATGTAATCTTTCTCTTCTCTGACAAATGACCATCTTTGGCCTCTAGCCTTCTCTCCCTCTTTCTCTCCTTCTGCACAAGATCCTTGAATAATGAGTGTTGGTGGTAGTCAGGGCCAGTGCACGACCCCCAAATTCTTGAGACGCAAATACTCAGACTCAAGATTGATTGAGTTCACAACGCCAATATTGAAGGTCATTCCTTACTCCAACATCACCAATGATATTGATATCCATGGCCACAGAAATACCAAAAAGGCCACAAGCTAGTCCAAAAGATAGATGTGCATAGTCATCAAATAAATAATATGACTTGGCTTTGGGATTTATTCCTTCTAAGCTCAAGTATTTCTTCAAATAAAAATTAGTTCTCTAATATTCGAGAACAAAAGCTTTCATCATGTATGATTTGGTAGTAACAGTAAATGAATCTTGACCCTGCGATCCACTTTCCAGAGATGGAAAGACGTCAGGAATAGAACTTGAATAGTGACCTTCCTCTAGATTTACATTGTTCGATTGAACAAATATAAGAGCCAATAGTACTAAGTATTCTATAGAAACAAGGGAACTTCTAATGCATGTGTCTAGAAAATCAGTTCCACCACGTTTCTGGAAGATCTTCAAGAGTATACACAACCACCAGGCGAAACGATGGAAGCCTTTAAATCACTTTAATTTTGAATAATTCCTTTAAATCTTGATAGCATTCATCTACCAAACATGGAACCTCAAGCCATGCAATATTCCAAAATGCAAGGAAACTTGTATAAAAAGAAATTCAATTGCATAGTTGGATAAATAAAGAATTTTGCAAGGGAATAGTCAATGATATGCAAGATAATAGCCAATCCTCTACTCCTTGCTTCAATAACTGTAACAAAGCCGATGCCACCATATGCGACTTGAGTAATCACACATCCAAGATGGTTGATGATCTTCATGTAGAGGCGATAATATCATGCCCCATATCAATCATCCTCTTCATATGCTCATCGACTTCAGTAAGAAACTCGACAATATATATGTATATTTGCAAACAATACAAATATCTTGTAGCGGTTGATAAAGCCCGAATTGCATTGCAAGTTGTATTCGTTACAATCTTAGGTGTTGTTCACTTCCTACTTACTAGGGCATTATGTGCCAAAAGTAGAGCCTGAAAACCTTCATTATATTCACTTCTCAGATGGAGCACATCCCACCTCTCTGAATATAATTATTCTACCTTGATTATGAGACTAATATAATTCGCAAGAACCTTGCCAAGGGTTTCATCCATACATGGTTGCAGAAATCCTGAGAGGTTCCATTCTCAAAGATCTCAATGTCAAAAAACCAAACACTTTCCAATAGTTCAAAATATCTTAGTCAAATCTGATTGGATATTCCTGAACCTTGCTCTGATACCATGTTAAGTTTAGTATTAAAAATGCAATTAAGCAGAAAAACACAATCACAAAGAAGACAACACAACAATTTATCCTAGGAAAACCCTCCTACTCGAGGGAGAAAAACTCAACAATTTATTTACTTATAAATCATAAATAGAAGTGCAAAAATAACACTCAAAATTAGGCCCTAGAAAGGTCAAATCTCATATAATGGATTTGCACTTAAATATAGTGCAAATTACTTAGATACACAAAATAACAACTCTTCTCCTTGAAGCGAATATGCTCCTCTTGAATGTGAATTTGCTGCTGAAGGAAATCGAAATTGGAATGGAATGAATTGATTGCTTAATTTGGAGACTCTATATCCATTATATATCAAACTAGGCAAGCTCTCCTCTTGAGCCGACCTAGAAAACATATTATTTTATTTACAATAGAAAGGCCAACTTGCCTTGAAGCTTCATTCTTAAGGAAAAATACCTCAAGTAGCAACAAAAACACTAAGAAACCCTCTATCTTGGACTCATGTACCATAGACTTTGGGGTAAGAGTTTTTTCATGTAGCTTTGACCTTGAATATTGGAGCATTTTCCTTGAATCTTTGGTACTCTAGAACACTCTTGGAATTTGAGCCTCAAACCTTAACCATAAAACTTGGACCCTATTATCCCTCTCTCCATATATCTCACCTCATTATTTTTGTTCCTCATGTTTCTCTATATGTCTTTCTTTCTTCTTTTTTTTAGGATTATTCCCCCCCCCCCTCTCTCTATCCCCCACCCATTTATTTCTCTTTATTTCTTACAATCTTAATTTCTATTTATGTTTTAGTATATATATTTTGTTTTTTACCTTTATTTTTGTCATTTTCTTTATTTTTGTATTTGTTTCTCTTTATAATTATAGTTCTTGTATTTTTTCTTCCTTCTTTATTTATATATTCAATTCCTTTTTAATTATGTCTACCATTTATTTCTTATTTATTTACCATTTTCTCCCTTGCCCTCTCTACTTTTTAATGTTCTTTCATTTTTTCCCCCTTTCTTTCTCTTTTTTAAGCTCTTTCTTTCTTTCTATTTTCTTTTACCACCTTTTTCTTTGGTTTTTCTATCTTTCTTTAACTTTTCTCTAATTTTTTGTTTCTCACTATTCCTCTTTTGTTCCCTTTTTTTTACTTATCTCCATCTCTTATCTCTTTTCAATGTCATTTATATTTATATTTTATAATTCTATCTTTTTTTTCCTTTATTTTCTCTTCCTTTGAGCATATTATTTTATTTTCCTTTCTATTTATGTAGTAAATAATTTGTCTACCTTTATTTTTCTTTGCATGACTCTTTTAATATTACCTCTCTTTGTTCTATAATTCTCTTTACCTCTTTCTATCTCTTAATTTTTTTCATTCATTCAATTTTATATAAAAATATTCTCTTCTTTTATTTCTCTTACTTTTTGTCTTAAATTATTTTCGTTTTTCTCTTTATTTTTGTCTATTTCTCTCTTTCTATATATTTGTCATTTTCTCTCTTGTTTTCTCATTTTCTTATATCATCTCTCTAGTTTTCTTGTTTAAAAAAATATAAGTCTGTCATTGACTATCTCTACTTTCTATGTCATTTTTCTATTTTTTTTCTTTATAATTTCTCTATTTCCTTATATGTCTCTATCTCTATTTCTTAGATTTCATCGTTTTTCTTTTTAATTATCTTATCTCATTTTCTTTATTTTATTTCTTTCATTTTTCTCTCTTTAGTTCTCTCTACTATTTCTTTCTCTATATCTTATCTCATTTTCTTTCTTTTTTCTTTGTTTTCTATCTTTCATTTGTTCTCTCTACTATTTATTTCTCTATATCTTATCTCATTTTCTTTCTATTTTCTTTATTTTCTATCTTTCATTTGTTCTCTCTTTAGTGCTCTCTACTATTTCTTTCTCTATTTTTTTCCTTATTTCTTTTTTTTCTCGTCCTTTTTATTTTATCTCTATATCTCTCCCTCTTACACATCTGATTTCTTTGTATCTAATGTATTTGGCTATTTATTTCCCTTATTGTTGTTTATTTTTGTTTGTATCACTTTTTATTTTTATTTTTTTGCTCTTTACAAATTTTACTATTTTATTTTATTTTTATTTTTTCTCTTTTTACTTCATTTCATGTTATTTCTCTTTTCCCTCATTTCTACACTTTTATCAAGTTTTTATTTATTTTTCCGTTGCATTTATATATCTTTTAATTTTGTCCTTTTATTGTTCTCTTAGTTTATTTCTCACTCCTATCTATCTTTGTGACTCTTTTTTCTTGTTTTTCTCATATTTTTCCTTTAATACTCCTATCTTATTGTCTAGGGGTATTTATTTCTTTTTAGTCCTTCTCTCCATTGATATCTATATTTCTTCTTTCCTTCAATTTTTATCCCTTTGTAGATGGGATGGAGCCTAGACTCATTGATTATCAACCCTAGATTGGGAAATGTTTGGTCTATAGTCCAGACAATTAGATCTTGGACCATAAAACCTAGAGCCTATGCCTTAGATATAAACCCTAGACTTGGAAATAATCACTATATGCCCTTTACCTTAAATTTTTGGACATGTGAATGTAGGTCTAAGATACTAAAGTTTTGAACCTAGACACTAGAACATGGACATTGAATCCAAGAACTTGGGCCTTGAACCTTAGAGCTTAGAGATTAGGGCTTCAATATTGTACCTCGGATCCTCATACCACTTGATATTAGATTGTATAATTTAGATGCTAAAATATTGAACATAAACTTATATGCTAAATATTTGAAATTAGATGCTACATCCTGCATGTTTTACCCTAATAGTTGGATCCTAGACCTAGATTTATAGATCATGGATCCTTCACCAAGAATTTTTTTACCATTGAGAGTGAACTGTCAATGGACTTAGATTTATGATTCCTTAGACACTAGACTCAATTTTGCATCATTGTGGATAATAGACTCAGTTTTGATCAATGACGTGTCTAGGTGTGAATGGTTCATATCACCGTAGGGACTCTTGGCTCGTGTTCATTTTTGCAACAACATGACTAATATCCTCCTATTGGGCAAGGTGCATATGACATTACTGCTATGTAATTCTATCTAGAAGTGAAAAGTTGTATTTATGTGTGCACATAACTATTATCACCTTCAATGATTCTTACTATCTTGAGTTCTCTATGGATTGGTGATGACATCAGGTGTGCCTATTTAGTTATGTTATCTATTTTCTTTTAGGGGCATTGATATTTTTAGGTTTCATTCATAAAAATCTATGGGATCAAACCCTTGAGGGTGAAAGACCTATACAATAAGGTCTCATTTATGAAATCTACTTTCATTTATGTGTAATATTTAAATCTGAGTGCAAAGAAATATATTTTATTTATTTATCTGGGCTTGGCATCTTATTGTGGTATTAGAGCCAAGTTTCCTAACAACTTGAGGGTATTTTATTCAATTGTATCAAAGGGATCAACATGTTATTTAGAGGGAAAGGAAGAAAGCATAAGTTGTGGCATCTGGAATAGGAGGCAAAGGTAAGATGTTTGATAAGGGTGATCAATGGGATGCTTTCTTGAGGAAAATGCATCAAATACAAAAGCAAATGGACAAACAATATAGATTAAGTAACATGATACACAAAAATAAGAAACTTAGTGATTAAGTAACATTTGATTGTATTTAGTAGTGTTGAATAAACGTAGATGGAAAATCTTTCTTGAGCTTCATTTTGAATAAAAATATACACGATTGTATCTATAAAAAATCCATATGAATATTTATACATTCCTTCTCTAGACGGAAAAACAATCAATATAGTTCAGATAGTTTCAAGAAGCTTGAATCTTGTTCAAGAGGCTCAATACAACAACTCTATCAAGTAATGCAAGAATTGCACCCTTTACTGTTGTGGTTATAGCACCATAATCATTCACAAAAAGGAGTACTTCCCTCAACCGCTTTTCATCCTGTGAATGCAACAAAAAAAAAATTACTCAAATTTACATACCAGAGATGCAACATTACTTGTAGAGAAAATAATCTTGATAGAAGTAAAGGGTTGGGAGTATAAATGAGATCTTGAAGATAGGATAAGAAGATAAACTACAAAATAAAGAAATAAATATTGATGAAATAGAGGTAAGAGAGTAGAAAGGTGAACTATAAAAATAAGAGACAAGATGCTAAATTCTGAAAAAGGGAAAATATTTTACTGAGTCACCTTAGGGGTTTTATTCTTGCATTAAGATTGGTAACAAATAGATCAAGTCTAGAGTATAAACAACGAATAGTCAATCAAACGACTTGTATAGTAAGGGGTTTGGGAACCTCATACATACACCCTTCTTTTCCCCATTTTTGTTGTGAACTAGGGTATCAGTGTCCCCAAATTCTTGAGAATACAACCCCTGCTGGTAAAAGTTTATTACAAATGGTAGGATCTTAAAAATGCAAAATCTATTGAATTCTTTAAAAAAAATCCCTAAGCTCAAGTTAGGTCTGATAAAAATTTCTAAAGAAAAGTGAATAACTCAAAAGCTGGGCCATTTCATTCATTTTCTCTTATAAAATAAAAAATTGAGAGTTATGTAGAATATTTGCATATTTTGATAATAACATCTAACAAATATTTTTTCATAGAAGGAATTACTATCGACACAACACAACAAAATTATTGGTTAAGAAAACTGAAAGTTAACAAACAGTAAGAGAGTTAAACCTAAAATGGGAGAGTTTCAATTATAATGTACTTAACATAGAAGTTTGTTACATTGTAAGAATCATTCTTCAAATTGTTTGCCACTACCTACTAGTAGGAGCATGCAAGTTTTCTTTCATATCCAATTCAAACAAGTCTACTTTTACAAGAAGACAACATACACACAAGTGTGCTTAGAGTGAAGTCAATAGAAGGGGCTTGAAGTATGGCAATGAGTGTGAACACTTGTGTAAATGCATTGATTGAATGCTTGGTAAAATAATAGAGCTTTTTTATTATCTCAACTATTGGTTTTATAGGATTATTCACTGTATTGAATGCTTGCAAGATGACAGTAAATATTTTTAATGAATCTCCATGTTATTTATTTTGTCATTTGAACTCTTTGTATGTCATATAATTGCAATTGTTGTATGGGACATTGTGTATTCTCTCAATTCTCTGTGAATAAATCTTCCAATGACTTCAACAATGGTGCTTGCACTTCCAAACAGGATTCCAAAGCACTCTGGTGCTTGAGGACGTGAACCTATATATATTATTTAATAATTATAAGAGAGGATAATTCATGATTGATATTAAAATTAATAGAAATTTTCAATACTTTTGATCAATATTTGTATGAATTGGTATTAGTACTTATAAATTATAGTGTGTAGGTCACCACAAAGGGTGAAGAACTTAGCATGCTTCTAGTGAGATAGGGACACATGCCAATATGTATGAAGTTTTCACCTATATAGAATTAATGAAGGATAAATAGTTATTCCCTGACACGTCTATTGACATCTTTAAGTTATTTACCCTCTATTGTGACCTATGTACTATAATCAATAACCTAATACTAATACTAATTAATACAAACATTTTCCAAAAACATTAACACTTATATATCAATTAGTATCAATCACTAATTATCTTCTCTTAAAATTAATGCACATGGAACATATATAGGTTCCTATCCCCTAGCACCACCTAAATATATTCATAAAATACTGCATTTAAATGAAATTATAGTCATACTTTCTTACATTAAATCATAAGTCACAAGTATCCTAAAATACATTATGCCAGGCACCAAAACTTCCACTGTAACTAGTTTCACTTATATCCTTTCAAATAACTCCAATTACTACCATTCCAAGATTATTTCAATAAACTGTTATTTTATATTCTTTTGTATTTGATTGATTATTTATTGTATTGAATGTACGCCATCATGAAGAATGGTATTAAACATTCACTTAGTGTGAGGCATCCAAAAAGGCTTAGGTGTGTGCAATGACAAAAGGATAAACACTTAAGACGTCATTCATATTAGAATATCTCCTTCTCTAACATGAAGTAAGTTGAGTTCTTTGTGCTCTTTCTTGTGACCTAAACTCTTCAATTTTACTAATACTTTCATGGAAAGATTTACCAAAAGCGTGAACATTATTGTATTAATCTTGGTATCAATAATTCATTCTCGTCTCTTAAAATGATTACACATTGGGTATATATATAGGGGAATGCTCCTTATAAAGAGGTTGTAGAGCTCCTTTGAAGGGAAACCCTCTGATAAAATAGTAGAATTTGAGGGACATGTCCCACTTAATAGATATATGCATAAGAGAAAATAGAACATATAAAAATAATATTAAAAATATATATAGAAGGAAGAAAGAAAGGATTTTAGATGTTGGAAATTGTAAGGGGATAAGCCCCATAATTTATGTACATGATGGATAAGTGTTAATATATATATAATTAAATTTTAAATATGTTATGGTAGAAGGAAATTAGCCTTTTGTTTATATATTTCTCTATCAACTAGTCTATTTACAGTCTTAATTAATCTCTATTATCTCTCTTAATATTGAGTCTGAGGTATAAACACAACATATAGAGATTGCGTGGTGCTCAATACATCAAGATGTGTTTACCCCACTCACTTGATAACAAGCATCTCCTCCTACATTCACTCACCATGAATTCATACATGATCCCAATAGGGTAAGTGCAAGAAGTTGAGTCCACGAAATGTGGAAGTTTTTGCCTTAGCCAAAAAAACGAAATCAGCATTGCAAAAATGCGAAATCGGCATTGCAAAAATGGGATCCCGTTTTTAATCGTTTAGGTTCAGGATCCCGAGCCTAAAATAAAAAAACGGGATCCCGTTTATTAAAAAACGGGATCTTGTATTTTAAAAATCTGGGATCCTGTTTTTTAATAAACGGGATCTCGTATTTTAAAAATCCGGGATCAAATAAACAAGATCCCATTTTTAAAAAAATCGGATCTCGTTTAAAACAGGATCCCATTTTTGGCAACTTTTCAAAACGGGATCCTGTTTTGAAAAGTTTCCATTTTTGGAAACCGTCCATTTTTATTTACAAAACGGGATCTCGTTTTGTAAAGCGGGATCCCGTTTCCCATTTTGTAAAAGCATAAAAAATGATTTTTTAATAAATTTTTAAAATTTCAAATTGGTTTTGCTTTGTGGTTGAGTTTTTGCCTCGGATTTTGGTTCAGGAAAAGCATTGGGAATCTAAACCTAGGCCTTCAACCTGGTTTGACCTGCAAATTGAAGGTTCTAACAATGTCTGAGAAAAATACCGAGTTTGGACATTTGGCTGACGACTTTTTTTGTAGAATTTTTTGACGAAATTAAAACCCATTTTAGATGAGACAATGTAGATTCCAAATATGTAAATTTTTTTACAATTGGATTATTTTTTCTATTTTTCAATTAATTTCTGATGAAATTGGTCCATAAACTTTAAATATCAGAGTTTTTTACTATTTTAATAACTTTTGATCAACATAACATTTTGATGAACGGATTGCACAAGGGCAAACTTCAGACAATTCTTTTCAATTTAAAAAAAAAAAATTGCAAAAAATGATAACTTTAGGTCATCTTATGCGTGTTGTACACGACGATTTTTCTAAACAACAAATATGCCTGATAAAAAATTAACAAAAAAATAATAATTCAATTAAAAATTACAAAAAAATATCTAGGGCAAGCTTCAGTGAGTCACAAATCTTTTCCCAAAAAGATTTAGAAAAATATGATAATTTAAGTCAAAATATGGATGTCGTACACGTGCATGGTATGGTAAAAGAAAATGACTTTTAAACAGTAGTTTTTACAAATGCCTATTGAAACTCAATTTATACAATCTAGGTATTGAAATAAATTATATATTTGGAAACTAGACTCCGAGCACTACATTTTATGATTAGTGACATTTTCGAAGATTCCATCTCTAAGTGCTTCAAATTTTAAGGTCAAAGTGTCAAATTCTGAAAATCAGGGAAAACACTTCCAAAAGTGGACTCAACTTCTTGCCAGCACCCAATATCCACCTCAAAGAGTAGGGATGTTAATTATGGTCTTAATTGTATATGTTAAAAAATTCTAGTATATGTTTATTATTTGGTCATTATAGGTAGTTCTATATAGATGATTCTAAAACATATATCTATCACAAATGGTTATTCAATATTAAAAATCTCAAGTTCTTATATTACTATCTTGGACTTAAAGCACGTGGGAAAACCTTAAAATTAGATTTTGGTATCTCAGCTGAAATATATGTCATATCATTTCTCAAGAAATTTAGGATGCAAAATTGCAATATCATGTCAATACCCATAGATCTATGGGATTATAACTTTCCTCGGTGACAAGATCCATCATTTTGGGTTAATTCTACTCACTATTGTAAGTTTATTGGAAGTCACATTGACTAAACCTACAAGAGGCTATATATCAACTACATTGTCAGTTATCTTTCAAGGTTCATGTAGGAACCTAAGGATTCACACGAGAAAGAAAACATCATGTTGGAGATACATCTATTATACAATGAAGTATGGCCTAGAATATAAATAGACTAAACTTTTTCCTTTGTAGGGATACATGAACACAAACTATGTAGGTTATTTGGATGATAATATATCTACTTCAAGATTTATTTTCTTATTGAGATCTAGCCTTATATCATTAGGGAGAAAAAATAGTGAACTACAATTTCTCACTCTTCCATAGAGTTAGAATATCATGCCACAAGTAGAGCCATCTATGAAGTACTATAGTTATGTTGCATTTTGATTGGTTTGGGATGATCTTTAGACACATCCTACAATTATATTTTACAATAGGAAAAGTGAGTTGAAGCTTTTTTGGAATCCCATTTTATTTAAGCATACTAAACACATATAGTTTCTATGCCATTGCATCTATAGACATGTCCAACTATAGATTATTCAACTCTAGCATTATTCCACTCAAGAGAAATGTGCTAACAACATTACCAAATATCTTGCACTAGTAAAGTTTGAATCCTTTCAAACTTTCTTAGTTTAGCCTCCTAATAAAAGGATGTAATAAGGGGGTATTTTCATAATAAAATATTATTTTACATCACTAATAATAATAGTATTGTTTTTACATTAGTAGTTGGTTGGGTAATAGTTACACAAATTTCTTCAACCAACTTTTATAATTATATATATTTCCTCCCATCGATAATATCATTGCCATTGTCTTTATGATATTCAATTATAAAAACATCATATGAAAGAGAAAATAAATAAGGTACATCACAATTTATCTTGTAAAGTTTATATTATGTAAAGAAGGAAACTTATTAAAGGGTAAATTACTATCACTAATAATAAATATTGGAATCAATATCACTAATCATACAAGAAGTGTAACCAATATTAATTTCATTAAAATCAATATCACTAATCATAGGAGAATTACAATCAACATGAAAATCATGAACAAGTGAAGATAACACATCAAATATTGAAATTAAAGACATAACAAGTTTCATGAAAGCTGAAAAGTAATGTTCATAATGAAATAATGCTTCCATAGAACAATCATTACTTACCTTTCAAAGAAAGGATACAATTTTAAATTAAGGATCATGTTATAAAGTATGAGAACACATTATAATCCTTGATATGAACATATATAGAAGCAAATGACACAGGTTGGTGGCCATTCATAGTGCATGGATCAATAATAAATCAAATACCTATGAAGGTGGAAGAAGAATAATTTTAAATACAATCCTCATGGAGTAAGATTAAATAGATTCACCAAAATGTAGGAAAATAAAATATACCCTACATTATTTTAAAAATTATCTTTTTTTCTATCAACAACCAATTAACACATTCATTAGATCATAAACTAATCAAATAGTTGAGAAAAAACATATAAATGATAAATGCCAAAAAAAAATGAAAAGATAAAAGATCATTAGCTACTATCTTTAAATGTTGTGACAAATATAAGCAAATTATTACTTGATATTGAAATGTTCATACCATAAAAATAAATAAATGCATAAAATTTTGATATCTACGGCGAAAGAACATTTATCATTTTGATCCATTAACATGATCATATCCAATGTGTAACAAAAGATAAAAGATCATTAACTATTTTGATGGACTTTTTTATCTTTAATGTTGTGACAAATATAAGCAGATTATTTCTTGATATTGAATAAATATAATAAACTCTATCGCAAATAAGTCTAATGAAGAGCTAGGATAAAACCAAAACGAAGACGAAAAACTAAAATATTAACCATTAGAATCATAGAAACACGTGTTCTTGTCATCGATTCGAATTCAAATTTCGAACGGCTACATTCCTCTAGTCTTGATAACCGACTCCATTCTTATCATCAATTCGAATTCAAATGTTGAACGGCTACATTCCTCTAATCTTGATAAGTAAATGAGTACACAACAAAAGCAGGGGTGTAGAGATTTCAATGCCAATCGATTCCACAGTAGGGGGTCGGGTTTGCAACAGTGTGGTGATGTGCAGGTTGAATGTTGATTGCCCTTTGCCCGAACGAATCATCTCCATCTGCAGGCGGGATATCTTTTATACATCATGTTATTGCCCACTTCGTACTACATCATTTCCTGGTATGGATTTTATTTGATATGTTATTACATTCTGTTAAAGAAGAATACTAGAGGGATTGAACGATTTATTTATTGTGATTGTTTGTAGTGCAGGGGTTTCAAGTACACTCTGCGAAAATGGTGAGATTCAGAATTCATAAATGTTGAATATCTGCATTTACAATAAAATGGAGCAATTACTGGTTGGTGTGAGAAGAGATGAAAGGTATCTGCATTTATTATCAGATCTGGGTATCTGCATTGAAGGTTTATAACACATTTTCCACAAATCCATTTTGGGTATTTTCCATAATGTTCATATTCCCTGTCAAGACATCAGATTACAGCATTCTATCAAACATCTCGCTGCCTTATCCATGTCTTTGCATTCGACATTTAACCTCCACTCATTGCCCTTCATGACGTTGGTTATGAAATTCGGCTTTACACCTGCTAATTGCATCGACTTGGAAAATCTAATCAACAGATCCATTCAATCATTGCAAACCAAGTGATGGCGCCTCCTTTTGAAGTATTCTGTCAAGCAAAATTGCGTTGTCTAACAGAAAATTGGAGTCCATTCATAATGCCCTATCTCCACTTCGCCCCTTCGCCACAGGCCAGAAGAGCGCTAGAAAAGGCTGTGAAGATTGGCTTTAAACCAACCGATTGTACTCTATGAGATGAAATCTCTTGAGGTGGGCAGTCAAACAGCCCGCGCCCTTGTCTATCCATTCACACTTCGTGTGCATTTTTAACCAGAGCATCTCCCACTATTTATTTTGTGTATATCCCGCGATTATGGTATTCCATGAGAGTTTTCAAAACCTTTTCACATATTCTATTTTTGTGTACAAATCTGCAATCACTGCATCCATGTGGTGACATTTCTGCTTTTCGTCAAACGATCCTCACACCCTTCCTGTTTCATCCACAAACTCTGATAAGATCCTCTTCCTTTCCGCTTTGATCGATGCCGTTTCTCGAAGCCAACTGTCAAGCAGATCGCATGCCTTCCCTGTGCTTCACGTCTCCCTCTCACCAATTCCGACCTACAATATAACCAGTCTTGCCGATTTGATATCTTCCCTTAGTCGTCCTGATTAGGCTCTTGGAATTGGAGGAAGATTTAAACGAGGCAGCGAAGGCAGAGCTGCTTAGAATGATATGCGAAGGTATAATTGCCTTGGCTCACCCTTTCAATTTTTCACTGCAGCCAAAAATAGATCAATCACTAACAGAATAAAAAACGTGAGACAAAATTGATAGAAGAATTAAAGTTAAAGTACAAAGATCTGAAGCCATACAATGACATTTTGGGATTTTTTCACGAGTTCATTGTGTATGATTCCAAGAGTACCCATAAAGAGGGAAAAACAGAGGAGGCAATCTATCATCATCAAACACCTCATAATCGTAGCTAAGATGACTAGTGGATTAAAGGCCTTTTTGTTCGCTTGAAAAAATCAAAAATATTTTGTATCTGCCGTGAAGTTTCTCTACTGCATTGTTCGCCACTGTTCAGATCCATCTCTTGTAGCGTAAGTTACAATCGTATTTAAACATTCAATCTATATTTTAGGGTTTCGATATTATATTTTTGTTGAACAGATTATTTGTGTTTGTGTTTTAACAGATTCTTGTTGTCAAATCTTGAAAATCCTGAAGACTTTCATGGACCAGAAAACTTTCTCTACAGCCTCCAATAGTCGACTAAGATGTCACAACAGGTTCATTCTCATTCATATTTAATAATTTTCTTTGCATTGTTTATTAGGGCTTGGAAATTTTTTTCTATTATGAAAATATTCAAATGTACATGGTTGTTTAATTTGTGAGCAATTTTCTTAGAGTATCCAAGATATGGAATAAATTCAAATGCTATGTATCATGGCCTTTATATTTAAGAATAATGAACATGATTTCATTCCAAAGCTTAAGTTTGTCCGCTAAATTCGTGGGGTAGTAAACATTAATCGACAAGAGAGATAACCTACACAAAATTATTTATACCTCTAACTATATCCAATTTAGGGTGAAGTGACAACCTCCACAAAAATGTGAACAGGATGCCAAAGGACCCCCAACCCATTGGTTGCACTAATGCATCCACCCTAGTACCCATCCAACCTGAGCAATAAACGGGCAACTTTAGTTTTGTTCCTAAAGTATAATTATACCAGTCAACACGTGATCAATTTGACACTTGGTGATGAATGCCCCTAACATTCTTGGTGTAGATCTTCATTGCTCTATAAGAGAAGGGACTTGTCCCTTAGACTTTGGAAGATAATTTCTTAAGGAATATAGAGCTTTTTCCAATGTAGTTTGCTCCCTTTTCTATTCGGTTGTTTTCCTACCTCTCTTGCATCCTAAGCTAATGTTGGCCTTGAGCAATCAAGAGGCTAATTAACTTATGCATCTCATGTCGCTAATACCCATAGAATCCTTTGAATAATTCTCAAAGCTCAACCATTCCTCATTATTCTTCACATCCGGGACCATTCCTTCCTCATTATAGGCTAGTGGATTACATGAAATCATAGCAACTTTTCTCGGATTAACGATCAAGACCAAATTTATTGTTGTTTTGGATTATTCTTTGATTTACTTAGTTTTAGCTGAACTCTCAGTTTTGCTATTCTCCTTAGGGACTAAGCGTTGAGTCACTTGATAGTTGGCTTCCTACACAATTGATGTCCACATTGTCATGGCCTCTATAATGTACGTAAAAAAAATTATTTTCCTCAATCTCGAACCTTTCAATCAAATCCTGACACAGATGAACATTTACACTCTCTCCTTAACATACAAAAATCAAAATAACTTCGAACAAGACATAGGTAGTGTTTCTCCAATTTCAAACTTACAACTTATTACACATTTGATTGCCAATTAAAATGATTGTTGACAATTTCTGTGAGGTCTCTATATGTAGATGGGCATGCCAAACTCAAAGTAAACCCTATGGTAATATATTTATACTAGTGATTTAATGATTGTTATTTAATTTTAGTGTTGAAAAAAAAAGGAGAGAGATAAAATTGCAATGATTATTTCCAATGCTCGAGTGGTCAAACAAATAGTGATTGATTATTGTTGGATTATCAGTTAAATAATAATGTTGCATCATGGTGTAGGCGTAAATTTGGTAACAATAATAAGAGCAAAATTTAGGATTGGAGACAAGATTAAAATTAATACTAAGGAATAATATTAATATTAATAATGTTCATAGTAAAATTGAGGTTTATCATAGTAATTAGAGCAACAAAATGCATATTGATTTAATAGGTGGTTAATATAGGTAAATCTAATTATAATTAATAGAAGAAATTATCTTGTTACCCGCAATGGAAGTATTACTATATAAAGGAAAAAAATAAAATAAATAATTCTCTTAATGGTGTTGAAATGTGGGTTGCTCAAAGGTAGTAGAGGAAATAGAAGGAATGAATGCAACTTTTTAGATTATGTAACCTCTACCTCTATATCAATCATCGTTTTGTTGCACATTGGATACCTAACTTTGGTTACACTCGTATTAATTTTGAGAGTGAACAATAATACACAAAACATTAGAATATTAATTTTCTTTTGAATATTAAAGTGCTTTATAATACCTACGTTACTTATGAGGATATTGTGAGATATAACTTTGTTAGTATGATAAAACTTTCATGGTTCAGTAATAACTACCTTGGAATGATTTTAGTATGGTATTGTAATTAAATTTTGTATATCCATAGGGTGCTTGTATGGTAATTATTGAAAGGTATGATAGTATGTACATCTTATGGATACATTGTCTAGTATTATGATAATATTCTACTTAAGCTGGCAGCAAGTTTCTCATGTTTAGGTTGGATCACATTTCTATATAAGAAGATTAATTTTGGTGTGATATATGTTATTTTCCTTAAGATATAGAAATGTATGCTACCACTCAACACTTGTGGAAGAGAATTCTTAGATGAAGATGGTTCACTTAAATAATATGAAGATAATGACATGGACTATCTCCATGTTTATGAATAGCATAAATTATTTGAGTATGATTAGGACAATCTCCATGTTCATTAGGAGCTAACGAGTTATTATTTCAATTTGATCTCAATTAAATGATGTAATTGGGGTATAAGAAGGATAAAAAAACTTATAATTTAGACATCAAAGGTCTAATAGAGGTGGATGTTCTATGAGTTCAAAGTGAGTACTAGCTAATAAATAAACAAGTAGGTGCTAAATGTCAAGCTTGAAGTTGTGTTGCATTAAAGGCATTAGTTACAACAATATTGAGTAAGAAATAATGAATATGGTGTGTAAAGGAACATTAACATGACTACAATAAATTCAATACTAAAAAAAAGATACACATGCTAGATGCATCCATTCAAAAGAGACATATCTTAGGAAATAAGAATCTTTATGTCCCATATAACACTATGAAACATTCAAAAACTATGAGAACAAAAATATAATAAGAATATATGGAGTACTACAAGTGATAAATTGATTTCTATTAGTGATAAGGTGATTCCATTAGTTCTTCATACTAATTATATGACTATCTCTTTATCAACTCCCTGACCTACATATAATCCATTTAATATTGCTCTGACTCTAAGCTAGTTGAAAGCTTTTAAGTGCTAGTAAGGGAATTACATAGGATATTGCAACATAGAGAGAGGTCCTTGCTCTATATCACCATCCCTTAGGATAATAGACTTTCTTATGAATTAAAAATTGTCCTCGTGGGACATGAACCTATTAGTAAGATACAAAATTAACTTCTCATGATTGGTAGGGGGAAGGGTAGTCCCTTGCTAGAGTTAAAATAATCAGACTTCTCTGGAACCTGCTGGCTGTGTGTTTAACACGTAGGGGAGAAATAAATTCTGTGGGGATGGGCGATGGGATACACAATACCCAGTAGGTGGAGTAGGTGGTAAAAAAAAAATCCATCATTTCATTGAATGTTGATTGAAAATCAGGTGTTAGTGTGCAAAACAGGAAGAGGAAGTAGGCGTGAGAGGAGGGGAAAACGGCGTGGACTGGTGGATACAATTCCTCAGTTCAAAGCAGCAAAGGAGAACTACCAACATGTCTTAGGCAAATGGTGCTAAAGCATTTTTGTATCTTTTTGGAAAGAAGTAAAATAAAATTGAATACCTGGTTATGTAGTGTCTTGAAAATGTTTTCCAAGCTTAGTGATGAAACGACTATTCAATATATCCTCTGGACCTGGGCAATCCCCAGCATGCCGCTAGATCATTTCACTTGCTGTGTCTTATTTCTTTTATGCCTCCACAGTGTGCGTGTATGTCTACTCATGCTTTAATGGATGCAACGCTCTGCTCCAAAATGCCATGTTGGCATAGGCAGGCAGGACACTGGAAAATAAAATTTGAGGTTTGGCTTTACTCTTGTCAATTGCATTTGCTTGAAAGTTTCTAAAGCCTTTTCAACAAATCCACATTGCGCATATCCTTCAATCCTGGCGTGCCATGAGACCACATTTCTTTGAGGCATTTTATCAAACAATTCGCGCACCTTGTTTCTGCCTCGACACTCCTCATACATTTCTTTGAGGCATTCTGTCAAACAGTTCACGTGCCTTGTCTTCTCTTCTGCATTTTACATACATATCTGCCAGGGAAATTGCAACTACAACATTTGACAAATTACCCCATCATTTATGCTTGATGGAAGGTTTCTGAAGTCTTTTCCTTAAACCCTTTAAGCATGCATCCTATAATCATGGCATTACATGAGACGACATTTCTTTGAAGGATTTGTCAAGCAGTTAGCGTGCCTCGTCTAGGCTTACACCGAGTGCATTTTCTTCATAGTTTCTATAACCTCTGCATCAAATCCATTTTGTGTATATATTGCAATATTCACGCAACCTGAAACCAAATTTCTTTGAGGCAATTTGTCAAACAGTTCGGGTTCCTTGTTTATGCTTCCATATTTTGCATACGTGTCTACCAAAGCCTTTGGTGACTATGGTTGCTTTTTCGTGCCTTCCCATGTTTTTCTCTTTTAGGATGCATTATTTGAAAACCATCTAAACAAAATATATAATTGAGTATATTATCTTATCATATTAAGAAAAGTAATTTACCTAATATGGAATAGTAATGAAATACGGATAATGAGGGATGAACATACAATCTTGTCTATTATGGTTATAATGTATTTTGAGACTTGTTCTAACCTTGATTAAGGAATAGTTGGCAAGTTATCTAAATTCTATTTCTAATTAATTAGAAGGGAAATTAATGTAGGAAATTTATGTGAGTGTATAAATTTAATGTTATTATCTAATTATTTACTTGATAGTAAATGTTGAGTAAAAAAAATAGAAAGAAAATCAACATTATGGGTAACTTATTTAATGTGGATAGAAGTAAGTGAGAAGTAGTTTTTTTCTTTGGATAGTCAACAACATCTTATCTTTTAAACCTTAGTCATTATCTTAGTAATCATCCTTGGGTTGGTTGTTATTTTGGCAAATAACTATCACAATAATAAATATTGGATTGTTAACATTCATATAATTGAGATTAATTTATTGTTAATAAATGAGAAATTGTAATTGTCTTAATTTATCAAGTTACATAAATATGTTTAATGCTATATGGAAAAGGTGACTTTATAATGTAAGCTATAAAGAAAAGTAGGGAATTAGTGTGATGGTTCAATCATTATAATTATTCTATTTAGTAGGTTCATTTTTTTGTTTTATTTGTTGAATGGATCTACCAAATTTGTTAAATATGTTAATAGAGTGAATATAGTATAAGTGGGTTAATATATGTTATGAGTAAAGATAATATAGTAGTAGCCTTTGTTACAAACAACAAGGAGACATTCTTTTCATAATCTAGAAACCTAGGGATGATATCATATTACCCTAATCATACCTTACAAACCTTTAAAGATACATAAGTTCCAATGTAGAATTAGCTTGGAAATTTTATTTGAGTTACTATAGTTATAGATAATTAACTTGTGGAAGTACTTTGTTGGATTGGATTAGATAAATTACATTGATATGGATGCTTTGTTACTTTCCCTAGAATGCACACAACCACGATTGGTTAATTGATGAATTTTATTCTATTCGTATTGGTAGTGCATAGTGTCTGAAGCATTGTTATTATTGTTCTTGTTAATCGTTACACCTTATAGAAGGATGAAACCCATTTTTGATTATTCATTGTTGTCCATGTTACGTATGTACTAAACTATTATGAAATCAATGGTGAGTTGAACCTATATGTTAATATCATTATTGCCCAACCCGAGTTATGTGAAAGTTCAAAGTGTCGAACTATGATTCCTCTGTGAATTATATACATAGTGTAATGCCCCTCCGTTTTGATTCTTGTTCAAATTGCTTTATGCTATGTTTGGTTGCAATTACTTTGATACTGGATACATTTTGTTATAATGTTTTGATTTCTACTATTGAGCGACAACATTATTGTGGGATGTAGTTATCTGATTATTGTTTCACATGTCTAATGGATTAATGATGTTGTAGAGTTAACATGAGATGTTATTATGAGATTATTGGAATTATGATGGAAGTGTCAGTTCGATGAGTGTATTAGTGAAGAAGACGGTTTCGCATCACTCGTTTGCGAGCGCCCTGCGAATCCATACTTCCTTCTTCACGGTATGTATTATATGCTGGATATATTGTATGATGTTGTTTACTTGGTTGCAGGATTGCAGGTACATGACATCGACTCCACCTGGTTTCACAAGTTTGAGCGTGTCGATCCAACGGTTAAGTTGAACGGGAGATAGTAGCTAGATAACATGTGTCAAGTCTATACCCTAGCCTTAGTGTGTCATCAGTTGTGTGTGTCGAGTCATTGTTTGTCTTGCTTTGATGTTATTTAATTCTGAAGAATTCTTGTTTTGAAAATAGATATTTAGAATAATTGCATTTAAATCATGTTGATGGTTATTTAATTTAAATAATGCAATGTGGATAAAAGTTTATATTTAAATTAATTAATTATATTTAAATTATTTAATTAATTAAATTTAATCCAAGGGGTTGAGTTTAGTTATTAAATAATTAAATTAATTAATTAAACATGATGCAAGAGAATGAAAGGAAATAAAAGAATTAGAATTAATTTTGGAATTTAATTCCAACGTGTGAGAATTAAATTAGAAATTGTAATTAAATGTTTATTTGGGAAATTGGTTGCGACTTTAGAAATTAATTTATTATTTGAAATTTCATTTTAAATTGAAATTGGGAATTGAAAGTGAAATTGAAATTGAAATTGAAATATCTAATTTGAATGTAATGTGAATTAGGGTTGTAAATATTGAAATTAAAATTGAAATATCTAAATTGCATGTAATGTGAATTAGGGTTGAATTAGGTATTTTTGATTTATAAGAATACATATTTTAATTTTAGGGCAAAGAAAGTTTTTAGGAAAAAATACATTTTTACAATAGGGAAGAAATTTTGGAGAATTGGCACAAGGGTTTGAAGAAAGTTTGATTGTAGAATTGATTGAAGGAAAGATTGTTTGCATTTGTTGGATTTTGGATTGAATTCATTGGAGGATTGAAGAAAATTCAGGAAATATTTGGAGGAGGCTTGCATCAGAAATTCATCTCTTCTTGTAGCTTCTTGTACCAGGTTTTTCTCTTTGTGTTTTATTGTTCTTGATTGTTTTCTTTAAAATAGTAATGATTAAAGATTTGTTTGTTAAATCTGTGTTAGAAAATAAATTTGATATTAGAGGAAAAGAATTAAATAAATTTACAGCCTTTGCTTGTGAAAATTCTTGAGTGAAAATTGTGAAAACCTTAGTTGAATTTAAATTATTTGGAGAAATTGATTTTATTGTTATTGAAATCAAACATAGAGATTGAACAATGCATTTAGAATGTTTTTAGAAAATGAAACTTTCTGTTTATTATCAAAAAACGGATTTTAAATTCTGCAGTATAATTATATTTTCATGGTAAAATAGTCCGATTGCGTCGCCTATAACTTCACTTTCACAAACTGGGTTTTCAGAAAATTTAAAGGGTTTTTTCATTTTGAAATTTTCTTACCCCTGTCCAAAAATCTCAAATACCCAGATCGTAGTTTTTGAATTATGCTTGAAACATGAGACTGTTGTTAAGATATTTTCCCATGGCTGTTCTGAAAATAAAATAATAATAAATTGATATTTATAAATATTAATATTTTATGTATTGTTATTATAATATTATAATATTATTTAATAATATTTTATATTATAATTTATAATACTAAAGTATTATGTTTATTTATATTATTTTAAATAAAATTTGTATATTAGATTGGTGGATTTAAAATTATAAACATATGGGAAAATTATTGTTATTTTAAAATGGCATGTTAAAGTTTAATTGAAGGAGTTAAATATTTGATTTAAAGAATGCATAATTTAAAATTGAATTGTGGAATTTAAATCCATATGTAAAAGGTCCAATTATTAATTTGATTTAATTGAAAAAATATATTTATATTTTGAAATATTGATGATAAAGGATATTTTATTCTGAATTAATCAATTTGATATTCTGCAAAGGATAGAATATATGTTAATGATTAATTTAAATATATTAATTTATATTTAGTAGATATATAGTGAAGGTATATATTCATTTGAGAGAATAAATAATATTTTATCTTATTTTATTTTGTTGTTTGCGAATTGGGTATTATTAGTGTTTTAAAAGAAATGATTAGTATGTGTAGAAAATGTATAGAGAAATATATTTTTTAATAGAAGTAATTACTTGATTTAAAAGAAAATATTTATTTTGTTGATATGATTGAAGAAAATATATTGAAATGTATATATATATATCCATGAGTATTTTCAATCAGTATTTACCTTATTTTATTTGAGTGCGTGTAATTTAGCTTTGCATGAAGAATTTAAATGATAAATGTTGAATATATGGTCAAAATTGATAAGGAAAAGGATATTTAAATATATTGAAGAATTATAGAAATATTTATATTTAAATGTTTGTTTTAATTATGAGATTTAATTATAAACAATATGAATGTGTGGCTAAATAGACAAGCCAAAAGATATTTTTATACATTGATGAAATTTCATGTTTTTAAATGGATGGTTGATGAGACATAGACTCCGGATAGAAAATTGGAAAAGATTGTTTGCAATAGTGTTAGGTTGCATTATAAGTAAATTTAGGAACTAACTACATTGAAAAAGGCAAATAGTTATTATGTTCTATTTAGTTCCATAGAGAAATCTAGTCATTATGAATGAAATATTAATGGTGTCTATATAATATGGAGCATATATATATATTCAGTGTAAAATTCATTATCGTATTTTATTTTAATGAGATGCATGCAATGTATTATTGAATAGAGATTTAAAAATGGATTGATTAGTGTATATGAAAAATGGATAGAGAAACAATATGTTATTATATTAAAGTGATTGAATGTTTTAAATAGAAAATTGAATGAGATGTAAGATTTGGTTAAGAAATGGAAAAAGTTTACTTGCATGGATTTGTGTCGATTTAAAAGTAAATTAAGAAGTTGTTTTATTGATGAGACAATCAATTATGTTATTTATTAATTTCTATTTAGATTAATTAAATCATTGTGATTGGATTATGAAAGAGATATGAATTTAGTATATCCAAAAGTAGTATCTTCCTCATGCTTATTTTTAAAGATTTAATTCTTTGTATTCAGTAAAGGGAAGTAAGTTTAATTGTTTTAGATTTCCAATAATGAAAAGGGAAATAGGGGTTATGATTATTTTAGATGATCTACTTATCATGTCTTTGACTTTGTCAACACTACCTATTGAATGAGTATGGATTTAAGAAATCCAAATATTAGATTTGATTGATGACTTGAATGCTTTTGTTGCTATGTCGTCAAGTTGCATTGTTGGTTTTGGGATTTAGTGTTAGTCCTAAATTATAAGTCTTCAGAAGAACTTAGAGGATAAGGGTTATTGAATCTTTATGCCATCCAGTTGTTTTCCCTTGGGTAGTGCATGGCGTCTTTTCAGTTTTACCCGGTTTTCATGAACGGGGATGTTTGCACCTCCTTGGTTTAGGAGCAGATTATGGAATTCGTGTCTCCTTGTATAGAGTGACCTTGTTATGTGGTTTCATCTTGTTGCCTCCTGTGAAAGGAGTGGACTATGTGTTGTTGCCTCCAAGATGTTTGGAGTGAGATATTTTGTACCTCTTGTGAAAGGAGTGGACTATGTGATTATTTTCTCCAAGATGTTTGGAGTGAGTTTCTATTATTTGTATCATCCTTGTGTTGGAGTGGATTATGATGCCTAGTTGGTATGCACTTGTGGTTCCCTTGGTGGATTGTTTGGATGTGTGTTGTTGAATAGAAGAGTGGCTTCTGTTAGGTGCCAGAGCCCAAAGAGGTAAACTGGATAACCTTCAAGAGTGATTTAAATAAGTCATAATTAAAATAATGTACTTAGAATATTATGACTAACTTCTCACTAATCAAGATAATGTAATCCTCACTCATAGACGCAAGGGCTTGTTTAGACTTGGGATGAGTGAGAAGGTTTGGAATGGCAAGATCAACTATCTAGTTCTTGCGAGAGGTAGTTGATTCCGCATGAGTGAGTATGAGTGCTGGGATTCGGGTTGAGGCCACCAGGATTACTTGTGCCGAAGCCTATGAAGAATGCCCAGAGGAGATCTCATGACAAACCTTGCGATAACACTCTATCTATGACAACTGTTGTTAATTATTTTATGTGTATGGTTCTGTGAGCATACTTGATTATTATTATGTCTAGAAGCAATGTGACCTATGTCAGTGATGTTGGAGTTGTACTTGTATTGTACTTGTATTGTATTTTATTTATACTTGTATTGTACTTGATTTGTACTTGTATGGTGAATGAGTTGTACTTGTTAATTCATTTGGTTGGTTATAACAGTATGAGTCAGTTTGAGAATGCCTTTGTTTAGAGGTAGTAGAATCTTGTCCATGTTACTTTGTTACTATCTCCTAGCATGGGGGGTGGGTCTTCGGGTACCACATTGGTAGGATGGAACATGCACCAAAATCGTTGGGTCCCCATCTATCTTCAGTACTTGGTTGCGAGACATCCAGATGGACAGCTCACGGTTCTTGTTGTATTATCTTGCATTGTAATATTTTAATTTGTATAAGTTATTTTATCCCTCTTATGATTATGCGGTGGAGTTATGTAATTGTAATCTTATGTACTATTGCCTCATTCTGGGAATGACTGGTGTATCTATTGGATTAAGATAATGTTTATGAGATTGTATCTTGGTTGATTATCTTATTATGTTATGTGGTATTTTTATGATGTATGATGTTTATATCATAAAGTTCATAAGGCTATGGTTATATGTAATATGTATGTGTGGGTTTAAGTAATCCTAACCTTGTAGCCTTAGAGGTTGTTGTTAATTAGTAAGTGAATGTATATGTTAAATGCACTTTATAAAAAAAAATTGGTTCGCTTATGATGTTAATTGCAACTTCCTTTAAGGTTACTTGGCGGGGCATTACACATAGGCAAGGCCGTCAAAGATGAGCCCCTGAGGAATTAGGTATGGCCCCTAGGGCTTGCTCTCTTTTCTTTACTTTGAGTTAATATTGATACATTGTATTGTCATAGCTTGCAACCTGGTTGTGTTTTTCAATCATGGATATGTTCTAAGACTAATTAAATCTATTTCGTTAATGTGAATTATATGCCCCCACTTGAAACCCTACTAGGATTGCCTAAGCATTTTAGTTACTTAACTAAATATTATAATCTATATTTGGTTAGATATTGTTATCCTTTTTTATGAGTTGTCTGCTTTGGAAACAAAATTGTGTGAATTAGTCTTATGTTGTAATCGAAGTTTGAAATTTGAGTTTTGTCCTTAACTTTAATTTAGGAAAAAAAAATGGGCATTACAATTTCATTTGCCAATAGAAATAATTTAAAAAATTACAATAAAGATGTAAAGAAGCTCAATTTATTTAAATCAGATAAAATTATTTGCAATTTCATTTGATTTTATTAGTCTATGATGTTTATACATTCCAACTCTACACTTATACCTTTCGAAACAGTTCCTTATTACATACCATGCATAGCATTTGGTTCTTTGTATTTGCATTGTATTTCGTTGTAAAACTCTATTTTTTCCCCCAAACTGCCATAATTCTCTTTTATACTCATATTCAACATCATGTTTCCTCTATACTGCCTCTTTTCAAATTCTATCTTCTTTAATTTTTGCATAGTTTTGTTTATTCAAACTCTATGAATATCAATTCTTAATCCATTCCAAAGGTGTAGCCTCTTTTCCTCCTCTTCCACTCAACCTTCTTCATGCTTCTCAATATGTCCTACACAGTCCCAATCACCCTTGCGAAGACCTTTTTTCAATCTCCCTCCATTTACCACGTTGCCCCCACCTATCTGATGTTGCAAATTAAATTTCTAATCAAATGGGCGCAACCTCTACTTACATGCATTATGTCTTATTTTCATTTGCAATTTAAATTTTTAAAATTCTCTTAACATAGGCGGAACCCCTCTTGCTGATTTTTTTCCACGAGTAGCCTCCTCTTCATGCTCATGCCCCCCTTCCCTGACAATTTTTCAATCTGACTTTTTTTATTGTCTTCCTGCTGCCCCTTTCATTCTCCACACCTCTTCATATGCCTCCCCTTTAACATTTTAATTTCTCTGATATGTATTTATTTTTAGTTTTAAAATTCTAAAATGCCAGCTTATAATGGCACGACCCTATGCCTCCTCAAATATGCATTTCACATTTTTTATTTTTAAATGTCTCTTTCTTGCCATCATACACCCCCAATCTTCAATTTATTTTCAAATTTATTATTTTTACTTATGTTCTTTCTTCCTTCAGCATTGACTCTCATTCAAAGTCTCATCTTTAAATGACATTTCATTCCTCTTAAATTCTATTCTTTAGAGGTAGCAATTATTTATTTTCCCCAACACATCCATGGAGTGCTAGAATAAATAATATGTAGATGAAGACATAATCACCAATTGAATATTCAAACAACAAAGTTACTGATGAACTTGAAAAAACTAAAGATACAACAATTTTGTTGATGTGGATTGCTAATTCCCCAAATGCTCTTGCATCAAATCCCTAGATGATATGGAAATGGTGATTTGGTTTAGGATTTTTTGGATCAAGGCCATCTTTATGAGGGAATATATGTGAGAATTCTTATTGATTAGGTCCTAGTTGATGGAATAGATTTTTCCTACACAAGCACTGTTCTTCAATAAGCAATTGTTGATCTAGTACTCCTCTAGAATATTGTATTGTTGTATTCCACATGGAGTATAATTAGGGGAGAATTAGAGAGCATTGAAGTTTGGAATCTATTTTTGAATGTGAAGGGTGGAATCGCCCACTTTCTATGGTCTATTCTTTAGAGCAAAATCCTTATTAGCACTCTTCCAAAATTCACTAGAAAAAAAGCCCTTTGGTAAGAATTTCAATGAGGATTGAATCCTCAATTTGGTTTTGTGTCCCTTTCCCACTTATTCCTTTTCCAATTAGTGCACATTCTAGTAAGAAATTTTCCATATACATGTCATCCAAGTGGACAATCAATCTTTGTTCATTCGTTTTAGAATTTGTATATTACGAATTTTGGTACCAAGCCCTATTTTTAGAATTAAATCAAAATAAATAGATTATAGTGCATTAAGAGATTAAAATTATATGACATATAATGAGGCTCTTTGAGGAAGCAACCTCATTTGATCATTCTCAATATAATGAAATTCTTTAAAATTGTATTTCTTGTTCTCTCATTTTTCACTCTATTTCTTTCTATCTTTAATTCTTTAGTTATCTTTACTATTTACTTCTCATCCTTTACCTCTTTCCACCACACCTTTTTTTAATGTTCTCATTCTTTTTGTCCCTTTCTTTATCTTTCTTTCCAACTCTTCCTTGCTTTCTCTCAATTTTTCTTCTTTCTTTCTTAGTCTATCTTTTTTCTATTTCTCACTTTGTACTTTCTTTCTTTGTATTGTTTTTCCCTCTTTCTTTTTAGTTTTATGTCTTTCTCCATCTATCTTTCGACTTTTTCATCTCTTTTTTTTTTACTGACTTCTCTAGTGTTTTTAAAATTTCTCTACTTTTTAATTTATTTTTCCTGGTTCAATTGTCTCTTTCTTGCCTTTTTCTTTTATATTCTTTCACTCTCAATATCTTTTTAATTAACTTATATTTTTATTTCATAATAGTTCATTATTTCTCTTATTTGTCTATCTTACTTTATGTTTATTATATTCTTTTTATATCTATTTATCTCATTCATTGTCCACATACCTTTTTTTTTAGTTATCACTCTTTTGATATTAGCTCTCTTTGTTCTCTATTCATCTTTCCATTTTTATCTTTTACTTTTTTCATTCTTTCTTTTTATGTAAAATTATTTTCTTGTTTTATTTCTCTCAAATCCTTTATTTATTTTCTCTTTTTCTCTCTATCTATCTCCTTCTATCTATTTGTCATTTGCTCTCTAGTTTACTGATTTTCTCATATTATATATTTTTCTATGGTTATCTCTTTCTTTCTATGTCTTTTTTTAGTGTTTTTTCTATTTTTCCCTCATATTTATTCAGTCCATCTCTATTTTTATTTTTCTATGTTTTTTCATCAATATTTGGTTTTTGTTCCTTGCTTTGTCACTTTTCTCCTCTTTTGAAAATATTTATCTCTATGTTGGTGATTCTCTCTCCAACTCTTATATTTTTCAATCCTTGTTATTTCTCCATCTCCTTATATGTGTCCTTCTCTCTTTCTCCATATTTCATCACTTATTTTTCTTTTTATATTTATTTTTTTCTTTAATAGATATGTATTATTTTCATATTATTTATTTATTTGTTTATCTTTATTTTTTAATATCTATTTCTATTTCTTAGACTATCTTTTTTTAGTATTTTTATCTTTTCCCTTTATTTTCTCTCTACATTTACTTTGTTCTCTCTACCTCTCTACTATTTCTTTTGTTTTTCTTTTAAGCAAAAGTGGTTGAACCATTATAATATATTAATATATAAATAAATATAGTTTTCTACATCTTGGTTCGGAGGGCATACCGACAGGAAATAACATAAATCTGCCTCTCTACTATTTCTTTTGTTAATTTTTTCTTTAACTTTCTTTTCTTTCCCCTCTTATCATTCCTTCTATTTCTATTATTTGGTGCTCTCTCTTTCTTCTTCAATCTCTTCTTATTTATCTAGGCCCCCTCTTTCTGCTTCAATCTTAATCTCTCCATATATGAGGCAAAGATAAGATGTTTGATAGGGGTGATCAATGAAATGCTTTCTTAAGGAAAATGGATCAAATGCATGAGCAAATGGCCAAATAATAAGAGAAAACAATGTAGATGATGAACATGTTGATGCAGACCATGAATAATATGAATAACACCCTTAGATTTGTACTAAATAATGGTACAAAAGGTTGTCATTCTAATCAAAATCGACCTAAAATTTAGAGTAATAGGGCTACACAACCCACACAACCATCATTATTGCCCAAGAAAAGACCCACAAATGAAGAGAAGATAAATCATGTTGGAAGTGATGTCAATTCAAGCATAGATGCCTATGCTCAGCTTGATCCGGATGTGAGGAGTCAAATCTCATTAATACAATTTCATAAAACATGGAGTGGATTGAAAGGGAGAAAACTAGTACACTATTCCAATAAAGATCTGTAGCATAGGGTGAGCAAGTTGACTCTCCCAAATTTTGATGGTTCGGGGAAGGTTACGACACGAGCTTGGGTACAAAATCTTGATACATACTTTTCACTCAGCCCAATGATTGAACATGAAGCAATCAAATTTGTCATTCTACATTCGAAAGGTGTAATCTTGGCACTACATACTTTTCACTTAGCTCATGAATGGTGACATCATGGCATCATGACACAAAGGTTTAATCTTGTTACTGCATATGTTGATTTCATACAAAAGCTCAAAAAAAGGTTTGAAAGAAGAGATCTGAAGGTATACTTTAGGGAATTTACACAATTAAAGTAATATGGGATAATGGATGATTATATTGCAAAAATTCAAAGGCTTTTTGTTATGGTTCCAAATGTGACAAATAGTCCAAACTCATGTTCTTGTTCATTGAAGGGCTATTAGAGTCTCTTTGTGGTTTGGTGAGGATTTTAGAATAGATGTCTTTACAGGAGGCTATTCAAAGAGCCTTAAGCCTTGAGGACTCCATTGGCAGGATGTTGTCCCCTTTTCTACTCACTCTCTGTTTTCACTAAAGTTGTTCGCCCAAGTTTTACTATGTTATCTCCCTCAAGCATAACATACCTTTGTCACTTCTTCCTTCCTAGTGTTGCCCCTTGACATCTAATTTATGTTCTTTCAATTGGAAAAACCTGACCTGGGCCCATACACTCATCTCTTGTCAATGGTCTTAGGTTTGACTTCAAGGTTTGAGTTTACTCAATACATGTGTTTTCTAGGTTATTACATACATCACCAAAGATTGGTCTTGCTCCAACATGACACCCCTTTTCAACCCCAACTTGGTAGAATGTAAGACCAAGGTAAGATAGGTTGGGCATTAGGCTAGTTTGTGGGGATGCCTTTGAGTCAACAAAAAATAAAAATAGAAGTCCATATCCTTTTACCATAATAATGTAAGATCCTTTGTGAGTTATTGCATACATCCCCAAGGAACTAGTCTTGCCCTAGTGTGACACCCCTTCCTGACTCCAACTTGGAAAAATGTAAGACCAAGGTAAGGTGGGTTGGGTGTTGGGTTGGGTTGTGGAGATACCCTTGAGTCAACAAAAAAATAAGAAGAAATAGAAGTTCATACCTTTTTATCATTAGAATATAAGACCCCTTGCAGGTTGTTGCATACATTCCACGAGGACTAGTCTCGCCCCAACATGACACCCCTCCTCGACCCCAACTTGACAAAATGTAAGAAAGAAAGAGAATTTCATACCTTTTTATCATTAAAATGTAAGATCCTTTGTGAGTCGTTGCATCCCCAGGGGACTAGTCTTGCCCTAGCATGACACCCCTTTCTGATCTTAGCTTGGCAAAATGTAAGACTAAGGTAAGGTGGGTTAGGTGTTGGGTTGGATTGCAAGGATACCTTCGAGTCAACAAAAAAAAAGTCCATACATTTTTATTGTTAAAATGTAAGACCCCTTGCAGGTTGTTGCATACATCCTCAAGGGACTAGTCTTGCCCTAGTATGACACCCCTTCTTGACCCCAACTTGAAAAAATGTAAGATCAAGGTAAGGTGGGTTGGACATTAGGCTAGGTTGTGGGGATACCCTTTGAGTCAACAAAAAAAAGTCCATACCTTTTTGTCATTAGAATGTAAGACCTTTTGCAAATTGTTGCATACATCCCAAGGGGACTACTCTCACCCCAGCATGACGCTCATTCCTAACCCCAACTTGGCAAAATGTAAGACCAAGGTAAGGTGGGTTGGGCGTTGAGTTAGGTTGCAAGGATACCCTTGAGTCAAAAAAGAAGCAATCATCAGAATGTAAGACCCCTTGCGGGTTGCATACATCCTCAGGGGACTAGTTTTGCCTCATTGTAACACCCCTTATCGACCTCAACTTGGCAGAATGTAAGACCAAAGTAAGGTGGGTTGGGTGTTGGGCTGGGTTGCAGGGATACCCCTGAGTCAACTAAAGAAGAATGAGAAGTCAATACATTTTTATTGTCACAATGTAAGATCTCTTACAAGTTGTTACATCTCTTGGAGACTAGTCTCACCCCATCGTGACCCATTCTCAACCCCAACTTGACAAAATGTAAGACCAAGGTAAGGTGAGGTAGGCATTGAGCTGGGTTGGAAGAAAGCCTTTGAGTCAACAAAAAAAAGTCCATACTCTTTTATCATTAGAAAGTAAGACCCCTAGTGGGTTGCATACGTCCCACGAGTTGGGCATTAGAGTGGGTTGCAAGGATAGCCCTGATTTAACTTAAAAATAATAAGAAAGAGAAGTCAATACTTTTTTATCATTAGAATGTAAGATCCCTTACGATTTGTTGCATCCCCAAGGGACTAGTCTCGCCCCAACCTGACATCCCTTCTCGACCCTAACTTGACAGGGACGCCTTTGAATCAACAATAAAAAGTATCCATGCATTTTTATCATCAAAATGTAAGACCCCTTGTGGGTTGTTGCATACATCTTGAGGGGACTAGTCTTGCCCCAACATGACACCCCTTCCTGACCCCAGCTTGGCAAAATGTAAGACCAAGGTAAGGTGGGTTGGGCATTAGGTTGGGTTGTAGGGATACCTTTGAGTCAACAAAAAAATTTCATACCTTTTTATTATCATAATGTAAGACCCCTTGCGAGTTGTTCCATACATCACTAGGGGAATACTCTTGCTCCAACATGACACCCCTTCCTAACCCCAACTTGGCAAAATGTAAGACCAAGGTAAGGTGGGTTGGGTGTTGGGTTGGGTTGCGAGGATACCTTTGAGTAAAAAGAAGAAGAAATAATCAAAATGTAAGACACTTTACAGGTTGTTTCATACATCCCTACGAGATTAGTCTCGCCCTAACGTGACACCCCTTACTAACCTCAACTTGGCAGACTGTAAGACCAAGTTAAGGTGGGTTGGGCGTTGGGCTAGGTTGAGGAGATATCTCTAAGTTAACTAAAAAAAGAAGTCAATACCTTTGTAACGTTAGACAGTAAGATCTTTTGTGATTTGTTGCATTCCTAGGGGACTAGTCTTGCCTTAGTGTGACACCCCTTCCTGACCCCAACTTGGAAAAATGTAATATCAAGGTAAGGTGGGGTAGGAGTTGGGCTAGATTGGAATGATACCCCTGAATCAACAAAAAATGTCCATACCTTTTTATTGCTAAAATGTAAGACCCCTTGTGGGTTGTTGTATAAATCTCATGGGGACTAGTATTACCCCAACTTGGCAGAATGTAAGACCAAGGTAAGGAAATTTGGGCGTTGGGATGGGTCATGGGGATACCTCTAAGTTAACAAAAAAAATAAAATAAGTCCATACCTTTTTATCATTAGAATGTAAGATCTTTTGCAAGTTGTTACATCCTCAAGGGACTAGTCTCACCCCAACATGACACCCCTCTTGACCCCAACTTAACAAAATGTATGACCAAAGTAAGGTGGCTTATGTGTTGGGTTGGGTTGCAAAGATACTCTTAGATCAATAAAAAAAGGTCCATATTTTTTTATCGCTAGAATGAAAGACCTCTTGCGAACTATTGTATACATCCCCAAGGGGCTAGTCTTGCCTGAATATGACACCCTTCCTGACTCCAACTTGACAAAATGTAAGACGAAGGTAAGGTGATTTGGACATTGGGTTGGGTTGTGTGGATACCCTTGAGCCAACAAAAATTAAGAAGAAAGAGAAGTTCATACCTTTTTATCGTTGAAATGTAAGACCTCTTGTAGGTAGTTGCATGCATCCTCAAGGGACTAGTCTCACCCCAACGTGAGACCCCTTCCTGACACCAATTTGAAAAAATGTAAGAGCAAAGTAAGGCGGGTTGGGCGTTGGTCTGGGTTGCGAGGATACCTTTGATTCAACTAAAAAAAGAAAAGAAAGAGAAGTTAATACTTTTTTATCGTCAAAATGTAAGATCCCTTGTGAGTTGTTGTATCCCTGGGGGATTGGTCTTGCCCTAGTGTGACACCCCTTGTTGACCCTAATTTGGTAAAATGTAAGACCAAGGTAAGGTTGTCTAGGCATTGATTTGGGTTGCAAGGATACCCTTGAGTTAACAAAAAAAAATCATATTTTTTTATTGTCGAAAAGTAAGACACATTGTGGGTTGTTGCATGCATTTTCAAGGGACTAGTCCCGCCCTAGCATGACACCCCTTCTCGACTCCAACTTGGAAGAATGTAAGACCAATGTAAGGTGGGTTGGGTGTTGGGTCGGGTCACAAGGATACCCCTGAGTCCAAAAAAGTAAAAAGTGCATACTTTTTTATCATCTTTGAAATGTGTTTAAATTGAAATATTTTGATTCATTGGATTTTAGTGTATTTGTTGATCAATAAACCAACAATCCATTTGTATTAAGTAACATAGCATTCTTCTCCTCTGTCATATGAATCAAAGGTGCCTTGCAAGAATTTCTATCCTCCTTCATGCTATTTGGAAAGGGGAAGAAATGTGTATTATGGAATCAACCCAAAACTAAAGAGGGGTGGAAAAGAATTAACCATAATAGGAAAAACTAAGGAATTCTTTGTTAGAGGATTGAAATCTAGAAACCATGACTTCACCAATCAAAATCATTTTTTATGTTTTTTTCCCATATGTCTTTCTATATTTTATTTGTTATCTATTTTTTCATCCTTAATTATCTTTCTCTTGCTTGTTCGCTCAGAAACGCAGCCTCTATTTGTTTTATCCTCTCCATCTATCTTTTTTTCTTTTTTTTACATTTATTTGTTTTATTCCATCATAAATGTGGTCTTGGTCCATGAAATCCTAAACCAAATCATCATTTCCATATCAGTTAGGGATTTGATTAAAAGGTTGGAGATTGAAGAAAATAAATTTGTTTATGTGCATTATAGAGACCATGACCATGTTGTGTAAGGAAGAAAACTATCAACTGACTCAATGCTAGGTCCCTAAGGAAAAGAACATCAAAATTAAGAGTTCAGTTAGAACTGAGGAAATCAAAGAATAATCCAAAACAACAATAAATTTTGTCTTTTTTTTCTTATCTCACTTTCATACTTTATTCATCAATCTATCTTTATTTTTTCATCTATATCTCTCATTGTCTCTTTCTTTATCGATCTATTTTTATTTTTTCTCACTATTCTCTCTTACAAATCTTTTTCTCCTTTTTACTTTTATTATATTTTTTTTTTGGGTTTGCTTCTAAATTTTATCTCTCTTTATTAAATTATATTTCATTCTTTTTATCTCTCCTCTCAGACTTATTTTCTATCTATTTCTATCTTATTTTCTATCTAGTCTTTTTTATCTCTATTTATTTTTTCTTGTGTTTTTCTATCTCACTCATTTATTTATTTTTGTTTATGTTTTTTTGATGTTTGTTTCTATCTTTTTTTAATTTCATACTAGGCATTTACACTTATATTTTTATTTTAATAATCTTGTTTCCTTCTTTAATTTTTTTTATGCCTTTGATTTATTTTCATAATTTCAATCTTTTTACCCTTTATTGTTTCTATATATGTCCATCATCAATTGATTTTTAATTTTCACTATTCATTTCTTTCATTGCCTATTTCTCTCTTTCTTAATATTATTTCTTTGTTTTTACCCTTTATCTAACCCATTATTGTTTTCTTTATTTGTATTCTTTATTTTTTTAGTCCTATGTTTTATCAATCAATTTTTTTTCTCTATTTCTCTATCTTTCCATTTCTTTCTCCATATAGCTATCTTCCTTTTTTCTTTTCCTCACTATGGTTCTCTTGTATCTATTTTCTTCTCTTTATTTTTTTCGTTTTACTCTCTTTTCTTTTATTTTCTTTCTTTCCTCTTTCTTCTTTAGTTATCCTTTAAAAAATTCATTGGGCTCTGTTTTTTTCTATTTTATCTCCTTTCTTAATTTTTTTCTTTACTTCTTTTTATCTGCTTTCTTTCTTTTTATCTTCTTTTCTTGTTTTTTTTATGTTCTTTGTTTATTTTTCATCTTCTATTTTTCTTTATGTTTTAGTTGTTTGCCTTTCATTTTTTTTTATGTATTTATGTCTTTCTAAAAAAAATTATTTTTTATTTTTATTTTTTTGTTTCAATATCTCCTCTCTTTTTCTCTCTTGCTATTTTCATTGTCATTCTATCTATCTCATTTTTATAACTTTCATGTGTTCTCCTTTTTATCTTTTATATGCCCTTTCCTTTTCCATGTTTTTTATTTATATCTCTTCTTATTTATGTTCTTCTCTCTCTCTTGTTTTTTCTGTGTTATTTATTGGTTTTCTTTTCTCGTTCTTTAAGTGTATTCATTTTCAATCCCTCACCATGACTATCTTTGTTTCTTTGTATAATTTTCCCTTATTTTTCTTTATCATTTTTATTCCTTTCTTATTGGACCATGGATCACAGACACTAAACTTTGGATGTTCGAGTTTGCATCCTTGATCTTTGATATTTGATACAAGATCCCTAGAGACATAATTGTGAGAATAGATCTTAGTCTATAGAATTTAGATAATAAAATGTAGAATATGCATATTACATCATAAATCCTAGAACTTGGACCTAATGCTTTGAGAAAAAAAACCTAGAACCTTAACCCTCAAGATCTTAGAACGTAGATCCTAGACCCAAAAACATAAACTTTGGACCCATAGACAATGAAATGGTGGGCTATTGACCTTGACCAAGAAACTTTTATCTTGAAACACTCTATCACCCAACCTTAGAATTGGAATTTTCTCTTCTATTTTTTTCATCGATCTCTCTTCCTCTTAGTTTCATTATTTTTATTTTCATTCTATCTCTCTCTTTCTCATTTTTCTACCATCTTGATTTATTTCTAATTTTATTTTCATCTCTCTATTATCATTTGAGAATGCTTCATTTCAATCACTCTTCATTGCTATCTATAATTCTCTCTTATATTTTCCCTTGATTTTGTTTTTCTTTCTTTCTTTTCTTTCTCTCATTTTGGGCAATAGATCATGGTCCATAAACTATCAGTGTTGGGTCTTGGATCCTTTATCCTTGATACTAGACCCATAAACCTGTTGGCATTAGACACTACATGTAGGGTCCTAGAATTTAGATTATAACATGTAGAACTTGGACATTATGCTCTTGGCACATGACTTCAAAACTTGGAGCCTAAAAATATCACAATTTAGATATTAGGCTTGTGGATGACTGACCTTGATCAAGAAATGTTTACCCTTTACCCTCAACTCTTAGATTGGGAACCTTAGAGTTGTGGAATATGGACCCTATACCAATAAATATTTACCCTATATTATGAACCCTTGAACCCTTTCCTTGAGATGTATGTTTCTATATTGTAGAACCTACACCCTAAACTTGTGGATTATGGATGTTAGACAAAAAATGATACTATAACATCAATCCTAGACCTTATAACTTGAATATTTGACCCTTGACACTAGATTGTGTATATTGAATCATTGGGACCCAGTTGTCGAATCATAGACCCCATAGTTTGTATTCTCAACCCTTGATCCTTGAATTTGGACTCCAAGACACCTAAATCACTTGACCTTGGTCAGTGGATCTCAAGCCTTGAAATTTAGACTCTAGAATGTAGAACAAGGGCCTAGATGTTACTTGGAACCAAACCTTAAGCTATAAACATGTGATCTTAAAATTTGGAGCTTGCAATTAGGAACTTGGATCCTGGATCCTTATACATTAACTTTAGACCCTTTGATGGTGTCAATCTGATTAGGTATCACAAATAGAACCCTCAATTGAATCTTCTATCATAGTTATTATTTACCTTCCAAACATTTTCAATTTGTAATTGATTGATAGGGGTGGGTATATACTTTAAAATTAAGTTTAAAAGAACATATATTCATCGAGTTAATCATTAGTTTTCTTGGTCTTGAATTAATTATCACATGATTACTTGCAAATCACCATCCAAGACCTAATTGATTCCTAGAGTTCCTGGTGTTGGAAATCCTAGGCTTTGATACAAGATATTACACCCATCATGAACACAACATAATTTTTTTAAAGAATTAATTAAGTCCATTGATGGTAAGCCTCACATTATGACAATGTGAGTAGACATGAGCAAACTTAATTAGTTCTTTTAAATTTGTTTTTTTTTGTGGTGTGTTCATGATGGGTGTGACAAATGGACTTTGGACTCATGGAGCAATGACCCTAAACCAACATATCATATACCATAAACCCTTGGACCCTAAACCCTCCTTCTTGGACTCATGTACCATAGACTTTGGGGTAAGAATTTTTTCATGTAGCTTGGACCTTGAATATTGGAGCATTTTCCTTGAATCTTTGGCACTCTAGAACACTCTTGGAATTTGGGCCTCAAACCTTAACCATAAAAATTGAACCCTATTATCTCTCTCTCCATATATCTCACCTCATTATTTTTGTTCCTCATGTTTCTTTGTATGTCTTTCTTTCTTCTTTTTTGTTCCTCATGTTTCTCTATATGTCTTTCTTTCTTCTTCTTTTATCTCTCTCTGTATCCCCCCACCCTTTTATTTCTCTTTATTTCTTACAACCTTGATTTCTATTTGTGTTTTAGTATATATATTTTGTTTTTTTACTTTTATTTTTGTCATTTTCTTTCTTTTTGTATTTGTTGTTAGAGTAAAAGGTTTAACGCTTAATTGTTTTAATTAAGTTACCTTTTATATTTCTCTTAAGATTAACTTAGTTTATTTTTTAGGCATTTAACAATTATTCTAATTATTAAATGCACACCCCTTTTAGGTTTCACTTTAGGGTTTTTTGATCTCCTTCATAAGGATTGATCTCATTGTAATTTTTTTACAATTCTCTCTGAATAATGCATTCTTAGCTTTCAGAGCACCTTTGTCTTTTGTCTCGAATATCTTCTTTTGTGGTAGGTTATTTGCATGTAGGTGATCTTCGAGGTCTGTGAGGTTGGCTTTCACAACTTCAACATGGTATCAGAGCTCCAGATCTGTGGCTGCCTATTTGTTTTTTGAAGATTTCAGCTTACAGAGTTTTCTTCTGAGCAAGGGTTTCAGAAAGACAAGTTTTCTTGTGGATCTAGGGGTCGCCTAATTTTTTGGGCATTTTTGGACAAAACAAACCTCGCCATTGAGTCTGCAATGTCCAAAAACCCCTATTTTCATATAAAATTTGTCAAATTTGGCCACAGTTGAGCGAAAAGGCAAAACAAAATTTTGCCCTAAGGTTGTATGACCCTAGGGCACGCAGAACAAGGCGAGAAACACAAAAAATATTTAAAAAATAATTAAAAAATAATTTTTTTGGGGGGGAGTTTTGCACCACCCGTTTTAAAGCAACACCACCGCCACTGCTCAGCTCGGCAGCCTCCCACCCACCACTATCACTAGCGGAAATCACTACACTGTCGCCCACAGTAGCACCTAGTGTCAAGCCCCCGGTTCTATTGGGTTCCAGGCCCCCGGCTCCCCGTACCTACCTGGACTTAAGCACTGGTCGTAGTCCTTTGAAGGACCAAGGGCTCTAACTGCGCCCCCTACTCCGCCCTAAGCTCCAACAGCGGTCATATTGTGACCACGGGCTTAACCAAAGCCCCAGCCCCCTGGTCTGCCCAAGCGACCAGGGGCTTTTTTTTTTAGCCCCAGGTGCTGATGGAGGCCTTATTGGGCAATTTGAGCTGATTTCACTAAATCGGGCGTAAAATGGGCATATAGTCTCTATTTTTCGCAAACGAGATACCATTGGAAAAATGATTCCGACGTCATTCTAGTGGTGTAGGTTTTGTTACCTAATTTTTCCATTTTGATGTTTTTTTCTGCGGTCAAAGTTAGATTATGTTTTTTGCACTCCCTAAGGCGTAACTTTTGTTTACAAACTAAATTTTTCACAAACAAATAGGTGTTGGAAATGTGGTTCTGTGCTCTCTCCAGATTTGTAATTTATTTTATTAAAAAATTTACCAGGTACACAGAGTATTGTCTAAAGCATTTTTTGCTTTTTCTAGCTTTTCAACTTTAAAAATTGTATTGGGGTTTGGGTTCGTGTGTTGTGGGGGGTGTATTTTTCTTGCTTTATGTATTTTCCATCAGAAAACTAGAAACCTCAAACATAAAACACATTTAAAAACTCATATATCATGGAAGACTCTTCTTTGGTTGAGCATCTTTCCCCACACAATTATCACACCTGGAAGGCATAGATGACTAGACTTCTCATGTCCAAAAGTTTATGGTCATGTTTGGATGATGTTCAACCTCAGTTGACACAGCAATTTGAGATTTTTCAGCACAGGAATAGAATGGATGAGGCCATGGGTTTTCTATCCTTGCATGTTTCAGATAGTCTTTTCTTCCATCTAGAGGGTTGTACAACTCCTCGAGCTATGTGGTTGAAGTTTGGAACTCTTTTAGGCACCATTAACCAGTTCTGAGAACTTCAAATTGAGGCAAAATTGACCACCTTAATACTTGATTATTTTCCTTTTATTGAGGATTTCTTGATGAAATTCAAATCACTCAGATCTTTGTTACAAGGTTGTGGTAAAAACAAAATAGACACAAAATGCATATACCTGATTCTATCTAAGCTTTGAGGATCCTTTCAGATTTTCTCTTCTACTTTATATTCCTCTATGGATGCCTTGGGTCCATAGTTTACCATGCCTTCGCTTGAGGTATTTTGTGATTGATTGACATGACAGCAGGCCAAGCTCACACAGTTGGATACTCTTTCTGGATCAAAGAATCAAGCATTGGTAGCTCAACCATCATAGGGGAAACAAAAGCAAAAACAAAAGCCAAAGACAGATTCAGCTAGTAGTGAGAGTTCCTCCAAGCCACCACCTAAAAAAAATTCAAAACCACAATCCAATCCTAAACACTTGGGTAAATCTTCTAAGTTTGGTGAGTCTTCCTTGAAGACTAAGAAGAAATTAGGTGATCCTTGTAGTTTTTATGGTGAGGAAGGACATCTAGTTTCTAGGTGTTGAAAATGATTAGAGGCTTTAGAGGAAGCCATGCAACAACATCATATTACATCACCTCGGGCTCCTTCTCCACCCATAGGGAAAGGTCATGCTATTTCTGCACAAGCCTTATCTTCAGGATCCCAATGGATTATTGACTCTGGTGCTTCACACCATATTACACACTCATGGATATTGTCACTGCACTTGGTCATAGTGCTACTTCACAGATTGCAGTTGGTGACTCAGCACAACTCTCAATTAGGGGTTCAGGTACTATTTCATTGGATGGTGGTTGTCTTCAGGATGTACTTCTAGTTCTTGACATTTTGACAAACCTTCTTTTTGTTTATCATATTTGCCATTCTGGCTCTGGTAAGACAGTTGAGTTCTCACCACATGATGTGGTTATTCGAGACCTTCATGATCCTGATTTGGTTGTTGCTACTGGGAGTGTTGATCCTGCCTCTCACTTATATAGATTTGATGGCTTTGAGAGTTCAGACAATTCAGGTTCCTCTCTTATAACACATGCAGACTCAGTGAGCAGGCTTTGGCATGAGCGTGTTGGCCATGTCAATTACAACTATCTACATCAAATGAGTACACAAACACTTATGATTGGGCTCCCTCAGATTTCCTGTACTGATGGTGTATGTCGGGGTTGTGCCCTTGGAAAACATCATAGGGATTCTTTTCCTACGGGTAGAGCCACATGTGCTAAGGCACCCTTGGAGTTGGTACATAGTGATCTTATGTCCTTTCTGACTTCATTTTTTTCAGGGGCCCGATATGTACTCACTTTTATTGATGACTTCTCCAGACATACATGGGTGTACTTTCTTCAGTACAAGTCTGATGTCTTTGATTCATTTAGGATCTTTAAGATATTTGTTGAGAAGCAGTCTGGCCTTTCTATCAGGAGGATACACACAAATAATGGGGGGGAGTATGTGAATCAGGTTTTCAGGGATTTTTGCATTGAGCATGGTTTACAACATCATTTTTTAGTGCCATACACCCCTCAACATAATGGTGTTGTTGAGAGAAAGAACAGAACCTTATAGGAGATGGCAAATTGTATGATACAGTCTCGAGCTATGAATTTTTCATTTTGGGTTGAGGTAGTCAATTGTGCCAATTATAATCAGAATCAGATGCTTCATAAGGCATTGCGATATATGACTCCCGAGGAGGCTTGGACTCATGTCAAGCCTGATGTTTCTACATTTTGAGTTTTTGGTTGTGAGGCATGAACATTTATTCTCGATGCTCAACAAAAAGCCATAGAGAGGAAGAGTCGACCACTCATATTTGTTGGCTATTGTGAGGATGTTAAGGTGTACAAGTTGTCTGATCTTGATTCCAGAGAGGTCTTGTTTCGGTGGGATATCCAGTTTGATGAGCACTTTCCTCTGATGGATTCTCCATCACCAGCTTCTCCCTCATTGCCTACTCCTCACTCTTCCTCTCTTGAGGATTACTTATCTCTTGAGGATGATGCAAATATTGATCCACCATCTCCACCACCACCAAGTACTCAACATTTTCCCAAGTGGGCTCGTGTTATTGTTGAGGAGGTTGGACCTTTGGCAGGTGATCCTTTAGATACTCGTCGCACTCGTGCTTAGACAGTACGTACTTATCTTTTGAGTCATACCATTTTGGGTGATCCTCAAAAGTTTTTAGAGGCGACATGTCACCTTGAGTGGGATAGGGCCATGGATGAGGAGTATTCTTCTTTGATGAAGAATTATACTTGGGATCTTTGTCCTCTTCCTAAGGGAAGAAAGTTGGTTTGGTGCAAATGGGTGTACCGTACCAAGTATGTTGTAGATGGTTCTATTGATAAGTATAAGGCACATCTTGTTGCAAAGGGTTTTTCTTAGGTGGAGGGTATTGGCTACTCTGAAACCTTTGCCCCTTGTCACCAAGATGAATTATATTCGCTTTGTACTTTCACTTGCAGCTTCACAGGGATGGACAGTGTTTCAGAGGGATGTGAAGAGTGCCTTCTTACATGGGGACCTACATGAGGAGATCTATATGGAGCAACCTCAAGGTTTTGTGTAGGACACTTCTTTGGTTTACAGGCTTTGGTGTTCATTGTATGGTCTCAAACAAGCCCCTCGGGCTTGGTATGAGAAGATGGACTCATTTTTTCTTTCTACTCACTTCACACGCTGTCATTCCGATCACATAGTGTACATTCAACATCAAGAGGGTGATCTTTTGATTCTTGTGCTATATGTTGATGATCTCATCATTACAGGTAGCTCATCCTCTATGATTCAGAGTGTTCAACGAGCTTTGATGGAGCAGTTTGAGATGATAGATCTTGGACTTTTGCACTATTTTTTGGGTCTATAGGTTATTAAGTCTTTGGATGGGATTTCCATATTTCAGCAAAAGTATGCTCTTTATATTCTCCAGCATTTTGGCATGTTTGATTGCAAGCCTGCCCCCACTCCATTTCATTAAAGTGTTGTCTTGTCTTCCACTTGTACTACTTCTTTAGTGGATACTACTTTGTACAGACAGTTGGTTGGCAGTTTGTTGTACCTGACACACTCAAGTCCTGATCTTTCCTTTGCGATTGGCCTTGTTTCTCGATTCTCACATGATCCACATGAGAGTCATTGGAAAGCAGCCAAATGTATCTTGAGGTATATTCGAGGCACCACACATCATTCCATTCACTACACATCAGGATCCCCTCACATTGTTGGTTGTACTGACTTAGATTGGGTTGCTGATGTTAATGATCGAAAGTCTACTTTTGGCTTTGTTTTTTGCCTTGGTTATGGTCCTATCACATGGTCTTGCAAGAAGCAGTATGCTATTGCATTATCATCTACAAAGGATGAGCATCGAGGAGCAGTGTTAACTAGTCAGGAGGTTTTATGGCTTCGACAATTGATGAAAGAGTTTGGGTTTCCTCCTAATAGTCCCACTATGCTTTGGTGTGATAATCAGAGTGCTATTCAAATTTCCCGCAACCCAGTGGAGCATTAGCAGACTAAGCACATTGAAATCCACATGCAGTTCATCAAGCAGTTGATTCAGGATGGTTTTCTCACCTTGGAGTACATTCCTACAAAGGAGCAGGTTGCAGACATCTTCACTAAACCTTTGGCATCCCCACGCTATCTTCAGTTGTGCTCCATGCTTGGGGTGAAGGAAGTTGTCCTTGGGGGGTCTCTATGAGGCCTTCCTTCCTTCATGTTTTTTTTAGCATGCTTTCATCTCTTTTTGGAGAGGAGTTTTTCCCACTGGGTTTTCTCCTTTACTTTTCTTTATAGAGATTTAGTTTTAATTGGGTACCTTATCTTGCCTTGTTGTCGGGACCCAAGTTTACTTTCTAACTTGTAGTTACTTTTCTTTCATGCATTTAGTTTGTAGTTACTCCCGAAGTTTATCTTAAGGAGGGGTGTTAGAGTAAAAGGTTTAATGCTTAATTGTTTTAATTAAGTTGCCTTTTATATTTCTCTTTAGATTAACTTAGTTTGCATTATTAAATGCACACCCCTTTTAGGTTTCACTTTTGGGTTTTTTGATCTCCTTCATAAGGATTGATCTCATTGTAATTTTTTTACTTTTATCTCTGAATAATGCATTCTTAGCTTTCAGAGCACCTTTGTCTTCTGTATCAAATATCTTCTTCTGTGATAGGTTATTTGCATGCAAGTGATCTTCAAAGTCTAGGAGGTTGGCTTTCACAACTTCAACATTTGTTTCTCTTTATAATTGAAGTTCTTGTATTTTTTCTTCCTTTTTTATTTCTATATTCAATTCCTTTTTAATTATGTTTATCAAATTTATTTCTTATTTATTTACCATTTTCTCCTTTGCCCTCTTTACTATTTTTTACGTTGTTTCATTTTTTCCCCCTTTCTTTCTCTTTTTTAAGCTTTTATTTTTCTTTCTATTCTCTTTTATCACCTTTTTCTTTGGTTTTTCTATCTTTTCTCTAATTTTTTGTTTCCTTTGTTTCTCACTATTCCTCTTTTGTTCCCTGTTTTTTACTTGTCTCCATCTCTTATCTCTTTTTAATGTCCTTTATATTTTTATTTTATAACTCTATCTTTTTTGGCCTTGTTTATTTTCTCTTCCTTTGAGCATATTATTTTATTTTCCTTTTTGTTTATGTAGTAAATTATTTGTCTACCTTTCTTTTTCTTTGCATGACTCTTTTAATATTACCTCTTTTTGTTCTATATTTCTCTTTACCTCTTTTTGTCTCTTAAATTTTTTCATTCATTCAGTTTTAATTAAAAGTATTCGGGTGATCCCACAGTAGTGCTTTACAATTTTTGGCCAAACTGGACACTGAAATTATTATTTTTAACTAAATCTTCACATTCGGGCACCAATAGCAACTAAACTGTGAGGAATTTGAAGATGATGCAAACTAGAGTCTCATCAAATTTTGTCTTTAGATTCTAAAAATATGTTTTTTAAAATTTTTGGAATAAGATTGCACTTCTTTTTCCATCTCTCATGAAAAATGGTTTTTTTCAGAAAACAACATTTTTAAAAAGTGATGCTCATCGTATACAACGTAACTTTTTTTGTATGAAGGATAAAATTCTAATATTTTCAAATTTAGATTTGTAACTACGATATCTAGAACTTTCATTTGGTCTCATAGTTTTTTATTGAACATTTTTTCCTTAATAGAGTTTCGAAGTCAAACCAATTACAATTCAGAAATAGGCGGACTGTATACAACATAACTTTTTCGGTATGTATTGAAATTCAATTTTGTTTTTTTTAATGGATCAAGGACATCAATACCCAGAACAAACATATTTAAAAATAAATTATTTTGTTAATTTTCTTTTTTTCCACATGTGCAAAACAGAGAGTTTGATTTTCGGTGAAAACCTATGTTTAATAAAACTAAAAAAACACATACATAATAAAACCAAAACATATTAAAATTATATTCATGGGATAGCTCATTTTGAGGACTAACATAATCATTTCAAATAAATTTTAAATGAATTCATTTTGATCCCCCAAATGGTAAATCAAAAGTGTTTTTTTATCAACATTTTGATAGGTGTGAAGGAGACTCATTTATAGGTATGGTTTAAAACTAGTGAGGTTCTATCCAAGGGGGTTTGATCTACGGTGGTTTGATCAAACCCTCTTCAATTGGAATCCTTAAAATGAAACTTTTAAAGGCTTAAATCATTATGTTGTCTAAAAATATGTGATTTCAGCAAAAATCAGTTCCTCTCAAAAATTGTAAACCAGCTTTGTGGGATCACCCACTCTTTTTTTTTTTATTTCTCTTACTTTTTTGTCTTAAATTCTTTTTCTTTTTCTTTTTGTCCATTTGTCTCTTTCTATCTATCTTTCATTTGCTCTCTTGTTTTCTCATTGTCTCATATCATCTCTCTAGTTTTCTTGTTTAAAAAAATGTCTTCCATTGACTATCTGTATTTTCTATGTTATTTTTCTATTTTTATCTTTATAATTTCTCTATTTCCTTATATGTATCTATCTCTATTTCTTAGATTGTATCATTTTTCTTTTAAATTATCTTATCTCATTTTCTTTTCTCTTTTCTTTATTTTATTTCTTTCAATTATTCTCTCTTTAGTTCTCTCTACTATTTCTTTCTCTATATCTTATCTCATTTTCTTTCTTTTTTTCATTTTCTATCTGTCATTTGTTCTTTCTTTAGTACTCTCTACTATTTATTTCTCTATATCTTATCTCATTTTCTTTCTTTTCTATCTTTCATTTGTTCTCTCTTTAGTTCTCTCTACTATTTCTTTCTCTAATTTTTTCCCTTTTTTTCTCATCCTTTTTATTTTATCTCTATATTTATCCCTCTTACACATCTGATTTCTTTTTATCTAATGTATTTGGTTATTTCTTTCCTTTAGTGGTTTTCATTTTTGTTTCTATCATTTTTTTTTTGCTCTTTATGAAATTTACTATTTTATTTTACTTTTATTTTTTCTCTTTTATTTCTTTTTTCCCTCATTTTTTCACTTTTATCAAGTTTTTATTTATTTTTCTTTGCATTTATATATCTTTTAATTTTGTCCTTCCATTTTCTTCTTAGTTTATTTCTCACTCATGTCTATCTTTGTGACTCTTTTTTCTTGGTTTTCTCTTTTTTTTCCTTTAAATTTTTGTTAATACTCCTATCTTATTGTCTAGGGGTATTTCTTTATTTTCAGTCCTTCTCTCCACTGATATATATATTTCTCTATTTCTTTTTTCCTTCAATTTTTATCCCTTCGTAGATGGGATGGAGCCCAAACTCGTTGATTGTCAACCCTAAGTCTATAGTCCAGACAATTAGATCTTGGACCATATAAACCTAGAGCCTATGCCTCAAATATAGACCCTAGACTTAGAAACAATTACTTAATGCCCTTTACCTTAAATTTAAGGACACAAGAATGTAGGTCTAAGATACTAAAGTTTTGACCCTAGACACTAGAACATGGACATTGAATCCAAGAACTTGGGCCTTGAACCTTGGAGATTAGATATTAGGACTTCAATATCAAGTACATTGGATCCTCATACCACTCAACATTAGATTGTATAATTTAGGTGCTAAAATATTGAACATAAACTTATATGCTAAATCTTTGAAATTAGATGCTACATCTTATATGTTTTACCCTAATAGTTGGATCCTAGACCCATATTTATAGACCATGGATCCTTGACCAAGAAACTTTTTACCATTGAGAGTGAACTATCAATCCTTAGATTTAGGATCCCTTAGACACTAGACTCAGTTCTATAACATTGTGGATAACATAATCGATTCTGATCAATGGCGTGTCTTGGTGTGAATGGTTCATATCACTGCAAGGAATCCTAGTTCATGTTCATTTGCATAAAACATGACTACTATCCTCCTATTGGACAGTTTCATATTGACATTACTACTATGCAATTCCATCTAGAAGTGAAAATTTGTATTTATGTGCACATAGCTATTATTGCCTTCAATGCTTCTTACTATCCTGAGTTCTTTATGGATTGGGTGATGACATAAGGTGTCCCTATTTAATTAAGCTATTTGTTGTCTTCTAGAGGCATTGATATTTTTAGGTTCCATTCATAAAAATCTATGGGATTAAACCCTTGAGGGTGAAAGACCTATATAGTAAGGTCTCATTTATGAAATCTACTTTCATTTATGTATAATATTTAAATCTAAGTGCAAAGAAATATATTTTTGTTATTTATCTGGGCTTGGCATCTTATCGTGGTATTACAACAGAGTTTCCTAACAACTTGAGGGTATTTTATGCAACTAATCAAAGGGATCAACGTGTTATTAAGAGGCAAAGGAAGAAAGCATAAGTTATGGAATTTGGAATAAGAGGCAAATGTAAGATGTTTGATAGGGGTGATCAATGAGACGCTTTCTTGAGGCAAATGCATCAAATGCATAAGCAAATGGATAAACAATAGGAGAAAACAACATAGATGATGAACATGTTGATGCAAACCATGAATAATATGAATAACACCCTCAAAATTTATACTAAATAATGGTCCAAAAGGTTGTTATTCTAATCAAAATGGACTTGAAATTTAGAGCAGTAAGGCAACCCAACCCACAAACCATCATTCTTGCCTAGAAAAGGACCCAAAATGAAGAAGAGAAGTTGAGTTGTGTTGAAGGTGATGTCAATTCAAGCGTAGATGCCTATGCTCAGCTTGATCCAGATGTGTGGAGTCAAATCCCATTTATGTAATTTCACAACACAAGGAGTGGATCAAAAAGGGAGACAACTAGTACACTATTCCAATAGAGATCTGTAGCATAGGGTGAGCAAGTTGACTCTCCCAACTTTTGATGGTTCAAGGAAGGTTACACCACAAGCTTAGGTACAAAATCTTGATACATACTTTTTACTTAGCCCAATGACTAAAGATGAGCAGTTAAGTTTGTCATTCTATATTTGGAAGGTATAGCTAATGAATGGTGGCATCATGGAATCGTGACACAAGGGTTTAATCTTGTTACTAAATATGTTGATTTCAGAAAAAATCTTATAGAAAGGTTTGATGTCATGCCCATAATTTTTGCCAGAAAAACACAACTTTTTTTTTTAAGATGTTACAAAACACTCACTAAAACTATTATCATGTATTACTATGTTCACATTGTTCCTCCATGAAGCCTAAGATCAATCGTTAATATATCAATTGTTACTTTTGACTCAATTATCAATATCATTAATTAAGATTATGCCAATTTTTAACATTAACATCATCCCCATTATCGGTAATACTAAATAGAAACATTTATATAAATATTTACCATAACAACTATAATTCTTAATAGTCCATTCAAAAATTACAAGTGTTTTCTCATTGACCTTAACACTGCCTATCATTTGCTCTAACACTACTCCTAATACTACTACTAAGATTATTATTGATTCTAATGCCCTTTAGTCCTAAAAATGTGATAAATTATTAATATTTTATTTATTTTCCTTAACTATTAATTATTTATTTATTTTTGTTTATAAATCTAATATATTATTTCCTCTATATTTTATTTTAAAGAAAAAAAACTTAAAATAAACCAAAAAAATTCCTTTCTTTAAAATTCGTAATCTTTATTATTTTCTTTACATATATCCTTTGTTCTCTCTTCTTTAAAAAGAAAAAAATAAGAGCATATATTCTCCCTTCCTCTATTTAAGGGACCTTTAAACATGGAGAATTCGTAGGAACTATGAATAATTTTAAGGAAACTTATCTCCTTTTTTAACTTATTACTATGGTTTTAAGTCGTTCCTTATCCATGTAGGAAACGCCAAAATAAATGGAGCATTGCTAATAATTTGTTGTAAATCTGCCATCTTAATGAGTAAATTATGATGGGAATTTTTTGCGTGTACCACCAATTAATGTCTGCTCCTTAATCTAATCCGATATTATTAAATTTATATTGTTGATTAATACGAAGGCTATAGTTTGGGTTAGAAAAGCTGGGTGTTTGCAAGTGGACTTGATAAATCTGAATTAAAGCCATTGATATTATTAATCAACTCACAATGAAAGTAATATCATCTGCCTTTATTTTTATGTTTATTTTCTATTTGTACATGTAAATAAATTTGCAACAACACAGTATTATCACTGTCAAGCGAGATAAAATGTTATTACTAAATTAAGAAATATGAGTTGGATTCTATGTTGGGGAGCGAGAGGGATAGCGGTGCATGAGCTCTGCTAGGGTTTTGTGTTTTCTGAGGTCATTCGTGGCCCCTCCTACGTCATACTGCGCTTCCTACATAGAAAATTATTTCCTTCATTGAGTACGGTTGCATTTACTGCGGTTTTAGGGGTTTATTATGCCTTCAACCGGTACTAACCCAACAATTCTTGCTGGTGTTAGTGGTTCATTAGCGTAGTTTAATGGCTCCCCCACCAAACAAACACCCTCAGAAATTTGTTCTGAAATTCTTTCACGAGGTAAGCATTTTGATGCCCTTGCTGATGTAGTTTTACCTTTACTTGATTTTGATTCTGCATGCCAATGGCTTGAACAACACACCCTTGAGAGTTATTTTGTTGGGAGGACTCCCCCCAAAAGTGTGCTGAAAGATTGGGTCAGCAAGGTTTGGGTCCCTCATGGGGTCCGCCTTGATATGGTCCAAAATTTGACTAAAGGTTTTTTTTTGTTCCGCTTTGCGGAAGTTAGTCATGTCCAAGCTATTTTGGGTCATGGGCCCTGGTATGTTCGATCTTCCTTGTTGGTTTTCCAGGCATGGACCCAGGATTTTGTTGTCTCAGAAGACTCCAAAATGCGTGTCCTGGTCTAGATTGAGTTTCCCGGGTTACCTTTGCCATGCGTGTCATTCTTGAACCATATTGCTTCCTCTTTGGGGAGGGTTGTTTGTATCGAACATGATAGGTTCTTCCAAGTCCGTCCTCAAAAGAGGGTTTGTGTGGAAGTTGATTTATCCAAGGATTTGAAAGAGTCTGTAGACATTCAAATTGGTGATATTCGACACACCCAGAAAGTCACATATTTCAATCTGCCCAACACATGCTATCGGTGCCAGTCAGCTGACCACAAGATCAAGGACTGCCCTTTGACAGTTCCTCATACATCCTCTCAATCACACGATGTTGAAAAGCCTCGTCTGATAGAGCCTTCTGTTAAGGTTGAAACAAAGTGGACTACGGTTTCAAATCAAAAAAATAAGTCGTCTGGTTCTAGGTCGGCTCCCAAGGTCCCTAAACCAACTAAACTGGTTTCAAACCCTTCAGAGAAGGGGATAGCTACTCCCTTAGGAGTTACTTCTGCTATTGTACAACCCAGGTCAAAGGCCACGCCTCAGCCTGCGGCTGTTTTGTGTGCTCAACTGGGTTTTTCCTCCACAGCAGCGACTCAGCGGCGATCTCGCAGTTCGTCTCCTCCACCGGAAGAAGGTGAATATGTGCTTGAAAAATGGAGATTCTCTCCTTCTATTCAGATTCATTTTGTTCCACAAGATTTTTTGAAGAATAGCTTCTCTTCCCTGGGTGAAGAGGACTGAGATTCTGCAAGTATGGAAGATTTTCCATGAATTTTATCTTATGGAATGTTCAAGGTCTAACTGACCTCTCCAAGAAGTATTATGTTAGGAATACTTTGAAGAATTACCCAAGGATTGAAGTGCTTTGTCTCCAGGAAGTTAAAATTTTAGGTTTTTTGCTTGCTTCGGCTTGTCACTCTATTTGGCCAGCCAGTACGATGTTTTGCACTTTGCCTGACGCTAGTCGTGGTGGAGCTGCTACTCTTTTGGCCCCACGATTGCATTCTTCCGTGGTGGACCATGAGGTTGACCCCTCCCAGCGGGTAGTCTGGGTTCTTCTCAATATTGAGAATCATTCCTTCGGGATTATTAATGTTTATGCCTCTAATGATGTTGTGGAGCGCTGCTTGCTTTGGCATTGGATTGTTGATTCTTTGTCAGTTGCCACCTGATTGCTTTGCAGGGATTTCAACATGGTAGAGATGGCATATGACAAGAATGGCACCTTACTTTTTCATTGGGGAGTGGGTGAAAAGGAGGCATGGTTTTACATGTACAATAAATTGGGGCTTTTTGATCCCAATATGGGTTGCTGCCATTCTCATTCTCTCTGGCACACTTGATGTAATTACAGGGCTGGTTCTGACAGAGTCTTTAAATGCTTGATCGTGCCATGATCTCAGCTCAATCTTTTTTTTCCTTTACTAGTTCCGCCTTGCCTGTAAATTCATTAGTGGATGTGACTCTTTTTGATCACTTCCCAATTCATTTTCGCATTGAATGGGCGTCTTTTCAACTTCGCACGTGTAAGACTCAATTCTTCTTGAACAGGACTTTGATTTGTCAAAAGCCCACCTTGGCCCACATTCACTGGGTGTGGAATTTAGAGTGCAGGCTACTTATCCATACGAGTTGAATTGCTTGGTGGAATGATGCCATTATTCGTATTGCATGTTTCTTGTGCATTTATGGGTGCTAGCTTGCTATCTTTCGTCGGTGTTCTTATGAAGCCACCACTGCTGACTTGCGTACTCTATGGAGGCTTGGCAACCAGTCCTTTCTCCTTGTCACATCAGTTCAAGGTGGATGATTTAAGACAACAAAAGCAAGTGGCAGATAATTATACTGCCAGAGGCGCTCAAATCAAATCTCGACTTCATTGGCTCAAAATTAGTGATTGTGCCTCCAAAGAGTTTTTTTTGGCTCTTCATGCCAGACACTCATCCCCATGCATAAAAGCAATCAAAGATGGTAACCAAGTGCTCTCTGAGCTACCTGACATTCTCCAAGCTTTTGTGCATCACTGTGAATAGGTTTTCACTGCTCAAGACCCCATGCGTGCGCGCCAACAAGCCCTTCAGGACTGCCTTGTTGTTGTGCCACATAGGCTTTCTTCAGCCCAGATTAATTTTTGTGATCAATTATTAACAATTGATGATCTCAAGGAAGTCGTTTCCTCCATGGCCGATGATAAGGCTCTTGAAATTGATGGCTTTCCTTTTGAATTTTACAAAGCTCTTTGAGATTGTGTTGGGAGCGACTTGCATCATGTTTATCTTGAAGCCTTTCAAACCAATTCTCTAGGAAATTTAATAAATAAAGGCAATATTAAATTCATACCTAAGCCTGGGGATCTAGAGGATATTTGCAACTGGCGGCCCATCACGCTTCTCAATGTTTCTTACAAAATCATTGTCAAAGCCTTGGCTTTGAAAATTTGTCACCTCTTGCCTCAGGTTGTGTGTCCTGAATAGACTGGTTTCATTTAATCCAGGTTTATTCTAGAATATTATTGTTGTTTGAGAATGTATGAAGTGGGCCCGACGGTCGAACCAGAAAGCGGTATTCATTAAAATTGATTTTTCCAAAGCTTATGACCGCATTGAATGGGCGTTCATTCTTGCGATGTTGCAAGCCTTGGGTTTTGGGCCCAACTTTATATAGTTTGTTCGTATGCTTTTTTCTAATGCCTTGGCTTGCATTTCCATTAATGGCTGCTAGTCTTCTGCTTTTGGTTTTTTTCGTTCCATTTGCTAGGGTGCCCTCTTGCCCCTACTTTGTATGTTCTGGCTGCTGAGGGCTTTGGATATCTCCTGGTCCATGTTGTCTCCCAGCAATGTGTTAAAGGGATCTCTCTCCCAAACTCTCAGGAATAGTTTGTCAATGGCCACTTCGCGGATGATTCTTTTCTCACTCTCTTGGAAGATGAAGTTTCCATCACTGCTTCCCTTGATTGCCTTAATACCTTTTGTCTTGCCTCTAGTTCTGCAATTCAATGGCACAAGACCTTGTGCTATAGACAATCAGTGCTCCCCACTCCTACGTGGCTCCAAACCTTTAACTAGAAGTGGATTGGGAAGGTAGAAATCTTTCGGTTTTTGGGCATCCCCTTCGCCTTTCAGGCTTCCCCTCGGGAGCTTTGGCAAGTCGTGCTTTCCAGGGTTGAGCAGAAGCTGGCCTATTGGATTACTAAGCCTCTTTCGTTGGCCGAAAAATTTCAGGTGTGCTCTAAAATTTTGGTTGCCACTCACATCTACTATTCTTCCTATTGGGCTCCTTCTAAAGCTACCTATAGTAGGCTTGAAAAGTTGCTTCGCGATTTTTTATGGGCCTCTTCTAAAACCCACAAGGGTTTTCATTGGGTCGCTTGGGAATTTTGTTGTCTCCCCAAGGACTCCGGATGGCTTGGATTGTTCTCCACTCAATGAGAAGGGAATTCTCTCTGTGTCAAATGGATTATTCGAGCTCTCACCGGGGATGAAGCCTAGAAAATTCTCCTCAGGCATTGTATACAGTCTGGTTTTTCTGTTCACAATCTTGCCTGGAAAGGAATCAATCTCCAAACCCTCCTGGTTATGAGGGAGCCGGTTCAAATTATTGGCTCCTTTGTGGCCAAGAGCATCTGGTGCTCTTGGGAAACTATTAATCCTTGGCTCCATTAGGTCGAAGCTAGATTTCGTGATTGGCTTTCCATCAACCAGCATAACTTATGGTGGTCTCCCCTTCTGGCTCAAAATGGTCAAACCCTGGCCAAGTCTCCTTGGCTCAAGGCCCTCAGATTTCATAAAAAAGGCATTCAAACACTTCATCAGCTCTTTCACTAGCCTACCATGCGTCTTTTGTAGTGGGATGCTTTTCAAACCCAGTACAATCTTCAAAACCAGGACCGTCCTAGTTTTGACGGGCTGGTGAGCGCCATTTCGGCAAAAATGCTTCACAAAGTTGGCATTCGTGGGCACAAACCTTGGTGGAAAGACTGGAAATGGTTTCCAAACACTCATCTCAGGAGCTACAAGTCGTGGCTTGGTTACAGATGGCTTTCACCCCATTTTCCTATGATCAATTTCCTTGAACCAGAGGTGGCTTCTTAATTCCTCTGCCCATACTTGGCATAAGAGGTTTGATGCCACTTGGTCTGCAATTGTTAATCTGAAGTTGTCCCACTTTGCTTGGTGTATTCTTTTCCAAGGTTTTCCTATGGGTTCTCGGCTTGTTCATATGGGGGTTCCTGACCCTCACTGCCCTTTTTGTGGACAGTCTGAAACCTTTAAGCATCCTTTTTAGTTTTGTCCCAGAGCTCAATAGCTTTGGACTTGGATTCATGATTTCTTTCGGCCTTTTTGACTGGAACCCTTCTCTTGGCATATGGTTTTGCTAGGGGACCCGCATGGAACCCCGACTAAGTTCACCCACCTTTGGCACACTTTCAAGGTGGAAATCCTCTTCAATATTTGGAAAGACATAAATGCTTGTATATTTGCTCATTCTCATTTAGATGTTAATGTGCCTTTTTATGCTAAAGCAATTATTTGTTCCAATATTCTCTTACAGATTCAAGTGCAAGCCAACAAGGTTGCACTGGAAGTGGCTCACCTACAGGTCCTCCTGGACCACTGGGGCAATGCCACTTGTACTATGACTCGGATCCCTGATTCGCCCTCCTCCTCCCGTGGTCGGTCACCTTCTCGAGGTTGAAAGCAGTGTGACTCCGCGCGTTCCCACTCCCAGCCTCTTGCTCGGCGAGATTCTTGGCCTTCCAGGCAGGCTCGTTCTCCTCCGCTACGTCCTGGTCAGGGGTGGCACTCTAGTGGTGCTACGGGGAGTGGTGGTGGTGGTTCTGGGTGGCCCTCTGATGCTTGGCCTGCTTCTGGCTCTAACTGGCCTACCAGTGGCAAAAAATTTTGCAGCTAGCTCTTGCAATCTTGCCTCAGTGCGAGGAAGAAGAAAAAGATAAAGATGATGATGGTTGGGGTGCACCTCCTGACGTCACTCTAAACCCCACTGATGTATGGGGGAAAAATCTGGATGACAGGGACCCCCCAAGCTCTACTGGCACTACTTTGGTCGCTTAATTTTATTTTTTGTTATTAGACTTCTGGGCTAGGCCCATGTGATTGATATTTTGGCTTTTCTGGGCTCTGCCCATGTGACATTCGGGGTGTGTCTTTTCACCACCCGCCCCTTTTTTGTGAATTTGTAATTATATCTTTATATTAATATAAATATCTGCCTATTCATCAAAAATTAAGAAATACGAACTATAATAGCATCCATTAAATCTGCAAATTCAGTGATATTATTGTCTCATTATCTTTAATTATTTAACTCAAACAAAAACTTATAAAATAATAATACATGTTTAAATATTATAACTAATTTTGTTAATAGCATTATTACCAAGATTGACCTTAATCTTAAGATCCACTTTTTATTTACTACTAAATAAAAATTAATAAAAATAAATTTCAAACAATATTATATGAATACCCTCCTTACTCTTTTGAGCTCTAAGATTTTAGGCAGCTATTAGTTACAGAAGAATTACCTCAAATACCAAGAAAGAAGTTATGTTACTAAACGCAAGTCCGCTAATTATAGTTTTTTTTGAGTTATAAGCTTTAGCATAAGAAGAATTTATCATAGTGATTTTAACTGCCAAAAGAAGACAACTAAATTTAACATTTAAGTAGATTCACTTCCAATTTTATATTGAGTCCCTACTCTTGAGTCTTCACAATATTTATGAAGGTGTTTTTGAGACAATTCAGATAAAGATTTTTCTGATTGTATTAATATATTGGAATGTAGAGGCTACTTGCATTGATCTACCACTTCTACCTGCTAGACATTTCATTTCAAGGAACGATATATTTGCAGCCACAGATATTAAAGTACTATGACAACTTATGCAGGAGGAGGTTGGGGGGGCATTAGACACTTCAGGAAAGATAATATTATCTCAATATCTTTTACTTCTGTTAGAGAGTGGATGGTGGTAGTGATTTAGCCTAGCATACAAATTTTTCTTTAGAGTGGTATCATTCCCATTTGAATCTGACATCTTTTTGCAACTTGGGCGCTTCGATATCTGTGAGGTTTCCCTATTCTTGTGTGTATTAATCAAATTGACAAACACATGTCCTATTGGTCTGCACTAATCAACATTTGATTTTGACGTGATGATAAGCTTGCATGTTTTAACTTGATGATTAAGAACATTGGAAGTTATCAGCAATTCACACGCCTCTCACACTGCAAAATCAGTAATTTATATATGTTTCTAAAACATAATCTATAGCATTTTGTGGCAATAATTGGAAATCCTAAAGTAGATGGACCCCCTCACAATGCTTTAGCTTTCTACAGAAAAGGTTTCTTGCTAATGGCGGTAATTCAAATTTACCATTCGTAGGACACTTGCTTCTGCTAGGTCTCACAGGAGAGGAAGATAGGAACATGAAACTCGTAGGGGTTGCGGGGAGTAGGAGATTAAGAACTCTATTTATATTGCTATTATAATAATGAGGGGATTTCTTGTTTTATTTCAACCATGTTGTATTTCAGAGGCACAAGGGGGGAGGCGTTGCTCTGAAAGGAGATGCTCCATTAGAAAGATGAATGAAAGTTTACATTTCATTTTCCATTTCGTTGTATATTTAGTTATTGCTTAAACTATAAAGATGTATATATATCTATTTATTTTTATTTTTATTTTGGAAATGTTAATTTATTGTAGTTCGGACAGCTGTTTTCTCCAATTCCAAGAATTATTATTTAATTCTTGAGACTTCTAGAAACCAGTTAGTTAGAGTCTAATTAATTGAGATTAAATCATGGCCATTGGTTTTCCAATGAGAATAGTTTAAAAGGGGGTCAATGGGCATTTGGAGAATACACACACTTGAGAAAGATTTGCAGTGATAGCAAATAAATTTGCAGTGAGAGCAAATAGTCTTGCAGTGATAGTAGGGGCACAGTGATAGCGTTGGAGACAACATTAGTGGAATTTCAGCAGGAGAAATTAAGGGAAGAATTTCCGGAGAAGAATATTGTCAGAGCTTTTTCAGTAAGAGACAAGCATTTATGTATCTCTTGATTTGCTGAAGATTAATATAATTCCTCATTTGCAGTACTAGTTTTCCATCTAGGGTTTTTCTAGGGACAATTTGTCCAAAAATATTGTGTTTATTATTTAGCATGTTTTCTTCTCTATTCCTGTGAGTTTTATTTGTGAAGTTGCAGTTGTATTATTTTTCAATATTTGTTGTGAATTAATTTTTGACAGTCAAATAATCTTTATAGATAGGAGATTAATAATCAGTAATTGCAATAGAATTTTCACATGGTATCAAAGCAAATCTAAGGGCAGAAAGAGTTCAGTGCAGACACAGGAAGAAAAAAATTGAGGGTTTATATAACTCAATTCTACCTCTTCAGAATTATTTGTTTTTATTATTATTATTTTTATTTGAGATGGCCTTAGTAGGTTTAAAAGATCAGGACAGATTGGATGGAGCCTCAAATTTTGGTGTGTGGAAAGCCAAAATTTCTTTATTGCTGGAAGAGAATGGTATCAAGGAATATGTGACCAGTGTTGTAACTATACCTACAGATCCAACACAGCTCTTAGCATATAAGAAGGAAGATGCCAAGGCAAGGAGGTTGATTCTTGATGGTGATAAGGATCATATTGTTCTTCATATCGGAGAGTTGGATACAACGAAGAAGATGTGGGATTCCATTCTGAATCTATACCAGAATGCTACCACTAACAAGAAGTTGATTCTTAGAGAAAAGTTGAGGAATACCCAGATGAACAAGGGAGAGGACATTACAAGTTACCTCACAAGACTTAGACTTGTCAAGGATGAGTTGGAAACTATTGGAGATAAACTAGATGATGATGAGCTAGTATGAATAGCCCTAAATGGGTTTACTAAGTAGTGGGATGTCTTTGTTCAAGTTATTAATGGACAAGACACCCTACTGAGTTGGGATCGACTATGGAGTGACTTCACTCAAGAAGAGTTTAGACTAAGCCTTGTTAGTGGTACCAACAATAAGATTCAGAAAAGTGAGGCAGAATAGGAAAACATTGCCCTAGTAGGAAAAGGGAAAGCAAAGAAGGGGTCTAGCAAAGGAACAAATTATAAAGGTGAGAAGAAGAAGGACTTGTCTAAAGTCAAGTGCTATGGTTGTCACGAGTTTGGCCACTATGTCAGCAATTTCCCACAAAAGAAGAAATGCAAGAAGCATACAACAACTTCAGTAAGTGCAAATGAGATCTCTAGTAGAATGGAGGATGAGTTTGCACTCATAGCTTGTATGGTTAGCTCAACCTCACAAGGTGTTTGGTATATAGACAGTGGGGCATCATTTCATATGACAAGAGTTAGAGAATTCTTCTCCAGTTACACGGAGGACATGAGAATCCAGATTTCTATGGGGAACAAGTCCAAACTAAATCCAGTTGGGAAAGGGACTGTTCTATTTCAGAGGGAGAATGGCAAGCCGATTCCCATTCATGATGTGTTGCATGTGCCAAGCTTGGGTATGAATCTGATTTTTGTATTTGTCCTTCAGGATAAAGGCTACAATGTACTCTTTAGAGGGGAAAATGTGTTAATCAAGCACAAATATTGGAAATCACCCATAGCTATTAGAGTTAGGAGCAACTGACTTTACAGGTTGCAGTTTGATACTCATAAGATACTGATGAGCAACAGTAATTCTAGAGATCAAGGAGAGCTATGGCATAGGAGGATGGACCATATACATCATGGATCACTTAAATTGCTTCGTGAGATAGTGAAAGGTGTTCCAGAGGTGAGCACGGAGCATGATGATGTATGTAAGGGATGTGTGTTGGGGAAGTTTGTGAAAGAAGCTTTTCCAAGGAGTGACAACAGATCTAAGGGTGTTCTTGATCTAGTACATTCAGATAAATGTTGACCAATGTCGACGAAGCCTCTCAGAGGATACGAGTACTTTGTTACTTTTGTTGATGATTTCTCCAGGAAGACCTGGATATACTTCTTGAAGACCAAGGATGAAGTTTTTAGTCATTTCCAAGAGTTCAAAGCTCTTGTGGAGAATTCGACAGGTAGGAAGATAAAGGTTCTTCAGTCAAACAATGGAGACGAGTACAAAGGGAAAGAGTTTAAGGAGTTATGTACTAGGGAAGGAATCAAGAGAGAACGGATTGTTCCTTACAACCCGCAACAAAATGGGGTTGTTGAGAGGAAGAATCGGTCTATATCGGAGGTGACAAAGGCTACGATGTATGACCAGGATATGCCACGCTACTTATGGGCAGAGGCATGTAGTACAACAATATACATACAGAATAGGGTTCCACATAAGGTATTGGGCAAGATGACACCAGAGGAAGCGTTCTCAAGGAAGAAGCCAGATGTAAGCCACTTCAGGATATTTGGGAGTTTGGCATATTGTCACATTCTAGGGGTTACACGTTCCAAGTTAGATCAGACTATAGAAAAAGGGTACTTTGTGGGGTACAACGAGACCTCAAAGGCATATCAAATATTTATTCTAGGGGCCAAGAGGATTATAGTTAGGCGTGATGTTAAGTTCATGGAGAACAAGGAATTTAGAAGGTCTAGAGATTTGCTAGCAGATGATAAGAGTGAGTAGCCAACAAAAGCTTCAAGGATCGAGCAATTAGATCAGGGACAATGAAGTTTGAGTATAGTTACTAGTACAAGCACAGGCTTAGGTGTTGAGAGTTCGCAGAGTATGGAGCAACAGATGCAACAGATCCAAGAGATGCATCAGGAACACATAGAGGTTGATACTTCATCCTCTACAATTGGTAGCAGTATCCAACAAAAACAAAGGGATACTCATGAGTTTGTGGGAGCTCCTAGGGTGAGTAATAGACAATGAAGACAACTAGCCAGGTATAATGACTATATGGCTTTAGTTAGTCAGTTGGTAGATAGTGAGCCTTTCAATTATCAGGAGGCCACAGAGCAGCAGGTGTGGCGAGATGTGATGGTTGAGGAATATACCTCAATAGTGCAAAATGATGTGTGGGAGATTGTGCCTAAACCAATAGATAGGGTAGTGGTTGGATCACACTGGATCTATAAGATCAAGCACGGTACAGATGGTAGCATTGAGAAATACAAGGCAAGGTTTGTGGCCAAGGGTTTCTCTCAGAAGGAGGGAATAGACTATGAGGAGACATTTGCTCCAGTGGCCAGGTATACTTCTATACGAGCCATGATCTCTCTTGCAGTATAGATGGGATGGAAGATCCATCAAATGGATTTGAAGACGACATTTCTTAATGGTGAATTGAAAGAGGAGGTATACATAGAACAACTAGGGGAATTTGTAGCACACAACAGTGAAACCCACATGTGCAGATTGAAGAGAGATTTGTACGAACTCAAGAAAGCTCCTAGGGTGTGGTATGAGCACATTGATGAATACTTGCAAGGAATGGGCTTCGTGAAGAGTGAGGCAGATGCTAATCTCTACTACTTGGTGGTTGGGGGTGAGATTTTCATTTTTGTTCTATATGTGGATGACTTGTTTTTTATAGGTTCACTAGGGCTTATAGAAGAGTGCAAGAGGGACCTTGCAGTAGAGTTTGAGATGAAGGATTTTGGGCTCATGCACTACTTTCTAGGCATGGAGGTATGGCAAACAGATGGTGAGATTTTCCTTGGACAAGGGAAATACTGCATCGAAATCTTGAGGAGGTTCGAGATGGAGGATTGCAAAGCCATGTCTACTCCTATGATCATGAATTGGAAGAAGGTAGACACATCTAGGGAGAAGGATGTAGACCGCACCTTATATAGGCAGTTGATTGGATCTCTCATGTATTTGGTCAACACAAGGCCAGATATATCCTTTGCAGTAAATTCTCTTAGTCAGTTCATGGTTGAGCCGAAGAGAGTGCATTGGATAGCAACAAAGCATTTGTTGTGATATTTGAGTGGTACAATTGAGTATGTGATCAAATATGCTCGAGGTGATGGTATCAAGTTGATAGGCTATACTGACGCAAATTGGGCAGGTAGTACAATGGACAGGAAAAGCACTTCAGGGTGTTGCTTTAGCTTGGGATCAGGAGTTGTTTCTTGGTACAATAGGAATCAAAAGCCTGTGGCTCTGAGTTCTACAGAGGCATAATACATAGCAGATAGCATGGTGACATGTGAGGCGATATGGCTTCATAAGTTGTTGGTAGCCTTGTTAGGTCAGAGGGTTGATACTACTGTGATACACTATGACAATCAAAGTTGCATCAGGTTTTCTGAGAATCCGATGTTTCATGATAGGTCTAAGCATATAGACATCAGGTATCATTTCATTAGGGATTGTATACAATGGGGGATTATTCAGCTATAGTATATACCTATAGATCAACAAGTAGTAGACATTTTGACAAAGGCATTGGGGAAGGAAAAATTCATCTTCTTTAGAGATATGTTGGGTGTTATGTAGAACACCTTCCTTGCTAAGAGGGAGTGTTAATTTATTGTAGCTCGGACAACTATTTTCTCCAATTCCAAGAATTATTATTTAATTCTCGAGTCTTCTAGAAAGAAGTGAGTTAGGTCCAGATAATTAATTATTTAATTAATTGATTCCTCTAGAGACTTCTAGAAACCAGTTAGTTAGGGTTTGTTAGAGTCTAATTAATCTTAGCCATTGATTGAGATTAAATCATGGCCATTGGTTTTCCAATGAGAATAGTTTAAAAGGGGGTCAATGGGCATTTGGAGAATACACAAACTTGAGAAATATTTGCAATGATAGCAAATAAATTTGCAGTGAGAGCAAATAGTCTTGTAGTGATACCAAGGGCACAATGATTGCATTGGAGGCAACAGTAGTGGAATTTCAGCAGGAGAAATTGAGGGAATAATTTTTGGAGAAGAATATTGCCAGAGCTTTGTCGGTAAGAGGCAAGCAGTTTATGTATCTCTTAATTTGCTGAAGATTAATATAATTCCTCATCTGCAGTACTGGTTTTCCTCTGGGGTTTTTCCAGGGACAATTTGTCCAGAAATATTGTGTTTATTATTTTGCACGTTTTCTTCTCTATTCCTGTGAATTTTATTTGTGAAGTTGCAGTTGTATTATTTTTCAATATTTGTTGTGAATTAATTTTTGGCAGTCAAATAATATTTATAGATAGGAGATTAATAATCAATAACTATAATAGAATTTTCACAGGAAAGGTGTCAATGATGACTATCTAATACTTCTAATAACCAAAAATGTATCTTATTTTACGTTTGTAAATAATGCATATAAATATCTCTAATTTGGGGTTTTTGTTTCCAAACAAAAAGCTGACTGATAAGAATACTGAAAAATAAAATTTTGTTTCTTCATATGTCTTGCTCTTCTAGTGGCAATGAATATGTGTTTATAGCTTTACCTTTAATGGAAAATTTAGCTGGAGCTAGGATTGCACCAGATTACTCTTACAGGGAAAGGATTTACTAGGTGGTGGATAGGGTGTTTCACCTCCATCGCCCTTCCTATTTCACTTTGTTGTTATGCATAAGTGACCAAGAATGGTGGCCTCAAATATGATTTTATTTAATTCACACAAAATATGTTGTGTGATTTGATTGAATATGCCCTTGTTATCTTTTTGTAGCTGCAATGTATGTAAGAATCAAGGGTTAAGGATTTTGGATTTAATGTATGATTGTTTTAATGTTGTATGCATATAGAGGGGGAAAATAATGAATGAATGGGGCGGGTCTAGGTCTAGCATATTCTCATTTATTTTTAGCTACAATATGATTCTACAATTCCAAGCCCCAATTGATATCTCAAATAAAATTTATTGCTCAATTATATTCCAAAACTGGAACTCCATTGTTTGGTGCTAATTAGATCTTTAATCCCATTTATCTGAATAAATGTTATGTTGTATTTTATGGTTAACCCCTTGCTATTGAATTATACGTATGATTGTCAAAATTACAAGATATAATTGTGTAAAATAGCTTTGTGTCATGGCAGATGTGGATAGGTAAAAGTCTCCAATTCGTTGGTTTTTTTTTACTTAGATTTACTTCACCTTCAAATTATGAATTTATAAAATACAACATAAAGGGGGTCACTATGACTGTAATACCTTCCTCTAAATTCACTACTTAGGAGTAATGATTCCCAAAGATTTCCTCTTTACTTTCCAATCTAACCATACACATTTGAATTCATAATTTGATTTTGTTTATTTTCATTTCAAGACGTAGACTAGTATTTTGTTTCTTCTTTGGAGAGAATTATAATTCAACAAACCCAATCACGAATTGTGTTGAAATGATAGATTAAACACTCTCTTACCACTACACAATTATAGTTTCAATCACTACATCTATGATTAATTCATTCCTTTTGTACAATCCCCATAAAGCACCTCTTATCTTATACAATGTAACATCTAAGCTTGCAATATTACAAACACCGTATGGGAATGAAATGAATAACATCCCATGAATGGGATTTACTCTTTCATCCTTTCATTTTACAAACTAAACACTAGCCATCAATATTACAAGAAACATTTATGAATACAAGGAATGGCTCCCAAATGGACAAAGACTTGCTCTTTTCCACCCTCTATTTTCACAAAATACTCACTTACATTATTACAACCATATCTAATAATACACTAAAACACACAAAAATTAGTAAGGCTTTCTCTCCACCCTACCATAATGGCATCATGGAGCCTCATGGGCTCTAGCCATACCTTTGAGCAAGGAAGTCTCTTAGCTCCAAGAAGATGCATGGAATCTTCTCAATTTTTTTTTTTTTGCTACAAAAGAATCAAAATAACATAGTGCCACATTTCTTGCATCTAGGTTCTCTACTATCTGTTTCAACCATGGTCCATGTAACACAACACTTTCTTACAACAATTAAGCAACAAGGATCAAAATTAAAGGAGGACTTATCTCTTTCCTTCAGGTGAGAATCAAACTCTTTATCCTTTTTTCCTCTCCAAGCCAAGCCATCTTCAACACTATCTCCCCAAAAAGACTCCTTGTTTCCTCATGTCATTCTTTTTGCCATCTCCACTAGAGTTCTCCAAAGAGGAGAAGTGGGTAACACCCCACTCATTCTTCCTCTCCAAAATATATAGGGGTTTCAACTTGCAACCTTTGGGTGGGGAGGTGTGAGGTGTACCTACTTTCATCAATGAGAGTCATTTCCCCATTAGTGAGAACATGCATTAGGACAACCACTCAAAATTCGTCACTCTCCATTATGAGAGCTTTTCAGGGGTCAAATCATGTTGTAAGGGCACTATTGTATGCCCATTTGACCCCTACCACTATGGTATAAACCCTAGGGGTTTATTTTTGCACTTTAACCCAAAAATTTGACCAACAACTCTCATTAAAAGCCCACTCAAGGTCCCATCCATGTGTCAAACTTAGCTAGGGGTTCCCAAGACCTGATCCCCACTTACCCCTCACATGAATCACAACTAAATTCCCTCACAACCTTAGTCTTCCAATACATTAACTCTACTTGTTTCTAAGCCTCCATGTAGTGCCTCTCCGCTTGGGTCTTTGGGTCGATTGGGTAAGAGTTTATTTGTTTTTGTTTGATTGATCAATTTTGATAGTATTATTAGTGTTGTTTTATTTTGAATTATTATTCCCATGGTTTTAGTAATGTTTATTAAAGGTTTCGATTTTGGCTAGTAAATTACATTGTTAGTAAATGGCATTAACTCTCTTAGAAAATAAGTGTGCTAGTTAGTGTTATTTATTTTATACATTAATGGTTTTATTATTATTGCATAGTTTAAATTGTCTTGAGAATATCATTTAATTTAAATAAATATAAATTAATAAAAAAAATTATTGAATATTTAAATTAAGTCATTTAAAATTATTATTATGATGATTAATTCTAACATCAAGTAGTTAATTTAACATTAAATTTTAAATTTAAATGTTGCTTGAGTTATAATGTTTATTTATTTATTTTAATAATATTTATTTGTCTTAAAAGGGTAATTATATTTAACAAGGAAATTGTATTGTTTAAATTTTGGAAGAAATAGTTAGTTTAGGAAATTTGGAAGAAATGCCTATTCGAAAATTAGTAAAAATTGAAACTGAAGGAAAGTGGCTATTTTCCATGTGCAAATTCAAAAAAAATTGGTAGCGTTCTGATTTTTGCCTTCTTTGGATTTTATATCCAATCTAGTGTTTTTCGAAAAAGGGAAGAGAAGAAAAGCAAATTTTGTTCTGCAATTCGTAATTTTGGATTTTTTATGGAAATTGTAATCTCTGCATTTTATCTTTTGAAAATAGCAAAAAGAATTTAGATTTGTAGTTTGTCCTGGATATCAGTTCCTTCAAAATTGCTTTTGGAAGCTGCAGATTTTAGAATTTGGTGAAAAACGTAGCTGGCTAGATACGCACGTCGTAGCATCTCGTCTCTGAATTAAATTCAAGTGAAGGACTCCAGGTAGCACTGTAAACTTGAACATCTTTGTAATTTCCTGTTGAAAAGAAAAGATTGAAAATTTTGAAATTTCATTATGTATTTCTGTGAAGCTTCGAATTATTGTTTCTATGAAAACGTTGTTGTGTAAATGTCATCTCCAGCCTTTGGATTTCGCTTTCCCCATCGTTTCATGTCCAGTATCGTTATTTAATGTTTTAGATGTGTGAGTATGGCTGGAAAAGCGTCTGGATACTTAGTTTTATTTTTGAATAACTTATCACCACTTCGATCAGTCCATTGTTATTTCTCAATCATTTACTCTGTAATTTTTATTTTCCAGAGATCTTCTTTTTATTTCGATTGTATTTCATATTCTTGCTATTGTAATTTAACAATTTGATTCTTGTTATCTGAATGATTTCGTGTGTTGGGCTATGCCTAATTTTTCCCTAGGCTTATGCATCTTTATATATGTGTGTGTGTGTGTGTGTGTGTGTGTGTATGTATTAATGATCTACGAATTTAATTTGGCATTCAAAATTTCTCGTGGGCCTTTATTTATACCGTTTGAGGGGTCTATGTTTGGCGTCCCTCCCCATTCTGTCTTCACTCTCTGCACCAAGCTAATTAGTGCACTTGGTGAAGCCATTCACCCTTGAATGGTTGCACAGCAGCCTATGGCTACTATGCACAACCACTCAAGGGAGGGTTGCACCTTATTCCTTCATACTATGGACTTTCATTTATATTTATATTTATATATGGTTGTGGTCAACGATTTATTTATGTCCTCTATTTTTTCTTATATGCACAGTGATTAATATAATGAACTTTTAAAGCCAACATTTATTTTGTAATGTATATATATATATATATACATTGGTATTGTATGGAGAAAAATATTCATTTAAATATTCTCGTCGATATGTTGCAGTTGCATTAGTAGTAACTTTAATTTAATATTTCTTTTTGGTAGGGATATATATATATATATAGATATGTATATATATAGATATATATGTATATATATAGATATATATGTATATATATAGATATATATGTATATATATAGATATATGTGTGTGTGTGTGTGTGTGTATACATATTTAGATATAAATATATTGTGGTAGTGCAAAAATAATTTCAATTTTGGAATTAAAGAATAAAATTATTTTGATTAAACTCATATTTAAGTATTATTTTATTAAACTTGTTTTAGAAATGAGCTTGCAAATTAGAGTTAACGATCATGGAAAAATCAAATTTAGAGGTTATTCTATTTTGGAAAAAGAAACAAAACTAGGAAACAAATATTGTTTAAATATATTCACATATTATTTCTAATTGTCTTAATAGTTCAAGTTTAAATACTTTATTTCCGAAGTATATTTGTGAGTGGGAGTAATTGTAGAAAATGTTGTCTATCTTTATTCAATGATTTTTAAATGATAGAATTGTTATTTGTTATGCAATAGGTTTATCTGTGTTAATTTTATATTGTTTGGAAACTTGATTTAAATTGGAATAATGTATCATTTAAAAGAGTTTGTCTTTGATTATGAAAATGAGTTGTTGATTTATTTATTTGTGAAGAGCTATTTATTGTACGTCTAGGAACTTTGATTTAATTTGCTCCATTTTTTCGGGGAAACATGTGTTATTTTGGTTCTTGGGTAGATGTTTACTTACCTCTAGAGGCTAGGGGAAGTTGTGTGTTTCCATGGTTGTTGTTGCATCTTTTTATCTGTCTTTTTACCTTGAGAAAATGTGTATGGGTGGTACCTCCTTATTTCATGATTTGATACTTTATGTAGTCACGAGATGGTCATGCCTTGTGTGTTAAGTTTTTAAATGTGTTTCTTTTATGTTTGTGCATTTAGGTACACCCTTTACTTGTCTTTGGTTTTGCGGTAACCATAGGAAAGAGCGGCTCTTCATGGGGGCCGGTGTACAAGTGGTCGCCCATGAAAGAGTTCCCTTAAATAATTGATAACCTAATTAATGTATCTAGTGGGTTGGTTTAGTTAAACACATAACAAGACTAAAGCATGCACCTCACCCCTGTCGTTAGTGCTCTCAAAGGCTAAGGATGAGTGGGAAGACCTGGTAGGTAAGGTCACTACCTTTTCTCCGTGAAAAGGTAAGTGGCTTTGCATGAATCACCCTATGGGGCAATGCCTTGAGATAGGCTGGCAGGTTAACCATAGACGGAGGTGGTTCCTAGTGTTAGGTAGCCTGGTTAATCCTTATAGATGGAGGCAACTCCTAATGTTAGGTAGCCTAGTGAATCCATGTAAGGCCATGCGATGACACTCTCCCACTATGCTCATTTTCTTCCCTTGTTCTTGTTGCCTCTGAAGTATTAGTGTCATTATTGTTGTTTATTTTTTTATGTGGTTTTGTGTTGTGTGGTTGTAGTCCTTTATGTTTTTTACCTTGTTGGGTGAGAGTCCTCTTGTCATCTTCTATCATGAGGGGTATTCCTTCGGGTTCACATGGTCGGGTGGAACGTGCTACACACCCATTGGGTTCCCCACCGACGATAGTGGTGTTGCGGAGATGTACTAGTTGCAGTGATCTTAGAGCTTCACACAAAGAAAATTATACCATGTTATGTATTCAATTTTTCATTATTATATTCTTCTAGATTTTGTTGTACACTTCCCATTATTATAAGGGAAACAACTTTGTAATGTAATATGGGTTCATGATGTGTTGTATCTTTGGAAATATGTTCCATGAATGTACTTATGAACTTGGAATTTGTAAAGTAATAATAATTTGATATTCATGTATCTCTTTATATATCTTATTCATGTTTGGATGTATGTTATGTTTATGTCTTTTCCTAATCGCTTCTATCATTTATTTATTTTGGTTTCATTTAAACGTTGTAGTTGGTTTGGGTTTGTTTTGAGTAGCGCATCATGTTACCCCATGGGACTAGGTTGTTATATGATATATTAATGCTGATTAATTATTTAATTATGTTAAATGTAAATGTTGTTTTCAAAAAAAAAAGTTGTTATGTTATTGTTAGCAGTTGTGTCCTATGGGGTTTGCGTGGTGGGGCATGACACTCCATATGGGGTCAAATCTGTATCCTCAAGAAGAAGTCTTTTGATTTGCTCTCAGTCCTCCCTTCTTCTACTAACATCGTTACCTTCCTGCACATTACCAAAACAATCATAACATTTGTATATCACATTAATCTATTAGTTAAATAGTCTAAACTTTAACTATATAATAATCCATTTAAAGTTTCAATTTATATCCCATAGTATATGAGTGCATTCCACCTTCATTTTAGTGACAATAAAACATAATGTCAAAATGGAATGTAAGATTCTTTCCAAAAGATCACCTTATTTATCATCCAAAATACATCTAATTATCAACTCATGAAAACCATATAACATTTTAGTTTTGGAATTAATTGAATGTGAATCGAGGTCTTACATTTGATAGAAGAGATCCAAAGATATACTTCAGGGAATCGACACGGTTAAGGAAACATGGGACAATGGATGATTATATTGTAGAATTTCAAAGGATTGTTGTTATGGTTCTAGATGTGACAGATTTTTCAAACTCATGTTCTTGTTCATTGCGGGGCTATTAGAGTCTTTTCGTGGTTTGGTGAGGGCTTTAGAAATGATGTCTTTGGAGGAGGCTATTCAAAGAGCCTTAAGCCTTGAGGACTCCACCATGACGAATAAAATTATGCTCAAGAATTCACAAACAAGGCAACAAAAGAAGCCACCATATGAGATCACTCTACAATCGACAAATCTACCACCAAGGTCTAATAGGATGGATGTGTGTAAGAACAAGCTCCAAAGGAAAAAGTTACACTTCACTTGTAAGGATCCTTGGGCACCAGGCCATAGGTGTTTGGGGAAAGGACACATCCACTATATTGAGGTAGTCGCTAATGATGACACTAAGGAAGGAGAAGGTGATCCCATGGACATTGCTAATGAGGATGTGCATGTGGAGACATTAGAGGGAGGACATTCAGGAGGAACTCTTGCCACACTTTAAGGAGCACCTAGGTATCACTCTATTTGTATTAGAGGGGACTTAAAAGGATAAAAGGTAATGGTATTAACAAATAGTGGAGCCACCAATAATTTCATCAACGAGGGGCTAGTGGCCAAGATGGGTCTAAGGACTAAATAATTTGAGGGGTTTGATGTATCAGTTGCAGTTTGTTACACTCTTTCATGCACCCATCAAATTCAGTAGCTATAGTTTATCCTAGGATGACATCAAGTGCAAGATGACTTGTACATGGTAGCCATCAGTTTTTTTGGGAGCACACAGCCAACCACCAAACTAGGGAGTTGAACTTCAAATCTAATGGGAAAGAGGTCATCCTTCGAGGTCTTTCCAAGATGGGCCATAAGGAATTTTCAGCCAAGAAGATGGAGAGGTCGTGGGGAGGAAAAAAGGTCTTTGTGCATCTAAAATCAAAGTTTCTTAAGGACAAGCAACATCTGGGTGAGGAGGACTGCCCTATGCCCATCCTTGATTGAGAGCTAATTTCAATTGGAGGGAAACAAAGTTTTTAAATACTAATCCAAATTTAATAAATATTTAAAATAATATTAAATTAATAATATTATTAATAATTTTAAATAATAATTAAAAAAAATTAATTATTAAATAATAATTTTTATTTTTTTTAAATTTGGTCGCCCCAGTTGGGTGGGCGCCAAAGTATCCATATAAATGTTACTAGTTTTGTTGAATTTGGTATCATCAAAGTTGGACACATATGTTGGTGAGTCTATGGGAGACGAAAATCTCCATGGATCACTTCAAGGTGGGACAAACCCCCTCACCTTGAAGCTTTGCATTTCTTCTTTGAAATCTTCTCCCATCGTCGTCTTAGTCATTTTCTATATTCACTGAAATCAGCAATAGGGGACTTAGCCATTGCACCATTTATAATTTGAAGATGCATATGGGACTTGAGGAATATCTAGGGACTCATTAAGGGGAATGTGCCACTGCAAGGGTGCATATAACATCTTCTATCAAGCGCTTGAAGATTGTAATCGCTCCATCGAGTGAGTTCTTTTTTGAATACATTGCAATTGGTCTATTGGTCAAGTGTCTTTTTGATCAACGATGTGTTTGGGAATGAATGGTTCATATCACCATAAGGAATCTTGGTTCGTGTTCATCTACATAACAACATGAATACTATCCTCCTATCAGGAAAGTTACATTTTGACATTGTTGGTATGTACTTCCATCTAGAAGTGAAAATATGTCTTTACGCACGCATAGCTATTATCGCCTTCAATGCTTCTTACTGTCCTAAGTTCTCTATAAATCAAGTGATGGAATTGGGTGTGCCCATTTAATTATGCCATTTGTTGTCTTCTAGGGGTATTGATTTTGTTTGGGTTCCATTCATAAAGATTTGTCAGATCAAACTCTTGAGGGTGAAAGACCTATACAATAAGGTCTCATTTATGAAATCTACTTTCATTTATGTGTAATATTTAAATGAGAGTAAAGAAATATATTTATGTTCTTTATATGGGCTTGGCATCTTACATCTTGGTCCTTATAATTTGGACTATAAAATGTAGATGATGGACTCTATAGATCAAATCCTTCAACAAAAATATAAAATATAGAGCAGGAACAACTAAAACATCATAAAACTCCATTTTGCATACAAATGATATTAAATAAAATATACATCAAATATGGCCTAGATAAAACCAAATACATGCAAACCTCAGAAAGAACAAGTGTAGTATGTTGATGTGTTGATAGCTTAGATGTTGTTGCTCATGAAACCAATAGCATGATGGTTTGATCAAGATGATTCAATAGCAATAACATAGGATTGAATGATGCAAATAGGAAGGAAGGCCTCTCATTTATAGAAATTCCATGAGTTAAATTAAGGGCCAAGATGCATTGAGTGATGGATGGCTAGGATTGATTGAGGATCAGGTTTTGGATTAAATTTGTTATCATGTGTCACATGAGGGATAAGGTTTATTTTAGGATTAGGATTAGGGAAACATCCTTATGTGGATGGCTAGGATTAAGATGTCAGATATTAAATGAAGGGATGATATAGAAAGTTAGTCTGACTTTTGGCAAGGTGTTTAGGTTCAATAAATCTAGACAAGGAGTTATTTAGACATGTGAAGGGGATATTTGTCACATGAGGACAAATTTAGATTGTGATCCATGTGAATGGATATATTAGCTAGGATTAAATGGATAAGGTTTAAGGAATAAAGGGAATTGAATATTAGAGAAAAATGTAATGGGGATAAATTAGCCTAAATTTATTTATTTGGAGGATTTACGATAAGGCTAGAATTAATTAAATAAATATAAAATTTATTTAAATAAAGTTGAGGGATGAGGGAAAAGGTTAAATTAATTAAATAAATAATAAATATTTATTTAATTAAATATTAGGATAGGTGAAGTCAAGTCTGGTTAGGTTAAGGTCACATTTCAATTGTCTACAAACTCTATAGAGATTTTTGGTTGCAATTGAAAGGAATCATAGCAACTCCTACTATTGGGCACTAGTATGATCTTCATAAGAACTCATGAAACTTTGCAACAAACTTGTTTATTTGAGTTTCTTAATAGGTTAAAACTTCCTTTTTCTTTTTCTTTCCTTAGTGATCTTATTGTTTGGTTATTGTGATGCATAATGACCAAACTTATGATAAATAAAATAATTGAATTTACTCAAGTCTTTTGGTTTTGAGGATGAATCCTCATCCTTTGTCTTACCCTTGTCGCTCCTTTTTCCTTTATTCCCCTTCATTTATCTTAAGAGGGCCAAATTTTCATCATCACCCTTCTTGCTAGCTTTGGAATCCATTCAAGTTTCCTATTGAATAGAATCATCCCATAGTCTTTCAGAAGAAAGAAGATTCTCTCGGGCGTAAATACCCTTAACAAAATCTTTTCATGAAGATGACAACCCATTTAATGCAAAATTCACAAGCTTTGTATCTTCAACCTTCTCATTGACTATTGAAAGAAGTTCATGAAGTTGGGTGACCTTCATCGGGTAATTGGTAACAATATTTCATTTAGTCATCTCCATAGATCTGAGTTTGTTTTGCAATATCATTTTTGTATTTATGTATCAAACATCTCCTTGGTTTCTTTATTTTTTATAAATGAGGAACTAAATAGTGTTTTACTACATCCAAGATTATCCACATGGCCTTTATCAAACATCTCATTGGATGTCTTCTTCACATGAGCTACCAAATATAATGTGTTAGTAGGTATACACACCACATGCTTAACAATTTCCCAAAGATCATTTCCCTCCAATAGCAAAGTGATCTTAACTTTTGAAGGTAAGAAATTTAATGTGCCATCTAATTTATCCTCAAATTTAATGCTACCTAATGCCATTAATATACTATTTTTGTTTTAAAAAACAAACTCCCAAATCAAAAAATAAATTATAAACTACATAATTTTCTTATTGAGAATACTTGTTACAAATATCTAACCACGTGGTTTGATGAAATCATAGCTATTGATATAAAACCTAGCTGTCATTTTTAACCCTTTCAAAAATGACCTAGAAATATTTTAAAATTTCCATTGTAACCTTTGCAAAACTATAGAGAATATTGTGCAATTTGGGCATTGAAATTATTTTAAAAGCTTTGGTATTTTATGATTTTTCAAGGAAAAATAAAATAATTAGATCATTCTTCATGAACCAACCTGTGATTCTTTCCAAACAAAACTTTTGATCGTGCAATTATCCATCCACAAATCCCTTAGTTATTAGTTGTTATTTAACCATGAAACCATTGTAATTTTAAGGTAAAAAAGGAGGCATGAATTTAGTTAAAAACACTACAGGAATTTTATTATCATTTGGCCTTGGTATTCATAAGACTTGGCTTCGTGGTTTTCCTTCACTCTTTTGGCTTTAATGCCATGCTAAATCTATAAACCTAGGAGACTATTGTCCTAGTATTTCTCTAATTAGTTAACTCAAATCAGATTATTAACAACAACAAAAAGTAAATTTATAAACATTGCAACAACCACACAAAAAATGTTGCATTTTTTTGAAAAACTTACAAGGAAACCTCTATCCCACCTCTTCTTAGCAAGGAAGGAATTATTCTTCAATCTACATTTCTTTATGACAACTTCAACCTTCCCTTTTGCTAAGTGCTTGGTTAGAATATCAATGATGTTTTGATATGTAGAGATGTAATAGAGCTTCACTATTCCATTTTGAATCTTGTCTTGAATGAGGTGGTATGATCTCTATGTGCATGGATTTGTCATGAAAACCTTGTATTCTTTGAGAGTGCGATACACTTTTGATTAAATAATTTTCTTCTTTTTCTTTCTCTCTCTCTCTCTCTCACCCCTAATGTAGGCACACAAAACTTCTTGTACACCATTGAATTGACAACTTTATTTTTTATTCAATTAACAATATATATGCTTAATTCAAAGAAACAATTTTAAATTTAATCCCCTAAATCTTTACAAGCGAAGCATTTACAATGTATCAATTATATATCTAGTAATTCAAATTTATAATCCAAGTTTGAATCAAATTAAAGTCGAGTGACTTTTCCTTACAATCAACAAATCAAATTTTCCTTCATTCTACCATACACATCCATTCATCTGCCAATATCTTGGTTCTTCTAATGAAACATGACCCCTCTACTATTGGCTTATTGTTGTGTGTATTCCAAGTTTCATTTCATATGAAGCATCCCCTCTAACTATATGCAACGCAATTTAATTTTTCCAACATTGATTTCATTATTTGGTCTGCAATCTTCAAGTCCATGATGACTAAGATTTTACACTTGTTTGCCCCTCTGTTCCATTGGTGGTCTGCTATCCCCTTTTCCACTCACTACCTATCTTCACTAAATTTTTTCGACCAAGATTTACTATGCTATCCCCCTCACGCATAACATACCTTTGGCACTTCTCCCTTCTCAACGTCGCCCCCTCTGCTTCTAGTTTTTGTTCTTTCAAGTGGAAAAACCTAACCTAGGCCCACACTCTCATCTCTTGTCAATGTTTTTTCCATAGTTTCTACTAGGATTTCCTCATTAGTCAACTCTATGATGTGAGGAGATTAAGGACCAACTAGAATTTTCCTTAATCTAAGGTGGACATCATTCACCTCAACCCCATAAGTAGGGTATTGTATGGTGTCATTAGCATAATCATGTTAGGTAGGCTTATTATTTAGATTAGGTGCAGGTTAAGCTGTAAATTGAGGTCCTCTTGGTTGTTTTGGTGCAACTATTATTGGATTTCTCATTATGGTTGGCTAATATGGCTATAAGGGTTGTTGTGGTTGCTAGTAATTTAGATTTTAATTTTACCACTGTTGGCCTCTTTGCCACTGTGGTGACCATTAGTATTTTTGGGGTGACCATTGGTAATTATAATTTGGTCTTTGTTAATTTTTCGGTGGCAATATGTCTTATTATTTTTTATTCCAATCAGAGTCTTAGGGAATTAGCCATTACGAATTTTGCACATTGGTCCAAGATTGAGAGTTTCAATTTGGGAAGTTTTTATTTTTACCTAGAAATGAAATATTATAGGTCAAGGGATCTTAAGGCATACATTGTCTTGGTTTCCATGGTTTGCATTGAGCTATGTAAAACACTTGACCTTTCTCATCTTCTAGAGCATGAAATTTTGTCTTCCATTACTTGTCTTCAAAAATATTTTCCAACTTCTTGCACTTGCAATTAATTTTCTTTTGGTGACAGTGTGGGCAATATTTTGTGAGGGTTGGCTCTACTTCTTCTTTCTTTTTGTTGACATAGAGGGTATCCAGTTGGGTAGAAAAGTGGCTAATTATGTCCTTCATGTTTGATAGAAGATTGCTTAGCTCTACCCTTGAGACTCTATTGGATGATTTGTTAAGAGAAGAGATCTTGTCTCCTCTGGTCTTCTTGATGAAAGACTTGGAATAATTTTTACACACTTTACAAATGTCATCGAAGGGTAATTGTAAGATTTACCTTCCTCCAATGAGGTTGAGGGCATCAATACAGTCTTCATGAACTCCTTTTAAGAATATTAATTTCAAGGATTCATCAGAAAGTCTATTTAAATGGGATTTCTTGAGGCAAAACCAAAACCTCTTGACATAATCTTCCAACGATTCATCTTCTTTCTATTACATCTTGAAGATTTCATCCCTCTTTCTATTTATGCCTCTACAATATCTTGGTATTTCTCCAAAAAAATTATCTTCATTGTATTCCAATTGGGAATAACACCTCTTCCCAACCCTATGAACCATCTCAGAGTAGCATATTTTAGTGTAGTTGGAAACAATTTGAGTCTGTGAGCATCTATTGTGTAGTCATAACTTTAGCATAGCACATCAAACTCAAAAAGAAAGGTATCTGGATCCTCCATGACTATCCCATAGAAGATAGGGAGTGTGGCGTAGGTATTTTCTTCATAAAAACTACCCTTTCTTGATTGGTAATAGGGGATTCAAATGTTACATGCTCTTGTAGATCTTCTACTACTACATCGCCCATGATGCTTAAGAAGAAGCAAGAACAATGGTGTAGAATCAAGAATGGAATGAAAGTGTAGAATGAATGAGCAAGAAGAAGTGAGATTAAATGAATGGAATGAAATAGAGTGTATATAATGGAGAGAGGTAAGTTTAAAATCTATTTTGGAGGCAAAGAGACATTTTCAGATAGTCAAGGTTCATGGGAGGTGTTACATTTGTAGGGTGACAAAGAATCATAATGTCCCAATTTCCATTGAATCAAGAATATTTTCAAGACACTAGCATGACACATAGACATCTATGCAGAGTGGAGGCATCCACAACAAAAATTCCTTCACTGACATAAAATGATAAAGCATGTGTGGGAATGAAGGGTAAAGGTGACAAATTTTTGCATTGTCAAACTTATAAGGCTAAAGTGAAGGTGATGTTGTGGGAAATTGTGCTAGGGTGCAATTTTACACCTCAAAAATTCCCCCCCACTTTAGTGAGCATATATTTTAGTGCATATGTGAGCTAAAGTAGAAAGAGGTTAAAGGGAATATATCAAAAAGGAAGAGGAAGCAATCCTTTAATCTGGTATACCCGACATGAAAGATGAGATCCATGAGGATGTGAAGAGGATATAGATCTTTGATCTTGCAAAGCTAGTTGTGATCTCACCACAAAAATGTCAACTGAAAATGTAAATATGTTAACTGAAAAAGTGAATCATAATAGACACAATTATAAGCCATAATAAGACACAATTTTATCAAATATAAGACAACAATGATAGGTATGGCTAGCATGGCTGGAGTCTAGATGACAAGATTTTAGGTTTGTGGTTGTTGCAAAGTACATTTCAAGATAATCACAAAAAATATAGGTCTAGTCAGGCTTCCCCCAAGCTAGATGCCAAGATATAAGATATTAGACACCAAGCCACAAGATATCAAATATTAGATGTAAGACACAAATTATAAGATATCAAAGAATTATTTTGAAAAATTCTTTCATAGAGGGGTTCTTTCATTAGGGAATCCTTTTAATAAGACATCAAGACACCAAGGAACTCTTTTGAAAGAACACTCCTTTTGGAAGGCATGAAATTTTTTGCAAGTGACTTTGTCATCAAGGAATCCTTTTCAAAGATCTCTTGTCCAGGAATCCTTTGGAAATAATGCTCCTTTTTTAAAGGAAATTTTTAGATCCTTTCACCAAGGGATGTTTTTGAAAGAAAAATTTACCAAGGAATATTTTTGAAAGAATACTCCTTGTTGGAAATCAAATAGAGATGAAAGCCCCACATAGAATGATGTGTGCTACACAAAGGAGGACATGTCATTCTAAGGAGAGGAGAAAAAGACAAGAGAGAGATTTCATAGGACAAAATACATGGTGATATGTATTCATGGTATGTTGTCACACACATGAGGGACAACACATTGAAACCACAACATCACGAAGAAGACAAGCAAAGATGAAGAAATCAAGAGATTGGGGGATCTGATAATTAAGGTCAGAACTGTCCATAAATATAGATAGATAGATGTAATATAATATATATGAATTTTCATGAATCCCTGAATATATTAGAACATGAAGAAGAGCACATGAAGACAAATGGAAAATAAAAATCAGGTCAACATGGAAGAATGCCTAAATGCCCCCAACACTTTGCATCGTCCTTGATGTGAAAATGTAAGAGTATGACACATAAAAGAATGATGAAATAGATAGAAAAAGGTTACAAAATATTCTCACTCATGTAATATAATATATATGAATTTTCATGAATCCCTGAATATATTAGAACATGAGGAAGAGCACATGAAGACAAATGGAAAATAAAAATCAGGTCAACATGGAAGAATGCCTAAATGCCCCCAACACTTTACATCGTCCTTGATGTGAAAATGTAAGAGTATGACGCATAAAAGAATGATGAAATAGATAGAAAAGGGTTACGAAAGATTCTCACCCATGTATCCAAGCACCTACAAGGGTAACAAGGGTCATCCAAGAAAGAGAACAAAACACATATAGACAAGTACTGGGTAACACAAGCAAGAACACAAAACTAAGCTACAGATGTAGAAGAGGTACCACCCTAATCTGAGTCCACCAACAAGTCATCCTTCTTCCAATATAGATCATTATAGGGGGGATGATCTTGAAGGGTAGGGATAGAAAGAGATGCACCAATTGACTCTCCTATGACAAGGGCCCATGAAGGTCCTCTTCATCGAGATCTTGTGAGACTAGGGCCACTAATCTCTTAAAGATCAACAATATAGTAAGAATATCCTCCAATGAGTTGAACATGCAATTGACAAGAGTGTCATGTGACAACTGAGAGGGTGGGGCATAGGACACCTGAGAATCATGACTAACCTTAGGAAGAGGAGCAATGAATATCTCCATAGATGCAAGGGTTTCCTTCATTACAAGGATGACATAAGCCAAAATAGAACCAAACTCCACATGAGACAAGGATTTCTTATGAACTTTTCTTGAAATGAAGTCATCCTCAAACTTACACTTCAATGAAGGATGCTAAGTCCTGCAAAAGAAGCATAAGTGGAAGAAAATGGACAAGCATCCATACTAGAGGACATCACCTTTGTACATGAGGCATGTTGACGGGCTACAAAAATGGAGGAATATTTGGAAGAGATATAAGAAGGGGAGGATCCACCTAAGGAGAAATGAACACTTGCACCCTTTTTGGGTGAGGCTCATCAGGATCCATCAATAAATCTAGGAGTATGAAGGTGATGGGAACTGAAGTGGAAGAAAGGAGCATAAGCAAAAATAACCATAGAATAAACAAAGGCAAAAATAGAAATAGGCTCCCTATCACTCTTCTACAAAGTAGTGTGCTCCTTGGACAAAGCCTTTTTGTTGGTGCTTATGCTCATGCATAAGCCAATTATGTTGGCTATGGGCACTTGAAGGCATGGCTTGAGGAGAGGTTGGGGGCTCCTTCTCAATCACAAGAGGGAACTCAACAACCATTATTGGTAGAAGGGGAGACTCCTTAGGAGGAGGAGAAGCAAGAGACTTAGGAGTAGAAGTAGAGAGAGGCATCTTGGTACCAAGCCTCTTTCCATGCCCCACCATAGAGGCAAGTAGATGAACAGGTGGATGTCATAGAGGCTAAGACAGTAACAACTTCCCTTCCCATACAGGGTGGATCAAGGCACCATGGGAAAAATAAGAAGCTGGAAACCCGGGGCTTTGACTTCTACAACATAGGTTCCTTTGCCTTTCCTATGGCTATCACATTAGCAAGAATAGAGGATGCCGCCAAGGATTGAGAAGTAAAAGGAGAAGGTGTAGAATATGAAATAGAGGAACTGGATGGGGAAGGCTTGAGGGAAAGAGAAAACTTGTCCTTCCCCTTAGCAAGGGCAGAGGACAAATAATGTTGTTTTACACACAAACAAGCCTTCAAAGACATAGCATACGGTGATGAAGGAAAACCATATTTTGGCATTGAGCCCCTAGTCTTATACCTAAAATAATCTTGATATAAGAGATCTCCCCTAGGAAGGAGGGGTCCAACTAGGGCAAGCAAAAAATGATCAAAATAGAAGACCCCACGTGCTATTGATGGCTTGTATCCAGTGTCTTAGATAATGTGCACAATACCCTTATGGGGATACTTTGGATATTTATGGATTACAGAGGTGATTGCATTCATAGAGGCTAGCCATAGAATACCCAACCTTGCTCTAAATTAATAAGTCTAACTCCAAGATCACAACAAATGGAACATCCATAGACTTAATACCAACTGAAATTAACTAGGAAATATATCCCATAGGGGCAATGAAAACCCATCATGGGTTCAAAGGGGGGCTTATGATTCATCATATGTCTTCTTGTGTAAATTTTCAATAAACAAGGCCTCCTCTGTGATAACATTCACCTAGATTGATAGATCAATGATAACACCAATCACAATGTTACCATTGATCCGGGTGGGAGCATACAATAGAGAGGGAACCTTGTTCAAAGGTAGATCATGTGAGGTGAATTTAATATCAGACACAACATTCACATAGTCTGTAGGAGGTATATGAGTGAATGCGACCATATTCACATATTCGAATGGGATAGACTCAAAAGCAGACAAAGGAGTGACCAATTTCATAGAGTGTGATGAAAATGGATGTGTATATATATGTAGGGATATTAGGCTTGGCTACAAATTTATTAGAATTATACTTTCTTCCAACGAGGCGGATGGTCCCATCATTGATGTGGTCTTGAATAATGTGACACAAGTAGATGCAGCTTTCAGTATCATGTCCAACAACTTGATGAAATTGGTAGAAGTTTTGAGAGTTGTACCACTTAGGATATAGTTTGGAAAATAGTTGGATCCTAGGTAATGTTATTACTTTATCTTTTAATAGTTTTTGCAAGACATTAGTGTATGATTCTGACAACACAATAAATTTTTTGTTTCATCCTGTATTACTTTTATTTAAAGGAACAAATACCATGTTAGCCATGACCTTGTTCTTACCTGAGACCAACACAATTAACTAACCATCTTGGTGGCAGTGTGATGATGAATCCCCATACTGAACAACTACTTGGTGGTATTCTCTCAAAGTGACACATAGATGCATGCAAAAGGGATATTTCATCAAAATAAACTTCTCTTGCAACGAAGGATGCAATTTCCTAATGAACACCTTTTGAACATTAGAGTTAGGAAAAGGATAGGATATCTAAGAAAAAATTGCATGATATTGAGCTATAAATTCAATCAACTTCTTGTGGGTTCCTTGCTTACACCGAATGAGATCATTGAAGGCAATCTTCAGCTCGATGTTGGCCTAGAACTGTTAGAGAAATTGAAATCGTCAGGTAAATCATAATACCATTCCAGAGCAACTTCCTTGATGGAACACAAGAATAGCTTTGCCAACAAATCATTGTTATGAAAGAAATTAGTACATAGCATGTTGAAGGATGAGACATGTTTCCATGGGTCCCCATAACCATTGTACTTTATGAACTTTAGAATATCCACCACATGAGGGATAGGAGTGTTCAGAATATAAATAGAAAGTGGGCTATGAGGATGGAAAGGCTGGAACATAGGTTGAGAAGAAGGATTGGTTAGACTTGTCAGTTGATTCTACATGTGCCCCATGTTCTACAATAGATTATTGAGCATATGATCAATGTATGTAGTATGACAAAAGGGACCTCCAAAAGAACCTCCAACACACACATCGACTGAACCTCTAGCATCGGTACTTATAGAGGTATCAACACCAGAGCCAGAAATAGGGACACAATGAGCCTTAGGTGTAAAGTAGCTAAAACCTAAAGGAACCTTATTTACTTTAATTGTATTTATCTACTTAGAATATATTTGATATTAATCTACATCAACCATACATAACGAAACCTCGATCATTGAAACATTTAGCTACTTTCTAGAAATCTCTAAGCCATGATCTTAAGTGACAACCAAGTTAGAGGTGTAGGTGGGGATATGGGTATTTATGATGTTTTGTATCCCTTAGAGTAACTCTAAACCTCTCTTCTCCTTACCCAACTTAGTTCTTGATTTCTCAATGATAGGAGCCGCTTGGGAAAATTTATCATCTCGTGCCACAAATCTCTCAAGCTCCTTGAGTCTCATTTCCAAGGAATAGATTTTCTCTATAGGAACCTTGAGAGTGACATCATCCTCCACGGAAGAGACAGAAGGTAATGTAGGGGTAGTAGGAATATAATTTTGTACCTCACCAAAAGGAGAAGAGAAATTGGTAGAAAATCCTGAAACAATTTCTTCAAAATTAGGATTGGTTTGAGGGGGACCGTACCTTCTAGATGCCATTATGATGTGTTAAAGAATTCTTATTACAGCATGCTTGCAGGTTGTAGATTAGGTTTTAAAGCTCATAAAATCTTCACAACATACTCTCTATAACACACCCTAGATGCGAGAGAAGAAAAAAATTTGAACCCAAGAGAAGGAGATGGATAGTTCATATTGGGTTCATCAAAATATAGAGGGGATTCACTACTCCTATGTCTCTAGGATGAAGAAGAGTCAGCAAGGAGTGAATTGCACTCAACTACTTCAATAAAAATGATATAAGACTAAGATGGTAAATAGAGGACAAGTTGGGCTAGTTTTATGGTTTGGGTGATGAAGGATTTTTGAAATCAAATGAGCAGATCCCAAAAGTTCTAGATTACAAACTGATTGGCTCTTAGCTAGAGGGTGACAATGCGATACCCGAATGAAAACCTAATGCATTGTCATCTTAGGGACATTCTGGAATCTCATACAAACTGAGAATAGAGTTTGCAACCAAAAACTTGTAGGGTGTGCTAATGACCCGAAAACCTTAATCTTACACTTTGAACAAAATTGACAGAATGTGTGAAATGAACTAACTAAAACAAGAATAATATTATAGCTTGAGAGATAAGTGGATTATAATGAAGTGATAAGAAAGGGTAGTAGAAATCCAACTTATGGATGGTCTAGCCTCCTACAAGCTCCACACAAATTAGGTACCTACACACATGGAGACAAAAAATGTTGGGACTGTGTTTTGTATTTTACCTTAGTCAAACCCCCGCTTGTGGTGTTTCCACTCCATGGACATCCAATATGCAACGATAAAGAAAAATGATAAAGGAAAGTAATAGAAAAAACTTATACGAATCAAATACAATCTATTTACTAATATATAAGTAAGAAAATTCAATAAAAGTAAATGTTACCCTCTCTTTTGTGTGCTTAGAGAAGTCTTGAGAGGAAGGAAGAGAGCCTTGATAGAATAGGATGATAGTGCCAATGACGTAGAGCTTAAAACTTGTGATCTAAAAAATTTTTTAGAAATAAGAAGAAGCAAGAACAATGGTGTAGAATCAAGAATGGACTGAAAGTGTAGAGTGAATGAGCAAGAGGAAGTGAGATTGAATGAATGGAATGAACTAGAGTGTATATAATAGAGAGAGGTAAGTTCAAAAGATATTTTAAAGGCAAAGATATGTTTTCGAGTGGTCAAGGGTTGCAGAAGGAATTACATTTGCAGGGTGAAAGAGAATCATAACATCCCAAAATCCACTGATCTGATAATCTTGTCAAGATGCTAGCATGTCACGCAAACATCTTCCTGATGCAGAGGAATCCATGACAAAAATTCCCTCATTGATGGAAAACGATGAAGCATGTATGGGAATGAAGGGTAAAGGTGGCCGATTTTCACATTGTCAAACTTATAAGGATAGTGTGAAGGTGATGTTGTGGGAAGTTGTGATAGGGTGCAATTTTACACCTCAACAAAAGTTATGTGAAAGGAGGAATTACATTATCATATTTTATTTGGCTAAAGGGGAGGTTATGGAGTGTGAAATTACATAGGGCATAATTTTTGGCACTACATTTTACCCCCACTTTAGCGATTATATGTATTCTAACATGTGCAAGATAAAGTAGAAAGAGGTTGAAGATAATATACCTAAGATGAAGAGGATGCATATCTTTGATCTAGTATATGAAATAGAGAAGTTTAGCCAGGAAGGAAAAGGACATAGGTCTTCAATCCTATAAAGTTGACTGTAACCTCACCACAAACATGTTAGCTACAAATAAATACATTAGGTGAAAAAGTGAAAAATAGGCATGATAAAATCCATAGACATGACATAATCTAATTAGATAAAAATATAGTGTCGATAGGTATTTTTAGCAAGCTAGAGACCATAAGGAAAGAAGATAGGCCTATGGCTTCTACAAAATGTGTTGCAAGATAGTTGCAAAAACAACAAGTCTATTTAGGTTGCCCCCAATCTAGACAATAGGATCATAATACATCAAGACATATTTTTAAGAATTTTTTTGCAAAGAATAAACAAATTTGATAGCCCCCCTTAGAATAATGTGTGTTATGTAGAGGAGCACACACCATTCTAAGGAGAAGAGAAAGATAAAGAGATGTTGTGGCACAAAATACATAGCAAGATGTATTTTTGGAATGTTGTCACATGAGGAAAAACACATGGAATCCATGACATCAAGAGAAAATTAGAGATGAATAAATAAATATCACAAGGGAATCCAATTATTTAAGGTCAAAATTGATCATAGATGTATATATAAGACAGTATAATGTATATGAACTATCATCACCCCCAAATAGATTGAAATGAGAAGAAGGGCACATGAAGACAAAATAAAATAAAAGGTTGTTTCAACATGGAAGAGGCATGAATTCCCAAACAAAGAGAATAATGATGAGACAAGTAGAAGAAGTATACAAAAAAAATTCTCTCCTATATCCAAGTACCTACAAGGGTAGTAAGGGTCCTCCAAGTGAGAGCACAAACATAAATAAATGAGCATAGGGGAACACAAACAAACACACACAAATCTAAGTGAAAGATAAAGAAGAGGTACCACTCTAATCTGACACCTCCAAAAATTCGTCTTGCTCCCAATCTATATCATCGTAGGGGGAGGGAAGATGATCCTATAAGGAGCGATAGAAAGAGTGGCTCTTGCTGACTGGCCTACAACAAGAGCCAAAGAAGAAGGCCCCTTGAGGTCTTCATCTCCAAGCTCATGTGAGACTAACATCATTGATCTAGCAAAGATGGATGACAAAGTCAGAATATCCTCCAATGAGTCAAACATACACTTCTCTGAAGTGAAGTGTGTTGACTACATAGGAGGAGGATGGGAAAGAAAAGATTCAGTACTGACCTCTAAGAAAGGAGCAATGAAAAATTTTTGGGGAAGGAGGCATTGTCTCCATCACAATAATGGTACATACCAAAGTAGAATAAGATGTCGAAGACAAAGATCTCTTGCTACCATTGTTTGAAACAAAGTTGTGCTCCAACTTATGCTTAAGCGGAGGATGTGGGATCCTCACAATAGAAGTGGAAGAGAAAGAAGGAGAAGGAGCCACAAAAGACACAAATTTTGTATGAGGCATGCCAATGGGCTTAAGGAAAGGAGGAAGATCTAGTAAAGAAGTGATCAAGGGTGAATTTATAGGAGTGATGAAAACTTGCACTCACTTAGGGTTAGGCTCATCAGGATCCACTGAGGAAGCCGAAAGCAAGACAAAGGTAATGGGAAAAAAAGAAAAAATAAGAATGAAAATAGGAAAAAAGACATAAGTAGAGGTAGAAACAAGGTCTTTGTTAGTCTTCTATAAGGCCTCATTCTCTCAGGCTAATAACCATCAATGATGATTACACTTGAGTGCAAGTCAGTTGTGATGGCTATGGGAACTAGGGAGGGTAGCCTGAGAAGGCTCTGAGGAATCCTATTCTACCTAAAGAGTATTCTTTGCAACCATTATGGGTGGAAGATCAAGCTCTTGAGGAATGACAAAAAGGAATAAAAATAGGGACGGGGGTCTCGGCCATGGGCCCCTTTCCTTTTTCTGCTTTGGAGGTAGATGGAGGAACATGAGGGCGCATCAAAGGTTGAGAGGCAAGAACAAATCCATGTCTATTCTTCTCCTTACCATAGAGGGTTGGTTGGGGGATAGTGGTCAAAACTAGGACTTGGAAGACTTACAATTTAGACTTCCACAACATGGACACTTTTCCTTTTCCTATGCTAGGCACAATAGCAAGAAATAAGGACACCACTAAGGGTAGTGAAGTCACAAAATAATATGAAGAAGAAGGGGAAGGCCCATGGGTGGGAATTTGTGTGTCCTTAGCCTTTGAAGGTACAAAGGACAAGGCAAGTTGTTGCACATGTATATAAGCCTTCATAGAAATAACATGGGAAGAAGGTGAGAAAACACCATTAGAAACCAAACTTACAGTCTTATACCTAAAGTAGGCCTTGTAGAGAAAGTCCCCTCTAGGTGGTAAGGGTCTAACTAGGGCATGCTAAAAATGATCAAAGGAAAACCCCCATGTGACATGTGTGGTTTATGTCTAGTGTCCTATTATGCCTTGCATAACCACCCCATCTTTTGCCTTGGTCAAAATAGGTCCCCCTTTGTGTTTTTGTCTTTTGTTGTTTTCAAACAAAGTTTGGAGTCTTTTGTTTTCAACACTTTTTTTTTCTTTGGTTTAGTCTGTCGGAATTGGAACCAGAACCAAATTGGGTTGTGAAAATTCCTTTAAAACTTGTTCCTATCCCCATCCCGACATTCTTTCTTTTTGACCTTTTGTTTTATCCTTATCGGAGCCGGAACCGGAGTGGACGTTAAGTCGGTATTTATTCAAAATTGTAAAATCAAAATCCATCCCGTCTCCACCTCCGCTTTTTCAACTTTTGTTTTAGAATAAGTCCTTGTGTTAAGTTTTATGTTTTCGGTCATTTTGTTTTGTTTTTGTGTTTGGTTTTATTTTGTGCTTTCTTGGTGGACCTGGAACGGGAACGAAGTTGGGAAATTCCTTAAGTTTCCAAATCTTTTTTCATTCTGATTCCGCTCCTGCCATTTCTTGGTCGTTGACTTTTTACTGAAGTCACACTACAGTGAAGTGTTTGTTCTTCTCCAGTTCTAACTCCGCTTAACTGCATTTAATGCATTAATGATAGCTGCCATGCATAGGTAGAAACTCTAAAATTTACCTTGATTAAGGATTAAACGGGTTATTATTATCATGGTTAAGAAATCGAAGAGCGAAGTAGAGCAGCTGGGGAGTTCATCTGAGTGAATTGATTGAAAGAGGAGGAGATAGTTGCTTGTGGATTTCTTCAGAAGGTTTTCCAATTTTTGCGTTCGAGGTAGGGTTCCTATTCTCATTTTTCTCTTATTTACTTTTATGTTCTCTGTTCATGTTTGATCATTTTGATTTTTGGGCAAGTTCGCTTTCTCAGTAGGTTTGCGTGTTTGTTTTTCTTTCTTTGTTTATTGTTGTTCTTGTTTTCATTTTTGGCTTGCATTTATGTTTTTAGTGAGTTAGAGCACGGTTGTTTTCATGTTTTGTCATGATCACGTCGTGCTACGTTAGGTTTTAGACGTGTAGGTTTAATTAGGGTTCACCAGTAATGTAGATTAAATTTTGTTTTACAGTGAGTTAGATTTGGTAGAATTTTATTTTTAATTAGGATTTTATTATGCATTCGTCTGGTTAAAATAGAGGGGTTAAATTCGTGCCCTAGTTTGTATATCGCGTTTTCTAGATTAGGGTTTTATGCTTTTCTGTGATCGCGTTTAGAATGATTAAATGCGATGCCCTAAAAATACCGTCATCCCCATGGTCATATGGGCATGGTCCTTTCATGCTATATTTTAAGCCTCATTTTGTTTAATATGACCTTAGTCTTTAATCATGAAGTTATGCATTAAATTGTTAAAATCATTGATGACGTCATGGTCAACATAGGCAGAAGCAGGATCGGAATTGATTTAAATTTTTGGATGTGTTTTATGATTAGTGTCAATTCCATTTTCCATCCCATCTCCGACTCTGCTTGTAGTAAGAAGCTTTATTTCAAGATAATGTTAACCTTGGTGGAAGCGGAAGCAGAACCGAAATAGAATATGAAAATAGAAAATCTGAAGGAAACCGAATCAGTTTCCATTCTGGTTTCGGTTCTGATCACTATTCCACTTCTGACTTCGATGCCGCTTCTTGTTAGTAGAATGTCAATAACAATTTTTGCTCTGAGCCTAGCAGTATGTTCAAAGAGGATTGTTTCAAATGTTTTCTGCCTGGTTCCGGCTCCGATGTATGTTTGAAAGGTATGATTTTAAGACATATTTTGAGATGTTTATTCAGAGATCTAACTAGAGGTTTTTGCTGTAGGAAAGCTAAAAGGATGTCGAGAATGTCAGGAGAAGCTATCCAAAGGAACCGGCCTGCAGAAACATCAAGCCAGAACAGTTACCTTATACCTTGAGGTATAACCATAGGAGTTCTGTTGTCAAAGTAAGAAAAGTAGAATCAGATTGATCAGACATCACCGACACAAATTTGGGCCAATACAATTTTGAGGAGCTGTATTCAGAAACCTTTGTTGAAGATATAACAGGGAGGACACAAAGAATTGTTGATTCCGGCTTGGCTCATATCACCCTGTTTCCTTTATCAATCCAATGCCCGGAGTTGATCTTGACAGCTGAAGGAGCTTACAATCCGGCTACCCGACAATGCATGGATTCCCAAGATAATGTAATCATTGATCTTACTCCTCATATGTTTCAAATTATATTTAGTGTCCCGGATCCCAAGAACTTGGTGCAGTTAAAAGAGGCAGAGGCCCTAGAGAAATATAGAAAATATAAGGAATCCAACAAGTCTCACTTGAACAAAAAGTGGTTAAAAACAGAGAAGAAGTCTCTAACCAAGCTTGTAGACCAACCAAAGAGGGAAAATTTCTATAAGGAGGTATCATATTTAATAATGATGTTGTCTAGGGCTTTTGGAAAGAGAGATACCTTTCATTTCAAAGAGTGGATGTTTCCCTTCATCTAGATAATTTTAAATGGCACCCATCAATTTGATTGGCCAATGATTGTATCAAATGCTATTCATGATCAATTGACCAGCATTAGGGAGACTAAATGCTAATTCATGACTTCTTACATTGTGTATGCAGCAACAAGATTAAGTATCTTCCCAGGTCTGAACAGAGTAGGGATAATGGGAGTGTTAGATGGACAAAAGAAGGTGTGGGAGCATTATAACCAGCTGTCCTATAGGTTGCTGAGACTCAATTCAGAAGGGTTAATGATGCATTCATATATGTGATTATTAACCAACTCAACGGAGATGCAGGGTACAGACTGAGCCAAGAGGCCATGGCATTTATCCATGAATGGGGATGTTGGTACATTCAATACCCCAAGTTTACATATTTCAGGCTAGGTTGTTTTGAAGGTCATCCACATTTGTTGCCAAGGTGTTGCAATAACAGGATAGTGTTAATGGAATTTGTATATCAGGCTCTTGGGGTTAATGCCCGGTTTGGATTAAAACATAAGACAGGATGTCACAATTTCCCCATGAAGTTGGGTGAGTATAGTTGTCAGCATTTGGTAGGAGCAAAGGTGGTGTGCAATGAATTGATACAGTTAAAGCTAGGTTTATATGCAGCTCGTAAGCACTTTGACCTGAAGGGTAAGATGAATGCCTTGTTGTCTTATGTGTTTGATAAGCATTTTAATTTATTAGAAGATTTTTGGAGTGACTGGCAAGATGAGTATGATTTGAGGAAGAAGAATTATGAAAGATTACCTGTCTCAGTCATGTCAGAGTTTGGAGTCAAAAATGGCATTCCTGACATATTGGTGGATGATGGTGTTGTATTGGATCCTGTTGAGAATCTATGTCTCAATTTCCTATCATGTAGCCCCTTCCTTCTCACTCAACGCCTTCTTTGTTATCTTTCCGGCCCTTACCACTTTACCGCGGTGGCTTTGGCTTGCTCTGGCAGTGACAGGCCTAGCGGTTACCGCCATACTGTAGCCAGCCAAAGGGCTGATCGCAGTGGTCGCGGTAAAGCCGCCTGCGGCTGGCCTGGCACTTACCGCCATACCACAGCCAGCCAAAGGGCTGACCGTGGTGGCCGTGGTAAAGCTGCCTGCGGCTAGCCTAGTGGTTACTGGCATACCGCGGCCAGCCAAAGGGCTGACCGCAGTGGTCACGATAAAGCCACCTTCGGTCAAGCTGACGGTTACCGCTTTACCGCGGGGTGGCCTCTTGGCCCCCGCAGTAGCGCAGTAAGACCATCAGCGGTCCCACTAACCAGTCACTGCCATATCGTAGGGTGAACTCGTGAGTGCCGTGGTAGCGCGGTAGGATGTTTGGGTAGAGCTCGGGTGGACTCGGAAGGCTGACCGCCATATTGCGAGCTGGTCGAATGAGCTTGGCGCTAGCATGGTAAAGGTTGTGGAGAGCTCGGTGAGCTTAGCGACTGGGTTGACCGAGTTGGACTCGATGTCAAAAGCTGACAACGAATAGAATGCAGACACGTGGCTCAGTGTCTAAGCTATGATTGGTTAGACACCAAAAGAGTAATTGCAGCAGGTGCAGGTCAACCTAGGGTGGCGAAATTGAAGCCGATTTCGATGAAGGCTTTAATGCCTGGGTGGCTCGATGCAGGAAAATCGGTATGGACAGATCATGGGCGCGATCGAATCCGACAGGGATGTACCTTGTGATCGGCAGTTGACTGATAGAATTAATTGCAATGTGAGACTTAAGGAAGTTGATTACATATTGCAAAAAAAGAGAGGAGAGTAAAAAAAAAAACTATATGGTTTTGTAAAGAGAACATTGTAACAGTAAGAAGAGAGTGAATTCTGGATTGCCGCTGTGAGCTGATAAGAGAAGACCGTATCTTTGTATGTAACTGTTTTGTTACTGTAATACAAATAGTATGGACTTTGTGTGGTGGGTTTTTTACCTAAAAAGGTTCTCCCACGTATATCTTGTGTCAACTATGAATGCTCATCTTTGTGTAATCACTATTTTACTTGCATGTATTCATCTCAAGTAGTTTTAGAAGCTATTGAAACTGTTATATGCTTTTCTCCTCTATTGTATTAGTGTTAAGGGAATGTATTCCGCACTGTTGAGTCTATAGATCCATGCATGTTTTCCCTTCAAGTGGTATCAGAGCTTGGCCAGTTGTGTTATCCTTGTAGGAAAGATTAGTTTTTTGTGCTAATACTGTGATCCATCTTATGAAGCTTTAAACATTGGAACTAAAAGTCTGGATCCAATTGACTGGGATAGTGTGGAAACCATTGACATTAAACAAATAGGGTGAGCAGTCTTGGATAGAAGTGATCAATGGTTGGTTCTAAGAACCAAAGCTCCTTAAGGACCAACTCCTAAGAAGGGGAAAGGATATAAAAGGCTCAAAAGAAAGACACCTCCCAAAGAGCCTTTGGAGTTCCTTCCTCCAGACATTGAAGACATAGAGCTTGAAGCAGCAGTTGATGAAATAGAGACACCAGAAGGAGATGCTCACATGGGATCGGTTTTTTCAACACCTACATTAGGTGAATCTTCTACTCAAGTCCCATTTGCAAAATAGCAAAGTGAAGAAGTTCAAAAGGGGACTCTTCATAGTATGGTTGAAACTAAAAAGGGAAAAGAAGTGGAGGTAGAGATTCATGATGTTGGAACAGATTCAGATGAAACTCTATCAGATAAATGAATACAAGAAAATATGCCTCTAGAGGAGGATACTAAATAGGTAATGAGAAAAGAGGATCAGTGGGCATTGTTTGAAGAAGTCAGGAAGGCTGCTGAAGAGCAAGCTGCAACAATAGAAAAGAAAAAGTTAATGGATGCCAAGACCCAAGCTGATGCCATACTACAGCAACAACAAATTGAAGCTAAGTCAAGAGCTGATGAAGTAGAGAGGCAGTAGAGGCAACGAGAGCATGAGCTCAAGGTTGAGCAGGAAAATGATAAGTTAGAAATAATACAAAAGATTCATGACCTTGAGGAAGAGAAGGCAAGACACCGAAGGGAGAAATAAGTTTTGGTAGCCAAGTTAAAGCTTGTTGAGGAAGCTCACCAAAAGGAAGAAGAAGCAGAATGATTACAGAAGGAGAAAGAGGCCGAAGAGTTGATCAAAAAGCAACAAGAAGAAGAAGAAAACACAGAAAAGCTTAAAGCTTTATAGAAGGAGAGGCTAGAAAAGGAAAGATTGGAGAAAGAAAAACTGGAGAGAGAACGATTAGAAGAGGAAATATTGAAGAAGGAGGAAGAAGACAAGAGAGTACAAGAAAAAAAAGATAAGGAGGAAGTGGAGAAGCTGGCACAAATGAGTGTAGAACAAGAACAACAACAGAAACAAAAGGTTGATTCTCAGCCTCAGGTGAATGTGCAACCTCCCTTAGCTACTGCCTCCTCTTCTTCAACCATGATGACTATTACTTCAGGAGCTCCGACTTGGTTGAAATTAGACCTCAAAAAGAGAACACCGACACCTTCTCAACCTCTCAATTGGGAGGATATGATGAAGGAAATTGAAAGAGAAAGGCCTAAAAAGAAGGCCAAGATTCTGCACTCTACTAGGTTGACTGACAAGGGAGAGATTGTGGCTGAGTGTGCCATACCTATGATAGACAAGGAGGTGGGGGATATGCAATTAATGGATTATCAACTAGGCACTATAAATTTGGGGAGACCTACCCGAGATGAGAAAATGAATCTAATTGATGTGGTAGCCTCCTGAACCAAGTCTAGGATGTTGAAAGATAAACAAAGGAAGGATGATATTAAGGCTCAACTAGATCAATTGCATGTTTTTCTCAAGAATATTTTTGCTCCAAGGTCACAACAGGTTGCTGCCATTGAGACCCCAGTTTTGCTGAGCAAAAAGGAAGTAGAGGATTTGGAACAGGTGAGGGGCAAGGCAGAAATGTTAGATTGGTGGGTAAGTAAGTTGGATCAAGAAATGAATGAAGTTCTAGAAGATAGTTTTGAGGTCTACAAAGTGATTGAAGATCTGATAGAAGAAATGAAACAATATGTTAAAACTTTGGAAGCACAAGAGGAGGAGTATAGGGGATACAGTCGGAAACTGAAAGAAGTCAATAAGTTGCCTAAGACTACCCTCCTAGAACAGTTGATATTAGAAGAGGACAATAAAGATTTTCTTGAAAAGACTTCTTGTATACTCCGATTTAGAACAAATTTCTTGTTCAAACATAGAAATGAGGTGCAAGATTCTGTTAAGGAATTGAATGAGCAGTTTGAGGAGTTGGAGGCCATCGTTGCCATTTTGGTAAATGTTGAGGTACTTGTAAAAGGAGGCTTACCTTTAAGTCAAATAAAGTAGAAATGGACTGAAAGACTTAAAGAGGTTATGCAGAGAGGAGATGTTGGTGAAGATTTTCTAGTAGATAGATTGATGGACATCAAAGAGGAAATAAGAGTAGCCAAGAGAGAGTTGACAAAGATAAAGCTTATGAGAGGGTTTGCTGCAGCAGAGTTGGAGCGAATTAAGTTTGAAGACAGCTGGGTGGATGGGCCTGAATCAGACACATTACAACAAGTCTTCTCCAGCTATGACGAATATATGATGGAGCAAACTTCGCATGCCTAAATCTCATGCATGCATGGATTTTTCTTCTTTGCATGTTGCATGCAACACTAACAATTTTGGAGTGCATGAGTTTCTTATTTTTTTGTTCTCTTTTCTTCCAGTTTAACTGAGTTTCCAAGGATAATTGTAAACCCTAAAAGGGTGGGTCGACTTAAAATAGAAGTGGAGTTCAGATTTTGTATATCTATAAATACCCTTTGGGTATCATATTGTAAAGGTCGGCTAATAGAGAATAGAATTGGCCACCTGATATTAGGAGATAGAATTTTTTGTAGTGATTACAGAGATACATTGTTACTTGATTTTTACAGTTAAATAAAATTACAGGTTTATGCAATACGGTGTTAGAATTAAGTTTTACTTGATAAGGCTGATGAGTTATAATCTATCTGTATGCCAGTGATTGTGCTGAAGCATGATAGTTTCTTATGTGATGAAAGTCATTAGAAGAAGCTGGATTTAAGGATTATCTTGTTAGATTATCATTGACTTAAATTTATTGAAGTCTGTTGATCTATGATCTTGGCAATGAATGAATATGTGTTCTTTTTGGAATCTTTGAAATAGTTGTGATAGATGAATTAAAATAAGCACCTTAGATGCATACAATGGTATAGATTATTCTGTGAATTGTATCATGCTTTGGTTTTCTTGATCTGTTGGAAAACATTCATTGTTGAGGATATATGTCCAGATGCTAGATGAGTTTTGTTCATGTTTACTGGTTTACCCTCTAATCTATCTTTTTCTTTTGTTTGAAACCCCCTTTATTTACTAAAACAGTTTGGTAAAATGACTCAAAGCTTGCATTCTTTTGTTACCAACACAGGCCCCTTGAACATTACAGTTGAATGGAATAATTGAGTGACACTAGACAGTTGAGAACCAACTACCAGGACCTTGGGATTTAGGCTACTATATGTTGTCTTTATTTTTCAGGAGAAATAGAGTAGAAATATTCTGTTTTAACGTTGTTTGTGTCATTTTCACCATCAACATGTCCTAGATAGTATACACTATGACATCATGAGGAAAATTTAGATAATTGTGGATAACAAAAGTGATCACATTCATGTAGACTAGCCATAAAATACCTAATCTAACCCTAAATAGGTTGGATTCAAGTATCACAACAAATGTTACATCTAGATATTTGGTCCCAACAAGGATCAACAAAGAGATAGAGCCAATAGGCAAGATAGAAAGACCATAATGTGTATGGAGCATGGTTTGTGACTCATCATATTTCTCCTTGTGTAGATTATTTATGAAGAGTTTCTCCTTTATGATGAAATTGACCTGACTCATAGGATCAACCATAACGCCACTCATGATGTTATCATTGACTCAAGTTGATATGTTCAATGGAGAAGGTTCCCTATTAAGAAGCAAGTCACATGGTGTGAATTTTATATCAAGTGCCTTATCCACATGACCTAAAAGAGAAATATGGGTGAATAAAACCATGTTCACATACTCAAATGGGATGAGATTAGCAGATGAAGAAGTAAATGTTGTCAAATTTGCAAAATGGGAAGGGAAATGATCTATGTATACTTGCATCTGACTATTAGGTTTGGCTACAAATTTATTAGAATTTTGCTTCTTACCATCAAGTCAAATGCTATCATTGTCTATGTGGTCTTGGATAACATGCCTAAGACACACACATCATCGGTATCATGACCAGAAACTTGATGGTATTGACAGAATTTATGTGTGTCATACTAGTTAGGATAGGGATCAGATACTAGTCTTATTTTTGAAAGGGAGATTAAACCATATTTTATAAATTTATAAAGAACATTCATGTAGGAGTCAAATAATTTTATAAATATTATGTTACATCTTGTAGAGTTCTTGTTAGTAGGAATAGATACCACATTCACTACCACTTTAGTTTTTTTAATTCCCCAAAAATAGACATGACTATCAATTCTCTAGATGGGAGGATGAGGAATAATCCCCATATTGAGCCACTATTTACTAATATTTGTGTAGTGTGGTACACAGATGAGCAAAGGAAGGGTACTAAATCAAAATTAATTTCTCTTGCAATGCTAATAGCGGGTTATAAGCAAACACACACTATACATCAGAATTTGGTAGGGCATAGGATATTTGGGAGAATAGAGATTGATAATAGGAAATGAAATCAATTACTTTTTCATGGGTTTCATGCTTGCACCATATGAGATTAGTGAAGTGATATTTGCTTGTATATTTACCTAGAATTATTGCAAGAATTGATTTACTAATTGATTAGAAGAGAAAATAGAATTATTGGAAAGTGAGAAAAACCAGTCCAAAGTAGCATCCTTGAGGGAGCATGGGAACAACTTTTCTAACAAAGCATCATGATTAAACAAGTTAGTACACATGGTGGTGAAGGACAAGATATGTATTTTCATATCTCCTTTACCACTATACTTATCAAATTTAGGATTTTTCATCCCTTGATGGTAGGGTATTCAGAATAGCGAGGGAAAGAGGGTTGTGATGATAATATGGTTGTAAGGTAGACTGAGAAGTATAACTAGTCATTTTTTCCAACTGAGATTACATATGCCCCATGTTCTATAATAGAGAATTAAGGATAGGATCGTTTGATGGAGCCTAACTAGTTGAGATGCTAGAGCTAGAGGGGATTCGGGTTCCAAATGTAGGAATTTCAAATCCCAAAGGGACACAATTCACTTTAATTCCAACACCCTCTAGAGGCACTATGTTGGTTTTATTAGTAATAGAAATGGAAGCAACTAAAGGACCCATGTCAACCATATGCACAAGAACTCTTGGCATCGGAACATACAACTGTTGGCCAGTGATTTTTGATTGAAAATATTGATGGTTACCCAAGATAGAAGTGTATGAGGGGACATGGTTTTCTACTATATTTACAATCCCTCAAAGTAACTCTAGACCTTTGCAATCTGAAATAAGTAAATTTCTTAGACCATTAAGGAGATGAAAGACTTGAGAGTATGTGCTTTCTTTAATTAAGAAATATTCAAACTCTCCAAGTCTTACTTCCAAAGAATGGATCTAATCAGTAGGAACTAGAAGAGTAGATTCATCAGCTATGGGAGAGAAAGAGTTAGAAGGGGAGGTTAGCAGGGTATGCACTTGAACTTTAGCTAACAAATGAGTAGAAATGAAAGGAGGAGAGAAACCAACTGATATTCCTGTAGAGGATTCCTCAAAATCAAAACCTTGGCGAGGAGGACTAAACTATCTTCTAGACCCCATATCTAAATGTAGATAACTTATCCTAGCTATGTGATTGAAGGTAGTGGACTGGGTTGTGAAACTTATAAAAAGCGTCATAACACTCTATCCCATACAAGTCTTCACAAGAGATAATTTATTTTTTTGAAAAAAATACAAAGGTATGAATAGGTTCACGTCTAATTCACTAAAATGTAGTGGAGGAAAAATGACACCCCTCTTCCTCCTCAAAGAGAGAGTGCTCCTCTACTACCTCAAGGGTAAAGCTCAGGTCATAAAGGTGGAGAGAAAAAAAATTGAATATATTTTATGATTTAGGATAGATTTCAAAATAAGGACTTTAAAGACTAAAAGAGAAAACTTCAAAGGTCTCATGAGCAAGCTTGCTAGCTCTCAACCAAGGATGAAAGTGTAGTGGACAATCATTGTTGTGGCATGTTGTAGTCTCCTACGATTTGAGAACAAAACTTTCTAATAGAGACACAAAGGTTCTACTTGCTATTTGAAGAATAAAATCAAGAAGTTTTACTAAACTAACAGAATAATGAAAATGAAATAAATAACATAAAAATAATTAACATGTGTAGATTGAACTCAATGAAACAAAATGAAAAAATAGAAAAAAGAAGAATGAACTCACAAGAGGTCCAATGCAACAAATCCTCCTACAATTTTCCAAATCAACAATCTACATACACAAAAACAAGCAAAAATGTTGGGGTTGTTTCTAGGCTTGCCTTAGTCAAACCCCCATTTTGGTGTTTCCACCTCCATGTATAGCTAGGTAAACAAATAGAGAAAATAATAAATGAATTAGATTAGCAAGACAATATACAAGTTAAAAGACAATATTCTACTTAAAAAATATGATAATGTAAATAAAATAGAGTGTTGTGACCCTCCCTTATGCAAGCTAGTGATACTAAAGGAGAGTATGACACACTGTAGATGTGCCAAGGAGATTACAGTCTTGATGTAAAAGACAAGGCATGTGAGAGATTGATAAAATGGTGTAGAAGAGAAGGAGAATAAGATCTAGAATGAAAGATAGATTAAGAGAATTCAAAAAAGAGTTGGAGTGAGAGAATGAGAGTTTGAATGAAGGAAAGACATGCAAGAAGGTGTTTTCAGGTGCATCTACAACCACAGAGGCATTACACTTCATAGGTAGGTAGAAGTGTAATGTTCCAATGACCACATAATCAAGAATATTTTTCAATATTTTTGCATGATGCACAAACATCTGCATGTTGTGCTAGTGTCCCTAACAAAACTTCACTTGAAGACCAAAAATAAAGGGTTCAAGGACGGGATTAAAGTTATGTGAAAGGGGGAATTACATTATCATATTTTATTAGGCTAAAGGGAAGGTTATGGAGTGTGAAATTGCATTGGCACAATTTTTGGCACTACACATATCAATCTATTTGCATATATTACGCATTTATCATTTACAACCATACATAAATCAATTGCATATTTCATCATCGCATCTCATCAATAAGTATAACTAATCATTAGAATCACATTAGAACTCATATAAACATACATGCATATCCATCCTTCATCACACATGATTAGTCTTGCATCATATCAACATAACATACATATAGTCGTATCCTGCATCATCGCTCATTAGTATAATATATCAAATCATAACATCATATACATCAAATATATCTAATCATAAATTTACAAAAAATTATAACATCACATGAAACATCCATCCATCACATAATCATATACATCCCTATCCATAAATACATCAATATATAATCATACGAACCCATGTGCATCATTAAAATAATTAAATGTCCATATCCATCACACAAATCAATGTCTATCAAATAAATAATTCTATAATAAAATCAATATTCATGAATCATCATATCATACATATACACTTTGGATCAATATCCCAATTAAAACTAAATGATGTCATTTGTACAAAGGACTCATTGACCATCCACCCAAAAATTGTGTATCACCTCAAAACTACCACCTAAACCATCTCGCTATCATTACTATTTGTTGCTTCTTGCATTTGAATTTGTAGTGGAGGGCGGCACTCCCCCTAATGTTGATGGGCCTCCTCCTCTGCCTCACCACAAGGGTTCCCATTGATTCACTCCACTCGGATCCCAATCATAGTGATTGGGACCCACTCCTCCATGAGCTCCTGGCCTTCAAATAGCTCGACCTCCTTTCCACCTCTACGACTGCAGCCATATATAGGTCCCTATAGTACTGGTCCTCCCTCCCTATTTTTACTAGGTACTACACTATCTCTACTATCCCTCCACCTCCTCCCTAGGCCCTAGTAGTATCCCCCTCCTATCAATAGTGGTTTTCCCCCCCTTGTAATTGTATCCTCTCTAGCTCACATGCATCTTAGGCTAGCTGGAGGTTGTTCCTCTTTGTGATGACCTATATCTCTCCCTATAAGCTGTCTACTTAGGCATGTAGACTATCCCTCTTTGGTATACTAGTATCTAGGTCATCCTAGGCTTATTGCAGCAATCTTTCTAGATTTGATACCCTTCTCTTTGTAGTGGACAATCTACCCTCTAGGTCTCCATATCCCCACTCTCCCTCCTCTCTTCCATCTCTTCAAGGTGGTTTCACATCCTCCAAAGGAGGCATGCTTGGTGAGCTCCTCTGCCCATCCTCCTCCTCCATCTACCCTTCCTCCATATCCTCCTCTCCCCTCTCTCCATCCCAATTGGATCCTATCACCTCCTCCATTATACCTTCCCCTCCCATTGCTCAACCCATTGATGGTCCTCCTCCTATAGACCCTCATGTCCTCTCCTACAACAACCTCCATCCTCCCAATTGTCACTATCCCCCTCATCGGTACCATGGGCTATGGCTTGTGTATTTCCCACCACTTTGCATACCTCTATCTTACCTCGGGTTCGTCAACACTTACCTACCTATATTATATTACCTGGACTCTAATCTATGCCATGAGTGTGTTGCTACCCTAGGGGCTATCTACGACCCTCGCTTTATTGTCTCCTACAATAGTCTGGTGAACCTTTCTAGACCCTTTGGGATGTCCTAGACCACAAAAAAATTTGTGTCACTCAATCTGGTTTGTATCTCTCAATGAGGTACAAATACCTCTTGATGGTGTAACATGTTGTGAACATGTACACACTGTACTCCTCATCCTCCTCCAACCCATCTACATCCATGTACGACCTCCAAAAAATGTTCCCCTCCTCAATCTGATCCAATATGCCATGCTACGTACCTCTTGGTATCGTAGCTTGATCCTCCAACTAAATACCATGGTCTCATCTACAACCCTCTCTAATTTGTCCATGATCGTACATCTGATGCTAATGTGCTTGCACACCCAAATATGTAGTAGCATGATGTGGGTAAGGATTTTCCCTCCTCTATAGAAGACAATGGACAGATCTCTATATAACTATGCTATAATGCATAGGCCCCATACATATCTCTATTCCTCCTTTGACATCCTCACTACCACATTCCCAATGTCAAATTTAATAATTTTCCACTCTTATGAAATTGGAGCACTCGTTGATCAAACCACATAAGTATAGTGTCATACTTAGCACTACATTTCTACATTTATCTATGTATAACACCCTCTCTCATGTGGGAACATCTTTTTTCTTGAACATCCTCTATAATAGCGATGGTATAGACTCTACGTTGGATGCGAACACACACAATCCTCACATAGGCAGACAAAAGACCCTCCATATATCCTCTAATGGCATTGTCATCTCCTCTCTTAAGAGATGGAAGGTTCTCATCTTAGAGCTCCATCGCTTTTCCAATGCCATCAAAAGTGGTCTATGGACCTAGATGACTAGCATCCATGCCACATATACTAATATAAGGGTATCCAAGCAAGCCCAATCCTCACCAGTAAACTCAACCACTAATTGTAAACACCCCTGATCTTCGCTCTCAAGTCCTCGAGCTTGCTATGGCCTACATCCATCCAATCTGAATGTTAATGTTTTCATCTTTTCTATCTTCTTTTATTTCTTTTAACTCTCCTAATGGATCCACCCCTTTGGGCACATCTACCCATCCTATAGTTGATCCACCATTTAGGTGCATCCATCTATCTTCTAGCAAATTCACCCTTTGAGCGAATCTTCATATCCTCTAGCAGATCCACTTATTTCTTATGATTCCACCCCTTCTCAAATCCACCTCTTTGGTGAATCCTCTCATTCTTCACATCTGTCCTTCCTCTACAAAACTACCCACTCGAGAAATTTACCCATCTTATGGTATATTTTCTCGTTTAAAGTGCATCCACCCCTTCATTGTGAGTTCTCCCTATGACATATCTACTTATCTCTCAGCACATTTGCTCATCCCTAGTGGATCTGACTTTTTATGGTGCATATTCCCTTCAACAGATTTGTCCCAATTTGAAGCTATCTGCCCAAGCTAAGGCACATCTACTTTTTTTCTCTTCCTAGGGATCCACCCTATTGTGTTGGGAAGATCTGCCACACATAATTTTTTTACTTGTAATTAATTCTTTGAAATTGAAAGTACAAGAAAAAATAGTTCACACACTCGACCTCCTCACTCTCCTCATCACGCTCATGCCCTCACTCAATTCACTCAGTGTGTGATTGCTCATCCATGCATCATTTTCTTCACTCTACTTCACTTTCTCCCTTAAGAGATTGGGGTTAACATGAATAGTAATTAGCTCCTAGTTACTATTTATAATAAACCCTAATCACCCTAATCAGCTATTATCACTCATATTTTCTCCTCGCAAATCCTTTTTCTTTTATTCCTTCACCATTCATCCTCCTTTTCATTGTGGACCCACTATTTTCCTTCTTTTCTATCTTCTAAGAGGCTGCTTGGGCCCCTTTTTCCTGTCCATCCTCTTGAGGGGGGATCACTCCCTCTATACCTTTTTTTCTTCTATTCCTTTCAATTCCTCTACACTAGGGCATCTTTTCATTGAGTCAGCTATATTTTTTATTTTCTTCAAAACATCATTATTTTAACATTATTTTGAAGAGGGGAAAATGTAGACACCTAAATTGACCACTTGTATTTGGTCAATTTTATCATGTTCTTCCATCTAATCCCCTGAACTATTCACATTAATTGGGTTTGTTGGGTTTTAATTGTGTTTCCTTGTATTTTAAGCACAAGTTTCACTGCATACAAAGCCAATTGGGAAAGGATTTTTTTAAATTATTAAATCATAAAAAATCTTTTTAACTATAGAATTGTAACAATTTTTAAAAAAAATTGTAGTATGATTGGTTTTTCAATCAAAATAAATTGCATCCAATAGATGCATAAGTATTCTTCCCTTAGGTAGGAACTAATAAAGTAAAATATGAAAGAATTTTAAAAATTAAAAGAAACAAAAAACAAGTAAAAACATGAAAGAGGCTCTAAAATAAAATGTGAATGTTGCATCTCTCTCAGCGTGTAAGCATTGAATGGTAAGGTTAGGTTTTCGAGGCACAGGTTGAGAAAAATATCTGAGAAGTGATGATTTTGAAAGCATGGATTCAAAGGATGGGGAAAACTATGAGAAATAATCTAAAAAAGACTATTATGTTGAGTTTTAAATTTGAAAAGAATGAAATCCATGGCTCGAAGATTTTCACCAAAAAACTTGCATTGATGTTGTTGCAAGCATGAGCAGATTAGTGTTGTCATTGATGTCAAGAAGTTTGTGTTGTCATTAGTGTTAAGGAAGAAGATCTATTGGGAGAGATTATTGTAAGAGTATGAGCAGTTGGTGTTGCTTTGATTAGTTGCATTATGTTGTCATTAGTAAGTTGTTGATGAAGGACACTCCCCTTACAAGCTCAAACTCACAACAATAACACAAATAGGATAACCAATCTACAGGAAGAAAACAATAGATTTATTATTTTAAAATAGAAAGAAAATTGTATAATTACAAATGGGCTACTTGATTACAAAAGCATTAATCAAACATGCAGATTGGAGCCTTCAAATTCTACTCTACCATCTGAGAATACACTCTACTTATGTTTCCCTTATCTATCTCTTGGTCTTGATATATCTATACTCCTCCTTCATATTAGCTTAGCTTCTCACTATTCTTTTCCCCCATGTTGTCTTAGTACCGCCTCATCATCCAATGAACTTTGTGATCTCCCAGGTAGTTATCTCATCACTAGTGACTCCAATTCTATTCATTCATTTCAGGTAATCATCTTCCATCCATCATCTTCATGTTTGAAATTGTTTGGCCAATGATTACATTGATTCACAACAATGATATGAAATCAATGAATAATATCATGCCACATGTCACCACCTTACTCATCTATCTATCACCATCAACCTACTCACGTTTATGTCCATCCTCTCACCATCACAATGTCGAGGGGACTTCAAATCCTCTCACCTTGATATGGCATGGTCTTGTCAATGAAGCTCTTATCAAGATGTTGAATAGACTCCTCATGACCTCCTGTCGAAGCATGTTTGTCTCCATGATATCGAAATATCAAAGGGGCTCATAATATTGTCAACCCAAAATCCCATCGTCACCTCAATACACCTTATCATTTAGTCGGAGGGACTCCCAAATTACTCTATCTAATAGCCTAGAGTCTCTTTGATGCATCTTGTTAAAATTTCTACAGTTCATCAAGATTTCAAAGGGACTTCAAATGTCATCTCATTGATATTTGAACCTCCCTCCAATGTGTATTCTCTATGCCCATTTACTATTACTTCTTTTTCCATTAGTATGTTAGAGAGACATGAAGTAAGGTCTCCTCAAGATCTTCATGTCACACCAATAAGCCAGTTTATTGAATCATAGAATTTCAGATGAAGCCAAGGTGTAAACCTTAACATTGCATCTCAATGCTCGATTGTCATACTTGGAAAACTTAAGATGATTAGCCCTTATTGAAAGGAAACAATCACAAGTTGATGCAATATTGTTCGCATGCCCTAGATGCTCCTACATCAAACACCTGAGGTAATTTGAAAAGTGACCCTATCACTCCTCAAGAGTTTGAGGAAAACCAAAATAGCTAACCTCTGACTCAGACAACCAAGTTGAATCTTCAATGGGCCTTCCTCTCCATTTTACCAAATACTCTACATACTGCCTATTCCTTGTGCTTCTGCCCACACAACTATCCAAAATTTCTTCAATCTCTTCTTTCTTTGAAGTAGGTGCTGGAATCGTTCACCGTGCCTCTGTCAAATCATGCTCCTTATCTCCTTCATGGTACTCTATCAAATCAGAAATGTTAAACACAAGTGAAACATGAATCTCACTTGACAACTCCACCTCATACGCATTTCCTGAATCATGCTTCTTTAGGTTCTTGCATGGTCCAAACTTCTTCATCCTTAACTTGTTATATGTGCCAACTAGAAACCTCTCCTTTTGCAAATGAACCATGAATTCATCGCCTACTTGGAACTCCTTATATGTTATTTTTTTGATCTACCTTGGCCTTATACTATGAATTCATCTTATTGATATGTTTTTAACCTCTTCATGCAAATTCTTCAACTATTCAGCAAAATCTTCAGCCTCAACACCACTCTTCTCTCCCTTATCCATCTTTCTCAATTCGAAAGAAGTTCTAGGACTACTCCCATACATAATCTAGAATGGTGATTTACCAGTGCTTCTTTTAATAGAATTGTTGTAAGAAAATTATACCTATGGTAAAATCAAATCCCATCCCTTGGGTTTGTCCCCTGCTAAGCATCTCAACAAGTTACCCAAACTGGACTATTCACCACTTCTATTTTTCCATCTATCTATGGATGATGTGCAAAACTAAACTTCAAATCATTCTTCATCTTCTTCCACAACGTCCTCTAGAAATACCCAACGAGCTTGGTATCTTGATCTAAAACTATGCTCTTAGGTAGACCATGTAGTCTTACCACCTCTCCGAAAAATAATTCGACAACATGAACAACATCACTGGTTTTATGACATGGAATGAAGTGTACCATTTTTGAAATTCTATCCACCACCACAAATATATAATCATGCCCTCTTTGTGTCCACAGAAAACCAAGAACAAAATCCATGTTGATGTCCTCCCATGGCTTCTCTGGTACAGGTAATGGTTGATATAACCCAATATTCTAACGTGTTCCTTTTGTCATCTAACATACTCTACAACCTTGCACGAACTTCTTCACATCCTTTTGCAACTACGACCAATAGTAATGTTCAACACCAATAGCAATGGTCTAACATTCTATGTGTGTGCTTCTCTAGTTCTACCTATTAAAGGTGTTAAACAAATTTTTTTTGTAACTCTCCTCTAATTAGATTAGTGTAGGAAGTTATTTTTTCTCACCCATCCATTCATCTATTGTATTTCTCCTTGATCAAGTTCTCTCTCATGAAACTCCTTAGAATGAACAATTGATTCCTTTGAAACAACATACCATCTTGGATTGTAAAATCTAACCATCTCGTGCTATCCAGAGTGATAGGCTCCATGTAAGCTCTCCAAGTCTCTGCAAAATCAAGATCCTCATGATACAAACTCTTGAGTTCATGAAACCCAACAACTTCAATCTGCATTTCTTTTAAAAAAATTCACCTCCTACTCAAGGCATCTACAACTTTGTTCGATCTTCCACTCCTATGCTTAAAAAAAATGTGCAACTTTGCAAAAAATCATCCTATTTCAAATTCCTTTCAAACTCCTTTGGAATCAAGTAATGTATTCATTTCTTCAAAGCATGAACTATAGCGTAGAAATCTTGATCATAAAAAAAATACATTTTCTTTTCATCATTCAACTTTTCACTAAAGTAGGAAACGGGTTTACCTTCTTGACTCAAAAAAACTCCAATGACACTACCACTAGCATCACAATCTACCTAAAATACCTTATTGAAATCTACAAGTGCCAAAATAGGTTGCTTCGTAACTTTATTCTTCAAGAAATCAAAGCTCTTTGCTGCTCCTATACTCCACTTAAACGCTTTTCTATCCCCTCTCATTGTTTCCATTAGGGGTGCACAAATACTATTGAAACCTTTGATAAAATTCCTATAAAGACTTGCTAGACCATGAAAAGATCTTCCCTCCATAGCACTCCTTGGTGTAGGACATTCAACAATAGCCCTCACCTTCTCTGGATCCATCCTAAGACCCTCTGCTAAGACAACAAATCCCAGGTATACTAACTCACATTTCACAAGACTATACTTCTTCAAGTTGATTAACAAATTTTCTTCCCTCAGCTTCTCAAATTTGTTTTTGATATGCATCAGATGCTCATCCAATGTCTTACTAAAAATCAAAATGTCATCCAAATAAACAATAAAAAATTACCCAAAAATTCTTTCAATGCCTCATTCATGAGCTGCATAAATGTGTTGGGTGCATTGGTTAGCCCAAAAGGCATGACTAACCATTCATACAAACCTTCTTTTGTTTTGAAGTTTGTCTTCCATTCATCTCCTTCTCTGATTCGAATCTAGTGGTAACCACTCTTCATATCTATCTTCATGAAGTACTCAGCTCCACTCAAATAATCCACGATGTCATCCATCCTTGGAAAGGGAAACCTATACTTGATAGTAATCTTGTTGATGGCTCTGGAATCTATACACATCCACCATTCCCCATCCTTCTTAGGTTTTAATACTACAAGTACTGCACATAGAATCAAACTCTCCCTAATCAATCATTTTCACAATAACTCTTGCACTTGTCTGTTCAACTCTTTATTTTTTGTTGGAGTCATTCGATGGGCTACCTTATTTGGAAAACTAGCTCTAGGAATCAGGTCCATCTGATGGCTGATCTTTCTAACTAGACGAAAAACTTCAGGTACGTTATCATAAACAATACCCTAAAACTCATTCAAATTTTTTGAAATTTAGATAGGTACATCACTATCACCTTCTTTGTCAACTCTAGGGATTAATGCAGAACACATATGCTCATGTCTCATACCTTCTAGGAATTTTCTTCCATCAACCAAAAAAATTATTGCATTATTGTGTACCTTTTCTCCCACATCCTTCAAGGGCTTTAACTTATGATGAACGCCATCCTTGGTCAAAGAATAGGTGTTAGCATGCCCATCATGCATTTCTCATTGATAAAACTGCCAGTGTTTGCCTAACAACATGTGACAAACATCCATAGGTAGGTATAATATCACACAAAACCTCATCCATATAATCACCAATCTTAAACTTTATTAGACATTGCTCATTGACCAAATCCCTTTGGTCCTTTTGCAACCATGCAATCCAATATAGACTTGGATGCTTTCTCCTTTTCAATTGTAACTTACTGACCATTTCCTCTAACACAAGATTGTCTACACTACCTCCATCAATGATAACATCATAAAATTTACCTTCACACTTATATTGAGTGTGAAACAAGTTCTTCCTTTGATCCAATTCCTTCTCCTTATTTAGCAAGGCTCTTCTGACAACAAGGGACTCGCCCCTTTTAGTATCTTTAAAATGTGAGGACTGCATATCTTCATCTACATGGGAAACTCGAGTGTTACCTTCAAGTATTCTATTCATCTTCCCTTGATCTTGAGGGCACTCATAAGCCCTATTTCCTCCATGTCTACATTGAAAACAAATTCCTAGGAAGCCTCCTCTTCCTAGTCCTCATCCAAATCTTCCTCTGCCTATTTGGTCTCCACTATTCTAATCATGAGGCTCATATGAGTCATCTCTTTTCTAATCTTGACTAGTACTAGATCCTTCACCCTTATTTTGATCTCCACTTCAGCCTCCATATGGTCGTCTACCAACCCTTCCACCATGGCCTCCACCTCTTTGTTTTCTTTCAAATCTTTTATTCAGTCATTCTTCAACTTTTAAGGAAAAATTATAAGAATCGTCAATGGTGGTCATTCTTACCTGTGCCAATTCTTCTTGTATTCAAGGCTTCAACCCATTAATATAACGAGCAAATTTCTCCTTATTTACCTCAGAATGTTCTATTTGAATCGGGACCTTGTGAAATTCTTTCATGTATTCTTTCACCATCCTTGTTCCTTTTTTCAAGCTCTACATCTTCTTGAGCAGCTCCAACTCATAATCAACTTGAATAAATTGCTTCTTCAGTTTTGCCACCATTTTGTCCCATATTTTAGAAATTTTATCCTTCCCTTGTCTTCCTCTTTCAAGCTAGATCTCTTTCTAACATATACTTGCACGACCTTTTAACTTTGTCTTTGCAAACCTCACTCTTTGAGGGTCTTCAATCTCCTCAAACTCAAAAAATTCCTCAATATTTTTGATCCAATTGATCAATTCTTCGAGATTCAAACTTTCACTGAAAGTTGAAACCTCCATTTTAGGTTTCTTTCCAAGGCCAGATATTTCTCTCAGCAATCTCATTTCTCTAGGATCCATTTGATCATGTTCTTCTTCTTCCATTTCCTCTTTAGTTTCATCTTCATTGGAATCTCTTTCTTGATGCACTTCTCTCCTACAAACCTATTCTTGCAAGGTTTCTAATTTCCTTCTAAGGGATTTTATTTCATCTCTAGGTGGATCTCTTCCTCCACCACCTTTGCCTCTGCCTCTACCATGTTGGGCAAGTCTAAGAGGAATTTTGATCTCAACCCACACTCATAGGTCCTACTACAAATTTCCTCATGTTTGACGCTATGTTTACAAACTCAATACAATCTACTCTGATACCACTTCACGAAGGGAACTCCCCTTACAAGCTCAAACTCAATAATAACACAAATAGGATAATCAATATGCAGGAAGAAAACAATAGATTTATTATTCTGAAATAGAAAGAAAATTATAGAATTACATGGGTTGTTTGATTACAAAAGCATTAGTCAAACATGTAGATTGGAACCTTCAAATTCTACTCAATGATCTAAGAATACACTCTACTTCCACTACCCTTCTCTATCTCTTTGTCTTGATATATCTATACTCCTCCTTCAGGTCAGCTTAGCTTCTCGTCATTCTTTCCCCCTGTTAGTTGAAAATTTTGTATACTTGGGAAAGCGTACAAAATTATGGTTTCATCCACAATACATGAGATCAAACTCTCCTAATTTAGGGAAGGCTCCCCTTTCCTTTCTATTTTAACAATTCAGAAATAAACTCTAACTGTAAATCTATTCTAAATCTGGGTGAAACTCTGTCTTGTTCTCTTTTTTCAGAAAAGACACTTATTCTTTTCTCTTATTTCAGAAAAGAATCATAGCTGAAAGCATAGATGATTAATGAAGTAATCAAATAAAGAAGCACAGTTTCCATAAAGGCACAAAGTCCTATGTTGCTCCTCTAGGACGGGAAAACATATTGAAAGCACAAAGTCTTTGACAACTTACTCTCCTATCAACCTTTTTAGATGATTTTCTAGTAATCAAGTACAGTATGTAGCAGCTCAAAGTCTAACCACATGATGCACTTTTTATGCACAAACATAGAAAATAAAAGTAGCACAAAGTCTGCAAGTTACCCCCTTTGCTTGAGCATTCTATAATAGCTTCAAACATGACAAACAAATCAAATTCTGCAATATCAAATCTGAAAACCAATCTAAAACTCCACACCCAATAAGCAGCTCAAAGTCTACAAAATTGAGCTTGAATCCCTCTTGTATAACACCACAAAACTCACAATCAATATGAAGAAAATGTCATCACATAACACCTTGAATCAACACAAAGTTTGAAAGCAATTGTCCTCTTTTCATTGAGTGTAATTTGATTTACATCTAAGCTCAAAGTCTTAGAGTGCACATATAAACTAGCAAAGTTTTGTTGCATTTCCAAAAGATAAATATTACAATAGACCCCCTCAAGTATTTATAGGAGAGAAGCCTTGAGAAAAAGGTGGGAGGATCCCAACTAACTTGACAAATTCTCTCAACCACTAACTAACTATAGTTGACTTATTCAACATTACAAGTCCTATTGTAATTTGACTTGTAATGTAATTACATGTAATTACAAGTTACAACTTTGCAAGTGATATGATTACTTGCAATTACAATTTTTGACATTACATGTAATTTGTCAAAATAAATTACAAATACATAATTGAAACTATTCTAAGTGTCTGAAGACACGACTTGAACAACATCATCCTTGATTGGGTCTTCATGCTGTTGTTTGGAAAACATTCTTCCATCTCTGTCTTGAAAGCATTATATGCTCATCAAACATTCCTGACACTTATTCACTTTCTTGTATGGCTTTTTCACTTTCCTAGCTCTCTAGACATCACTAAGACCGTCTTCATCTTCATAAATCTGTACTGCAACTTGATATAACTGCCCGTTGACATAGAATATTATATTTTGTTGCCATCCTCTATCAATGAAGTCCTCATGCTCAGAAATACATTACAAACTGCTTTTTAATCAACTGTCTTTTCCTTTTCATAATTCTACAATGTCTTGATTCACTGTCCTATCTCAATAGACCTGTACAGGACTGCCTTTTCATGTTACTAATTTAAGTAGGTAAGAAGATATTTTGGTGAAAAACATCAATTTTGAAGTTCTCTTAGAAATATCGTCACTTTCCCTTGGCATGACTATGCTTCAACTACTCGTTGTTCTTTCTTTGTATCATATGTAGTAATAAAACATAACTTTGACCTCCATTACATTGTATATTCCATATCTTCACTTGAATCTACCATCCTATGCCTTATGCTCACAAGTTATAAGTTGATTAAACAAATTACAGTTGCTGATAAAAGCAATTTCAGGTCTCCAAACCAACATTGCAAATGATTTCAAAACATACAAAATATCATGTTACTTGCAATTTCCTTGTGTGGCTTCGTCATGTGGCTATTATTTCCTTGTATCATTCTGCAGCCTTGGAATTTACTTGAAAAATAATGCCCATGCCTTATATTATTGATTTGGTAGGTCATGTGTGCAAACAAGACTAACAAGAATGAGACAAAGGGGCTGCAAAAGTGAGGCCAAAGCTCAATTTCGGGTTTTGGAAGGCTGACTACAAGTGCAAGTGAAAGGTGACTTACTTGCAATGTGGAAAAATGTTTTTACAAGTGAAAAATGCTATGTAAAACTCTCTTTCAAGCAAATCAGGTCTTGGATGGGTGATTGCAAGTGATTTAAATTTGAACTTGAGACCATTCACTTGCAAATCGGGTCTTAGGACCCCCATTGCAAGTTATCAATATTTAAAAAGACTTAAAAGGCCCTCACTTTCAATTTGGGTCTCAAGGCCCCCATTACAAGCGACATATAAAAAGTAACCTTTTAAAAAGCCTTCAACTTGTAGATCAAGCTTTAAGACCCCCATTACAAGTTACATGAATTTTATAAAGTGGAAAAGTGCTCTTCACTTGCAATTCAGGTCTCAAGGCCCCCATTGCAAGTTACATGAAATTTATAAAGTGACTAAAAGCACTTTCACTTGCAAATCAGGTCTCAAGGCCCCCATTACAAGTGACAAACCAATTTTTATAACCTCTACTTGAAAATCAAGTCTTGGGACCCCCATTACAAGTTAACAACAAAACATAAGAGTGACTCAAAAAGTCAATAAGTGAAATCGGGTCTTGGGGACTTGATTGCAAGTTAAAGTATCACTTGCATTTTAGAACTTAAAACCCCCATACTTGTAGTGAGGTATTCAAAACCCGAAATTGACCAAAAGCACACCAAAAATGGCTTAGAATTCCATGAAATCGGACAAGAGTGAATGAAAAATGTTGGCCAAAAGGACTATAGACCCAAACCTCAAGGTGTCCAACCTATGTACCTCGTAATACGTGCCTTGAGGCCTAAAAATGTCAAAAAAATTTTTTGGTTATCTCTGATTTTTGCATGTCAAAAATCAAGGACAACACCCCCCATGTTGTCTTAGTACCACCTCATCATCCAATGAACTTTGAGATCTCCTAGGAAATTACCTTGTCACCAGTGTCTTCAATTCTATTCGTTCACGCCAGGTAATCATCTTCCATCCATCAGCTTCATGTTTGAGATTGTTTGGCCAATTATCGTATTGATTCACAACAATGATATGAAATCAATGAATAATATCATGCCACATGTTGCCACCTTACTCATCCATGTATTTCCATTGAGATACTCATGTATCCGTCCATCCTCTTGCCATCGTAGTGTCGAGGGGACTTCAAAACCTCTCACCTCGATATGGCATGGTATCGCCAATGAAGCTCTTATCAAGATGTCGAATAGACTCCTCATTACCTCCCATCGAAGCATGTTTGTCTCCCCAATATTGAAATATCAAAGGGACTCACAATCTTGTTAGCTCGAAATCCTTTTGTCACCTCGATATTCCTTATCACTCTGTCGAAGGGACTCCCAAATGACTCTGTCTAATATCCTAGAGTCTCTTCGATGTAACTTATCGAAATATCTACAGTTTTTCGGGATGTCAAAGGGACTTTGAATGTCATCCCGCTAATATGTGAACCTCCCTCCAATGTGTATTCTCCATGCTTGTTTACTACTACTAATTTTTCCATCGGTACATCAGAGAGACATGAAGTAAGGTCTCCTCGAGATCTTCAAGTCACGTCGATAAGACAATTTATTGAATCATAGAACACCAAATGAAGCCAAGGTGTAAAACTTAACATTGTACCTCAATGCTTGATTATCATACTTTTCAAACTCAAAATGATTAGCCCTTATTGAAAGGAAACAATCACAAGTTGATGCAAGATTTCTCGTACACCTTGGATGCTCCTACATCAGTTGTTGGTGTCAACCTCTAGTGTTTCTTTTATAAGCTTCTATCTATGGTTGAGGAAGTGATAGAGATGATGAGGATGTGTTTTTGGTGCTTGGTTTCCAAGTTCTTTTGAGAAAATTTGATAAAAGAGGAAATAGTGTGTTGTAGTGTTATTCCTTCACCATCCATCCTCCTTTTCATTGTGGACCCACTATTTTCCTAATTCTTCATCTTTCAAGAGGCTTCCTGGGCCCCTTTTTCCCATCCATTCTCTCGAGGGGGATCACTCCCTTCATACTTCTTTTTCTTCTATTCCTTTCAATTCCTCTACATTGGGGCATCTTTTCATTGATTCATCTATATTTTTACTTTCTTCAAAACATCAGTATTTTAACATTATTTTGAAGAGTGCCAAGATGTAGACATCTAAAATTGACCACTTGTATTTGGTCAATTTTATCATGTCATTCCATCGAATTCCATTCTATTCACGTTAATTAAATAATATTTCAATTATTTAATTAATGTTGTTAATTCACTCTAAATTCTTCTAAGGTCTTTATGTAATTGATTGATTAACTGCTTACCTTACCTTTTATCCCCTTTCTTCCTTAAATTAGATAAATACCTTTATTTATTTTATTTAATCACCTCACTTCCCCACAAGAATTAAATAAAATATTTAAATTCCTCTTTTATCTCTCCCCACATATCACATCTTTCTATTATCCCCTATTCCTAATCCTAATCCAACCCTAATGATGTGCATACACTTAATCATAGATTAAGAGGTGTCACACCCTCCAAATTTTTCTAGTTGCATTATAATTATTCCTTATTAGTCCTAATTCTCACCTAATCCATCCCCTAATCACTTGCACATTCCTAGTCCCATGATTAAGAAAGGGGTAATCACCTTTCTATTTACTACTCATCCACATTGTCCTCCAAGCCTTAAAGGATTTCTCTTTTTGGAAAAGAAACCAACATGGGTCCTTTCTCCAAAGTATAATTAAATAATTTAAAATTCCTTTATTCCCTTCCATCCCATGCTTTGGGAATGTTGGACAAGGAAGACATTTATGAAAAAACTTCCCTATCTCCCAAGGTACTTTCCAAGTACCAATCTCCCTTTCAAGCCCTCACATTGTACCACTTGACATAATCTTGTGGCTTGAGAGGTCATATGCATCCATATCCATTGATCTCATTCCAATCAATCTCCACCCTTCATTCATCTCTCCTCTCATCAAATGTAAAACACAACCATTTTTCATCATCCATGAATCTTTGAGCAATTGGGTAATGTTATGATGTTGAAATTTTGTTGAGAACACATTGAATCCAATCAAACCAGGGAAATCTACACATCAATAGCCTTGATATATTGGTTCTTCATCAAATTTCTTGTAGGTTTGAGTTCTCCTATGCCCTTATCTTCATTGTTGTTTTGATTTTATGTTTGTTGGGTTTTAATTGTATTTCCTTACGTTTTAAGCACAAGTTCCATTGCATACAAATCCAATTGGGAAAGGAATTTTTTTAATTATTAAATCATAAAAAATGCTTGTAACTATAGAATTGTAACAATGTTTTTTAAATTTTTTAGTATGATTGGTTTTTCAATCAAAATAAATTGCATCCAACAGATGCATAAGTATTCTTGCCTCAGGCAAGAACTAATAAAGTAAAATATGAAATAATTTTAAAAATTAATAGAAGCAAAAAACAAAGAAAAACATGAAAGAGGCTCTAAAATAAAATGTGTATGTTGTATCTCTCTCAGTGTGTAGGCATTGAATGGTAAGGTTAGGTCTTCAAGGCACAGGTTGAGAAAAATATATGAGAAGTGATGATTTTGAAAGCATGGATTTAGAGGATGGGGAAAAATATGATAAATAATCTAAAAAAGACTGTTATGTTGAGCTTTAAATTTGAAAAGAATGAATCCATGGCCTGAAGATTTTCACCAAAAAACATACATTGATGTTGTCGCAAGCTAGAGCATACTAGTGTTATCATTGATGTCAAGAAGCTTGTGTTGTCATTAGTGTCAAGGAAGAAGATCATTGTTGGGAGAGATTGTTGTAAGAGTATGAGCAGTTGGTGTTTCTTTGATTAGCTGTAGTATGTTGTCATTAGTAAGTTGTTGGTGTCAACCTCTAGTGTTGCTTTGATAAGCTTCTATCTATGGTTGAGAAAGTGATAGAGATGATGAGGATGTGTTTTTGGTGCTTGATTTGCAAGTGATTTTGAGAAAATTTGATAAAAGAGGAAACAGTGTGTTGCAGTGTTATTTTGGGTTGCAAAGTAGTATTCTTGTGTTGCTCTGCATTTCTTCTAGGTTGAACATTTTCCTATGTGTTTTAGATATTTTTATCAAAGGTGTTCATAGGTATGGTATTCAAAATTTGGTGTGTTGGATTGTTGTGCAAAATAAGTTGTGTTCACCAGTGTATGACCTGTGTATTGCAAAGGCGTTTGGGAGAAATGTCTTTGCTCGAAATTTCTCCGCAGAGTGGTTTCAGGTCTTACAGATCATATGAAGGTGTGTTCATGGTGTTTTTATCTTTCTTTAGTTTAAGTGGTTTGAGTTTTGGTGCTTTAGAAGATGGTATCTTGAGTTACAGTGAATGGCAGAGTTATCTGAGTGTACTGGGTGTGTACATTCTTCAAGTGAAATTTGTTGCAAAGGAGTTTGTTAGATTTCAAGGAGTTTGTGGAATATTCTAGACTATTTTTAGGTGAATTTTTTTTCTACGAGTTGTTGTTGGATTAAAGGAAGCATGTACTTAAAATTTTAATGGTGTTTACATGGGTAAAAACCAACCTTGGTGTTTACACTAATTGTGATGGATGTTTATTGTTTTTAGAAGTGTGTTGAAGCACCATGTTGTATATTTGGGTCCTAGATAAGGTGTGATGTGGTCCTCTTTCATTCTATCCACCATAAAAGTTTTTTGGCATCGACCTAATTTGAATTTGCATGTTTGAGGTAAATAGACAACCTTGGAGAATACTTTCAAGGTTGAAGAGGGTATAAATAAGATTTTAATTGTTAAAGGATAACGAGATAGACAAGAGAGATGTGAATTGTAGAGTGTTAGAGCGCGAATTTGAGAAGTGCAATGCGATATTTAATGTGTTAGTTTATTGGATGCAGTGAGAAGGTATCTATAATTCTTCAGTTAGGCTACAAAGGTGTTGGAGACATTATGGTGGATTTCTTTGTTGCATTGAGATAGATTTATCTATGTAATTTTCTTCTCTATCTTCTTTTCTATTTTGGCAGTGAGCCTTTCTTTCTTTGGGTAGTGAGCCCTATTATATTTGGTGTTGAAGTTACTTTATATTGTGAGATAATCCTCACTATGGTTTTTCCCATCTTGGGTTTTCCACGTAAATCTAGTGTTCTCTTGTGCATTGTGTTGATTTGCTTCAATTTCTATTATTTGCATTTTATGTTAATCATCATAGCAAATTATGGGTTAATTGGATTAATGTGGATCTAAATGTTTGTGAGGGTTTTGAAGTTTTAAGGTACAACTAATTCACCCCCCCCCCCCCTTCAGTTGTCTTGTGCATTTAATATGTGTCTCGTCCTTCAAGATTGCAAGCATAATGTTCAAAAGTGTCTAATTATGACAGTCGTTGAGTGAGCTCAAGGTCTTCAAGTCTTTAGGAAAAAATTATTTGGTGTCTAATGATGAGGATTATTTTCTAGTGATTGCCTATGTGAAAAAGCTAGATGATCTTAAAAACATTGTCATAGTAGTCTCTAGTTTGGTAAAAAATGTAATGAAGCAAAGTAATTTTTCCCTCAATCTCAATAAATGATTTGTAGATTGTGCAACAAAGAATCAAGGAAATTATTGTTGGATTTAATGCTAGCATCTCTAATCATTTCAATGAACATACTATACCTATTGTGTTATTCAAAGTATTGATTCTGATTCATTGTTGTAGAAGAGCACAAAAATTTTCTAGGAGAATTCCTATCAACATAATTACAAAATATGGCTCAAAATTCTATTTTAATTTTTGTTGGAGGGTTTAAAGTCAACACATATAAACTTGTTTTGGCTATTTTATATAGGAGCATGAGCCTTAGGTTGAAACCTCTTTGACTAAGATCAAGGATCAAGGGGTATCTATTGGAATCAAGGAACATTGAGAGGGGGGTGAATCAGTGTTCCGCAATTTTTAACTTTATTAATCTGATCCTTAAAGTATTTATAACATTCAACCAAAGAAATATGCATGAACATAAGATAAAAAACCACAACACCATAACACAAGGATTTTTACGTGGAAAACTTGTTAGGGGAAAAACCACGGTTGAAGGCCAATTTATAATATGTGTATACTCAAAAATAAGTGTTTACAAGATTGGGAATGCACTTGCATTTAGGAACACTGCCTAGAGCTCACTGCTCAGAAATGAAGACTCACTATCTTACAAAATACTTAGATTAAATCCATCTAAGATATTTGAACTAAAAGAGTAGCATCTATTAATGTTTGATCACAGTTCCGGTTAAGCACATTAGTTGATTTCTTGACCTTTTGTTTGATTATGCTCTTCTGCTCTGCTCTTCTCTAATTCGCATCACAAATCCTTTTATGAACAAGTGAAACTTTGCATAATCCTTCTACTATTCACAACACACACCAATTCTTCGCTTCTATATCCAAAAATTATATAAATCGATCTCTTATATATATCTGACACTAAGGATTTAATCGCTACCTATCGGCTCCAACAAAAATATGAAAGTATTTGCAAACTGTCAGTTCAATCCATGGTTAATCCTTGATGCACACCAACCAAATTCAACCATACCATATTAATGACCCAAATCAACATGATCGAACATTAAAATACTTAAACAATCACTTCTTGATTATCCGCAACATATTATATTCTCCAAGTCAACCTTTATGCACTGATAAACGTGAAATTAATCAACCAGATCTTCTAACTTACACACCAATGAATTTGAATCCAAATTATTCTCGGATAAGATAGTACGTACACCAAAATTCCTTCCCTGAGATCCATAACTCAAAATGATAACAAGAAATTTCATATGAGTTGATGAACACAATCTTGTCGGATTCTCTGTTCTTGCTTGACAGTTAATTACAAAACTTCAATTTGACTTCCAGTATGAGAAAAATTTGACATGTCAATCAAATCACTGACTAGGGTTTCCATCAATGACAACACCAAATAATTTTTGCAGTGTCTCTTTCCAACAATCTCCCCCTTTGGCATTGATGGTAACACTTAGAGAAAAAATGACTAAGTGTCGAATCAGTACCAACATGAATACACTGCCACCTTTCAAAATTTAAAAACACAACTCCCCCTGAGATGATCAAGGAATTTTTCACTGTCCCATTCTCCCCCTTTGACATCAATGGCAAAGGCAGGAATCCGCATACCAAAAATCAAATAAAATTGTTATGAACAAACTGCATATGTACAAACAGTCTTCTTCAACTTACATAAACTTGAATAGATCTGAAAAAGTGTTCTTCAATAAGCTCAAACTCGTGTCCCAAACCTTCTTGAGACTCTCCAAGATAACTGTGTGACCACAAAATAAGATTGCATTTCTACAAATTCAAGGTTCGCTGGATCACTGACCGTCATAACATCTTGTGCTTCCTTCAGAGCACTCATCATCATTTCCATCTTAGGACCAATTAGTCCTCTAAGCTCACAAGCTCTTTCAACCATTTTAATTTCTTCATGCTTCAAGATTTTGATCTTGTCAAGCAAGGATATGAATTGACCTTCTTGTTTTCCAACAAAGACAGTTAGAGGATTGAATGCTTGAGTGATATCTGCTAACTATTTTTCACATTCTTTTATTTTCTTTTCAAAGTCCTCAGTGAACTTAGATAAAGATAGACATGATTTATAAATGTTACCACCTTCATTCAAATCACTTTGAATGTTATTTATACAATTATCTACCAAATATTTATCCCTAGCTATCATCCCTTTCAACTTACCGAACCTTTTATCATCAAACTCCTTCTACACCTTATCCTCAGCTGATTTCTCAAGGGACTCAAAATGAGTACTTACAACATTAATGAGTTTCTTCAGCTCACCAGAGGAAGAACTAGATGGATACATAACATATGTAGGCATGATTTTCTCTATAATACTAGATGCAAGATTCAACAGCTCACTATCTTCAATATGAGATTTCAAAATTTCTTCCCTTGCCTTGTTATGAGCGAATGAAGCTACCTTCATTTTCTGAATAGGGGATAAAGTGTCCAAGTTGATAGGACCTTTTAGTAGATCACAATCAAATTCTTCCTATTGCTCTTCCAAAAACTCTTTTACTGGCTTAGCAGTGTCTCTTGCTTTCACAAGAACTTCCTTTATTTCAACCTTCTTTTCCTCAATCATTGTTTCTTCAGCTACAGATTATTGCTTGTCTTTAGGAATCTCAATTTCTTCAACCGACACGACCTTAGGAGCTTCATTCTCCATAGATACTTCTACATCATGCATGTCAAGAGGATTTAGAATTTCCTTAAATGTATCTTCTTTTCCTTATTCTACTACTGGACCAGATGAAACATCTCCATCATGCACTTCTTTAGAGACAACATCAATTTTGTTCCTTAACTAAACTTCCTTTAGAATTTTCTCAGTTTCTTTTTCAACTTCTTTAGTCTGACCAATCATGAGCTTGTTTACTCTTGTTTTTCTCTTGAAATCTTTCTTGGCACTATTCAGAATTGTCCTCATTTCCTCAATAGACATCACTAGAAATAAATCTGTAAGAATTCACTCTCTCAATTGCTCATCTTCAGCTCTTGCATTTACTCTTCTCATTTCCAAAATTTCATAAAGACTTTTGGGTAATGCAGACATTATTTCAATAAGTTCCGTATTGAAATTATTCAAGTACTTTATTGAAGCTTCCTCAAGAACTCTTTGATCGACACTACCAAAGGTGTCATACCATTCATGAAGAGGCCTAAGATTACCATCCTTAATCAATGCATTCTCCACATCTTTTATAGATATACCTGCTTTGTATATTTTCATCTTCTTCTTTGCTTTCACTTCTTCATCGGAGGACTTGTCCTTTGAGACTATTGCTACCTTTGTGCTCTTTTGCTTGATTCCTCTTATTTCTTCATTAGATTTTGTTTCTTCATCTTCAGAAATTGCCACATAAACTCTTTTTCTTTTTTCATTCTTCCTCTTTCCTTCTCTTCTGGATGACTTCACTTGAGTTTTCTCAGGACTTGATTTCTTAGCAGGACCGAAAGGGAGAGTGGAGATTTTTGTAGATCTAGTTCGGGCAGAGGATGCTACTAGACTAGCATATATAGTTAGGGTTGGCCCTCCTACTTCATTTTTTTCTCTCTTTCTTCTAGCTTCTCTCACAAATTTTGCAGATATACCCATGCTCTCTGCAAATATTTCCACTTATTTTCTCACTCTTCTGACTATCACGAGCTACCTTAGTTCATTGTGCATTTTTATGTCTTTTTCTGAAAAAGTACCAAACCTTTCTTTTGATGGATCCTGAGGTTTTCTCAACAAATGTTCCGCATACATTTCCAAAATATATTCCTCAACCTCATATCCCATTGGCATAATCCACCCTATTCTAGGATCTACAATTTCCATCAGGCATTGATCAATGTCAACCATAAAATAGATAGTGTCTTTGTACTTCTCCACAATAGATGTGGGAATTATTTCTCTAGCATGCATCATACTCTGAAAGTTCTTGAAATAACCCCAGATTGCAGTATTCTTTGTCTTATTGTTAGAAAATCTGTGCAAGATATCTCTAATTTGAGCAGTTATAGGTCTATTACCTTGCCATTGTACTTTTCCAAATCCTAGAACTTCATTCATGAAGTAAACGAACAAACACAATAGAAGATTACCATACTTGAAGGAATTTTTCTTATTTTTCTTGATTTTACCAAGATTCTCCATCAACTGGCTTCTGAGTAACTCACATAGATCATACTCTAAATTCTCCTTCACCATCTACTACGCTGTATAGATAGTTGTGCCAGATACAAAGTTGTCTCAGGTGGAATGACATATTTTATAACCAATGACCATAGATGTAAATCTGACATCCACATCAATAATATCATCAATTTTCATAGATCTTCTATCAAACTTTGAATTGGTTGCATCAGTAACTGTCTGATTCTTCATGGACTTCAAGATCGACAACCCATCGGAGGAATTTAAACTAGTAACAATGCTTATATCTTCTTTTGTAATCTTAAAAGGTTGATTTAACCACATAATTTCTACATGAAATTGGCTCAAAATACATTGAACCCATTCACTTTCTTCAAACATGAGAAATTTTACAATCTGCATGAATTTCTTCTCCTCTAGGGTTTTGAATTCAGGTTTGACTCAAAAACCTTCTCCTATAATGTGATTTTTGTACAAATTCAACAATTGTGAGCTCCCTAACTCTTTAATGTTTGCATGAATGTATGCCCTAATGTATTCAATATGCAAGACATTGTATGGAACGGACGAAAATGCACCTAAGGGATCTTTCTTAATAGATTTGAAAGGATGCCACTTGAATTTTGGATGGGGTCTATCCTTGATATCAACTATAATTTGAGTATCTATTTTCACTAATTCACAATTTCACAAGTTTTGTTGAAAATACCTTTTCGTTGGTTAGGGGTTTGATCACCGAATCGCCTTCACACTTGATTCTTCGCTAAATTTTGCAAAATTTCACTTCAGATTTCTTCAAACTTCTTCTTTTCAAGGTGCAAAGTGACAAATGAATAATACAAATGACCTTTTATCATTCACATACCTAACTTATTATCACAACAAATTCTTTTGCCCTAACTCATCTAGATACCCTATTTCCATACACTGTGAAAGATAAATCTTTTGCGGACCTTCAATTTAGCATAAATAGTTTCAACAGTATCTATGGATCATAAATGTGATCACTGCACTCAACATATCCCAATACCATCTACCGACAAGGGGTTTGAAGGATTTTCTTGAGAACTCCCCCTAGGCTAGAGGCCTTAATATAATTCCCAAAGGAATTACCAAAATTCATTGCTGGTGTAGAATCATTTCCTACAGTAGAGGGATTCTTTTTCACCCATGTCTTCTTCATTTGCTTCATGATCTCACCTGTAGTGACTTTCCCTTTTCCCTTTTTATCCTTTTGCATGTTTCTCCTTTGATTTACTAGACCCTTTCTGCTTCTACAGAATCTAGCAATATGACCAGATTTGTTGCAATTGTAGCACACCACATTTCTTTGTCCAGACCAGTTGTTCCATTGATTTTCTCTTGATCTGCACTAGTTAACAATATGGCCAAATCTATTGCATGTATAAAATCTGACATCTCTATAAACGACGTTCATCATATTTTTGCATTCATTTGACTTATGACCATACTTGTTGCAGTTAAAGCACTTACCAAGGAATGATGGACCATTTGAACTCATTATAATTCTACATTGAGAAGCCATATGACCAAACTTATTACAAAGAAAATAGTAACCATTGAATCTTTATGCATTAGGTTGTCTTACCGGATACCTTCCAGATTTGTTCATCTGATTTCCTTGCCTAGATCTCCTTTGTCTATATTTGGAACTTTCTCCTTCCTCATATCCAAGACCTTGCTTGTCACCTTTAGTTTTTCGACTTTTAATTAGTTCATCAAGCTTGGTTGAGCTAGTCTTGAACTTCTCCTTGAATTAATTTGTAGTAGCAAGTTCATCTCTGAGGGAGACAACCTCTCTTTCAAGTTCTTCTTCATTGTTTATGGATTGTTGCAATTCAAGTGCCAGATTAATGAATACATCACTAATTCTATTGCATTCATCAGATTTATCTTTTAAGGACTAAGAAAGATTCTCTTCATTCTTCTTTCTGTCTTCAATCTCCTTGGTCATCCTCATCATAATAGATTTCATTTCATGCTTTAGGATTGTATTATATCTGGTAAGATTTTCACATTCTTTTATCTTTTCCTTTAAGGCTTGACTCAGTTGTTCATCTTCCATGCTTTTACCATCATTCTGCTTAATCTGATCACAAAGTTCCCTTCTCTTCTCCCTGGACTTATTGATTTTATCTTTCAATGACTCAATGAATTTTTCAGCATCCATGAGGTTTTCTTGCAATTTATAAACTTTAGATTTTGATTGATCAAGATCATCTAGGGCCACCAAAAGTTGTTGTTGAAGACTGCTTGAATCTATTGAATTACTTTCCCAGATCTTCCCCAAGTTGTCAAACTTCTTTCGAGGAACCAAGCTCTGATACCAATTTTTGGAATCAAGGAACACTGAGAGGGGGGGTGAATCAATGTTCTACAATTTTTAACTTTATTAATATGATCCTTTAAGCATTTATAAAATTCAACCAAAAGAAATATGCATGAACATAAGATAAACAACAAAAACACCATAACACAAGGATTTTTACGTGGAAACCCTATTAGGGGAAAAATCATGGTGGAAGGCTAATCCACAATATGAGTATACTCAAAAATAAGTGTTTACAAGATTGGGAATGCACTTGCATTCAAGCACGCTGCCTAGAGCTCACTGCTCAGAAAGGAAGACTCGCTATCTTACAAAATATTCATATTAAATCCATCTGAGAGATTTGAACTGAAAGAGTAATATCTATTAATTCCTGATCACAGTTCTGGTTAAGCACATTAGTCAATTACTTAACCTTCTGTCTGATTCTTCTCTTATGCTCTTCTATGCTCTAATTCGCATCACAAATCCTTTTATGCACAAGTGAAATTGTGCATAATCCTTCTGCTATTCACAAAACACGCCAATTCTTCACTTCTATATCCAAAAATGATATAATCGATCTCTTATATATATCTACCACTAAGGATTTAATCACTACCTATCTACTCCAACAAAAATATGAAAGTATTTTCAAACTGTCAGTTCAATCCATAGTTAATTCTTGATGTGCACCGACCAAAGTCAACCATAGCATAGTAATGACCCAAATCAACATGATAAAAAATGAAAATACTTAAACAATTACTTCTTGATTTTCTGCAACATATTATATTCACCAAGTCGACCTTTATGCACTAATAAACAAGAATTTAATCAGTTGGATCTTCTAACTTGCACACCAATGAATGTGAATCCTGATGATTCTCAGATAAGATAGTACATACACCAAAGTACATTCCCTGAGATCCACAAGTCAAAATGATAACATGAAATTGCATATGAATTGATGAACACAATCTTGTCGGATGTTCTATTCTTGCGTGACAGTTAATTACAAAAATTCGATCTAACTTCCGGTATGAGCAAATGTTGATGTGTGGATCGAATCACTGACTAGGGTTGCCATCAATGACAACACCAAATAACGTTTGTAGTGTTTCTTGCCAACAATAGCTATTCCACCAAAGTCACATAGAGTATGAACCTAACCTCATCCCTTATTTATTACATCTCCAAGGATTTGATAATTAATGGATGGTATAATTAAAAAATGTATAATTACTCTTTGTTGGTGTAATAATTTATTCACATTATCTTATGTGTGATATTTCACCTATGTAACAAGTTTACTTAAGATTAATGGTAGTTAGGTGCTACCTCTATTTATTCAAGGTCACCTCTATCTTAGTTAGAATGAGTTAACTCACATCTTGATTAAGATTTCTCATACCTCTTGAACATTTCATCTCCTTGATTCATGCATCCAAGAAGCCTATTTATTTTTATGTTATTTTTTTTTAACTTATCTCATAATTAAATATTAAATAGAATTATTATGTTTATCTATATTTGTGACTAACTCATAGGTATTTGTTCTTAGGTAGATTTTTTGTTCATAAAAAATTCTAATCCCCTCACCAATTGTGATTAACCGATTATGCTACAACCATTTGATACAACTTAAATTTTGAAAAAGATCATAAACCATTAAATTCAAAATTAGAAATACAACCTAAAAAATGTTTAGCCAAAAAACATGAATTTTCATTAGTGAATGGATTTGTTTTAAGGATTTGAAGTTACTTAATCTACATGGAAATAATACAAAAAAATGTTAAGAAGAAAGGGATAAAACAGTTGTAAATTTTTGCAAGCAAGGCTAGAAAACCGCAAAAAAAAAGTAGAGTATCAAATCCATTCCATATTGCAAATCAATTTTGTATATTTATAGTAAGATTCTTCAAGAAGCTTGGTAACAAGCTTTTCCCAACAAGTCATGGAATCATGTGTAGCAACCCCACCATCTAAAAATTAAAGTATATGAGAATCATATTTTACATTCATAATAAATACATAAAAACTCTTGCATATATTGGTTTCTTCAAGAGCGAGAGCCTATATCGTAGCCTACTGGAACACTCATTAATAAAAATCTCAAAATACCAAATATAATGTACCAAATGTTATAGATTTTAATCATAGCGGTTTGGTTTTACCTCAATGCAGTAACAAAAATGGCTCTTCTACCAACTCAGCTTTATTATAAGGGTTGACCTATGGACATGGTGGGTAATTATATTTTCTATTTTCATCCTCTGCAATATTTGGGAGATATTCTCGTATAATGAATCGAGCTATTAAGTGGGTACTCATTGATGAATACTTACAAAAAAAATATGTTTCTAGTTTTATATTTCCATCAATTTGGACAAGTAGTAACTTGTTGCACACCCAAACTATTAGAAACCCTACTTATAAGAATTTTATAGTAAAAAATTGCTTTTACACACCCAACCTAATTTAAAGATCTAGAGAGAAGCAATACATTTGTAGGATATAGTTGTAATGGAATTGGTTCTAGGGATGCAGGGATTTAGGCTAGAGAGATGTTTACAAAATAAGGGTATTGAAGAAGTAGGGATTTGTATTTTGGTATTAAAGAAGTAGGGATTTGTATTTTGATGATAGCAAGCATTTCTAAGTGGAGGGAAATACAATGTTTGCAAAAATCACAACAAATTTAATTCTCCATCATTGTTGTAATGATTTGATGTTAACAACTAGATTGCTTAAAAAATTGTCCATGCATAATTGAGGAACATTTAGATCATGCATATCCATTAAAATTATATGAGAGCTCACCACCTTCTACAAGGGAACATATATTGGCATAATAAATAACTTTTATATGTATGAAAAGAAAAAGGTAAAAATTATGTTGGTATTTGTACTATCATAAATTCTATCACACATACAATGTACACACTTTTTCCATTGTTTTTGGTAATATACAATATTTTTGGGGAGTGCAAGTGATGCAGACAAGAATAGGGGGTCTTATGAAACTACCCAATCTTGTAGCCTTGATATCTCATCCAACCCACATTATTGCACATATATCGAGGACAACATATATTTTGTAATAAAATATGAACCATATCTTTATTATCACTTTCATATGTACATCCAAACAATGAAATTTATCCAAAACAATTACATGTAGTGAGGATATCAACAAGAAATAAAATTCAAAAATTTTACAAGGGTTTTTAGGCACTTCATGCCTTCAAATATTCAAAGTATTTTTCCTTCAACTTTCTTGGCTTCACTCCTCTTTTTAAATCTGATTTTACCCTTCATCTTATAGCTCTCATGGTTGCTTTGAACACATAAAACACACCTGAAAATTTCTTCTTCTCTTCTTCTATTCCTCTCTTCTTGGAAAGCTAATTTTCTACACTTTCCTTCATGCTATTTCCTTTAGAGCAACCTGCAAATTCCTTCCTCAAACTTTCTTCTTATGACTGTTGTCTCTTGACACCATTAAAGGATGTATTTATAGAGGTTTTAAACTATGTGAAACACCAAAAAGTGGTGTCCAAATCTACTCTTTCTTTGGCCCTTAAAATTCCTATAGAAAATGAAATAAAACATAATTTGTTGCTTCCAAAAGTGTCATCCAAAGTTTTTGTACTATATAAAAATACTGATACTATATATGCATTTGAAAAATGGATAAAATCAATAACCAAGTCATTCTCATTCACCCCAAATTGGAAATTAAATAGTCATTAATTTTTTTATATAAAAATTACTAGTTTTTTCTCCATTTTACGAACCAAAATTAAAACAATAAGACTGAAATGGAATGTCAAGAGTCACTTGTCTTATGCACACTTCCCTAGGCATAAAAAATTAGAAAAACAATTGATTTTAATTAATTTTCCTTCAAAATCCCCTTCCACCATGGTAAATAGACCATTTCAACCCCTAAAACCTTGAAATTATGTGATTTAGTAAATCACATTAAAACCTTGCTTGACCTTGACATATGAAATGGAAATTAAGTCCTTAGAAATAAATAATCACATCGTTACAACACTTCACAATATTCTTTTGAAGCTCAAACCTACACCAAAAATGCAAAATACTAAACATGAAAAGATCTTTTTTTGGTGATGTAGGATTACTTGTGAGCTAAGATGCTCCTACATCAGACACACTAAATAATAAGTTTGTGAGAATGCCTCAATAAATGGAGTTGAATGGTCAAACCACACTTTCAAATATTAAACTATTTGCAACATACTCCAATGCTTTCATAAGTACCATAAAAAAATTATTTCTTCTCCTTTTCCAACACATCCCTAGAACTCTTCCTATCTTCCTTTACAGAATGTGTTTACCAATCCCTCTTTCACTTGTGGAATTTTCTCCACCACATATAAATCTCCTCCACCAAACACATTTTTCTATCTTCTCTTTTTTTGTGGGATTCAACCAACCACAATCCACCCTCCTCCACCAATGTTCATCTACACCATCCCCTACAACACCTGCATACAAATTAGTAATATCATGGAAATTGCATATTTCCATTTTCACTTCCTCTTCACACTCCTTTACATTTATTTCCACCCTCTCATCAATCTCTTCTTCCACTTTCATCATCACATTCACACAACTCAACATCATCTTCATATTAATAAAAAATGAAAATTATTAACCATTACCTTTATTTTCATATTTTCATTGGTTGTTGCAACATCTTCTCAATTCAAATCCCCATTCATCAAAACCTCCATACCTTCACTAAGACCTGTTACTACTGCAATATCATCTACTTTTATACCTTCCAAAAGAATATTTTAACTACAATCTTATTCTTTTCTTTTTCATCCTTTTTCATAATGTTTTCTTCTTCAATGCTATCTATTGGACTCTTTGCTTCATATTCTCTTCTATCTACAAATTAAATAGCATTAGAAAAATTATAGGAGTCAAATTATCCCATCTTATTTTATTTTTCTTTCCTCTTTCCTTTCATAATACTTTCCTCCAAGACATCTAACCTCCTAGATATTTCTACACATTTATTTTGAATAGCCCAATTATTTTCCTCTATTTTTTTCTCTCCTCTCAATAAAGGAAATTTTTATAGCCCTACCCAAGGCCAACCTTATACTCTTCATCCTTGACATTTCTACAAACACTTGCAAACCACTCACAATTTTCAATAAAACTTACACAAAACCACAACTATTTTCTACCCAACAAAGATTCTAGAAGATGTACCTCTCAAAACCTCCTCTACCCACTTTCACATAGTGGGGGGAATTTAAACACCTTCTACCCAACCTTATCTCTATTGGAGGACAATCCAAAATAATTACACAAAATAAATCCTCATAACTCATCAAACCCTATCTCTCTCAAATTTTAAATCCTTCTCCTACACACATTCCACCATCATACCCACTATGATACCAATTGATGCAAACAAAATTAGGGGTTCATATCAAACTATCCAATCGTGTAGCCTTAACATCTCATCCAACCCACATTCTTATACATATATCAAGGACAATATATCTTTTGTAAAAAATCTGAAACGTATCTTTATTATCACTTTCATATGTACATCCAAACAATGAAACTCATCAATAGAAATTACATATAGTGAGGATTTCAATAAGAAATAAAATTAATTTTTTTACAATTTCTAATAATTTCATGCCTTCAAATCTTCAAAGTCCTTTTCCTTCTTGACTTTCTTGACTTTCTTGGATTCACTCATATTTGTAAATATGATTTTTCCTTTCATCTTAGAGCTTTCATGGCTACCTTGAACACAAAAAACATACCTAAAACTTTCTTCTTCTCTTCTTCTATTCTTCTATTCCTCTCATCTTGGAAAACTAATTTTCTACACTTTCCTTCATGCAATCATCTAGAGCAACCTGCAAATTCCTTCCTCAAACTTTCTTCTTCTAATTTTTGTCTCTTGACACCATTAAATATTTTATTTTTAGAGGGTTTCAACTATGTGAAACACCAAAAATTGGTTTCCAAATCTACTCTTTTGTCGACCCTTAAAATTCCTACAGAAAATGAAATAAAACATAGTTTGTTGCTTCCAAAAGTGTCATCCAAAGTTGTTGTAACATATCAAACATCTTGATGCTCTATATGCATTTTAAAAATGGATAAAATTAATAATCAATTCATTCTCATTCACCCCAAATTGAAAATTGAAGAGTCATAAACTTATTTTCTAAAAATTACTAGTTTTTTTCTCCATTTTAACAACCAAAAATGAAAGAATAAGACCAAAATGGAATATTAAGAGTCACTTGTCTTATGCACACTTCCCTGGGCATCCAAATTTAAAAAACTAATAAATTTTAAATAATTTTCCTTCAAAATCCCCTTCCACCATGGTAAATAAATCATTTCAACCCTTGAAACCTTGAAATTATGTAATTTTATAAATCACATTAAACACCTTGCTTGACCTTGATGTATGAAATGGAAATAAAGTCCTCATAAATAAATAACCATATCCTTACAACACTTCACTATATTCTTTTAAAGCTAAAACCTACACCAAAAATGCAAATTACCAAATATGAAAATATTTGTTTTGGTGATGCAGGATTGCTTGTGAGCCTGGATGCTCCCGCATCAACAAGGTAAATATTTCTTTAAAGACCTATACGAGATTTATATTTAATATGGTTTTAAAAATTATTGAATAAGAGGAGGGTTCCATGATATTATTTAGTATCATGCCCCATTTAAATACTTTAATAATCTAGATTATATGATAATTAAATTTTGATGTCTGTATAGATTTAAAATGTGAATATTTATAGTTTCATTGCATTGACCATTCTAATGTAAATTTATGATTTCTTGCAAGATTAGTTAAATATGTCAATACAATAATATAAGAATTGGGAATGATTTAGTTTAATCATTAATATGAACTTTGTTAGTAATCAAATTATAGTATGATTATGATTTATGGAATAACTAATTTGTGTTGATGAGGTGAATGTGTAGAGTCCGTACTAATGTTCAGTATACTTGGTGTTAGACACACAATTCATAGGGGGTCTTAACTGAACAATCCACTAAACCCTTGAAAAGATCTTCATTTAATTATCAACCAGGGCTAATACAATATTACGATGATGCTACCACTATATGTGCATTCAAAGAATTTTCACTACCTATATCATCCTAGAATAGGTGTTTACACAGACTAAAAAACATAAATTGCATAACAATAAAAAGAAGTAATGTTGGAACTATTGCTATGGGTTCCTACAACTAAAGACTATGACTAGTTCACTGTCAAGAAATGAATTCTATAATTAACCAATACTACTGACTTACTTACACTTTGAAGGACAACACATTGAAACAAAAAAAGTATGAATATAAGACAAGATCTTACTCATAAATTCATTCATATTTACAATATGAAGAATCGGATTAAGATAAATGTAATCATGAAAGTAACTATTGTAACAATGAAAATAAATGTACTAAAAGTAAAGTGGGGAACAATTACCTTGAGTGACCCTTGCTCAAGTGACTGTCTCCACAAGATAAACTCAAATCTAGCTCCTCGGATCAATTCAACATAATAGTAACTAAAAACTTCTTCATTGCATAAATCAAAGATATCATAATCAAACAAGAATATTTTGGGATTTTTTATCCATAACATGATTGGAAACAAAAAAATATCCATAGAAAATATGAAACTAACTAAGCATATTTATCTGCTATATCTGCTACACTTGTTCAATCAACTAACAAACTATCACTTCAACCATAGAACCATACATATAGGTGTAGGGGAGTCTTATTGGAACAAGGACTCTAAACTATAATCTAAACATAAATCACCACTCCCTACATAATAGAGCATGATAAATTGTGAGTACTTAAAAACATAACTAAAAAGGTAAAAGAATTTGAATGAGACTGCAACTCTTCTTGCAACAGAAAAACCGAAATGTGGACTGTAGAAACAGTCACGTTGGATTTCCAATCATGGAAAAATTCTTCTCCTCACATAGTCTTATTAAATGATATGATGTTTCACAATAATCCTAGCAAATAAATGTCTTCAATTCTACAACTGATACGCTCAACTTATTTTGGAACTTTTCTTGCATCCTTGTCTGAAACCCCTTTGGCTACGAGCTGCATCTCCTAGTTGTTGCAGGCTACAATTTTCTTTCTTTGGCTCCTTGGTTGCAAAGATTTAGTTCACACAACATCTACATAATACTAATAACCATAGCTTTAACACATATACCCATTGCATTCCATACATATTCACATATTAACCATGCAATAACTATCATACCATAACCATATTTCCATATTCTTAAAACCAATTCAAGTTTGCATGATGATCATAAAAGATATTAAAGTTTCAAGAATATGTATGAACTAAGTATTTGGAGATGTCTATGAGCATGTACTAAGACAATATAAAACAAACTAATAATTTGCCTCATCATTCTCCTCAACTAGCCATTTGCTTGTCCTCAAGCAAATAAGTCAAGACCAGAGGTTATAATGGAGGGTGATCTCCTTGAGGTTTGTGATCAAATCCACTCCTTTTAGCTGCTTCAAATAAAAACCTCCATACCATGAAAGTCTTTCCATTCTAACAATCTCAGTTTCCTCTTGTTCTTCATTCTTTTCTCATGTCTAATGTAGAACTAGGTAGAGGAGAAAAGGTGGCTGGAAGGTAAGAGATACCCATGCAAGTCCTTTATCTCTAGAAATAGCCATGTACTTGCATGTCCTTTCAAGCATAGCTATGAAGTTATATATAAAGTGGGGCTCCTTTTTCTACAACTCAGGGGTCAAACTCTCCCATCTTTCTTACACAAAATGATAAGAATTATGAATGATACCTACAATTAGCCTTTGCATTCTGTCATAATCTCTTATCCTTAAATTCATAGTTTTTTTGCCTACACCCTTATACTCCAAAAGTTATGTCCATTCTTATATTATCACACTAGGGGTCTTGGATTCCTTTTTTACTAGGAGAGCAATTGATTTCTCTCAACATATTCCTACATAATTTCACCCCTTTGCTTCTCATTTCTGAAGTATGAAGCTAGTGCCCTCACTTGTAAATCACCCACAAACATCAATGGGTTCAATTATGTATTGTCTGGCACAACATAATTATGTAAATAAAATTCACATAATTGGTCTTGTACATCAAGTGTAACACCAAAAAAAATATTTAAAAATTTAAACTTTTTTCTCATGGAAATTGGTAGGTTGTTAATCAATTGACTGAATTGAAAACTTAGGAATTTCTCCTATAAAAATAAAGCATAAACTCTAGCAAGAGGTCTACACTTGACAATTTTTATTTATTTTTGATAAAAGGCATGGGGCCTATATATATTATATTAATATTTATAAAATGTACATAATATGCCAAAAGAGGCCAAATGCCAGATCAAGTTCCATTTTTGTACTATCATATGAGCATACAATTACCAAAAAACAAGAATACGAACCTAGCTCATACTCGTTCAGCCTGACCATTATCCAAAAACCAGTGCACCATACTAACCCAATTCATTAGAGGCTAAAATACTATCATATGAAAGATATTATCGTAATTTCATACTTCTATAGCGAGAAAAGCAAGGTTATATTGCAAAAAAAATTGAGCTTGTGCAATTAACTAATCCTCCATGCGATCATCTTCCTTGGACATAATTCTTGTCCTGGCCCTCTGAGAACTCGTACAGTCGCCTTTCCTAGTTAAGAGCATTTGGAACCGCATGTAGGTCTTCTCCAATAGACAAACCAACAACATACCCCCTTTCCAGTGGATTCGCAACCCAAAACCCCTTTATAGTGTTAACTCGGTCTGAAATACCACCATCCTGTTCATCCAAAGCAATGTTTCTGATTGGAGTTGAAACCTGAGCCTCATTCCTAATTACTTCTATAGGAACCCCATGCGATTAATTGATGCACGTCTTGGGAATATAACCGATTTCCTTTCTTTCTTTCTTTTGCGGCATCGCCTTTCATTTTGATACCGCTCGTAGCTTTCCGACCACCACCACGTGGCATCCTATCGAAGATTTCCTTGGAGATTCTTTTCTTTCCTTTCGCCAGGTTCCGATTGCTTGACACATCACCTCAAAGTGCTTTCTGATTGGATGGGGCCCACACCACAGTTACCTTTGTCAGGTGCTTTCCGACCGCCACCACGTGGTGTCCTATTAGAGCTTCCCTTCGAGATGCTTCTCTTTCCTTTTGTTGGGCTCTGGTTGCTTGACACGTCGCCTCAGCCTGCTTTCTGTTCGAATGGGGCCCACACTACAGTTACCTTTGTTAGGAGCTTTCTGGCCACTGCCACGTGGCATCCTATCAGAGCTTCCCTTTGAAATGCTTCTCACTCCTTTCACCGAGCTCCAATTGCTTGACACATCGCCTCAGCCTGAAATAAAACTGGATGACAATTTATTTGCACTTTGACAATTTGAGTAGTCTTATCTATTATTTCCTCAATTTTAACAGTCATCTTTTTCAATTCAATTTATTTTTTTTGCACACTCTATTATGGTTTCAAATCATTATTTCTTTTTCCTTATCCCATTCTTCTTTTTTAAGAGAATTCTTAAGTTATCTTCCATAATTGCTACCCTAGAGACATAATAGTATGATAAGTTAGAGTTCTTACAATAGGGGATCTTTTTCCCTTAGTTGTGATTTATTTATTTCCTACCTTCACTATGGAAATTTGTGCAAGTAATTCCAGTTTAGACCTATGCCCATAGGTGTGAAGCTTCTCCTCCGACTCTTTAATCTTCAAGTCTCTCTCATTGTCTCTTTGTTCATATGTCCTTACCAATTCCTCTAACTGTTTAATTCTTTCTAATGCCTCCTGTAACTCTTTGTTTACATTCATTTATTCTATAAAAAAAATCTCATCCTTCTCCAAAAAATGATCATCACCACGCATAGTATAATCACAAACCTCACTGTTAGGGCTTTGTGGGGTTCTTTTTCTTGTATTCTTGGCAACAAAAATATCCTCTGAATCAAATTCAAAGGTGGTTGAAATATACCATTTTCTTTTAACCAATGTATGCACATTTCCAAAAACATTTTCCTTCAATTCTAAATCAGTTTCTACTGTCACAATGTTTTATTTCTCCTACTTCTTAACACTACCCCTCATAACACCCTTCTTTTTTAGGCAGTGTGAATGCTTGGCTAGGTGGATTTCTTCTTTTTCACCTTTGTAGGTGTAGAGGAATATCCACCTTTCCTCTTTCTGATTTTTGGTGTCTTGGAAGAAGTTGGGGTTTCTTGGGCATCCTTTGTTGTAGGTTGCTCAAAGGATACAGGTGGTGACTTTTGCACACTCTACTCCTCTAGCTCTCCCCTACTATGGGCAGGTGAAGCAATAGGTGAGCCATAGGGCATTTCCCTCACTAATGCAACTTAGGTGATTCCAAATTCTTTGAGATAGCTAGTTCTTCAAGAATATTTCTAATATGATCACAAATTAAAAATCTTCCCCAAGAAACCTATGGGTACTAAACCCTTAGACTTCTTTGCACCGATAGGGTAACTAAGAAATAATGTGATAGTGTTGTATTATTTTTCCTTTGATATTCAAACCCCATTATCTTCAATAAGTTATAAAGGAAATTAGGAGCATTAGCCCTTATATCATGAAAAAGGTGACTCAAAATCTTGAGATGCATTGTGTATAAAAGAGATTGTCTACCATCACATGTAAGACATTTAAAAATATAAGAGGCAACAGAGGCCCATACCCATGGTAGTGATAAAATTTTGGTACCTTGGGATGTTGAGTCAAGGTTCTATCCGTGCTCTTTGAATTCATCCCTGGAAGCTACTACATTTTCCTTGATAGGGAATTCAATTCCTTCTCTTGGCAACCTAGATACTTTTGCAATCACAACTTCTAAAGCATCAACCATTAACCCTCAAACAATGGCTTCATCATGTTGAAGTGTTTCTGTAAACTACTATTTCATATCTTCACTATACTCTGTCAGCTTCAAGAAATAGTCCAACCATCCTGCTTGTTTGGAAATAGGTAAGACTAACCTTTCTTCCAATATTTGTTGATGTGCAGATGGTTCTCTATGAACAATATCTCCTCCCACGATTCCAACTACTCTATTTTTTCAAATTTTACAATTTTTTGCTCATAACTTCAACCACACCAATCCTTCATGTGTTTTATGTTCTTCAAATTCAACTGATTCTTTCCCTTCAAGCTTGAATTGGCTTTTAAATTATGGCTTGGAAATGGGGAATTATGGCAAAGGGTTACATAAAGGTTTTTGGTGGAAATTGGCAAGACAATCAATATTATTTTTGAAAACTTTAGAAAATGTACTTCTCCCCCCAACTGAAGCTATTAAGTGACCTCACCTAATCATAGTTTACTAGGTTGAGGGTGTTATTGCAAGTAGTGGAATGACTAACATTGTATGTTTGGATGAATTCATCAGTTTGATCCTCATTATATCTAATTATGTGCATTAAAATTTCATGTATAATAACATGTGCATCCTCTTCCACTATCATGGTATCACTTTCAACTCCAACAATGTTTAGTTTATATTCAACTAAAAATGCCTTGCTTGGCCTCATATCCATTTCAAGTGCCTCTTCAATTTAATGGCCAAATTATTAGCCTTTGGAAACCACTTATAATATTGAAAGGTGCTAATACTTTTTGAAGGCCTTGCTAGCAAGAGTTGCTAAATCTTCCCTTCCTATTTCAATCTAGGGTTAGTTTTCTATCTATGTAGTCCTTTTATATTTAAAGTAATTTTTGAATGGATGAAATACACTCAAATATAGGGGCTACAACTTGTGGCTCTCTGTGTAGGGAGGACAAGAAAGTCAATGCCTATATGCCTTGCTTCCTCAATTATCTTGAAGACCACATGAATTCCATGGACATTGAAAATAAGAAGAGATTTGTTTGTGGGTGACACCCCACCTAAGACTGATACAACCAAATATTCTAGCCAATTAACAAATAACTCTTTTGTCATCCAAGCATGTTCTTGGGCTACCATGCACACCCTCGAGACTCACAATCATAAATATAGTTCTTGATACATCTTTTTGATTTAAATTGGTAAAAAATAGGGATACCGAATCTTGTTACACTTATGTATGTTAAAAATATGATCCACTCCCTTCTTTTGGAGATTAAGTGGCAAACATCTACAAAACCCATTCTTCTAATTACCCGCATGCCACAATTTTTTCCATCTTGTACACCAATCTCATCTTAGTTCCAATTTTTGTTGGAGCCATATTAGTACTTGTTGTATAACTTATACACGTTATCATAAAAGGATGGAACAATACATGGCCTTAGCATTATTGTTTGATCCATGTTGACCCCCTTTGTAGTTCAAATGGTCAAATATGGATGCCTAATTCAAAAACCTTCCCATCATAACCTCCTAAGCATCCCATCTTTGAACAGGTTAGGCCTAGTTTCAATGATTTGAGCCATAATAGTTTTGAGTTGAGAAAATTGAAGCCCATGGCCAATATTAGTCATATCCTTGCACCATTGGATAATTTTGGTCTCCTCCTCCTTAGATAAAATGTTTTGTGGCCCCCTCCATTTACTGTTGGTAATGCCATGCAACTATGACATAAAACTACTAGGCATGATTTCCCATTTGTATTGCATCCCTAATGGACATATGCTTGTCTTTGACATTTTCTAGAGCACTTTGGATTTCATAGTGTGACTAATCACTTCTCTAAAAATGTGAAGACCCCAAGTGAACATCATTTATTTGAGTAATGTCAACAGTTGGTTCCATACCTAAATCATGTGTTGAGGGGCTTGTATATTCCTCAACAACATATTGTTGGTTAGCCATTGGTTTATTTTCCTCAAAAAAAATTGCAGAAGTAAACTTCAATCCATGAGTCACTTTAATTATGTGCCTTCCAAATGCTCTCTTTTCCTTTTTATCTCCTACCATATTTTTTTTATCAAACTTGCACCTCAAGCAAATAAAAACAATACTTGTAGCATTGTTAATATAAATGAAAATATAAACATATTGTTGGCAAGAGACACTACAAATTTCATTTGGTGTTGTCATTGATGACAACCCTAGTTAGTGATTCGATCCACATGACAACATCTACTCATACAGGAAGTCAGATCGAAGTTCTATGATAAACTGTCAAGCAAGAACAAAGCATTCGACAAAATTGTGTTCATCGATTCACATGCAATTTTTTGTTATCATTTTTAGTTGTGGATCTTAGGGAAGGTTGTTTGGTATATGATCTCTATTATTCTTGAAGCTTAGAGCCTTGTATCGATCTGTGTGCGAGTTAGAAGATCTGGTTGATTAATTTTTTGTTTTATAGTGCATGAAGGCCGACTTGGTGGATGTAGCCGTTGCGGATAATTAGGGAGAAATTGTTTAAGCATTTTTGTGTTCGAACATGTTGATTTGGGTCATTACTATGCTATGGATGACTTTGGTTGGTGTGCATTGAGAATTGATTATGGATTGAGCTGACAATTCGTAAACATTTTCATATTTTTGTTGAAGCCGACTTGTAGTGATTAAATATTTAGTTGTGGGTATATATAAGTGATCGATTATATAATTTTGATATATATGTGAAGTGTGTGTGTATGTGTTGCAAATATCGGAAGGATTATGCATAGTTTCACTTGTGCATAAAAGGATTTGTGATGCGAATTGAAGCAAAGTAGAGCAGAAGAGAAGAATCAAATAAAAGGTCAAGAAATTGACTAATGTGCTTAATCATAAATGTAATTAGGCATTAGTAGATGCTATTTTCTCAATTCAATTCTTCATATGAATTTAATCTGAATATTTTGTAAGACAGTGAGTCTTCATTTCTGAGCAGTGTGCTTGAATGTAAGTGCATTCCCATTTTGTAAACACTTATTTCTGAGTATACTCATATTGTTGGTTGGCCTTCCACTGTGGTTGTTCCCTTAACAGGGTTTCCACGTAAAAATCCTTGTGTTATGGTGTTGTGGTTGTTTGTCTAATGTTCATGCATATTTCTTTTGGTTGAATGTTACAAGTGCTTTAAGGATCAAATTAATAAAGTTTAAAAGTGCAGAACACTGATTCACCCCCACTCTCAATGTTCCTTGATTCCAGCACATATATAGTGACAAAAGAAAATGACACTGTAATAGTTGTTTGAGGAACATAGTGGTATAACCAATTATATTTGTTAATAGTGGATAACTACTTAGTATTAGCATATATGAGTTCAAATTGCATATGTTATAAAGTGTTTGGAATGCAAATGTTATATGTAAGGGAAGCATTTTGAAAAATAATTAGGGTGATAAACAATGTGTTTGGACTACAAATGTTATAAAGTCAAAATTGATAGGACTATACAACCTATTCCAAAAAAAATATTTATTATGGCACATGGAACCAAAAAATAGGATATTGTGAACCTTTATGACTTAATTTGATTACATGTTGCCCTCTATCAATATATATACAAACAAACAAATAAAACCCTATATAGACCCGCATATATATAAATGGTGCTTTGTTCATATGTAAATCTTTACACCACAAATATATACATGGTTTCATGAATATAAAAATGGGGTTTTTTTAAAAATAAACCTGTAAGAAAAGAGAACCTTGAATTTATAACATTGGTTAAAATTCAAACCCTGCAAAGTAAATGTGAATATATACAAATTATAAAACAAACCATTGATATATATATGTATGCATGTATGTATGTATGTATGATGCTTAGTTCTATTGGTAAGCAAAAGGATACAAATACAACTAAAATTAATCATCATGCCACAATGAACCAATGAACTATCATATTATCTATTATTGAAACCAAAAAACAAGACAATGTGAAGCTTTAGTGACTTAATTTGAGTATATATATATATGCTTGTCTATGCATGGTTTTATTTATATGTTTGTATATATTGTTGACAAATAGTATATATGAAGAATTTCCTATATCGTGGTTTTTTATTTATTTGTTTGTATATATTATTGACAAACAATATATATTAGACCCATCTTTGCCTAAAAATTTGATAGTCTTTTTATCATGAAAACCTAAATATAATAATTATATTTCACTCTGTATGTACGCAGGCATTTAGAAAATAACATACATTGATAAGGCGATGAAATTAAGGTTTTCACATTATATTTCTATGATGAATCCCTGTTTACAAATATCATATTGCAAGGGATGGAGATAGGTAGTACAAATATGAAGATGCTTGGATAGTTCAAGAACATGCACATAATGCTTGGCGATGCTCTATATATTGTAAAGGATAATAACACAAAATCTGGACGAAATTGATCGTTTATTGCCTTGTGAATATGACATTGCATAATTTCCCTCTTATGATTGATTCAAATTTGAAAAATGAATGCATTCAATTTGGTTGTTGAGTTTGAAATTGAATTAATTTAACTTGTATTCGATCATCTAAATTTGTACTGATTTCTATAGGAATTCTACAATGGCATGACTAAATTATAAATGATATTTTGTTTGATGTCTAGTAGGGGAGCCTTATATCATTTACTATTTATGCAAGTAGCTAATAGTAAACAGAGTTGACCCATGTGGATGTGAGAGAAAGTATGAGAGAATGTGCATTTGACAACCCATCAAGTTGATTGAAGCTTGATTTTATGACATATTAGACACCAATAACTATGCATGAAGATGTGTATATAAATTGTTTGAGTTTTGTACCCTATGCAAGTAGGTGGTTATTGTAAACATAAAAGATTTAAAGTAAATGTAAAAGCGAGTATTTTGGAACAACTTGTCCTATATTAGAATTGCACTTGCATATTTTTTGACCACATGTATTAATGCATGTGGAAAATTTTATTAGACTTTTAAAAGTTTTATATTGATTGTAGTACAAAAATTATTTGAAAGATTAAATATGTAAGAAATAAACGGTTATTAAAACATGAACAACCACTTGATCCTTTCCCCTAAAGCCGCATTTTGGCCGCCTCCAATAACCAAGATTTTGGCTGCAGGTCCTTATAAATTTTAAATATTTTAACTTTTGTCTTCCATAAATTGACTAGATAATCCCAAAGCCCATCTGATAAAACCGATGTGTTACATGGCTATTCTTCAACTTCATGCCGAAAGAGGGTTCCAGTATCTAGCAATGGAAATTAATGAAAATAGTTTCTGTTGAAATGTCCTTGAACACGCCTCCGAAGCCTCCTTCCTCCTGCTCATTTATTTCTCTTCATTTTATTTCTTCTTTGATCGATGTAAAGGGAAGAAAAGATTTCAATCAAATTTTTAGGGCAATAAAAACCCTAGATGAGGATGCTTCGAAGTGTGTTTAAAGACATTTGACAGAAATCGCCAGAAAAGAAAAGTTTGTGTTTCATGAGAAAGGATGTGAAGGCCATTCAATCATCGGCATGGAGAATGCATGCCATCTGTTTGATAAAGCGCCTGAAAGGAATGTAGCAGAATGTTAAAGGTATGTTATCTGTTTGACAAAATGTGCTTAGTTTCGTAGAGGACGATAATGATAATTTTTTATGAAATAAATTCTTGCATTAGGCGAATGGTTGTGTTTTGTCGTTTTTGAACATTTTATATATGCTATTCTCTTGCAGTCACAAAAGAAGAGGGATATGTATAATCTTATGACTTGTGATTGTTGATTGCAAACTTTGCTGGAAGGGTACAAGAAATTTTACCGTTATATTTTATTATGTCTCTAAATTTCGATCATTGGATGTAAACATATTTTCAAGTTTCTTTAACCAAAGAGATGAGTGAATACACTCACCATCTTATGTGATGAGTTATTCAGAATCAGTTGTGTTGTTTAGGGCAATCTAATCTATTTAAGTGGTTTATATAAATTCATCCCTTATGATCCCACAAACTAGCACCTAGATGATATTCAAATAGATGAAACATTAGAATTTCCTTGAAAATGATCCATACCCACATTATTCTGATTAAAAGCATGTTTGATCATAGAATTCTCCACAATCAAACACACTTAACTTAGCTTGCTACCTCATTTTGCTATCCACCTTAGTGAAATATTGTATACATAATAAAATAGATTCGCTGTAGAATAGTACCAGTAAGTATTTTAAGCAACAAAATTTAATTGTCCCAGACCTGCAGCTTAAAATGGTATAGCTCCTTAGATTCCTGTTGTGTGATATGATGTTCTGTTGGGTAAGAAGGATCAACCCTCATCACAGAGCGATGCTGCAAGCATTCACCACATTTCTCATATTTTTGTTATAAGGGGATTGCAGCACCCTCTTAGTTTAAGAAGTATAGTACTTCTTTGAGCTTTAAACTTTCTTCTCTCTTTATAAAAAATAAAATAAGATTTGATATATTTTTCATTTCATATACAGACCTGAAATATTGTTCCAGGGCGGTAATTCATTTGGAAGTTCAAATAGTTTGATATTTTTCATTGACCACGTAATAGCAAACAAATCTTGGTTTGATATATTTTCTTTTGATAAGTGGTACTAATTTTTTTTATTTTCTCTTAGGTAAGGTTTAATGAATTATTTGGGGAATTCAATAGTAAGTCCTGTTCTCTGTAAGAATTGATCATCTCTACCTCTCCAAATTGCCCATTTGTGAAAATAAAAGTGAAGCGAGTGTAGATGGGTAAACAAGGATCACTGTGAGATCATGTTGTGTCCCAGCCTATATGGCAACTTTTACTTGTCAGCTGTTTCTAAGCAATACTTCCATAAAGTGATATTCTTTGGAGCTCAAAGTAGAAAGAAATGTATCAGAATGAAGGCCAACTTTGGATAACAACTCTGATACAGCAAGACTATAGGATTAAAACTGGCTTTAAAATTCAAAAAAGAAAAGTGGGGACATGCTTATGGTAATAATTTATACCCTGATATGTTTCCAAGTATTGCTATGCCAAAATTTAAATGATTCTTGACCACTGTATATTATGCAATATCATTTGCTGGTGTACATGCTCCATATTCTTTCGGAGCACTGGTGAGTGTTCACATTAATCTTTATATGAGCATTAATTTTGGCTCCTGTTTCAATCAAGAAACTCTCTACAGCCGTATGCATACCTATCTATGAGAGTCTGATGCGAATCTGATCAGTGCTGGCAATAACTATTAATTTACAATATGCATGCAATTATCTGGTTCTAAAAATATTATATGATTAACATAACATTGTTCCGTAGAATACCCCTACTAGAATTGAACTGGGTGATATGGGATGATTGTATGTGATTAAGGAAGATGTTTGAAGGCATTGCAATATTCAATGTTTGGTTTTTTTTTGGTTTGGTTTGTTAAAGCTTTGGGCATGAACATTGGCCAAAATATTTTAACTATATGCTCCAGGTGTTTGTTCCCAAATGGAAAAAATGCGTTGCAAAAAAGAAACTTGTTTCTTAATGCATATTTTCCAAGAGTTTTGACCACCATGTTGCTTAAACCTTTACAGAAATGTTAGAACCCAGAATTTGTTTCCCCGAGATCAGAAATGCCATAGAATGCATAAATTACGTGTTTTGATTTTCCCCTCCTGTTCTCTGAGCTGAATAAATCTAGAAAAAATTTTAAAGGTCAAGTTGAAATGGTTTAAAACATATTCAACAAACTCTATAAATTAAAAAAACCTATTAAAATTTAAACTATTGGTTAATGAATACCTAAATTTAATTTGATCTAAATAAAAGTAATTATTTTTAGTGAATATAATAGTTTTTTTGGTATGAAAGTTTACACTATATAAAATTTATCGTTTAGTGATTAAATGAAGAGTTTATATAAATATTCTTGGTAATTACTGTAAATCCTTCGCATTGATCTTGTTTATCAAAATTCTAATTTTATCTTACTATCTTGCTATGCCAGTTTGTCATTTACTTTGTTCTACTACACCATCCTCCGAATTCTTAATATCCTGCCAAATAACAAACAAAAATTCTGATTTAGACTATACCTTATTTATGAGGAAATAAGAGTTACCAATTGAATAGACGAAAAAACATTTTCAATAGAAAATAAACTCACTTGTTTCATCTTTTCATTTTGAGGCTTGACAAAGGACCATTGCTTCAATTTACTTTCAATTATTTTGGCCTACAAATGAAGAAAACATACATGTTAGATGAAAGAGTGATAATTTCTTAAATATTAACCTTAGTTTTATGAAGGAAATATAAATAAGTTCAATAAATTGCTATCATCTAATATGTTATGAAATTTGAAGTAATAATTTAAAAAAAGTGACTCACTTCCATATCCCAATTTACTCGCCATGTGATAAACATTAATGCTAAAGTCTGGGCTCCAGTCCCACATATCATTCCCAACCATATCCCCTATAAAATAAATAATAACTATTATAACAAGTTTATAAACAAATATTTACATAGAGCCACAATATTAATTTTTACCATCAATTCCTACTCACCATAACTCCTAAATTAAATACATAACCAAGAATCATGCCTAGGGGAACACCAATTATATAGTAGCATCCAATGTTTATATAGGCGACAAAAGCTTGCCAACCCAATCCCACAGCAACACCTAAAATAGTACAACAAATAAAATGATGTGAAGAGTAATTAGGCAAGAAGATCTATAAAATGGCATTTTCTTTAAGATAATCAAAGATGAGCTATATGAAAATTGTCTACCATAGATGAAGGTATATAAGGTTTTGACATTTCTCACCTAGAAGAACCGGTTGTATGCTATTCAGTAGAATAGTAAATGATAATAATATTAATAATTTATAAACGGCCTTTTGTATAATAACACTCTCTGTGAAAATTTGAGCAAAATCACCACGTAAGGCCAAAATAAGAATTAGGAGTGCAAGTCCTATAATTGTGGAGGTTATGACAGAGACAACCACTGCAAATTTGGCTTCCCTAGGCCTCCCTGCGCCAAGTTCATTTGCAACTCTCACACTACATATACACAACACTTTGTTAGATTAAAAGAGAATAATAAATCTGCCATATAATATTGTGATTAAAATTGTAGATGCACCTTATTGAAGCAAGCAAACCAAGTGGAATGGCCATCTCCCATGTATTGATGTTTAAGCTACAAAAAAAAAAATATATATATTAGTGAATTTTAAGAAATGACAAAAAAAAAGTGTTCAAACATGTTGGATGTTTGAAGTTATTATCTATTGACCAAGCTAACAATAAAGTAAACCTTTTCAATTCATTTACAATTAAAAACTACAAAGTTACAATGCTATTTGTTTTTTGTCTTAAAATAATTGATTATTTACTTCTTATATATCTTTTAAGTTTTGTATCCTTAATTTTGATCTTAAGGTAAATACATGTAAATCAAAACTTTTCAATTATTTTAGAATAAAAGGAAATTTAAAAAGAGAAAATTTCAAGAAGTATTAGCATTGGACATTTCAGATTAAAGAGCATAACAAAGTAGCTCTTAAAGAATCTTTGCCTAAAAAAAGGTTAAGATTGATGTAAGATTGAATTGAATATTGTCAAAACAAAACAACATTTACTTCAAGAGAAAAATCTTGTGCATAAGAAACATGATCAATGTGAGATTGGATTGAATATTTTTAAGATAAATCAACATTTGTTCCAAGTGAAAATTCCATCTATAAAAGAAATATGGTTTGTAATATAGATTTTTGACTTTTGCAATTTATAATGATAAAAATAGTTTAGTTTTTTATATTTAACTGTATGGACATTTTGAAATTACATTTTGGATCTCATATTGAAGGTGGGTCAAGTAATGTGATCCTAAACTTGGGTTTTAAAGATTTTAGATTTGTTCTTTTTTAGAAAAAAAATATTTTGGTTTCCCATAATGATAATAAATTTTGTGTGTATTTTGATAAGCTTGTATCATCTAAAAGTTGAAATACATAGATGAATTAAAAATATAAACAAATAACAATCACTTTTACCTCTTTAGCATTGGTAGAATATGTAGGTTGCATGCATTAGGAGCCTTTAATGAACCAATAAAAACATGTGCATATAAATGTGGATAACTGTATTTCTCCACTTAACAAAGAGTAGCTCTTACCAAATAGAAAGTGAATCAACCGCAACTTCTATGTCTTTTACATTTCCTGTGAGTAGAACTAGTAATCTATAATACCAAAGCTCCAACCTGTCAAGGAAATAGTTTAGAAAAAAGTTGAAAGCTTTCAAATTTTTAATGGTTATAAATAAAACTTCTTGAGAAATTAAAAATAAATGGAAACTCACCAAACCATGACACCAGAGGCCACAGATAGCTTTAGAAAGGGCCAAATATCTACAAATGCCTCCATTGAGTAACCAGTCCATGCATCTGGACACCACCCACATGTAACATATACATATTGAACAATCACAGGAGTCCACCATCCCACATTTAAGGAAATAAGAGCACCCTCAAGGCCCATACTCCACTTGGAAACAAAGAGCCAACATAAGAGAATGTTGAATACAACCCCGAGTGCTGATGACCATGCAGTTATGAAATTCTTTGATTGTGATTGCAAAAATCTACTAAGAGTGAAAAAGAATGCGAAAGAGAAGAGCATAGGAATGCACCACAAAGATACTTTTCCTGATAACTTTGCAATATCATCAGGTTGGCCAAAGAACTTTAAGATAGGCGTGGTAAAGAAATAGAAGGGTGTAAGAGCCACTGTGCAACTAGAGAGAATAATCCAAGAGCGTTGCATGTAAATTCCAAGTATCTCTTGTCTCTGTGCACCATAAGCTTGTCCACATAATGTACCAAGAGCTGTACCCATTCCTATCTACACAAAAAAAGTCAAATAAACTATTAAGAAAAGGAAATAATTTCATGCCCATTTTAAATTATTTTTAGAGTGATGACTAGAAATAAGGAAAATGTACCTGGCAAAATTATTTGTCAAATTCAATACTATATCCAATAGCTCTGGAGGTCTATTTTTTTAAATTATAAATCATGTCTATATTACTATTTATAAAATAGTGTTACATGTATTCATAAAAAAATAGGCAGGTAAAAAAAGTCACATATTTAATTATTACAACATATTAATTTTTTTAAGCTATAAAATCTAAGGAACCATCACTTGGATATGGACATGAGTTCATGATGGGACTAAGAGGAGATTATTCTTGGAGAGAGTCATTGTGGCTTGGTGTATCCTAAATGAACAATCGTATTCCCCACTCTTGGTGTACTTGATGAATAATCATTTTATAGGTATTGCCTACTTTGTTTTTAAATGAATTATGCTTTATGCTTTTCTTCTCATGGATATGGATCTTGAGCTATGCTTGTTAGTTTTGGAGGGTTAATTTGAGGAGTGTTTGGCATATTTATCTCTTTGTGCATATGATTCTTATTTATGATGTCATTTATAAATATTTTAGGAGATGTTATTGGAATATTTCCTAGTCTAGGGAATGAATTTAAGTTTGATCTTCCTTGGTTTTAGAGAGGCTTACATTCATGTTGGTTATATGAGACACATATTTTCAAGGGTTTTTAGTTGAGGTTTTGAAAGGGGCGTCCAACTTGGCGTATCCAAGAACTTTGAGGTGTTGGTAGGACATGTTATGTGATATGATTTGTAGGTTTTCTCTCTTTATTCTATGACTACTTCTTGGAGGTTCAAGTTCACATGGTTTGGTGTAGATAACTTGGGAGACTTAGCGTGACTAGCTATAAGGGAGTATGCAACATTTTTTGTTGCATGTGTAGATCACTGCGATTGTTCTTTGTTATTACCTTATTTTGATTATTAGCCACACCTTGGTTTTAAATTTGATTGGTGGACTTGGATATGCCTTGCTCTATTTTCATATTTGGCATTACCCATGCAATGATAGTTCCTAGTTATGCATGTTCTTCAAAATAAGTTTTATACAAGGATCTTGTGATTGTAGTTTATGGCTTTGGTACATTGATGACATGAGTTATAATAATGGTTTTGGATACCTTTGAAGGTATGCATGATTAGATGTATTAGCATTTTCTATGATTTATATTTCCATTCATGTGGGTTGTTTACTTGGAAGTAACTTGAAGCTTTTGTTATCACTTGGATTTGATGTTTGTGTTCTTTGGATTGATGAATCTTCACCTTGGCTTGTTCCTTTTCTTCTATAGTTGGAATGTTGGAAGATGAAGGAGTACTTTCTTGAGATGGCAACCACCTTGGATGTTATTGTAGGTATCTTGATGGAGCATGAGAGCATATTAAATATTCATGTGACTTTGTGGATGGCTATGATGATTTATTTCATTGATTGACCCTTATGAAATGTATAAAAAATGAGAGAATGTTAGGAAAAAGGGTGTTATACACCTTGCGTAAGAAAATAATTGTTTTAATTATGTAAAATAAATATTTATTTTTGCTACATATTTGGAGATATTTTCAGCCACATTAAATATTTATCTGGGTCCACTTGTAAGTTGTATAGTAACATTGGCTAGATATTTTATTTGTGAGTTGTACATTAGAAAAATATTTAATATTCAAAAAAATTAGTACCAAAAAGTATATGTTGGAGTCAATGGTTTTGTGATATCATAGTTTTGAGACACATGGTCTAGTCAATACCACTTGGTGGTTTTGTGTGAGCTTGAATTTATAAAATCAAGCACATGTTTAATGGTCAAGGTTGGTTGTCAATTGTATTGAGCTGTCATGTAGAGTACATTTGTGAATCATGTCATGGGATGCATGTGGTTGCATGGTTACTCATTATGATTGGACACATGGAGGATGCATTGGAGGAGCTTGATCTGTCAAAAGTATTCATGAAGACTTTTGAAGTGTTGTAATATTTCATTGTTGAATAATACATTGTGTGGATGCTTTTGGAGGTTTAATTTTTCCATCATGAGGGATTTTATAAGGAATATCTTATGTAATATCACGGTATATCTTTGATCTTTGCCTTATCATTATTTTAGAAGATTTCATGCATCATTTTGTTGCATATAGTTATTTAAGAAATGGTTTGATCAACCTAGTAATTTCCTAACAATTTGAATAAATATTTGTCTTGGAATCCTCATGGAGAAGAAATGTAGTAAGTGAGAACCAAACCAAAATTTACAATCATATGGGAGCTATAAGAGAAGAATCCCCTATATGGTAGATAAAAACATGTCTAGAACATGACAAAGATTATGATGAAGTAAATGAAGAATTCTTGAATAATTTGTAGACCTCAAAAACCCCTTCAAAAAGTTAAGTAAGATGAGATAGATGTTGTAGGATAAGAAAGATCTGATAAGATAATTTGACCAAAGGTTTATAGGAATTATGAGAAAATTGAAAGATTCATTATTTGAGAAAGAAATAGTGGAATGGTTTGTGTCAAGATTATTACTTGCAATTAGAACATTATTAGAAGGAAGAATTTGAACATTATTAGAAGGAAGAATCTTTGAGATACATCTAGAAGTAGTAGAAATAACATCAATAATTAAGGCATAAAACTACAGATGGAAAAGGGGAAAAAAAGAAAATCTTGAAATTATAACTAGAGTAGTTGGAGATTAAACAAGGCATCTTTGCAAGAGGAGAGAATAGATAAGACATGAAATATGGTAGAAGAAAGAAGGTTTAGTGCTCTTAATATTCCAATGGACATACAAGGAACGAATGTCCAGTCTTAAAGAGGAAAACTAGAGCTACAACATTAAGATTAGATATATTGCAGACCCTAAGAAAATTAAAAAATATTATATGGTATCTATAACTTAAGTGGAATGACCAAAAGCCAATAATTTTCCTTTCTTTATATTTTTATTGAGATGAGGAGGACCAAGAATCTTGGTACAACCATAAGGGTGAAACCATGAATTTCTCCATAAAGGTGCATCAAGAGCTAAAAGGTTTAGTAGAAGGAGCATTTCATAGGAACAATTATGGGTATTAATAACCCAAATAGAGAGATCAGAGAAATATCAACTCAATTAAAACATGTGGTACCCCAATTCTTGAAATATAGACCTACTAGTTACAAAGATGAGTATTATAGACCCTACCACAATGATTTAGAGGATGTAGTAGAGAAAGAGGTTGAACCTAATGAAGATAGGAGGATGTCCCTTGTTTTAAATATGGCAAGATGAACCATTATGCAAAAGAGTGTGTAGAAGAGGAGAAAAATTCTTGTGGATTTTGTGGAAATCCATGATTCTTTTGATTATTCAAAAGTAGTCTAGTATTATAGAAATATCCATGCAACCATAAAAGTTGAAGAACTTAGGGTCTATAAGAGAGGGGGACCAACCACATCAAGGCTCTAGGTCACAGAGAGCCGAGAGCAGAGGGATGCCCTAACTTACCTCACTCTAAAGGGTGTTTCAGATAGGGGTCGAGAATGATGAGCACTATAAAGTACTTATGCCACTCCTCAGACTCAAAATCCAAGTTTAGGCTAGGCGAGCTGGTTTTTAGAGTCGATACTGCACCTCGGATAGCTCTCTATCCGAGGATGACAACACAATTTTGGGACGACAACACAATGTGTTGGCATCTCTTGGGCGCATTGGCATCCATACGGCCAAAAGGCAAGAAGTACAATATAAACTACCTAAAAACAAATTAACAGCCTAGCTAGTTATTCTTAAATGAACAAAACAGAATGATAAGATACAAAAAGTACAAACGAAGATGATAAAGTAGATAGATAAAAGTTAGGGTGACAAAGATTATCTCACCAATGCGCCAATTCGCTAGCTAGATCCAAACACATGTTCACCTACACACAAGAGAGAGGGGGAAATGTTGGGGCTGTATAGGGGTCTGCCCCATTTTGGTATTTCCACCTCCACAGACAACCAAATAGAAACGAAGTAGAAATATGCGATGAAGAAGTAAAGAAAGTAGAAGTTGCAATAAACACTACAAAACAGTATAATGATACTCAACCAAATTATAAAGGAGAGGAGCGAAACATTACCACCTCCACCCAAAAGCTCACTAGGCAATGGAGGAGAATGCGGACTTGGCAAGGTCACCACAACCTCAACTATGATGAAGGGAGGTCTCACAAGACTCCAAGACCACGCTGCTATGACTTGCTTCACACTTGCTATGTGGAGTTGATGGAGTATTGCTGCTATAATGGAGTGTTGAAGTGTTGCTTGAGAGTGGAATGAATGCTGGAAATGCTAAGAGATGGTTTGAGAATGTGTGTAGAGATCAAATGGAGTGAGAATGGATCCATTTGAAGGAGGAATGAGGAAGAATAAGGTATTTTCGGGTCGGTTGGTCGAAGAGAGACATTACAATTCGTCCCCAATTGAGAGTGTAACAGCTATGCCAACTTCAGACACAAGAATCTGTCAGGGATGACAACACGCTGTGTAGACATCTGTGCACCGCGCGAGTGTCCCCGACAAATATTCTCTCACTGACACAACTGACAAATGCCAAGTGGAAGGAAGACAATTGGGTGATGTGGAATTTCATTTTCAGATTTGATTTTCTAAGGTGAGGGTGTGCGAAAGGGGAATTTGCATAAGGGATGTAAATTCACTCCTATACATTTTTCCCCCACTTTAGCAAGCACGAAGTGATCCCACAATATTGGTTTACAATTTTTGGCCAAATTGGACACTGAATTGGTTTTTTCTAACTAAATCTTCACTTTCAGACACCTATAGTGGCTAAACCGTGAGGAGTTTAAAGATGATGCAAACTAGTGATTTGTGACATTTTATCTACAGATTCTAAATATATTTTTTTCAATTTTTTTGGAATCCGATTGCACTTCTTTTTATATCTCCTTCAAAAACTAGTTTTTTTCAATAAGCACCATTTTTAAGGAGTGGAGCTCACCATATAACGCAACTTTTTTTCTATGAAGGATAAAATTCTATTTTTTTCAAATTTAGATTTTTAACTATGATATCTAGTGCTTCCAATTGGTTTCATAGTGTTTTATCAAACATTTTTTCCTTAATCAAGTTTCAAAATCAAACCAATTACAATTCAGACATAGGTGGACCATATAACACAACTTTTTTGTATGTATCGAAATTCTTTTTTTTTGTTGGATCAAGGACTTCAATATTTGGTGCACTCATATTTTTCAATTTTTTTTTTATAATCTTCTATTTTTCCACATGTGCAAAACAAAGAGTTTGATTTTATGTGAAAAACCTATGTTTAATAAAACTAAAAAAACAAATACATAATAAAATTAAAACATATTAAAATTATATTCGTTGGATAGCTCATTCTGAGGACTACCATGATCAATTTAAATTAATTCATTTGATCCCCCAAAAGGTAAATCAAAAGTGATTTTTATCAACATTTTGATAGGTGTAAAGGAGATTCCATTATAGGTATGGTTTAAAAATAGTGGGGTTCTATCCAAGGGGGTTTGATCTAAGGTGGTTTGATCAAATCCTCTTCAATTGGAATCCTTAAAATATAACTTTTTAAGGCTTAAATCATTATATTTTCTAAAAATATGTGATTTCAACAAAAATCAGAATCTCCTAGAAATTGTAAACCAACATTGTGGGATCACCCCACGAGTACTGATGAGTGCTTTGGTAAAGTAGATTGAAGAGTTAGTATGGTTAGAAATTTATACCTGAACCGTTGAGGAAACAGACCGTGACTTGGCGAGCTCAAAAGTGCAGGACATGCAAAGGAATCCATAGGCACGTTACCCGAGGAGTTTCAAACAAAAGGCTCCATAGCCTCACAGAACTATGAAGTTGCACAAGGTACATCGAAGGCCCTCATACCAACAATGGACAAATTCCACAGGATGAAAGTGTCTTACAGGCCTACAGACTTGCAATGAGGCAACCCCCAAGATCTCTCACATGAAGGAAGCCCTGTGAAGTATGCGTCTTATAGGCTCGCAAACCTACAAGAAGGTATCCCCCAAGATCTCTCACATGAAGGAAACCCAGAAAAAAAAAAGCACCTTACAGGCCTGCAAACCTGCAAGGAGGCTTCCCCCAAGATCTTACTTGGAGGAAACCCAAAGAAGGGGACTCTGAGAATCGAACTGGAAAGTAGCTTTACAAGTGCACTTGTAAAGTGACATGTTTACCTACAGATAAAGCATGTTTGAAAAAAGAGTGGCCACAGAGGAAGTCAAGAAGACAGCCACGTAGATAGTCAACAAATTGGAAATATTTCAAAGGGGTCCCTCAGGAACCCAACATAAAGAGGGGTTCACTCAAGGGATGTGCTATTTGGAAGTACAATAAAGACATTTTTACTGAAATCGATTCATCATCAAGGAATCCTTTCGAAAGATGTTCACTTCATCAAGGAATTCGAAAGGAAGAAAATGTCCCCTCACGAGGGAAAGACCAAAGTTGCTTCCACCTTAGAGGAAATTTCTCAAGTTCTTACTTTGCGAACCTATGATGAAGGAAACATTTTGTTAGGGGTCCTAGTTGTGAATGCGGTTTTTGAAAAAGTTTGCAAAGATTCTCGAGAAAAGATTCGTTGGAAATGAATGCGTTTTCTGAAAATCGAAGTGTCATAGAAATGTCATTATCACACATGAGAGGGACAACTCAAGAAAAGAAGAGAAAAAGAGTGAAAACATAGTGCATAGGGGGATCTAGTTTCACGAGGTCAGATATGCTCATGATTATATAAGTAATAGGTAACTGCGGTGCAAGGCAAAAGATCATCAATCCCCAACCAAATTAGGAAGAATGTGCGGAAAGAAAAATTAAAAATAAATAATTTGGGTCAACATGGAAGGGAAACCTAAATGCCCCCACCACTTTGCATCATCCCTAATTTTCCAAAAATCAAACACAAACATGAAAGAATGATGATATAGATAGAAGAAGGTTTACGACACAAAATCACTCTTGTATCCAAGCACTAAAAAGGGTGACAAGGGTCATCCAGGAACACGTAGCACAAGTACGGGGGAACACATCACAACACACACACATCTAATCTAAAGATAAAGAAGATGTCTCCCCCTAAAACTCATCAACCAATAGGTCATCCGCTTCCCACTCTAGACCATCATAAGGGGAAGAAGGACGAGCTTGCAGTGGTGGAATATTAAGGGGAGAGGCTTCTGACCCTCTTGCAACAAGGGCCAAGGAGAAGCCCCCACAAGGTCTTCTCTACGAGGCTCTTGTGGAGCTATGGTCAACGACTTTGCGAAGATCACTGACAAGGCCGAAACTTCATCCAGAGAGTTAAACATGCACTTCACAAGAGTTCCATGTTGTACCTCAACAAACGAAGATGACTATGCCCGAGATTCACCACTTGGCTCACCGAGTGACTCAGGAGCGGTGAAAAACTCAAGAGAAGTTAGAGTTGGCTCCATCACTAGGAAAAAATAATCTAGCACATGACTACCCTTCGAAGAAGGTGGGCTCCTCTTACACCCTCCATTGTTGGAAGGACCATCTTCTACCTTTGGCTTCATCAGGGGATGGGAACTTCCCACAGATGAGGTAAGAGGTGTAGAGGAAGAGGAGGAGAAAACCGTGACAAACACCACCAAAGTATTCAGTATGTCCACGGGTTTCGAGAAAGGCGAGATTTTTGGAACAAACATCAACAAGGGCAGCTCAACTGAAGGAGCAATGAACACCTGCACCTTTTTGGGGTTAGGCGCATTCGTACTCACAATGGAAGCTAGAAGGGTAACTAAACTAGATTGAATAGAAGTAGAGGAGAGGAGAGAGGAGGACATAGTAGAAGGCCCTGATACGAGGGCAGTTGAATCCTCTTCCTTTCTCTGCAAAGTGGTATGCTCAGCCCAGAGCCTTTCGTTGATGCTTGCACTCACACACAAGGTGGTTTCTGCGACTCTTTGAGCTAGAGGCTGGGAGTTGTGAAGGGACGAAAGGCTCTTGCTCAGCTATAGGAGTGTCCACTACAGTCGTTTCTGGCAGAGGGACAAGCTCCTGATGGAAGTCAGAGGAGCAAGTTGAGAAACAATAGGGGGATTCAACTCTAGTGCCTCGACAACATGCCTCTTCCCATTTACTGCTTTGGGAGCATAGGCGGTAAGACATCGTGGAGGCTGGGACATAGAGGATTCCTCATGAGGACCTTTTCTCCTCCCATATCAAATGGGCCTAAGCTTCGTGGGCAAAACATGGAGTTCAAATCCAAGACACTTAGACTTTCGCCAATTGAACACCATAGGGTTCTCTCGTAAGGACGAAACATAATTTGATGGCGCCACAATAGGGTGAGAGGGAGCGTCAGGCTAAATAGTGGAAGAGGAAGAAGAGGGACCCTGGGAGGGATTTTCTCCTCTTCTACAGGCCTTGGAAGCATCACTGTCAACTTTTAGGCATGCCCTATGCGAAACAACATAAGGTGATTGAGGGTACCTTACTTTAGGCATCAACCACCCTTTCTTTTACTTTTGATATGTCTAGTACAAGAGGTCCTTCCTAGGTGGAAGAGGACCAATGGGTGCAGGCCAAAGGTGAGCTAAAGAATAACTACCATGTACAACTGACAGTCTATAACCGGTGTCATGAATCACATGTATGGAACCCTCATGAATAGTTTCACACTTGTGCACAACCGAGGGAATTGCATTCATAGCTACTAGCCAAGGGATATCCAGCCTCACTCTGAAGAGTTCAAACCCCAAGATTATGTCAAAAAATAGGTTTACAAATTTAGGTCCAACAAGGACTGACAAAACGATGCTACCAAGGGAAGGTACAAAAAGTTCATTATGTGTATGGATGGTGCTCATAGGTGCATTATACCCATCTTTGTGTAAGAAATTAATCAACATGATCTCCTCAATTATGATATTCACCTGAGACGTGGGGTCAACAAGAACACCTGCCACAGTGTTCCCGTTGATTCGTACAGGGATATAAAGAGGAGATGGTTCTTTATTAAAGCCCATCGACAGATCCTGTGAGGTGAAGGTTATACTTGAACTACTCGTAGGCTGCACAAAGGGGATAGGTAGATGCAAAAAAGAGGCCATCACACACATTAAATGATATTCTCACAAAGCCCCCCAAAGGTTGTAAAACAGGACAGTGACCCAATTAAGGTTTCATTGTGCAACACTTACAAAACCTTCCAACTACGCCTACTAGGGGTCACAGGTCAGGTTGCAAGGCGAAAAACCTTTCAATGCTCACACCTAAAATGCTCCAAGAACAAGAGGAAAGGAGCTTTCAGTACTACTAAGCAGAACCAAAATGGTTCACGTCAGGTTCACCAACAATGTAAGAGAGGGGGACCAACCACATCAAGGCTCCAATTCATGGAGATCCGAGAGCGGAGGCCTGCTCTAACTTACCTCATTCTAAAGGGGTGTTTTAGATAGGGGTTGAGAATGATGAGCACTATAAAGTACTTTTGTCACTCCTCAGACCCAAAATCCAAGTTTAGGCTAGGTAAGCTAGTTTTCGGAGTCAATATTGCACCTCAAATAATTCTTTGTCTAAGGATGGAAACGTACTTTTGGGATGACAACGTGGCGCGCTGGCATCTCTCGGGCACACTAGCATCTGTATGATCAAAAGGAAGGAAGTACAATATAAACTACTTAAAAAAAAACTAACAACCTAGTTAGTTATTCTTAAATGCACAAAACAGAATGATAAGATATGAAAAGTACAAATGAAGATGATAAAGTAGATAGATAAAAGCTAGGGTGACGAAGATGATCTCACCAATGTACCAGTTCGCCAGCTAGCTCCAAACACACGTTCACCTACAAATAAGAGAGAGGGGAAAATGTTGGGGCTATATAGGGGTCTACCTCAATCAGACCCTCGTTTTGGTGTTTCCACTACCACGGACAGCTAGATAGCAACAAAGTAGAAATATGTGATAAAGAAGTAAAGAAAGTAGAAGTTGCAATAAACACTACAAAATAGTATAATGCTACTCAACCAAATCACAAAGGAGAGGAGCGAAACGTTACCACCTCCACCCAAGAGCTCACAAGCCAATGGAGGAGAATGCGGACTTGGAAAGGTCACCATAGCCTTAACTATGATGAAGGGAGGTCTCACAAGACTCCAAGCCCACACTACTATGGCTTGCTTCACACTTGCTATGTGGAGTTGATGGCATATTTTTGTTGCAATGGAGTGTTGAAGTATTGCTTGAGAGTGGAATGAATGCTGGAAATGCTAAGAGATGGTTTGAGAATGTGTGTAGAGCTCAAATGAATTGCTAAGAGAGCTTTAAGAGATCAAATGGAGTGAGAATGGATCCATTTGAAGGAGGAATGAGGAAGAATAAGGAATTTTCGGGTCGATTGGTCGAAGAGGGACGTTACAATTCGTCCTCGATTGGAAGTGTAATGCCTCTGCCAACTTCAGATGTAGGAATCCATCAGGGACAACAATGCGCCACGTGGATGTTTGCGCGTCGTGCACGTTTCCCCGACAAACATTCTCTCACCGACACAATAGACAAATGCCAAGTGGAAGGAAGGTAGTTGGGTGATGTGGAATTTCGCCTTCGGATTTTATTTTCTAAGGTGAGGGTGTGTGAAAGTGGAATTTGCATAAGGGGTGCAAATTTTCTCCTATACATGGTCAAATGTAGTAAAGTGGATAAAACATTAATGAGAATTTAAAAAAAAAGATTCCCCGAATTCCCAAGATGTCAAAAGATAAAGGATAAGAATAACAAAGACATGTGAGAAGTCTCACCTACTAAGGAAGAGAGATTAGAACAATAATCTCTATTGAAGAAAGAGATTTTGCAATACAAATCCATATCTTATATGAATAAAAGTAAATTAGTGGTTATTACCCAAGGAGGGATTGCCATTGATAAAGGAAAATCAATCCAAAAGGATTTTAATAATGAGGAGGAGAATTATCCAACAAAGGATAAGAATGATATTATAGAATAAAGATCTAAGAACTTTATAAGAGAAGGGTAAGGAAAGGAGGAATACTACAAAGCCCACTTCTCAGAGAAAGAAGCACAAAAAGTAAAAAATTTAGTAAACTTGGTAGAAAAATAAAACACATTAGAAAAAATAAATTAGTGTACCAAGTATTGGAATAAACAAAAGGAATCCAAGAAGAAAGACCAACTAAATAATGTGGTGAATTTCCTAAGAAAATGGAAGAGGAGATCTATCTTTATAAAATTGAAAGTTGATAATAAATGGATGAAAAATGTATTAATAGAGTTAGAAGTAGATGTTAAAATTATGCATAAAAGAACTAGAGAGGAGCTTGGGAAACCAAATTTGTATGATTCTCCCTATGATATAGTAGTGGTTGATGCAACATATAGAATTTTCATTGGCACATGACATAATGTAGAGGTCAAACTCTTAGGTATAAAAAGGAAAATAGTTTACGAGGCAATTGACATGAGAGGACCTCAAGATAACTTTAGTATTTTTCTCAATTTGGAATTTTTTTTAGATTGCAATAGAATATTTAACTCCTAGAAAGAATTATTTTTTTATGGGGAAGACCAAGTAGTGCATGTGCCACTAAATGTGGTTATGGAAGACACATATTTTAGAGACATAGTACAAGAAAGTGATGTGGAAGAAGATGATAGATTTAGTGGTTTAGGTAGCCACTTTAACTGGAATTTCTTGCATCTTCAGAGATTCTTGGAGTAAATTCATTTTCTAAAGGGATGGATGGAATATCATATAGTGAGATGCTCACTATCATTTTCTTAAGTTTATTTATCACATCGAGTGGCCTAGACACTTAAGTTCTCAGTCAATAAGTTAGATTGACCTGATATCTTGGCCTTTTAGGGGCCAAGTTAGATTTCCCTATAATTGGATCTCACGTAACCTCCAATTACTAATTGGAATACATGATCCCTTGCCTTAGAGGTCCATGAGGTGGTATTTTAAATCTCCCATCATTTTTTTGAATTTATTCTTGGCAAGATTTTGGTACTATATTTTCTACCAAACTCCTTTTACATCTAGTAAAATAGTCATACTAAACCCAAGGGGTCTTGGACATAGTTGAGTTCGAAAATATAACATCTTATTCTTCAATACATGAAATATCACTTTCTCTTACACTATATCTTCTTGTTGTTCTAGAGACATACCTTGCATTTGTGCTAAAAAACTACATTGTGAACTCCCATAGACTGATATAATGGCTCTAGTATTGTGCTTCCCATCCTGACTACAATTTTCCTTCGCTTGGAAACTTTCTACTACAAATCCTCTTGAGCAAGTCTTAGATGGGTGTATATCATTACAAGGAAAACACACACATATATGATTCATCATGAAATTGTTCTATCTTGGGACCAAATATCTAATGGGATTAGGTAAAATTTATTGTAATGGTGTTGGAACTGTCATGATCTATTTTAATGGTAATTTCTAAGTTTACCCTTGATTTTACCAATTTTGATAACTATTTGGTGAGTATTAGGGAATTTGACCTTAATTTCCTTTGTTGGAAATTGTAAGCCCCAAATCCTTAAGGTTGGATAATCTCTCAAGTGCGAGGACTGTCAAACCTAGGAAGAATACTATGAAACCTATGTTTAAGATGGGAAACTAAGAACCAATTATTGAGGTGGGTAAGACTTACTTCACTTTTGTCTCTACAAGTCTAATGGGGTATTCCCTATAGTGTTGAGGTATATGAAACTAAAAATATTAAATAATAATCTTGATACAAACCATACCCACTACATAGTGTACCCCATATTATGGTTGTCACAATGTATTTACATGCTAGTTTGAACTTATAAGGTTATGCACTTTTATGTAGTAGAAACGTGCTTACCAAGTATAGTGTGTAAAATATGAATATATCAACCCTTAGTGTTGTTATACACCTATACACATGGAAGTAGAAAATAACAATGCAATTAAAAATGTATATAATGTTTAATTCATTTATAATGTGTTGAGGTGATGGAATGGGGAAAAAATTATAGGATGATGCCTATATCTAGTTAGGAATAAATATTGGATTTTATACAAAGTATATAACAATTAAAACTAAATGAGATACCTTAATCAAGATATATTCAAATATTACATCCATTCAAATACATGTAAACTAGGCTCTACACACGTAAATGAACAAGTAAAAGGTGTAGAAATTTATAAGAGTCTAGACTTAATGATTTAGAAATAAACTTGGATATTTCTTTATTTGTCTTGATAAGATATATATATATATATATCAAACCCTATTGTTGTTATGCACTTATACACATGGAAGTAGAAAAGAACAACACAACTAAAAATGTATATAATGTTTATTTCATTTATAATATGTTGAGGTGATGGAATGAGAAAAAAATTATATAATGGTGCCTATATCTAGCTAGGCATAAAGATTGGATTTTATACAAAGTATGTAACAAATAAAACTAAATGAGATACCTTAATAAATATATATTAAAATATTCATCCATTCAAATACACATAAACTAGGTTCTACACATGTAAATGAAAATAAATCTACTTAATGATTCCATAAATAACTTTAGAATTTCTTTATTTGTCTTTATAAGATATTAAAAAATATTTTGAATGATTTTATGGCCTTCTAGTTGACCAACTAATCAAGTACTTGGGTAGAAGGATGACCATTAATTTGAATTTGATAGAATACTTAGTGTAAAACATAGAGTCGAGATTCATGAGTGGGGGATGCTATGTGAAGGGCACTGGGCGAAAGGGAACTCTGAAAGTCTATTAGGAAGTAAAAAACTTAGTGCCTATTACAAATATTTAAGGATTAGAGCTAAGCGATGTGAGAGAAATGGTATTAGGGGAAGCAAAATTTTGAAAATCTAATGCATTAAAGTTTCTAAGGTATTAGGTTGGAGTTTTGGGGCTTGGATGGATGGTATGAAGTTAAGAGAGAGGCTAATAGTTTGACTACCATACTAAGTGAAATTTTACAAGTTAAAAGATTGGGGTGTTAGTATTGGGTGGAAATGTAAGCTAAGATGAAAACCCGCAAAAGTTTGAAACTCTAACAATAGTAAAAGGATTATGGGTAAAATTACAAACCTATGTTACATTTTTATAAATGAATCAACCAAAACACAGAAATTTTTTCAAATTTGACCGTATTGTTACTATTTTACAACACTTTAGTATGTATGATTGTAAACTAGTGCATATTCCATTTCCTATTGGCACTAAGATTACTTTAGATATGTGTTAGTAAAATAATTATTTTAAGGATATGTATACATGTCTTATGCTAGTTCTATTGGTAACTTGGTATATGCAATTTTATTTACACTAGATTAGATAATGCCCAAGCAATGCGACTTTGGAGCAAGTTTATGTCTAACCATAGTAAGGACCAATGAGCTTATATTAAAATAGTTTTAATATATTTATGTGGGACTTCTAAATTTTTCTTATTTTATCATGATATTGATGATGTGGATAAGTCATTAAACATATAGGATTTATGGATGCATCTTGGGAAAGTGACTTAGATAGTCAAAAATCCACTAGTGGTTATTTGTTTTCTCTATTTGGTGGTGTAGAGACTTGGATGAGTAAGAGTCATCCAATGATTTATTTTTCCACCACCAAAGTAGAGTATATAGCTACTACACATACCTTTAAAAGGATGCAATTTGGTTCCAGAGACTTTGTATAGTTATTAGTTTTGATTGTAGGACTTTTAGAATTAGTTGTGATAGTCAAAGTGGTATTTTTTGCTAGGAATCCCATATATCATGCTCGTAAGTTAAGAATTATTATGTATAATACCACTTTTTACAAGATATGGTCGATAAAGGTAAGGTCTTGTTACAAAAGGTTGACACTTTGGATAATGTTATGAATTCCCTCATGAAGTTAGTGACCATGAATAAGTTCTCTTGGTGTAGGAAGGCCATGGGCCTTGATTCTTGTATTTAATTTTATTTATATTTTTGATGGATATATGTATAATGTATAGTGTCAATTGGAAGAATGTTAGGATAAAAGTGGCATTTATCTCGCTATCATATATATTTAATGTGTCTCCAAAACTCTTGAAAGGTGTACAAAGATGCTTAGGATGTAATTGGAGAAATAATTTATAATTTAGATTCTCAAGAATCATGATATTAATTGTCACATGCATTCATAGAGACATGGAGCAATGTGGTGTTAGTTACAAAGTTTCTTGAATGCATTTATGACACTTTCCCTTTACTAGGTGCTAGAGGAAGAAGTTAAGAATCTTTTTATGACATATGGGGGCCACACAAGTTATTATACTCCAAAATTGAGTGCTACGTGATGTGAGTTGTTGGGGAATTATTGATCAAATATACCTTTGCAATTAAATTTTATATTTGGAGACTTACTGATTGAGCCCATTTAATGATCATGTGAAGTCATTGATGTATTTACAAGTTTTAGAAGATGCTTTCCAAGGTTGGATTTGATTTTTTCAAGATACCAAGGTTTTGGTAAAACCATTTATGGGTTTGACTTCTCTCCTCACCTATTTATTGGAGGTATGAGATTGCGGTTTCATATCATTATTTATATATATATAGGTACTATTGAAATACTATCAATGTTTAGAGTAGTCATTTGTTGATATTAAACCATGTACGCAGAAGACTAATGCATATACTTGTCCTATTTCTCTAGTGGAGTGTTTTTCTAAAAAAATTCCCACATAAATCTTGTGTCACTATAGGTTGCTAATTTTATGCTTATTGTCAATTTATGCAAATTCACATAATCTTTAACAATAATCCTATAGCAAGAAATATATTGCAGATTTGCATACACTTTATAAAATATTTTATTGTAGTAGTTTCACCTTATTTCTCAACAATAATAAGGCTTTCCATAAAAGATAAATGATATTTTGGAAAGCTAGTAGATCATTATTTAAAACTCCCACACAAGGATTTGGTAAAAAAATTCATCCATATCTTCTTGTTCAATCTAAACCTATTTCATCAAATCTATCTATGCATTAACATGTGCATAATTTTGTGTTATTTAAACCATAATAATCAACATGGGAAGCAAGTGGTAGATCTATCTAGACACAAGGTAAATACTTTTTCATACATAAGATAAATCTTGTAATTATTGGTAAGAAGGGGCTTATTAGGGGATTAGATTTGTATTCTTAAGGGGAGCAAGCTTGGATTTGGAGTGTAAACAAACTAACCTCAAGCATATTCATATGAATCATGAGTTCATTATATTCATGAATAAATATCTCAAGGTTTTAGTTAGGATTGAATATTCAACACCAATAGAAAACACTATAAATCCTCAAGGATAATTTAATAATGGATCATAATAAGATGAATCAACAAGAAAATAAATAATACAATGAAAGGAATTTTGAGGGAGATTGGCAATTTCATTAATTTAAACCTTATAAACAATTAAAAATTAAGAAACATAACAACATAAATCTTGCACTCAAATTTTTTGGTCCCTATAAGGTCCTCTATAGGATAAGCAGTTTAGCTCATAAGTTGGAACTTCCACCCTCTTTCAAAATTCATCATATCTTTCATGTATGAATTATTTGAAGGAGGTAATAGGTATACATATTCCAATCCAATTGGAATTTCTTATGATATATTAAACAAGGGAATTTAATGTTCAAAACCCTTTTTACCCATATAATCATAAAAGAAGGGAAGTTTATGTTGGAATCTGAGGTAGTAATTTGAAAACAAGTTAAGTAGCTGCAAAATATATCCATCTATGAATTCCTAATCAAGTGGAAGAATTTTCTAGCTAGAGATGCAAGATAGGAAGATGAATAATTCATATAGAAGCATCTAAAGTTGCTAAGTGTCGAGTAATTTTTTTTGAAGGGGATGGATTGTGTTATGCCTGTAATATTCTATCTTCCTAAATGTAATAAGGATAGGAATTTATGCCATTCTTAAACTTAATATTTTTTATTCCCTTAGGTTGATTTAGTTATGATGAAGGGGTTTGTCCCTACATAGTTATGTCCATGAACAAGGAACACAAGGCTCTCCCAAACCATCATAATTTTTCATATTGAATTCATATTATTATTTTATAATTAGTGGAGGTAATCCCATCAAAGTTTATACTATTTTACTAATTTTGGCATTTATTTCCAAGAAATATTATAACAAGGAGGCATGATAGGATTGACCTTTTGGGTCTTTTATATAGATAAATAGACACTATATTTTGAAACCTCAAGCAACTAAATATGGTCTTTGAGTTTTTTTAACTTATATGTTTATTAAACTTATGCATGAACTAGGGGAAGGGCATATTTATTTAAATAGAAAAATAAAATATCACCATAAAAATAAGAGTAATAGTCATCATAGTAGCTAGGCCCGCATGCTTAAGAGTTTGTACATGAAGAGAGAGATCAAGAATAACATTTAGACCAAGGATACATGATTTATAATTTTATAACACATGTCAAGACTAAAATATACCTCATAATCCATACCTATATGAAGTAAACTTTGTCTCTCAAAAAAGAAAGGAAGATTTGTGTACCATTAGATATCCTCCTAAATCAAATTGAGATATGTTATTATAGCACCTTATTAGGTTATTTTTAATAACAAAAAAATGATATATAAATAGAAATTTTTCCACCTTCGTGATGAGGACAAGCTTGAATCACCAACTAATCTTGAAATAATGAAAAGTATTTCTAGGTTCAGTCCATTATTATAGTAATCAAAACACCTTAAACCCTTTAAATCATACTCAACAATGACACTATGTTATCTCAAAGATATATCTCTACAATCCTAGAGGAAATACCAATTCTCAAGCCCAAGAAATCAAACCATTATGAGGATATGGATGAAAATCATCAAATAAATGAGGACAAATATGAGCCTATGCTTCATAGTGGGTAATCTCTCCTCCACTTTTATCTTAACTAAAACCAAGAGGGTGTCCCTAGAGGTCTCCTAGATAAGACAATTAAAAGAAAAAGAAAAAGAAGAGATAATTACCATAATTAGAAGCCATACCTAGTGTAAGTAAAACCCCACAAATTTTCATTCAATTCATGATTTACTAACTATTGCAAGATGAATCACAAGACTTGTTACCAAGATGATAACATACTATTGCACACGTACCATAAGGAAATATCACTTTTAAATCTCAATAAGTGAATCTAATTAGAATTTCATACGTATACAAGGATGAACATGTTATCATAATACTCTAAAAATTATTAGTTTCAAGGTTGCATAATATATGGAATTAGTTGAACGTCACTAGACCATGGAAGAATGTAAGACCTACACTAATCCTACACTAACAAGAGAGTTATAAACTTTTATTATAATTATTCTTGGCATTCTGACCAATTAGAATAATGCCTACTCTAATGCATAATAGATTCAATGCATGTAAGAGAAACTAAGGGGAGCATGCAAACTAAAAGGACCAAGGCTTGCATACCCATGCAACTATAGGAGATCAATAATCCCACATGACTAATCTACTTCAAAGATAAATAACCAAATAAAAATATTTCATTTACACTGATAAAAAGCATATTATAAAATACTTACAACCTTTTACAAATTTCCCCACAAACTATCCCTCATATGATTAAGCTAGCAAATGTAGCTAGAAATATTTTATAGCACTAGTCCTAAAAAATTTAAGAATGTCCCTATTTTTCATGGAGATAGTCGTACATTCATCTTATTAGATTTTACAGTCTTGTGATGTAAAGAACATATTTTTAGTCCCTTACCAAATTGGGACTTCATCATTTGATGCACCCTATACTACACCTAGACAAAAAAAGAATTACCTCAAGGACCAACCTATTTTAATTGTAAAAAGAATTCATATATGGGATTACGAATTACAAACAACCCCATGGGAATGGATAATTCATCAAATAATGCCTAGGTCACCTTGATGAAACTTCACAACCACTTGAAATAATCAACCCTTAACTATGTAGAGGAGGTTGCACATTTGGAATCATGGAAAATCCACATTGGATCAATAAAATAGTAATTAGAATAGGGGAGAAGACCCATTACCATTTTCACAAGTCAATCAAATTGAGACTAGGGTAACAAATTATCCATAATAAATTTAGTTTAGGCCCTATATAACTCATTTTTAGGTTAAAAAAATAGTCCACATATACATAGAATGGGAAAACAAGATGAGAGAATAAGATAATGATTAGGCCCAAAGTTAATGGAATATATCTCCTCAAGGTGGATGTAGTGGTTGGTATGTCAAATCACACTTGAAATAGTTGGAAACACCTTTGAACGAACACAAGAAAGGAGTAAGTCAACTTTAGAAGATAAGAGCTATAATTATGAGCTCACACAAAATGTGTCACATCAACGTCAAAGCTCAAGGCAAGAACAAATGGAAAACATGTCTTTAATAAAGAAAAGAATAAATTATTGAGTGCTCCAATGTGAGAAAATAAGACCACCAATAAATGTAACCAAAGTGACAATATCACATTGATGAGATATATAGTCAGTTATAGCATAACACACAACTTCATCAAGCTCTAATAAGCATAAACACACTACCAAGTACTAAGGAAGAGCACCCACATTAACAAATTTATATTGCAGTTACCAAAGAAATGAAGAAAAACCCCAATTTATTACTTATAGGGCATGGCCTAACACATGTACATAGGGCTCAAAAACTTGTAAAAGTAACCACCGAGGATGTGGGGTATCCATTGGATAAATATAGTAATGACGTGGATGGAGATTTTGACAAACTAGACAATAAAAATATGGGTGCCAAGAAATAATGAATTATACATGAGTGGGGGATAAGGAACCATATGTGACACCACCACCAAGGCACACCTCAAGAGTGATAAGATCAAACCAATGGATTCTATTGGGTTGAAATTCCTTATAGATGCAAGCTACTTGGAAGTCAAGACATACAAAGACAGTCTAAACATTATTGTCTAGTGTCTTGAATTAAACCCTAATCATACACATACAAGAAACCCTAATTGAGGACATATCAAATCAACAATCATCATAAATTCATAAGTGCACCGATGTATATCTACATAAGTTTTACATTCTTGGGTGGGGTGCCAACAACTTCCATGGTAAATATATTTAAATTTCCAAAAACATAATTGATTTTATCTTTACAAAATCAACTGAAAGGATTAGTTAATATCTCACTGGTCTACCATATGGTTGATTACCTAAAGTTTTCAACTCAACATTATTATTGTTAATTGTATTCCTTTTTTGCTTCATTCTAATAAATAAAATCTTTACATTGTATTAGTCTTAAAACTTGTGACAAATCTTTAACAATCATTTAATAAACATTACATTTAAAGAATTATCTTTAAAATATTTTTCCTCTTATTTATAAAAAGTTCAAAAAGAACTTTTTATTCTTTAAAGACATTTGACCCACTTATAAAATCAATATTCATTCCCTTAGTGTGAAACACTTGAACAAATACATAGAACAATCGTTGAGATTGAAAAAAACTAACATAAAAAATGATCTTACATTTATTATGCGTTAAAAATCATTTACTTCTCTTTACTAGATTCTTTTAAAATAATATTCTTTATATAAATTAGTTTACATTTCCCTATCACTTACTTTATTGATAGAATTTAATTTTTTCAATATTCATATGCTTGCTTTTATATTTATTTACACCCCCATCACTTATTTATAGGTTCCTATTATTTAGTCAATTTCCTATCTTTTTTATACATATCTAAAATAAATATTTAAAATAGAAATGGTCCTTTTATATAAGAAATTATATTATTATGAAGGAACATAGGTTTAAACTACAAGTCATCCCCTAGTCTTTGTCTTTTTATATAAATCAAAGTCATCTAAGATTCAAACCTTATCCAATCACACTTAGAAATTTAAACTTTTATTGACGAACATAATCAATGAATGAATTATTCACTTGAATTTAAGAATTAAATATGATGATGGAGTAATTTTATTTAAATATTTTTATCTTAAAGAAACTTAAAAAGATCATATCACATAAAAATGAAGATTCTTTGAATAATTTCAAATTTCTATAAGACATCTATATATATTAGCGTTTGAAAAATAACTTCAAATAAAAAACTATTATACAAACACTATTTAAAATAAAATAATACTATTGTAAAAATGATTTTATAATTTTATAATATTTTTATATAAAAATATCATTTAAATTATAAAATAAAACAAAAATACTTAATTTTTTCAATCTTTATAAGATTCTCTTTCAACAAAACACTGTTATTTAGCGGTGGAACACCACTAAACCATCACATCGTATACAGTGAGTCGGTTGCCTATAAATTCTTATTGATATTGCAGCCATGACTTTGGTGACACAGCCTTCAACCATCTCTCTACAGTCTAAATGGAGTTGTCCTCACCCTCTTAATGAAAACTAGTTAAATATATATTTTGTATTGTTTTGTATAAATCTCAATGGTAAACTTAAAAATGAAATAATGGCTCTTGAAATTGAAGAAGCGTAGAAGGTTAAGCACTGTAAGGATTGAGATAGATATTAAACTCTTTCGTTATCTATTTTTCAATGATGGATTATGGAGTATGATTTGAAATGGCGATGAAAAAAATTCAACATAGATAAATCCAGAAACATCATTATATAACATCATAACCATGTGAACTTTCAATCAATCTTTATAAACTCTATCGCTATTTGTTTTCTGATGATGGATTATAGAGTATGATTCTAAACGATGATAATGAAAAAAAAACAACACAGATAAATCCAGAAATGTCATTATATAACATCAAAACCTCGTGCATTTCAATCAATCTTTATAAACTCTCTTACTATCTATTTTCTGATGATAGATCGTTAAATATGATCCAAATCGATTATGAAAAACTCGACACAAATAAACCCAAAAACATCATAGACTACAAATCAACTTATATCTAATTAGATTGCAGGTTACAGATTCTGATGAAATGATAACTCTCTTTTTTAACAATGGCATCTAAAGCATAACAGTAACAATCCATTTACCAACCAAAAACTAAAGGAAAATAAGAGGGATGCAAAAGGATTTAAATCGTAAATACTCACAATGATGCCTGAAGTGAAACCCACAATAATGCCAATGACCATGGAGAAGGCAGCGAGCTCCAAATCACCCACATGTCCTACAAATGCTTGAGTAATGACATTGAGAGCATAGATTGCAAGGCGACTGAAGATTGCTGCACCTGCAATTTTCCATAGTGCTTTTGACTCAATCCAAAATCTTGTGGAAAAATCTGGGTTTATGAAGCAGCCTCTTTCTCTTCCTTGAGCAGTAGCAGGTAACAAAGGACTTGTAACAGACTCTTCCTCCATCGTTTTTCTTGCAATTTATTGCCAACAGGTTAAGGAACATACAAATGCAATTCTTTAACGTACTTGGAATATATCAGTACATATTTCTAATGATCTGGATTATGTAAAAGTAACATTAATAAAAAAAAAATCTTATGTTGTCTGCTTAATTGAGCCTCTATAGAGAATTTGGTTTCACTTAAATATAATTTAAGATGGGATGGAAGAAAAGTTGTCTTAAATAAATAAATAAGTCTAATGATGAACGCATGTCTCTCTTATTATTAAGAATAATGGTGTCACCATTAGTCAAAAGAGATCAGGATCACATGTTTCTCTTTACTAATACAGTTAAAAGAGATGAAAATAACATGTTTCTCTCTTTATTAATATGTTGGAGAAATAAATGCATTATTCACTTATTTATTACAACAAATTGATGTACATCAATAACTTTAATTATACTTAAATTAATATTTAAATGAATGTGGGATTGTACACCCATAACTTTAGCTATACTTAAATTAATATTTAAATGAATTTTGGGAGAAATAAATGCATCATCCATTTATTTATTACAACAAATTGGTGTGCACTAATAAATTGAGTTAAATCAATGTTTGAATGGGTGTGGAGATTTGTTTTAGGTTAGAGAAAAGATTTTGTAGCTGTATAAAATTTGCACACATGTTAAATTTTGTAATGCAATTAAAGATGCGCATACTTTGAAGTAAAACATGTTTTAAGTATTTTTTGTGTAGATTTGTTTTCAAAATATTAGATATAATAATGTATTATTTAATGTTTTAATGTTATAAGATTATTTATAAATATATGCATTATTTAATGAGTTTTAATGATATAGGATTGTTTATAAATATAAGTCATTTAACTTGAGGTATTTGGTATATGAGTTTATGTGGTTAAAATTAAATTTTGAAAAGCTAATTGAAGAATGAAAAGTTTGAACTTTGAATTTGTTGGATTAGGTTAAGTTATGTGATGTAATATAGGTTGGCAAAGACATCTCAAGAATCAAATTGATTCTACCTAAGATAGTGGATATGGAGATTTTAACTAATGGAATCCATATTGGGTTTGGTTGGTTGCCAAAAACTTTAAATTGAGCATTATGACAATATACTATGCTAGTGCTCAATGTGGTGTAAAAAAAATGTGTAAGAATGCATGGTATGCATTTGGTCTCTTATATTTTGCCCCCTTTCATATGCATGTGAATCGACAACAATCATGCATGCCAAAGTAAAATATGTAGTAAATGAAATAAATAGTTTGACATAAGATACAATATTCAATGCCTCAAGATCTTCATATAGCTACATAAATGGCATCTTCATATCTACACATGGTCATGAGTTGTTCTTGCAAAATAATGTTACTACACAAAAATTATGATAATCAAATATTACATTTTGATTCAAATGTGAAGTGAAAAATATGTAAAATGTTGAGTTGTATGTCATAGTGTGTAAGGGGGGAGTAGAATTATATATGTAATTTTAAAAATAAATAAAATGTGTGAATAGAGAGAAATGAAGGTCGTGAAATGAAAATAAATGTTCATGGCCACTTGTATAAACATGTAGGTCATGAAGGTGGCTTTGCATCATTCTCATGATTTCATTGAATATGCCAAGCAATCAAAATTAAAGCATTTAAACCAAATAGAAAAAATAATATATGAGATAAATTTGATCATTTTCTAAGCTTAGGTATAGTTATGGAATATTGTAAGAGTTGTCTATGAAGCCACTCAATATTGTCATGAGTGAAAGGAAAGCATAAACAAAAAACAAGAAATAATAGAATAAATTATATTTTATTCAACAAGAATGCAAATGATACAAGAATGAGTGCTTATAACGATAGTAATAGGTGAGTTTAAATGGGATATACCACCCAAGAGATTAAAAATACAACCAATGTGGTAGAAAGTGAAAAATTACCAAAGTAGACTTGACTAAGTGTGAAAATGACCTAAGTGCAGAATTGGAAAAGAAATATACTCTACTCCCACTAAACCCCCTCTTAAGAGAAACTAAGGGGGGAAAGAAAATATGCAAAACATGGGTCCCAATTACAAGGATTGGTGAGGTAGCCATGCACAACAAAATATCCTCAAAAATAAGAGAAGGATAAAACCTAGTGGAAAACGCTTCTCCTCATGAGAGGATGAAACAATAAGGGCTAAGTGTAGACATATAAAAATGACCTAACACATATCACACATAGTAAATGAAATTTTCTCATCATCAACATCATTATCACCTAATATCACTGCATTTCACATCATTTACATCAAAAACCCTAATTTCCTCTATTAATTGAATAATATTATATTATTTAATTAATTCACCTTTTCATCATTTTTGACTAGTTAAATAAATTTTATTTATTTAATAAATTCTTAATCTAACTTTATTCTTCTTGATTAATTAAATAACATCAATTATTTGATTATGTCGCTAATATACCCTATTTCCCTAAGTCAATTAAATTATTACCACTTAATAGTTTAATTAAATCGCTTTCCACTAAGGGGTTGACCTCACAGTGCAATGATTAAGTTGTAAGGACTATAGTTGGGTGGTCTAAGGTTCAAATCCCATGACTTGCACTGGTGGAGTGAAAGCTTAAAGTCGGTTTCAACACCATTAGGTCGCAAGGTTGTGGTTGATTTTAGGGTGCTACCCCTTAGCAGTGATTTACCAAACAAAAAAAAAAAATTCCACTAAACTTGAATAATTAAATAAATTATTCAAACATCATTCAAAAAGGTCAAAACAAACAAATAATTTTTTTATGTAAATTTCAAACATGATTTGTACGTTCAACTCAAAAAAAAAAATTAATTAATTACCTTCACCCACTTTCATGATTGAGCAAATTACAATCCCCCAATTGCTCACTCTGATTGGCTGATTGATCCATCTATTCCTGACAGATTCATTTGTTCTTCAATTCCATAGATTATTTAATCTATTTCCTCAATTCTAGTGAACACTCAAACTGATTTCATCAATTACACCAATTACGTAATCCAAATCCACTGATTCTTCCCATCTAATTCTTCTCAACGGTTTTGAACTGTTGATTAGGATATTCTACTGTGTGATCTCGATCATTCATCTTGAAACACAAAATCTATATAACAACCTAATTTCTGCTAAAAAATGATCAAATAACTGACATCTTTTACCTAATGAAGTAATGCCAAATTAATCATTGATTTATTGGAAGCTTTTAAATACATCTTCGATCAACATCATACAACTTTGAAGCTTTTTGTTACACACAAATGGAGGCTTCACATTTATACAACAACAATCCAACCTCTTTGCAAATATGTACACTTCAATACGAGATGGGTAACTTTACAATGTATTGAATTCATTATTCTTGTTTTGTTTCAATTGTTTTATTGAATTCACTGTTCTTGTATTGTGCATTTCATGAGTAATGGGTATGAATCTTAGTCTTTGTTTTGAATTAGATTTTGTTTAATTCGTTTAACATTGATTATCTTATTATGCTTATCGATTTCCCCCTTACACATTTTGGCATGCCCAATGGGACTATGGTCCTTAACACTAACATGTGCTTTCAAGAGTGAGTTTTGAACAAATTGCAAGTTCCTAAAACACACTTGAATTTTTTTCACATAGAAGCTATAGGAAATTCATGTGCTTGTTCTGTTGTTTTGGCCATAGTTGCTTTTTTTGCGCTACTTATGCCATTTTTAACGCTTTTGATCTGAAAAAAGGGGTGCTTTTGCATTTTCTAGCCACTTATGCTTGATAAATAGTTGATTTTTTCAGCCACAATTGCTTTTGACATGGCTGCTTTTGCTTAAAAATTTTATTTTTTCTTTGTTAAATTTTATCTAAAAGTTGCAAGTCATTTTTCGGTTTCTAACGCTAACTATTTTTGGATTGAATGTTTGAAAGGTGATAACATTGTTTGTGAAGGATTTACAGAAGCATGACATGTGTTTATCGAAGAAAAAAACTAACAATTTTATTGTAGACAAGGCAAATGGTCCAAGTCAAAATTTTCAAAAGCATTTTAAATTAGAAAACTTTAAAATTGGTGCTATAAAATGAACCCCGCAATTCAAACACTTTCAATTAGTGTTTAAAAAGAATCTTTCAAAAGATTTCTAGCTTAGGAAAATGTTTCAATTGGTGCTTAAAAATAATAATTTCAAAAGATTTTTAGCTTAGGAAAATATTTCAATAGGTTCTTAAAAAGAGTCTTTTCAAAATATTTTTAGCTTAGGAAAATCTTTCAATTGGTGCTTAAAAAGAATCTTTCAAAATCTTTCTAGCTTAGAAACATCTTTAATTGGTGCTATAAAATGAGCCCCTTAAACTTACACTTTCATTTTGGTGTTCTAAAAAGAATTTTTCAAAAGCTTTTTAGAATAAAACAACACTTCACTATTGGTGCTCTAAAAGAAAATTCTTTCTTTTGACCAACACTTTAAAATTGTTGATGAACACATGATTTCATTTTCTTGACCAATTAAGACAAGAATTGTTAAAAAAAACTCAAGATTGGTGCTTAAAAATGAACAAATCTATTTTGGTTGTACATTGTGATACTTCTTGAAGTCTCAAAACGCTTTGAAATTGGTGCACATAAAACATGAATTGATATCTTTCACACACTTCAAATTTGGGTTTAAAATCAAATTTCTATGAATTGTATTCTATGTTTTGCATGAGTGGTGGGTCAAGTGTGTATCCTCCCCCCTGCGTCTTCGGGTGATCTTGGGTGAAGAGAAACACTTTGGAATTTTTGCATTTTTTTGAGTCAAAATTATTAAGATTGAGGCATCATTGCTAATTAGATACATCACACAATGGATAAATCATCGAAGCATACCTCAAACATGTTTACCAATGCTATATAAATCATTACAAACTTGAGAAATAGTAGCTTCAATATAGGGCAGGAATAAAACACGGTGCCTAATCCAAATTTGGGAGTCTTTAGAGGCCCGAGATGAAACGACTAAAGAGCCTTAAGTGTCCAACTAGTGAATTATACATCAAGGTGTTCATTGGTTATCATTAATAAACATTTGTAGAGGCCTATCCAAATTTTTCCATAACGTTCTTTGAAAGTGGTGCATCACAATTTATTTCTAAGAATTTACCTACCAAGTCTGACTTGTGATTGAATTGTAGAGCTTAAGAGTTCATTCTTAACAAACCTCTACACTCTTCCATAAAGTTGCATGTAAAATCATCCCTTCGGGGCATGAGGTAGGCCCATTGACAAAAAGCGTACCTATTCTACGAATGATTGTCTTCTATAAACAGTACAAAGGATATTCACCAAACATCGACATCAAACATTTTCTTGAAATAAAATGAACACATCAAAACAAGCATTGACATGGTTATCAAACATCAAACCCTTTGAACTTAGTGTGAATAATTTGAAAAGAGCCCTATGTTTGCACTCCCTAAAAGATATCCTAAAAAAGATATATTTGAAGGTTTATGAATGTTTAGGCTCACATTTCAAATCGCATTAAGAACAAAGTAAACCTTGGAAACTATGGCTTTAGCATTTCAACTTTCACAAACTTTGAGCTTTTGTGGAAAGGAACGTTCCTAAGTTGTAGACATTTAGGGTCAAATAGTTTTTAGTATTGTTTTGCATGATATCACTTGCCAAAATCTCAAATCAGATCAAATAAAGTCATCCAAAACTATGAAAATATCTGAATCTTCTACCAACACAGAAACTAGAAAATAAATCTACACAGCATACCACTATTGTTGTTGTTTTTGTCCCACTTGACCTAAAACTAGTCGTAGTTGACCTAAAAAGATCACTTTTGCTCTCTAGTTTTTGACAGTGATTATCAAAAATTTATCACTTTTGAAAATCTAAATGCACTTGACATAAAAATTGCCGCAGTCGACTTTAATATTGTTGCACTTGACCAATTTTCTTAGCCATAGTCGACCAAAGTCTAGTCGTTTTTAACAAAGAAATTCACTTTTTCTTGCACTATTTACCACACAAAAAAATTGAAATAGAGGCCACTCTTGAAATATCCTACTATAGTTTCCCTTCAAATTTGGCCACAATCGACCAAAATCTAGCTACTTTTGATAGAAATTATCGCTTTTGCTCAAATTGTTGCTTTTTCCTTATTTCCCGGTGAAAATTAGAATACTAATTTGAAACTAGTTAAAAATTGTGAGAATGAAAAATAGTTAGACTCCCAAAACACGTCATAATTTACATCAGTTCATCATCCATTTGCAAAATCAAACACCTCATCCTACTTTTAGGATTCAAAATCAAAACAAACAAGTTGGATCATTCCTTCACTCAAACTTCTAAGATATCAAAATTTTCTTGAACCTCAAGGCTAGTTCAAGTAAATTTCCTGCAACATATCCTCTAGAAAAACAAAGTGAAATATCGATCCAAGTCTTCAACATTTTGAGTCCCAAAAATAGTTTCATTTACCACATCACTCACTTATGACCATTTGGCATCTGATTGCTCCAATTCAACAACCAAACCTTATCGAACCAATCATATGACCAAACCTCACACGAATTGAAGGTGAAAAAATAAACATTATCAATAGCTTGAGAAGTTTCATATTTGAGAGAAACGAAACACCAACCCAATGGAGAAACACAACTAATACCCTAGATTAAGATGAACAAAAATCAAACCTTACAGTCGAAAGGCCCATATTATCACCTCCTGTGTGGTAATAGATACCATTATTTTTAAACAAACAATCCCAAAATACTCAAAAAATAGAAAATCCCAAAAAACAAAGCATTAGTTCATTCCATACAATAGAAATCATCAATTTCCACAAAATCTTGGCACTTGTGTATGAAAACCACACAATCTCAGCATAGAAAAAATGATGGAAGTAAATAAAAGTAGCTCTAGTGTGTCCCCAACAAATACCACAAATGATAGAAGTGACCCATAGGGATATAAGCCAAGTGACATTACGATAGGGTATTGAGAATCAAAACATCCCAAACATGCAACCATAAACATGTAAATCTATTACCCAAATCCAATTCCACTCTATACAAACATAGGGACATCATATGCCACAATGTCAATGTTATATCAACTATGGATTCCCCTAATCAAGGTTTTAGCACATCTTGTCACATGGACAATTTCAATCAAAATCCTCATCCATATCAAAATAACTCTTATCAAGGGTTTCAAAATCACCATCAAGGACTAAATCTAGAACATAAAATTTCCCAAATAGACTTCAGAAAACGATTGATGCACTTGAATGAAATCAAAATATGACCTATCATCCACAACATGTTCGACGTCAAGAAATTGCATATCAACAACAAACAAACATCATTCCACAAACATCCGATATCCACATCAACAACACTTCCAAAACATTGATGCATATTAGCAACAAAGTCTATTTCCACAATGTCAAGTGAATCAACAACATCAATGGTCACAAAGTCAAAATCAAGTCACCCAACATCAAAATCAAATCCAAAAACAAAATCAACCCCAAAATCAGCAATATCCACATCAAAATCATCAACTACAAAATCATCAATCTCAAGACCAACAATAAATTACATCTCAAATAAAACAATCATCCCCACCACAACAAACCTTACAATTCATCCACACTGATAAACATAAATACACTCCTTTAGGGGAGCCAATTGAGGGGATGTTAAAAAAAATAGTCAATGCAAAACTTATCACACTTTCTAAACCACCACGAAGTGGTTAACCTACCATCAAATTCCCATGGTACGATGACAAGACCTATTGTAAATACCATGGAGTAAAAGGTCATGATGCATCAAAATGTATTACACTAAAAAATCTCATCCAAGACCTTATTGATCAAGGAGAAATAGCTATTTAAGATGATACTCAAGGTTCAACTACTAATGACAACATTGACAATATTTCAACCTCGAATGTTGAAAACAAAGATCAAGAACTATCTACCACCGATCACATTGACAATGAATCTGCATCATCCAATGAGCAAGAGGAAATACATCAAGAATTCAATCCCAAGCATGATCAAAATCAATCACCAAATTCTAGCAATGATCCAACCCAAGATATATTGACATCATCCAAAATCATGGCAATACATATTGATTATCAAGAGAATCTTAATCCAACACTTATACCCAATGCAGAAAATCTAAGATAAGAGTTATCACACATATTTCCATATTTTGAGGAAATCCAAGGATCCTTTACAAGAAATCCATTATTTGAAATTGATTCATGTCAAGAGCACAAACCAAAGCATATCCAAAATAATACCACACAAAGTCAAGATCAAGAATCCCTATCATCAAAATACTACAATGACTTGGAAAATATCTTCCAAGACATCCAATGTTTTCCAAAAGAAGAAAAAATCCATATACCAAGCACACATATATCTACCCATGAGATTCCTACTCCTAAGGGACATGTAGATTATCTTCATCCAAGACAAGAGTCTCATACTCTTGATGTCATTACCAAGGAACAAGAGTCACCTACTCTTAACATATTTACACATGATCAAAGCATAGCATAATCTATAGACATATAAGAAATTGATCAAGAAGAAGCATTAAAATCAAAAACATCCTCCAGGAAGATTGAAGACATCGAGTGTGAAAATATTGAGTACAGTATCTTCAAATCAAAAAAGATAATCAACAACCATGAGTTGCAGAGCATTGGGTATACAACAGTCAAAGAAGCACCGATTAATTTTGAAGGGCCATCAAAATCTAATATTTCACAAAAACAAGCTGAAGATATCAATTAGGAAGTTATCCCACATATGGAGGATCCTATCACTTATAAAATTGGACCACTTACCTTTGTCAGAGAAATCTATCCTACCAATGAAGAAGCTATCACCTTTGAAGACCCCCGCAATAAAGTAGAGAAGGATTAGCACCTTGTTTCCAAGGTAAATCATATCCTATTACAAATAAAAAAATTCAACATATGCATTATCAAGGCAGAGGATTAGGCCTACATGAACAAGGTATCGTGGAACCAGTGCAGATTATTGAAAATTCTAAGCATCAAGGTCTTGGTTATTCAATAATTAAGGAATCTAAACATATCAGTGATACCTCTATAATACTGGGGACAACTTTATCTAATGCAAACACAAACATGTGGAGCATGAAGGGTCCTTATGATGAAACCGCTACCAACGCTACAACCATTCATATCATGAATCATCATCCATGTACTTTTCCACCCTCTAATTGGGATCAACAACAAGAGAAAAATGTATATCAAAGAAATGAACAATTCATTGAAGAAAAAGAACCAGTAAAATAAAATGGACAAGAAAAATATAAATGGATGCAAAAGCAAAAGAAATAAAAGCATCCCTATCAAACCCCATTGGTAAAAGAAACTATGGAAAAAATAAAAAAGGGAAGTTCATCCATACAAAATATCTAGTAATACAAAAGAAAGCTTCAAGAGCGACCTACAAGGTATATCAAGATGTTGGTCCCAATCAAATATCCATATCCACCCATCATTTCTCATCATCCCAAGTTTGGAAAATAAAAGGTTCCAAACTATGAACCAATCCATCTAAATCACATATCCTTCAATGAATTTTTCTATCCATGATATCCAAATCTCACATTGACCATGTGTTGGTAGCAACTCTTTATCATAAGGATTCTAAGGGCACTCTCTCTTGATGTGAACATCTAGGTAAGGTTAACTCTAGTATCAACAAAGAAGATAAGAATTATCAACGGTTACACTCAAGCTCTTGTATATTAGCAAAAAAAATCCTCCAAGCAAGATATCATTGGCACGGCATGACAACAACAACCCCCATATTAGCACCAGTAGTATCTACATCAGCACCACCAGGTGGTTCAACATGAGAAAAAAATGCTCACCATGATGAAAACTCGATAAACAAGCATCTTGTGTGACATTAACAAAAATTAGGAAAATAGTCAAGAGAAAAATCGTCCTCCTGTGAAAACCACTATGGTGGTGCTGTGGACAAGTACCGTGATGAAAACCTGGCAAATAGGTGTCATGTGTAGAATCGAGAATCTACGTGCACAATTTCAAGTGGAAGCATCTCATCTTATCCATAATAAATCCAATCCATTTTTATCCAAATCCAAATTATCTTGATCTTGACAAATGTTTGGTGTACACTATACACTTTTTTATGGAAACTAATATTAACATGGGTCACTATCATTGATCCTATCTTATCCAACATTATCTGAGCCACAAGGCATTGTCGAAAATGGCATATTCTATCATAAAATAATCCATCACCTACATTGCTAGACATTGGGGGTAAGTACTTACATCTTTCTTAAGAATAAATCTTGATATATGTCTTCTAACTCACAGTGTGATCTGGGCATCATACCAACAACAAGGTATACCACCAATGCACTACCAAGGTACCCTTCAAATGCAATTTGTCCCAACAATAAGGTGTACCACCAACACACTATTAGGGTAACCTTCAAAATAATTAATCCCAAAAACAAGGTGTACCACCAATGTAATACCAAGGTAACCTTCAAAAAAATTCATCCCAACAACAAGATGTACCACCAACGCACTACCAAGGTAACCTTCAAAAACAAATAAATCAAAATAAAGTCAAAACATCAAAATCCCAAAAACATGTTATGCTTTGATTCAACACTAGTCAAACGACGTGGTCTCTGTGTGTACAATATAGGCAAGGTTTATCAGCCTCTAAGGCCTTAGGTCAATCCCTTAGGTATCTATCATTCTTTCTTTCAACTTAGTCAAAACATACGAAATCCAAAAACATTTGAAAAACTGAAAAGATCAAAAACATGTTCTTATGAAATGAAACTAAACTACGAGCCTCTGTGTGTACAATGTAGGAAAGGATTATCTTTGATGAGACCTCGAGGCCTTAGGTTAGTCCCCTAAAAACAACAAAAACATCATATAAACTTAGAAAAAAATAAAATGGTCCTACCTCCATCATCACCAAATGCAATAAATATTTCATCCATAATAAAAAAATTGTCACACTCACCCTTTGACAACGCAATAAAAAAACAAAATAAATATCAAAATCAAAAAGTACAAGTAGAAAGATCGAAATGATTAGACAACTACCAAGTGAAAACAATTCCAAAATGTTAACTACCTATCTATTAAAAATTCACCAACATCTTGAGATATGTCTTAACGGATCCATTCTTACAATAGACATCATCAACACTGGATAATATCTTGAAACCTCAAAATATATATGGCAAGTGATACTGCAGCATTGTTGATCTTTTTATAGCCTTATCATTTGATTTATCGTAATACTACATTCCTAGGATCTCTCGAGGATGTCCATAAGGATTTAGAGAAGAAGGAATGGTGGTATTAACAATCATTTTTTGTTATTTTTTTTGTAAGATTGCTTTTGTGATACTACCATGGTGAATACTTGCTTTGTTGGGTGTATGGAATTTTTTTTTAGACAATTCATGTAGTGGTTGCATGTTAGGTATTTCATACCTCTCTGTGTAACCAGTCCAAATTTTTTTAACACAATTCAACCATATATTCTAGAACAAGGTTTTTGTATGTCTAGTATGAGAAAGAATATTCTTTGTATGTTGAGTCAAAGTACACACAATGGATACAAAGCCACCTTGGTTATTAATACCTTGGTCCATCATGCTTGTTTTCTACATCAAAAATGATTGTTAAAGATATGAAGCCTCCATGAAAGAAAAAGAAAACTCATCACTAACTAACAACATCAATTTTCTTCTAAATCTTACTAACATTTTCTTCTACTTAACATTTCTTTTGTTAGTCCTTACACTGAAATGAATCACATCTACTTGTCCAAAAATTTGGCTCATTATCCAAAATTTTCATTAAATTTCTTGAGGAGGCACCATGCTATCTAGCCATCACTAGAGCATACTGGGGCAACTCCTAAACATAATTTATAAAAAAATTTCTTTGACACCACTCAAAATCACATTGTATCAAAGATGGGCAAAATGTAGACATGTAAAAATGACCTAACACATATCGCACATACTAAATGACATTTTCTCATCATCAACATCATTATCACCTAATATCATTACATTTCACATCATTTACATCAAAAACCCTAATTTCCTTTATTAATTGAATAATATTACATTATTTAATTAATTCACTTTTTCATCATTTTTTACTAGTTAAATAAATTTCATTTATTTAATAAAGTCTTAATATAACTTTGTTCCTCCTGATTAATTAAAAAATATCAATTATTTGATTATGTTGCTAATTTACACTATTCCCCTAAGTCAATTAAATTATTACCACTTAATAGTTTAATTAAATCACTTTCCCCTAAACTTGAATATTTAAATAAATTATTCACATCATTCAAAAAGTTCAAAACAAACAAATACAACTTTGTTTGTAAAATTCAAACATGATTTGCACATTCAACTCAAAAAAAATAATTAATTGAATTAATTAATTACCTTCACCCACTTTCATGATTGAGCAGATTACAACACCCCGATTTCTCACTATGATTGGTTGACTGATCCATCTATTCCTGACGGATTCATCTGTTCTTCAATTCCATAGATTATTCAATCTATTTCCTCAATTCCATTGAACACTCAAATTGATTTCATCAATTACATCGATTACATAATCAAAATCCATTGATTCTTCTCATCTAATTCCCCTCGATGGTTTTGAACCATTGATCAGGATATTCTACTACGTGATCTTGATCATTCATCTTGAAACACAAATCTATAGAACAACCTCATTTCTTCTCAAAAACAATCAGAGAATTGAAATATTTTACACAACAAAGTAATGCCAAATTAATCATTGATTTCTTGGAAGCTTTTATATACATATTTGATCAACATCACTTAACTTTCAAGATCTTTTCTATGCACAAATAGAGGCTTCACATCGATACAAAAACAATCCATCTTTGTGAATACACTTCGACACGAGATGGGTAACTTTACCATGTATTGAATTCATTGTTCTTGATTTGTTTCAATTGATTTCTTGAATTCACTGTTCTTGTATTGTTCATTTCGTGAGTAATGGGTATGAATCTTGGTCTTTGTTTTGAATTAGATTTTGTTTAATTCATTTAACATTGATTATCTAACGCTCATTGATTTCCCCCTTACACACTAAGTAATCCCATTGAAGGAATGATGTCCCTCACCCCAAAATCATATCATAGATAGAGATACTCTTAGGGTAAGTGCAAAAAGATGGGGGGCCAAAAGGGGGTCTTAAGTGGCCACTTTTTTTTTAAATCAAGAAATACTTACCTTGGATGAGAAATTGAGGAAAATCACACCCAAAATTTTAAATGCAACAAAATCAATGTAGCAAGTGCTCTCAGTCTTTTTTCTAAACTACTATTTTTTTTAAAAAATGGTATAGATTAAGGGGTTGAAAAGAGGGAGCCACAAAAATTGGTGTTGTTTTTGTCAAAAAAGCATAACATAGCGTCTTTTATGGATCTCTCAAAAGGTTAACTTTTTTTTGGTATTTTTAAATCGGTGAGAAATTAGCTAATAGCACGTAGTTTATGCCTAATTTTTTTGATAATTTTTTAATGAATATTTGATTTCTTACTAATTTTCAAAGTGGACACATCCTAAAAAATAGAATTTTGGTCATGCTACCCCTATAAATTTTGAAAACTAATTGAAAATCAATTTTTTTAATGTGTGTAGAATGGAGTCTAGTTTCTAAAAATGTAACTTATTTGAAATTTCAATGAATAGTTAATTTATAAAGAAAAAATACCAAACACTAGTTTTTGCCAAAAATGGACACACAAACAAAAGAAATTAAAGATGAAAGGCTTAACACTGTCAAAATGTGAAAAAAAATTAATCATTAAATAACTAAGAGAGAGCCTAACATTACCCAAGTGTTTGATTTGTTCGACTTTGAAACATGTGCAAACCTGACAGTTAGCACGAGCGTGATTATGTGAAATCTTGTAGAAAATGCAAAAAAATGGCTTTGGACGTTGGGAAGGCACTCCAAGCCTTTGGATTGGTAATCCAGATAATTAAGGCTTGGGGATTCCCATAGAAACATATAATGCAAATGCATTATAATGCGCTCGTGTTTTGTTTTGTTTTGCATTTTAACGTGCTTGCATTATGTCTTGCTTGGAATGTTTTATGTTCAAGTATGTTTGATGTATGCATGTTTGTATATATATTTGTATTTATGTATGTATGCATGTATGTATTTATGCTTGTATGTATGTGTATATGTATGTATGTATGTATGTATGTATATGTATGTGTGTATGCTTGTATGTATGTATGTAAGGGTTTTGGATTTAGGGTATATAAGGACCTAAGGGTATAGGTTATATGGTTGAGGGTTGAGGTATTAGGGCTTAAGTAGAGGGTAGAGGGTAGAGGGTAGAGGGTTATAGTTGAGGGATAATATTCAGCTTGTTGAGTATATAATATTAAGTGTGTATGGCATAGGGATTAGGTTTTAGGATATTCAATTTAGGGTTTACGATATATATTGAGGGTATAAGGAATAGGGTGACTTGGGTTGAGAATTGAGGGTTTAGGGTATAAGGGTGAGGTTATAGGGTATACGAATGAGGGTTTGTGGGTGTATTTTTTAGGGTTTAAGGTATAGGGTTGAGGGTTGAGGGTTTACAATTTAAGGATAATGATCAAGGTTGAGTGTCTAAGATATACGGTTCAGGGTTTAAGGTTGAGGGTATATGACATATGGATGAGGGTTGAGGGTTTAGGGCATAAGTATAGGGTTGAGGGTATAGGGTATAGGGTAGAGGTTTTAAGGTTGATGGATAACATTCAAGGTTGAGTGTCCAAGGTTAAGTGTATAGGGTATAGGGTTTAAGGTTTAAGGTTTAAGGTTTAAGGGTTTAAGGATATCTAGGGGTTGAGGGTTTAGGGTTTAAGGGTTTAAGGTTTGAGGGATTAAGGGTTTAAGGGTTGATGCATTAGGGTTTAAGGTATAGTGTCAAGGGTAGAGGGTTTAGGGTTTAAGGTTTACAAGTTGAGGGTTGAGGGTTGAGGCTTTAGGGATAGGGTTTAGGGTTGAAGGTTAAGGGATTAGGGTTTAAGGCTTTAAGATTTAAGGGTCAAGGGTTTAAGGTTTAAGGATTGAGGGCTTAAGGGATTAAGGTTTAAGGGTTGAGCAATAAGATATTGGGATTTAAGGTATAGGGTTGATGAATCAGGGTTGAGGGTTTAATGTATAAAGTAGAGGAGTTGAGGCTTGAGGCTTGAGGGATATGGTTTAGGTTTGATGGTTAAGGGATTAGGGTTTAAGGGTTGAGAGTTTAAAGCTTTAAGGTTTAAGGGTCAAGGGTTTGGGGTTTAAGGGTTGCGGGCTTAAGGGATTATGGTTTAAGGGTTGAGATTTAAGAGGTTATGGTTTAAGGAATAGGGTTGATGAATTAGGGTTAATGGTTTTTAATGTATAGGGTAGAGGGTTGATGGTTTAAGGTTTGAGGGTTGAGGATTTATGGATATGGTTTAGGGTTGAGGCTTATGTGATTAGGGTTTAAGGGTCGAGGTTTTAAGGCTTTCAGGTTTAAGGTTCAAGGTTTTAGGGTTTTATGGTTGAGGGCTTCAAGGATTAGGTCTTAAGTTATAGGGTTGAGGATATAGGGTTTAATGTATAGGCTAGACGGTTGACATATTGAGGGGTTGATGGTTTAAAGGTTGAGAGTATAAGGTTGAGGGTATAGGGTTGAGGGTATAGGGTTGAGGGTATAGGGTTGAGGGTCCAATGTATATGGTATAGGTTTGATAATTGAGGGTTGAATTGGTTTAATGTATAGGTTAGAGGGTTGAGGGATTAATGGTTTAAGGGTTGAGGGTTTAAGGCTTGAGGTATTGAGGGTTTAAGGCTTGAGGATTTAAGGGTTGAGGGATTAAGGGTTTAAGGGTTGACATATTAGGGTTGAGGGTTGATGGATTAGGGTTGAGGGATTAGCTTTGAGGGTTTAAGGGTTGAGGGATTAAGGGTTTAAGTGTTGAGGGATTATGGTTGAGGGTATAGAGTTGAGGGTCCAATGTATAGGGTAGAGGTTTGATAATTGAGGGTTGACCTAGATTAATGTATAGGTTATAGGGTTGAGGGATTAAGGGTTTAAGGGTTGAGGGATTAAGGTTTTAAGGGTTGATAGATTAGGTTTGAGGGTTGAGGTATTAGGGTTGAATGTTGAGGGTATAGGGTTGAGGGATTAGGTTTGAGGGTTTAAGGGTTGAAGGATTAAGGGTTTAATGGTAGATGGATTAGGGTTGAGGGTTGATATATTAAGGTTTTAAGGGTTGAGGGTTGAGGGTATAAGGTTGAGGAAAAGACGGGTAAGGAGGAGGGAGAGAGGTGGAGAGCGAGGGAAATAACTAGAGAACCTTGAGAGATATAGAGGTGAGAGACCTAAAACCCAGGGAGATAGGGGTGAGAGACATAGGGGGAGATAGGGGTGAGATAGATAGAGGGGGAGACAAAGGTGTTAGATAGAGAGGTGAGGGGAGAGATAGAAGAAAATGAGAGAGAGAAGTTGAAAAATTGAGGGAAAGATGGGTAAGGAGGGAGAGAGGTGGAGAGGAAGGGAAATAGCTAGAGATCCATTTGATAGATATAGAGGTGAGAGACCTATAGCCTAGGGAGAGAGGGGTGAGATACATAGGGGTAAATATAGGTGTGAGAGAGATAGAGGGGGGAGAGTCTTGTGGGTAATGAGATAATGAGTGAGAGACCTATATGGCTAAGAAGGGATGGATAGGTAGAGAGGTGAGAGATAGAGAGGTGGGGGGAAAGATAATGTAAAATGAGAGAATAAGTTCACAACTTGAGGTAAAGAGGGTAAGGAGGATGGAGAGACATGGGGAGGAAATAATTAGAGAGCCTGAGGGATATAGAGGTGAGAGACCTACAACCTAGGGAGAGAGGTGTGAGAGACATAAGGGGGGATAGGGGTGAGAGAGATAGAGGGGGGAGAGAGGTGGGTAATGAGACAAGAAGTGATAGACCAGATGGCTAAGGAGGGATGGAGAGGTAGATAATGAGTGATTGAGAGACCTAGAGAGGGTAGAGGTAGAGAGAAAGGGAAATACCTAGAGAGACCTTATATATAGAGGTGAGAGACCTACAACCTAGGGAGAGAGAGAGATAGGGGAGAGATGGGGGTGAGGGAGATAGGGGAGGAGAGGGTTGGATAAGGGTTGAGGGTTTAAGGCATTAGGGTTTAAGATTCAAAGGTTTAGGGTTTAAGGGTTGAGGTATTAAGGGTTTAAGGGTATAGGGTTGAGGTTTGAGGCATTAGGGTTTGAGGTATAGTGTTGAGGGTTGAGGGTTTAGGGATATGTTTAGGATTTAAGGGTTAAGGGTTGAGGATTTAGGGATAGGGTTTAGGGTTTAGGGTTAAGGGATTAGGTTTTAAGGGTTGAGGGATTAGGGTTGATTGGTTGAGGGATTAGGGTTTAAGGTATAGTGTCAAGGTTTGAGGGTTTAATATTTAGGGGTTAAGGGTTGAGGGTTGAGGCTTTAGGGTTAAGGGTTAAGGGATTAGGGTTTGAGGCATAGTGTCTAGGGTTGAGGGTTTAGCGATAGGGTTTAGGATTTAAGGTTTAAGTGTTGAAGGTTGATGCTTTAGGCCTAGGGTTTAGGGTTAAGTGAGAGACCTAGATGGCTAAGGAGGGATGGAGAGGTAGAAAAGGAGTGACTAAGAGACCTAGAGATGAGAGAGGTAGAGAGGTGATGAGGAGACAGAGATGAGAGATAAAGAGGTGAGGGGGAGAAAAAGGTGAGAGATAGAGAGGTGAGAGGAGAGATAAAATAAAACGAGAGAGTAAAGTTTACAACTTGAGGGAAATATGGGTAAGGAGGAGGGAGAGAAGTGGAGAGGAAGGGAAATAACTAGATATCCATTTGAGAGATATAGAGGTGAGAAATTAACAGTGACAAGAGTCATCATGCCCTAGATTATATTTGGCCTTCTTACATCTATCTTATAATTTAGTAGATAATTTTGATACTTTGGATGGCCTTAACCATTTCCCCACAAGTTTTATTGCTAATAGTAGCTAGAGAGAGTTTGTGAAAAAGATTAAGTAAAATTTTCATAGGAGAATTTGGGAGGTATATCAATGTCTTTATGCTCGAATATTCTTGGGAAAATATAATTCTTGAACTTTCAGTTGGTTATGTTTCTATCATGCATGTCTCTTGAAGTTGTTTATTGAATACTATAAGCATGCAATTTTAACTTTTAAAGTTGCATTCTTAAAATTATTGGGTTCAAATTCATGTTTAGAAATGGGATGAATATCTATGAAGTTTGTTGTTGGTAAGGTTAATTCGTGGTCTCTTAATCTCCAATAATCCAATGCACTTATGATCTTTAATGAGACTTGCATGCCTTGATTTTTTGTTTATGAGACTTAGTTGTTACTTTCCATTTTCTTTTGTGAATTGTTTTATGATGTTTTCTTTATCTACAACCTTTGGATATTTTGAGGGTCTTCTAATTATGAATTACATGGTGGATAGACTAATATATGCATGAGATAAGAAAGTAATATTCTCTAAAAACACTTGAAAATAAGCAAACCAAATTGAATGAGATAGATAATGTATTGAATGAAGAGATTCTTCATGCTCTAGAGAAGTTTCAAGGAAGGTGCATGTGTAGTATGCAAAATGAGAAAATGGCAATGGAGAAGTGGAAAACCTCAAGAGGTTTTGTATTTGGTAATAATTTTTGCAAGAAAAGAAAGTGAGATGATGCTATAGGTGGATTTGAAAAAATAAAGTCAAATATTCTTGAACTTAATACTTCCATGGAGAATATACAACTGGAAATAGATGATAAGGAAGAAGCGTTGATGACAGAGCAACTGATCTAAAGCTTAAAGTAAAAGATATGAAAAAGAATTTAGAAGATCATGAAAAGGAATACTAGGAGGTGTTAATAGGTAAGAATAGTAGAGATGATGAAAAATGTGTGGATGGTCAAGTTGCAAATGCAAAAGAAATAGCTGGAAGTGTTGAAATTGAAGCAAAAAAACTAAAGGCTAAAATTAACCACTTAGAAAAGGAATTAAAAGATAAGAAGAAGATTTTATTGTTAATGAAAAGGAGGATAGTCTGCTCTAAAACCACTTGAAAAAGAAGCAAATGAAAATGAATGAGATAGTTAATGTATTAAATGAAGAGATTCTTTGTGCTCTTGAGAAGTTGAGGAAGGTGAATGTGTAGATCCATCTATGTTCATTTTCCAACCAAACCAACAATTCCAACACATCATAATGGGTATTTTTACACTAGGAAAGGTCCTATTTTTTACCCAAACATGTCAAAACAGTCTGAGCTACATTGTAGCAGCGAAGTCTCTTAAGAGACCAAAGTGCAAAAGGGGAAAAATATTGATGAGGGATTACTCTAAAACTGTTCCACTTAGAAACATTTCATATAATACTAAGAGATAATGTAGGGCCCCTCTATAATAACCTCTCTTAGTTTTTGATAGATCCAAGTTGTTTTCCTATGGTGAAGAGTTTTCAGCTGATAAAAAAGTGTTAGTTGCATGTAGCTTGCAAAGTTTCAAATTGGTGTAAATTTTGTTTTGTTTGTCATCCGACCAAACCAATAGTTCCAATGCATCCAAATGAGTAGATTTATTCTAGGAAAGGTCCTATTTAATACCCAAACATGTCAAAATAGTATGAGCTACATTGTACCGACGAAATCTCTTAAGAGACCAAAGTGCAAAAGGGCAACAAACTTTGACAATCAATTACTCATAAATCGTGTCACTTAGAAACATTTAATTTGATGCTACAATATCATGTAGGGACTCTATACAATAACCTCTCTTATTTTTTGATATCTCTAAGTCGTTTGCCTATGGTGAAGAGTTTACAGTTGATGGAAAATGGGTCAAATGCATGCAATGTAAAGTTGCAAGGTGGTGTAACTTTTGTTCTACTTTTTTCTGACCAAATTGACTATTCCAATGCATATGTATGGGTAGATTTATGTTAGGTAAGGTCTTGTTTCACACCCAAACATGTTTGAACAATTTGAGCTACATTGTATTGGTGAAGTCTCTTAAGAGACCAAAGTGCAAAAAGGTAGAAAATTTTGACAAGTGATTACTCTGAGACTGTTTCACTTAAAAAAAAATTGTTTGCCATTATGGGATCACGTAGGGACCCTCTACAATAACCTCTCTCAGTTTTTGATAGATGCAATTCATTTTCTCATGGTGAATATTTTTTAGTTGATGGAAAAAGCGTTAGTTGCATGTAGTGCAAAGTTGCAAAGTGGTGTAAATTTCATTTTGTTCATCATCCAACTAAATCGATAGTTACAATGCATATTTATGAGTATGTTTATGCTAGTAAAAGTTATTTTTCATGTCCAAACATGCTGGAACAATCTGAGCTACATTGTACTGGTGAAGTCTCTTAAGAGACCAAAGTGCAAAAGGGTAGCAAAATTTGATGAGTGATTACTCGGAAACCATGTCACTTAGAAACATTTTTTCTAAGTCTATGGGATCATGTAGGGCCCCTCTACATTAACCTCTCTTGGTTTTTGATATCTCTGAGGCGTTTTCTTGTGGTGTCCAGTTTTCAGTGGATGGAAAATAGGTTAGATGCATGCAGTGTAAAGTGGCAAAGGGGTGTAACTTTCATTTTGCTCCTTGTGCAACTAAACCGACTGTTCCAACATGTCTAGATTGGTGGGTTTATGCTAGGCATGGTCTTGTTTCACACCTAAAGATGTTGAAACAATCTGAGCTACATTGTACCGATGATATCCCTTAAGAGTCCAAAGTGCAAAAAGGAAACAATATTTGATGAGTTGTTACTTGGAAATCATGTCACTTAGAAGCAATTCATCTGAGGCTACAAGATCATGTAGGGCCCCTGTACAATAATCTCTCTCGATTTTTAATATATATGAAGCATTGTCCAATGATGAAATTTTTTTTGATGCTCTAAAAACCATCAGATGCATGTAGTGTAAAGTTGTTAGGTAAGCTAAAAATTTTGTGTTCTTCATGGGGCCAAACCACTATAACCAACATGTCTAGTTGGGCACATCTATGCTAGGCATGGTCATCGTTCTTCATTATAAAAGGGTCATAATATTTCCTATTCAAAGGGTCACAAATTTTCACCTTTGAAATGTCACAACCTAAATCATATCATCACTATTTGTGAGAACCTAACTTAATTTATTTTAATATTGACTATGGTTGTATTCTTAATTGTATTCTTCAAGAATTTTATGGATGTCTTTCTCAATGATAAATTGTTCTCCCTTTTATGTTAGTGCTTATCAACCTAGAAAGCATTTTGACAAACAACGTTTTTAATACACATGGAGTAATGTATTATTATCATCCTAGAGAGACCTAGGTGTTAGATTGCATCATGTATTATTATATTTATATGATTGATTTAATGTTCAATAATATTAGAGGAGAATTATGTTTAAACTTTATGTATTTACAACTATATAAAGGAAGAGTGCATGTAATACAATTGGACTTTAAATATTTGAAGTAAACCATCTATAAATACCAATTGAAGAATGGATTTATAATGCAAATATGGGCATGTCATCAACAAAAAAGATGTGTATTAACCAAATAGCCATATAAGAATACATCAATATATGTCGATATAAGTATAACATCTATACAAAATATCCATATAGGCTTACAATAATGTCATAAAGACATACATTGTCAACTATATGCAATACAAAATATATGTCCACAAATGCCATATAGGTATACAAAAAAGAAACCTAATAAAAACTCATTTGCCTCTAGGTGAAGAAAGTATTTCATGGGTGGCCTTTGATTTTTGAGGGGATGGAGATGCATATGAGAGTGGTCTAGTTTGAATCTAAGGGTTTCTCCTCCTATTTAGTTCATCATGGAGACTTAGTTGTTATAATACAAATTATAGACATTAATATATAGAAATTACATTATAAATTTAATGAAATTTAACAAAATAATCACTTATCACCTCCAAATGATCTCTCTCCTCATTTTCCATAGTAGCAGGATCAAGCTATGGCATTGTAATGTCCTATAGAAACCATCCAGATGGAAATTAAACTACAAATTAATAATCATTTGATTTTTCAATAATAACTAACTATAACAACAAATGTAATTTGAAATTTACTAATATACCTCATACCCCTGTCAAAGGTATGGAGTTATCAATTGCATAAGACACGCCATGCTCCATTGCCATATGAACATCAAGAGGTGTCTCCACCTACATCATCTGAAATATAAAACAACATTATTCAACTATGAAAACTAGAATAGTGATGCAGGACATGGCTTATAATGTATGAGATAGTAAAACAAATTGAGTACTTTGGTAGACGTGTATGGAAAATATGTTGAAAGTGAAGGTAAAACTATAGTAAAATGTAGCTTAAAATTTGTAAATCTTGTGTAACTGTAGATTCATTTTTTGTATTTTTTATCAAAATTCCTTGTATATGATTAATCTTGAATTAGATCAGTTTTAATGTTGTAGAAAGTAGAAAGAAGATTGATAGAAGAAATATAAGACAAAATAGAAAGGGCACACCATGTAAGTGGAGAAACCCTTTCGGGAAAAACTCCACCATAATTGGTCTTGCTTGTATTATTTAATGATAAGATTACAATAACGCTGATTCAATTCTCCTTGACATGCTTCCTTTGTTCTTCAACAAATCTTCTTCACAAGCTGCAATATTTTCTCACAAAACTCTCTCATACAATTTCTACAATAATAGACAATATTAGTGCTTACAAACTCATAAGAGTTATCAAATATATAATCACAAAGCCTCTTGAGAAAATCCATGCCTAGGGTTTCCAAGTTGAGTTCAAACATGCATGAAAAAGTTAAACAAGAGTCTCCCTCAAAGTTGGTGCCCAACACTGAAGTGTTAACCTCGTAGTTGTTAAAAATATCTTATGCAAGCTCATCCTCAAAGTAGGCGTCCAAACTGGGTCCCACTTAATTGAACATTATAAATATATTTTCCATGCAATAGTTCTAACTCAAAGATGCCAACTTGGGTGCCCAAAGTGGGCCCAAGTTAATCTTTGTTAACTGAAACATATCTATCACTGATTCATGCAAAACAATGTGCATGAATGATCCTCCATTTGTTAACTAAATATATCAACCTGTTATCTATCCATGCATCTCAAGTCAACTGAGATTAACTAACATGCAACTAAAGATAACTGAAACATAACTGAACTGAACTGAACCTCGTACACATCAATCCCTATTTTATAGGTACTCAACATGCATAAAGAAAAATCCCTATTTTGTAGGAACCTAGGATGCATTTATGAAGTGTACTCAATTCACCAACCAGTTAACTGAACCAAGGTGGATCCCACCTCCCATGTAGGTGCCCATGTGCTCCTATTTTGTAGGAGCTCTCCCAAGGCGTCCCCACATGCTCCTATTACTTAGGAAAAACTACAAATGTCAAATTAAATGTTTATTTCATTCCAAATTAATCTCTTCCTAATCCTAGTGTTGTGCAACATATTCCAAGGACTTAGGAGATACATGAAATATGTTTAGAATGCATTTAAATGGCATCCTATTCCCAACAAAATGTGGTAGCATAGACAAGGCAGTGAATTGTTTTAAGTTTTTTTGAGAGAATTGTTTGATAAAATTCTTTAGTAGACATGTATGGAAAATGTGGTAGCATAGACAGGGTAGTGAGTTGTTTGAAAAAATTCCTCAAAGAAATGTGGTATCATGGTGATGGATATCACCATGAGACCACATTTCTTCAAGGAATTTTTTCAAACAACTCATTGCCTTGTCTACTTTATTGCTTACTATTATGCTTCAAGATAGATTTTTTACAAGCATCCATAGTTTGTTTGAAAGCACCTATTTTAGGCTTTTAGCCATAGTATCAAGGAAGTGAGTTGTTTAATAAAATGCTTTGGTAGACATGTATGAAAAATGTGGTAGCATAGACAAGGCAATGAGTTGTTTGACGTATTTTTTCAAACAACTCACTGCCTTGTCTATGCTACCACATTTATTATGCTTTGATAGATTTTTTCCAAGCATCCATAGTATAGACAAGGCAGTGATCTATTTGAAAAAATGCCTCAATATAATGTGGTCTCAAGGAATTTCATGAAAAGAAAATGCAATCAAAAATTGCTCCTAGATATTAGTTATGCAATGTGAAGTAATTGTGTCATTGCTTATGTTGACTTTCTAAAATACTATATTGTAATTAAAAAATTTTCATCTATAAAAATCTAGTTATTAGTTATGCAATGTGAAGTAATGCTTTGAGTTTGAAAGATGTGAAATAGAATGTAATCAACGGTATGAATATAAACTACACAAATATGTTAAGTGCAATTCATTAGTTAAACTCTTTATTTTATTACCTCAGTGAAGCTTCAAACTCCACCTCCACCAGGAGGTGTTGCGATGAAATCTCCAAAATTAACCTATTCAACATCCAAAATCAAATATTAGAATACCATTCATATAAAAAATTATATTCACATGTAATATTTATAATTTTTTACTAGTTACATACCTCAATAATACATGTCATAGCATAATATAGAGGTGGAGAACTGTCAAAAACTGAATAAACATTGACCTTGATATTTCATCACAATCATTAAACTAAATTAGTTAATCTTTCATTTCAAAAATGAAATTTAATAAATTAAATTCAATGAACTTGCTAACATTTACCTGAGTATCAAGGTTGAAGCCTGATCAGGAGGGCATATGTCATCACCAACTGCTTAGCTGCAGATGTAGCCTGTACACTTGCTTCCTGACTATTTGTGGGGTCATAACCATAGGGTGACTCACAATTCTAAAAAATATGGGGTGGAACCCTATTTCTCGAAGTCTCCCTCGAATCGTGTTGTGCTGCAAGACTGACATGCTCTATGATACTTTGGGTCAAGGAACTAATGGACTGTAGCATCTTGACCTCAAAACTCTCGTTCACAATGGAAGGGATAGCCACGTGCTCATAGGATGGTCTAGTGAGTTCTCATATCATTGGTTGTTGTGGGTCAAGATGTTCCCCTAGTTTATCGTATACAGACCCACCACCTCTACCTTGGAAGTCCTACATATCAAAATAGTTGGGGATTTTGTTGAAGACAAACTCGTAGTAGAGTTTCCTCAAGAAATATTGTGAGACATCATTATTGTTGCATGGAGGATGGTCAAAAATCATCCAACACATATTGGGACTATAAAATTTTGCAAACTTTTAAGTGCCCATGATGAAAAAATTTCTTTGCACACTTAGAAATGGACCTAAAAAATCTGCCCTAGTGACCTACTTTGCAGGGTCATAATTTGAAGCCCATTTTATTTCATGCCAAATCCCTTGGTGGGTGTATTCATTTGGCATATGTGAACATATATATTTTATTTCAGCTTCTTGTGATGAGTTTTGACAAGATTTTGAAGAGCAAAGTGAAGGGTTTTGGGACTATTTTGTTGTTTGCATACTCTCAAGCCTATGAAGTGGCCTCCTGTTCAGACTAATATTTCACAGCTAGATGATTTTCATGGAAATTGGATCGGTTCTCTACATTCCCTTCATATTCATATGCTCCCTGGTCTAGTTTCAAATTCTTAGGATCAAGTTTGATATTTTTACTAGGTCATAAGCAAATGTAGTTTGTTCTATTTTTACATTTGCATTTCTAGAATGTTTCAAGGAGGTCAGCTTTGACCCTTAATATCTTATGAAGAATTTGGATTGAAGGAAAGCCCTCTTGCACACATACTCAATGGACCTAAATTATTTATTATTTCCGGTGGAAGTTTCTCAGGAGAAGATTTGGTATTTTTTCGAGATGGTGACTTGATGAGCCCTAATTGGTTTTTGATAGATGCAGTCGCAAAAGAGTTTGAATGAGCCACTTTGGATGTTAATATTTTGCACCTCAGGATGAATTTTACCAAGTTTTTTGTTGCACTGAGTTTTGGGGTCAAATGTATGCATTACTGTGCATTTTCATGACTTCAGGAGGTTGTTTGACTAGTTTTCCAAGGTGATTCTAGAGGCCACTTGACCTATTTTTGACTATTGTGCAAGGTTCCTGAAAGTGGATTTTGATGGTTGCCAACTTCAAATTTTTCATGTCGGGTGCATATAGAGGAAACCTCATATCAATTTAGGATAAAAACTTGTTTCAAAACAAATTTTTTTAGTCAAGCCCATAAGGGGACTCGACATGTGTCACACAATTTGAGGAAGGTGATGTTTCACTTGAGTTACCATGGGATAAAGCCACAACACTATTTAATCTTGCTAGGTTTTTGAACAGCTACATGATACTGAAAAATCAAGTCTTTTATCAGGCTAATATTATTTAGTTTTCTTGGAAATGTGACCTCAAAGATAGAGATAAGTAGTCAGCTTATCCAGCGTAATGATATCATAAGGGTTGTTCCAGGTGCTAAGGTTCCAATTGATGTGATTGATGTAAGAGGTTAGATTCATGTTAATGATATTATGATCATAGGTGAGGCCATGCCCATTGCAAAGAGGTCTGGGGATAAGGTCATCAGTGGAACCATGAATAATAGTGGGGTTTTGATTGTCAAAGCAACTCATATAGGTTCATAAACTGCATTTTCTTAGATTGTTGAGCTTGTAGAGGCCGCTCAAATGTCTAGAGAACTTGTCCAAAAAACTTGCTAACTGTGTATCAAGGGTTTTTGTTCCTTTAGTGGTGGTAGTTGCTTTCATAACTTGGCTCGGTTGGTTCATTTTAGGGAAAGCCAAGATATTCCCTAAAACATGGATTCCAACATCCATGGATAGAATAGAATTGATTAGGGATGCATTTAAGGTGGATAAAAACTCATCAAATTTTTCATGTATGATGGGAAACATGGAACATAGAACAAATATGGTTGGCTCGAAGAAAAAGTAACATTAAAGCTACACAGAGTGAACCAGATCTGAAGAATTCTTGTGGTGACGTTACACTTGCAATATTTTTGCAATGAGAAGGGGGATTTACAATACGTGACATCATATCTTGGAGGCTTGAACTATTTGTAAAGTGTTAAACATAATGACCATGAAATGTGTATGTCACAAGTAAGGCAACCATTGTGCTGGCTGAATAGGGCAGATCTGATATTGCAAAGTAAATTTTTATATAGTTGCATGAAACTGCTACAGGAAACATCTTTGTGAGGCTTGATCGAGGACATCTTGAAGCAGAGCATTATTGTGTTGTAAAATGATATTGTTAAGAACTTAAATTTGATGCCCTCAAATCATGTGTTGTTGGCGTTGCAATACAAAAGACTTATATTTCAACACTTCAAGAGAAAAATGATGAAATCCAGTGGGGTTGCATGATGACTACTATAAGCACTTACTTGTGTTGCCATGTCCATGGAGAACTAGAAAAGTGAAGAACTAGGGCAGAGATCGATCAATGGCTAGCATGGACAAATCTCCATCATCCCTCGCTAGCCCACAGGGATGGATGATGATGTCACAAGAAGGATGCAGGGGCACAAGGAAGGCTCGTGGTGGGCCTACAGAGAAATATTTAAGGGTTGCTTATAAATTTTTAATAATCGATGAAGAATTAAAATGATTTCACATTTAATAAGCAATAGTTTTAAATATAAAATGTAAGGTGAAAAGGTGTGGGTAAGAATTTGTATATTGCTCGATAAAGTGTTAAAATCTTCACCATTTTAATACTTTGAGTGAAAAATGAAAAATGGTAAAGATAGGGGTATGGGTAAAAAGGTTTCCATAGCCCGATGGAAAATAATCAAAGCCTTCACAAATAAGAAAATTTGGCTGCAAGGCAAATAAAAATGTATAATGCAAGTGAATTTTTCTACCGCATAATAAAAGCAGAGTAAAAAAGCTTTCACAGGAAAAACAAAGTATTTTCAATTGCAAGGTAAAAGCATGAAGCAAATAATTTTCACTACAGGGAAAAAGTAGATGTGTGAGGAGAGAAGACAAAAGAATTTTCTAGTTTCTTGTTGCAAATCAGATGGAGATCAAGATGCCAAATTTCTTCCATAGATTCATTTTAAGGCTTCTTCTTCTTCTTTATATTCTTTCTTATTCTCATTTGTGAGGGTTCCAATTTCTGAAGTTTTACAAGGCAGACAAAATCTCTATGAAAATTGTAAAGTGTTTAGTTAGGGTGAAGTATATAACTGTTAGTCATTAGTCTAAGATGTTTCTATGTCTTGAAAGGAGTATTGTCTCGGTGTTGTCAATTCTAACTGAGATGTAATGCTTTTTAAATTCAATAATCAAGGATTATTTGAGTTTTTCATGCACATTTGTTGCATTTGAATTTCATATGTTATTTCCTTATGTTCAAAGAGGAGTGTAATTGCTTTAATGAATGTAATGGGAGTATTGTGTTTCCAGGTGGATTTCTAAGAATGGTCATTTGATAAGCTTCAGTGGTCTTGTTATTTTTGGAAAAATTAATCATCATTAATTATTCACTTAATTACATTAATTTACTAATTAATACAATGCCTAAATTATTATTTAATTATTGGCATTTATAATTTAGTTTATTAATTAATTATAATAATTAATTAATATTTTATAAATTTGAAAGACATGAAGGCCTCTACTACTAAAGGTAAGAAAAAAAAAACCAAAGACCACAGAGCATTGGAAGGCTTCCAATTCACATAACACCTTGAATTCACCTTCTCCTAAGGGGGAATTATCAAAGAAAGAAAGACCTAAATGTACTTACTATACTAAGTCAAGACATGATGAGTCTAAATTCTATGAGAAGAAGATAGATGAATATGTAAAACAGGTTTTAGATTTGACATCTATTCTTAAGAAGAACAATATTCATCTCCCTTCTTCATCTACATTAGGCGGGTCTTCTTCTTCACCATCATTCCAAACATATGGATAGACCAAACACAAGGGTCATGCATTATGTGCAACCACCAGTTCGCATTCATCTAGATGGCTATTGGATTTCGATGCTTCACACCATATGGAATCTTCTTAGTACATGTTCTCATTTTTTGAGATTGCATCCTCACCACACATATTGATGGGTAATAACACTTATATGAATGTATGAGGGAAAGGTTCTATCAACATTGATGATGGTACATTCAATGATGTACTATGTGTACCATATTTTTCCACTAACCTTCTCTCTATCTATTAGATTACTCATAGTGGGACAGGGAAGATAGTTGAGTTCACACCTGATTTAGTGCACATCAAAGACATTCAAATTAGAAACATTGTTGCAACAGGGACAATGATCATTCTTCCCAATTGTATGCATTCACACACTTTGTTCCTTCATTTCCATTGTCTGAGTATCACTCTCTTTCTTCAAGAGAGCATGTTGTATCTGAGGCGAAGTTTGTTCACTTGAACTTATGTGTTCTTCCATCTGTTCATGAGACCAATGTTGATACTTATACACCTCCACCTACTATTGAGATCACATCTGTTCAGTAGGATTCCTCTTCAAATTTGACTAACATTGTAGCTCCATTCATCAATCCATCTAGTGCAACTGTTGAGAACATATCAGAGGATATTCATTTCCTCCTAGATAATAGATTCAACACATTTTTTATCCCATCTCATTGAAGATTCCATTTCTGGATCATCTTGAGCTGTCTGATGTTGGTACATTTGATTCAACATCCTGTCATTTAGACACTCATGTCTCAGTTCATTTCTCCATTGAGCATCATCCAAGACTTCCATTTTCACCTCACATCCAAGGATTTCCTCATCATCGACCATTGCATTGGTTTCTTCCTCAAGGGAGACACATTGGTTTGATCATCGACACAACAATTCTCTCATTCTGGGGGGATTTGGATTCTCCACTCTCTCTCATGAGGGGGTATATGATTGTATATTTGCATATGTTCTTGAGAGAGTCTCTTGAGAAATTTCATTTGTATTTTCTTTTTATTTCTCATTTGGAGAGGATTTTTGTTCCCATGAGGTTTACTCTTTTTCTCTATTTGTGAGAAAATTTCATGTTGTTCATGGGATCTCATCAGGCCTTATGTCAGAACCCATCCTACATCAATCATTGCATAATTTTCCTTCATCATTTTTAACTTATCCTCAGTTTTCATTCAAGGGGTGTTGGAGTAAATTAATCATCATTAATTATTCACTTAATTACATTAATTTACTAATTAATATAATACCTTAATTATTATTTAATTATTGGCACTTATTATTTAGTTAATTAATTAATTATAATAATTAATTAATATTTACTCTAAATGCATAATGCAAACTTAGGAAAGCACATCAAGCTCTGATACCATGAAATAATCCATGATTGAGATTCCACAAGCCTTGGATGATATTCTGAAGAGAAACCTGACACGCATAAAAGAAAAATTATACAACAAAATATGTGAGACAATATTGATTATTGAATAATGAATAATTACAATGAAGGATTGAATATCCTTATGAAGACTCAAATGAACTCAACATGAGATCCTTGAATGGTGGATTTTTGACTTAGATAGGAGTGAGATAACAAAATGCATTTCAATTAGTCATGTGCTTTATTCTTTGTATTGCACACAAGATAAAGTCATTTAACTAATTCATGCATTTTGTTATCTCACTCCTGTCTAAGTCAAAACTCCACCATTCAATGATCTCATGTTGATTTCGTTTGAGTCTTCATAAGGATATTCAATCCTTCATTGTAATGATTCAGTATTCAATAATCAATATTGTCTCACATATTTTGTTGTGTAATTTATCATTTATGTGTGACAGGTTTCTCTTTAGAATATCATCCAAGGCTTGTGGGATCTCAATCACAGATTCTTTTAGTTATCATAAGGTGATAACATTTTTAAGATCTTCAAAAAATGTTTAACATGATAAGATAAAATGCTTGTTATATGACTATGTGGCCCTTTTCTTGGCACCGGTCAATCTTGTGCATCTTTTGTTTTTCAGTTTAGTCCCAAACCTAAAAATCTAAATACCCTTTTACTTTGATTTCCGTTTGCTTTGTTGTTTAAGTTATCTCTGTCCTAGTATCTCCATGGTGTTAAAAGGGTACAAAGACTGATTTTGGAAGTGTTACATCTGTCATCCCTTTATGTTTTTGAGATGGAGGTATCTAAGTTATGTGTTCTGAACAATGTTCAATGCAAATGGGATTATGCTTGAATTTGGTGGAATATAAAAAATGTATTACTCATATATATGAGAATTATCCACTTTCGTAGGTCTGTAGTTTTTTGCTTGGCACAAGTTTATCATATGTTAGGACCTACAATTAGGAAAACCCTCCTGAGTCCTATGGAGCTCAAAATGAAAAAGTCTTTTATAGCCTTGTTAGTTGGATTTTCTTGTCTTCAAATCCGTTGATAGTGTAGATTCCTTGTCCTAAATATTTAATCCCCTAGTTTAGGCATTGTGTTTCTCCTTAGGGTTGAAGGTTGCAAGAAAATAACCAACACCACCTCTACCGAAATTGGTTATTTATCCCTTGGTGGTTGCACCAATGGATAGGGAACCTCTTTCTTATAGGGTGTAGAGGTTGATTTGTTTGTGGGTTTTTGAAAAGGGAACACACGTCAAGTTTTGTAGTTTTTTTCATTTTTGACTTGTTTGTAGGATAGTTTATCTGCATAATATTCTCTATACTCCTGTCTCTTCTCCACCCAACCACTTGCTTGCTAATTGAATTTACATGTGTTAACATAGATTCAAGTGATTGTGCAAGCATGGTTCTTTGCGAGGTTGAACTTGCAGGATCTTTCAACCTCATAATTAACTCAATTTGTTTTTTTCTTATTTTCAATTTCCCCATTAAATTTTGTTGAGTTCTAGGGGGATGTTGAGGAATTGTTGGAGGTGTTTGTTGGGGTTGTTGTTCAACAAGAATTTGGTGTTGAGATGATTGAGGATTTTGAGGATTTTGAGGAGAATGAGGTGATTGGTAATTCTTGTAAATTAAAGAAATTTACATTAAAAAACCACTTAAATCTACATATTTAGTAACAAATTCACACAAAAAATTAAAAAAACTTACTCCTTTGACTTCCTTGAAGTCATGGAAACATTTTGATGAAGAATAAGTGATGATTTGGTGAAGAATTTTCCCTCCAATTATGTGAGCACACTCTCAAGGATTTGCAAGAAAGAGCAAAAATCAAAAATGACAAATATTTCTTTTTTTTGTTATAAAGAGTCATAACGCGCTCACGCTATAACACAAACATGTTATGGCCTTGGTGTTGCCAAGACTTAGGCTCGACAACACCAAGCCATAACATGAGCATGCTATAGCTTTTAAAAAAAATAAAAATTGGACAATTTTTGGTCCTCGATCTTTTTGCATCCGCCTCTTAGTGAATGGTTTAGTGAAAATATTCACGACCTAATTTCTATTATAGTACAAAGATACACTCCTATATCAGTTCCCAAATAAAGTACATGTGGACCTTGATATATTTGGTCTACTAATGATGGACAAGATTATTTGAGATTTGGATGTCACAATTGATGAGTTATGGATTTTAGAAAAAGAATACTAAGCTCAATAAGGATATTCTAAATCCAAATAGACTTAGTAGTTACATTAATAGACCCCAATAAGGTAAAATTACACAGATGTTTCACACTTTCAACTAACTTATCATCACAACTAAATTTAAGTATTTCTAACTAAAAATCAATTTTGGTCAAACATATGATGTAGTAAGATTCATTCTAGCTAAGTAAGATACTTCCACAAAATTTTCAACTAAAATTGTTGGCTAAAACTATATAGAGCACCACTTTGAGGCCAATTTACCAAAAAAATAAATTATTTGAAAAACTTGATGTTTCAATAATTCCTACTCATGTAAATAACTTTTTTAACATATAAAAAATACCCTTTTATAGATCCATAATTATAGTTTTCAAAAATATATTTATTTTAATAGTTTAATTATTATTTATATTTTATATTTTATTTTTTATTTTTACTAAAAGTAGGTTATCAACACAAAATATTAGGTTGATTGTCATGCCAAGGAAAAATACTAAAACTTGTTAATTTTTTTTTAAAAATATGATGCACTAGATTAAAGAATCTATATCAAGATGGTATATTTTTTTCTATTTTAGACAAATATTTAATATGAAAGTTGACATTGAATGGAAACAACTATTTTTAATACATGCACATTTTAATATTTATTTTAAAATATATATTTATCAAAATTGGAAAAAATATATATCCATGCACTAAAGTTTCATGTTATAAATACACAAAAAATTGAAAGAAAACAAATTTAATATAAAACGTTTGATGTCTCGTGTAACTTCATTTTTCAACATTTTATCAACAACTTAATTATAGTGTTAATTTATTAAAAAATAGTTTAAATTTTATTTATTTATTTTTAAATACAAACATAAAATATACTTTAAAATACACATTTTTTCTAGTTTACATCATTTCAAAATTTAAAACATATATGCCACTTTTTAGTGATTCAAGTTTAAAATTTGGATCAGTGTTCGTTGTTTCCTTTATAAAGTGTGACACGACTTTGTACTTTTACCCAATACTCTATCTTAGTTGATGAGAGAGAAATGGCATTTTACTTTTTGATCTGCCTACAAATGAGACTAGTAACAAGGTAAAATTTGTAGCCATATGTGGGCTTACAATCATCATTATTTTCAAGGCAGTTAGATTCTATACATCTAATCAAATTTGAATGTATGTCTACTACATAGAGAATTTTGTATCTATGAGTGCCTTGTATGTGGTGTAGAATGTGTTATTTGTTGCAAGGTGTGCACCCTTGGTCTCCTTTTTTGTGAAGTGCATCTCTCGGGTTCATGACATGGCTTAACCACCTCCCATGGATTCTTTAACTTAGGTGTTTGTATTGGGTATTAACAAGTCGATCTTTTGGTGCAATCCAACAAATATCCATTTAATAATTGGAATTAGAGCCTGGGTCATGAGTTTGAACCCCTTTCTTGCACTAGGTGGATTGTTGCAAGGTGTGCACCCTTTGTCTCTTTGTTATGTGCAACACAATGCTCAGTTTTGTGGCATGGCTTAACTACCTTCCATGGATTCTTTAACTCTAGTAGTTGTATCGATCATTAATAGGTCGATATTTTGGTGCAACAACAACCGTTTGTGCAACATTATTCTATTTCCTAATAAATCTTGTGGGATCCTTCATGAAGTGTGAAACAATGACAATGGAAAATGATATTTTAGGGTGAGTATAAGTCAACTAGATGAGGATACCAACAAGATGTTGATACTAGGTAGCATCAACCAAGGGAGTAGAACTTTTGTCCTCAAGTTTGAATCCCAATAGAAAGGGATTTACTTTAGTTTTATAGTCTTTGATGTGGGGAAAGGGATCTAGTGTCTAAATTATACCTTTCCTAGCATTACATTAGAGAGGAAGCAAAATTGATCACATAAGACCACTTGACTACTATCGTCAATGGAAGAGCCAAAATGGTTGATAAGGGTTTTGGTCACTCTGTTTTTGGGGCTTGATTGATTTGATATTGGATGTGGTGTATGTGATGTGCAAATGAACTAGGTTAACTATGAATCTACAACAAAATAATGTGAATATAGAAAAATGTAAGATCGAAACATGAAAATAGATAATAGAGCAGTAGAATGAGAGACACAGGAACCAACCATGCAAATTAGGGTTGAAATGGCTTGGATAGGGATGGTGGGACCTTAGAATATAAGATTTTTCTTTCTAAAATCTTTGAACAAGTACAGGTGGATCACAGTCTATAGCTTATTTCTTATTAGACTCAACTTTTGAACTTTGTTTATTGATGAATAATCCTAATTGGCCTAATTTTTTTAAATAGGAGGCTTGAATGCTTAATATTTCTATTATCTCTTCAATATTCTCCCAAATCCACTTCAAATATGCCACCTAAAAACAAGAGAGGGGAGAAAGATTTGTGCCATATAGGGGCTTCCCTAAGTCAATCCTGTTTTGGTGTTTCTACCTCCATAATGGTTATGATGATGTAAAGAGTGCTTACCCTTGGTCAAACATAGGAAAATGGATTAAAAAGTGATAAGTTACAAGTGTTGCAAATTACCATTCAGATCCAATATCCTTAATGGACTGAAGTCATGATACACATCTCATGCAAGGAAGATTTTCTTTTTGATAGGAATTTTTGCAAGTGTTAGTACTCACAAAACAAATGAACAAAAAACTTGAACAATATTACTTATGAACTTGATGCATTATTAACCTAAATCTTGACTGATGCAAATTATTTTAATAATGTTGCTTATTCTACTCTTGAATTTCCTTGGCTTATTTTTAGGATGCTTGCTTGCTCCAAAGACATATTTATATGTGTTTTTTGATTTCCCACAAAATTAATTATGAAAATCCAACAAATGAATTTGGATTTGCAAACATAATTTTTTTGACAATAACATATTAAAAATTAGACCAAAATATGTTGATCAAGGGTAGTGGCACTCTAGACAATACCTATTTTGGGGATTTGATTGTTGTTAAATAAATAATTAATATTAATTCCCAAATTTATCTTTATTTTTTGAAAATGATAATAAAATGGGTAAAGTATAAGCATAATTAGGTCCAAGCACATAAGGGAGAGCTAAACCTAGTGTGAAATTTTCAAGGTAAAAAATTTACAATGCTACATTTAGCCCCCACTTTGGTGAGAGTATGAACTTACACTCATGCTCACACTAAAGTAAGGATAAACCAAGAAGGGTTCTTTCATCAAAACATTGGAGAAATAATATGATATTGAATCTAGGGGATACACAAGCTCCCATGCTCAAGATATTACGAAACAATAATGAAAAAGACAAAGGAACACACACACATCATATGCAATGTAGCAACTCAAACACAAAATATACACAATGAAGACACAAAACTAATATATATCCATAAATCATACACAAAAGGGGGTATGACATCATGTACTAGCAAGATCTACATATTTCATACTAGTATCTATACCCAAGACATCCATAAATCATAGGATAGAAAATTTTGATATTTGCTAGGTGAGTCATGAATAAATAAAAGGCATCCCAAGCTAGTGAAGTTCGATATTCACTAGGTGATCTTGATAAGAAATAACACAGGCTACTGAAGTTTGATATTCACTTAGAGGTGTTTCTGCAAAGGGTAGAAAATGAAAAAATATAAGGCTAGCAAAGTCTGATATTCACTAGGTGAGTTCTCATGTCAACTTTACCAAGAATTATAGGCAAGCTCGCTATTTACAAAATAATTTTGATAAGGAACTAAAAATATGATCAATATACCATGGAAGATTCACTAAGTTCATAGTGTGTGAACAAAGTGAAGAAAATAATGGAATGTATTCCCCCACCTTAAATTAATTTCTAATGCCAATTAAGAGAAATTTACTTTAAAGTAGAATAAAAAATGATATTTATTAAACAATAAGACATGAAAGCTTGTAAAAAAGTATGCTCGTGACAAGGGGTTGCCCCCCCAAAAAACCCATATAACAAGCAATAAAAGGATATCACATGAGGGGTCCACAAATATGGAGTCAGTATAGATGAGAGATAATATGTAATATGATCATTCTATTAATTGACATGTCATTCTCCAAATACTTGTGGAACTATGAACATAAGGGAGGAATAACACATGAAGATAACGTAAAATATTCTGGGTCAACATGGAAGAGACCTAAACGTATCAATTCCTTACACCGTTCCTGGAAGGAAAATAGAAAGATATTTAGAACATATAGAGGAATAAAGACACAAATAGAGGAATGCCACAACAGGTTTGTTCTCTTTTGTATCCTTGTGTCCATGAGAACAAGGGTCATCCAAAGAAAACTAACAAATACAAATAAATGCCAAGCAACACATTATGGGGAGATCACATTACATACAAGAAAAACACACAAAGACACAAAAGTACTACACATGTGAGATGATCTATAGAAAATCATTTGTATCCCAATATTTCTCATCATAAATGGAATGTAGAAAAAAAGCTAAAGGAACTACAACAAGTGGAGAACAAGGAGTAGCACCAAATTCAACACATGGTGGGTCAATCACCAAAAGAGGTTCATCATGGTTTCCCCTATCTAAAGTCATGGATTTTGTGAATATGACAGTTAGTTCATTATGATCTTGTTCTTCTATTTTATCTTCTATCTTGATATCTGAATATGCCACAATAGGTTAAATATTAGTGCTATTAGCATGACTACAAGAACTATCATCTATGTGCATATATTGTGTATTTAGTAAGCTTTTAATTATTATTTTTGGTTGGGATAGATAAGGTTTTTTGAGGGAGGTGGAGTGGAGTCAGGAAATGACGGAGACAGATAGGTGGGAGGTATATCATGGGAATCTAGTTATATAGATGGATGAGTATTATATAAGGATTTATTATCATTTGTAAGCTAATGAGCCATAACATGACATATTCATTTGCATTCCTTTGCACTTTGATTTCATCTTGCACAAGCTTCAGCTTGTGAAAGGGGAATTGAGGAATTTTCCAACATTGGTCCTCTTTCTTCCTTTCTAGGAGGAACTAAAGAAAATATCGAAGGTTGGGAAACCATGGCAGTTTTATATTTTTTCACAAAGATTTTTTTTTAAATGAGGAGGCAAAAAATTAATCATTGAAGGCCTTACTAAATGGAACTTGTCTCATGGTATTTTATAGGATTGCAGAGGGGGAACCGTGATATAAATGTCAGGTGGTCGAGGAAGAATACCCAATTTGGACCAAGATTTTTCAGTACCTATGGGTAGGAGGAACAATTGTCAAAGCCATTAGAGACCAAGAAGCCTCATACAAAATGTTGGTAAGGGATAATTGGGCTATACACTTAGCTTTAAAATTATGATATGATAAAAATAGATAATACTCATGAGATTTATTGATTTTGGTTGAGGCTAAAATTAGTCTAGTGAAAAGTATCCATGAGAGGCCAAAGGCTTAAATCCACTATGGTAAGCGATATTTATTTGTTCTTTAAATGGGAATTTAAGACATTTATGAATTATTGATGGGATTGCATTCATAGAGGTAAGCCATGGGTGACCTAACTTCACACAAAACTAGTTTGATGTCAAGATTATGGTGAATAAAATATCCAACTTTTTAGGTCTTACTTTAATTGGGAGAGCTATAAAACCAGTCATAGGTTAGATAGAACCATCATGAGCCTTTTATAACACTTCCTATTGTTCATAATTATCCTTGTAAATTTCATCCACATACAAAAAATCTTTGATGATCACATTTAACGTACATATCATATCAATGAGTATTCCCCTTGTGGTTTTATCATTAATTCTACTAGTGATGTAAAGAGGACCATCGGGTATAGTTATAGAAGCATCAATATGTATGAAAGTAATATCAGGCAAGAGATTGGTTTGGAATTTACAAGGATGAGCATCAATCATGTTTACCACATTGGATATATCATTATCATGTTCTTTATTATCACTTTGTTGAATAAAATTGGTCGAATGACTTGGTAATATATCTTTAAATATTTGTCAGTTTTGATTAGGTGATGATAATGATTTATTCATGTTATTGTTTACACCAACCAACCAAATGAAATTAGAATCGATAAAGTCTTGCACTTGGTTATTAATATGCATACATCTTTTTGTATCATGTCCAGACGTATGGTGATATTGGCAAAAGGATTTTGCATTAAAATTTGGAGGTAATGGTTTAGTGGTATCAGTAGGCCTAATTGGAGGAAGTTGAATCATGTTTTGGTTTAGCAACTACAACATAATAGCATGGAGAGAATCAGATAGTTTCCAAAATTGTCTATCACTTGGCCTAAATTGATATTGTGTTGTAGATGTTGTGGCAAATTATGTCTCAATGTTATTAGAAGCTTGAGCAATTTATCTTTATGAAGTTTTTTTTTTGTTTCTTAAATGATGTGTAGTTTTATTGAGACATGGATTTGGATTGACCATTAGGATTTGATTAAGGTATTCCTTAATAATGTCTAACCAATATTTGGTAATCTCGAAGAGTTGTAAATAACTATGTGAATGAGGGATATTTCATCAATATGATCTTATCTCTAATGTTAGGCTGCAAATTTCCAATGAAGACCCTTTGAATTTTAGCATTTGATAAGATATTTGTGAATAAAGATCTAGGAATCATCCTCTATAAACTCAATCACTTTTTCCTTAGGTCCTTGTTTGCAATGGACTAAATAAGTTAGTGTAACTTAAGGTCCATTGTTCACCTAATAGAGTTGAAGGAACTCATTAATAAGCTATGTAAAGAAATTAATTGAGTTATTTGGCAATGAGAAAAACCATTCCAAATCCATGTATTTTAATGATCTAGGAAAGAGTTTATTATCTAGGAGAGCATCTTCAAAAATGAGATCACTGCACAAGATGATAAAGGCTGACACATGGTTGTTGGGGTCTCCTTTTTCCAATATACTTCTTGAAGTGAGGTATCTAAATGTTTTGTGGTATGGGTGTATTTAGGATAGTGAATGATAATGGACTACATGTGAGAAATTTGGGAGGATTAGTATTATATTGACTTTGGTTCATGTTTGAAATTTGTTATTGTAATGATGACATGTTTTGTAAAAGTTGATATATTTTGGATAATTTGGTGACATGTTTTGAGAATGTGTAGAATGTGTAGGACTATGGTTAATGATTGGAGGGTTATTATTTTAAAGGTTAATGAGTGGTGGAGAAAATGGTTGTGTGGTAGATGAAGGGACAAATATATAAGGATTTCCACAAAAAAACCCTAAACTAGAGTTAAGATAATTTTTATATTGCATGGTGGATGCTATGATTAGAGGGTGAAAGTAGAAAAATAGGGCATGAACATTGAGAGGAAACTTGTCTTCCCATTTTATTTTGAGAATTAGTGAGGTCTTGGGCACAAATAGCTACCATAGGTATGTTTGCATCTACTATATGAGCTAGGATACACAGTACTTATATCCATTGTGAATCATTGATTAGAGTCCTAAGGTTATCCACTAATGGGATTGTTTCTCCAACCAAAGATTTGATTCTTAATTATTGCTAGAGGCTCTCTAAATATTTATCCAAATGTTTAAGTTTATCCTTGGGGACATGGGAAATAAAAACCTCCAAGTCCACATGAATGTTATGTGACAAAGAAGACACAAGAAATGTAGGAGTAGGAAGAGAATAAAATATAGATTGCATAAATGTAACTACTTGAGTGAAAGATTTATAAGACTTGCGATCAACACTGAATGTGAATACAACATGAGAATCCATAACTCTACAACTACATCTCATAGGGGTATTGAATATGGGACACCATGGCGTGAAGTTAAATTTATTACAAGATTCAGGATGTTTGAGTTCTCATCTAATGAAGATAAAAAAAATTAAGGTGAAATAAACTAAAATAAATTTCAAAAATAGAGAATACGTCTACACAAATTTCACAGAGATAAACTATGATTGAAATTTAGAAAAAAATGAGCTGGAGAAGGGTGGTGGAACCCTAAACTAGAAGTATGATATTTTAACAGTTTAAAAGTCTAGCAATCAACTACAATGTCAAAGGATATGGCGTTTCATAGGTTCAAGTCTCAAAGAAAATAGATTTCTATAAATGCATGAAAACCTATTTTTTTATGTGATGCACATACATGCATAAAATTTTATGTTATTACAGAAATGTAATATGTTCAAAAGAAAATTTCCAGAATTTAAAATGTTGTGAATAACTAAATTTATCTTGAAAATATTGAAAGAACACTTTTTGAAATTTTGAAATAAAAAAACCATATGCAAATGTATACGTTTCAATATTTTTCACTAAAACATGCATGCACTTTGACAAATGAAAATAACATAATATTGCACTCAAATTTCAAAATGAAAGACATATGATTTCAATTTTTTTTGTAAATGTAACAAGCATTCAGTTCACAAAAATATGATGTGGGAAAAGTAATCAAGGGTCTAAATCACACCTTTCCCAACATTACATTAGAGAGCAACCAAAATTTATCACATAAGATCACTCGGATTTTATCCTCATTGGAAGAGTCAAAATAGTTGATCTGGGTTTTGGTCACTCTTTATTTGGGGCTTGATTGATTTGATATTGGACATTGTGTGTGTGATATGCAAGTGAAGTAGGTTAACTATGAATCTACAATAAATTGATGTGAATTATATAGAAAAATGCAAGGCTGAAACATAAAAATAGATAACAAAGTAGTAGAATACAGAGACAAAGGAACCTAACATGCAAATTAGGATTGAAATGGTCTGGTTAGGGGTGGTGGTATCCTAGACTGGAAGATGTTGATTTATAAAATCTTTGAATAGGTATAGCTGGGTCATAGTCTATAGCTTCTTCCCTATCAAACTCATGTTTTTAATTTTATATGTTGATGAATAATCCTTATTGTCCTAATTTGTTGAAATAGAGTCTTGAATGTTTGATCTTTCTATTAGGTCTTCAATCTTCTCTCAAATCTACTCCATATCTACCACCTAAAAACAAGAGAGGGGGGAAAAGGTTGTGCCATATAGGGACCTGCCTAAGTTAAACCTTTTTTTGGTGTTTTCACCTCCACAATGGCTATGACAGTGTAAAAATTACTTACCCTCGGTCGAGAAGAGGAAATTGGATTAAAAAAAGTGATAAATGACAAGTGTTGCAACTTGCCACTTAGATCCGATCTCCTTGATGGATCGAAGTCATGATAGACATCTCATGTAAGGAATATTTTCTTGTTGATAGGAATTCCTACAAGTGTTAATACTTGTGAATAGGAATAAATGCTAAATAATCAATAAATTCAATTGCAAATAGGAAATCAAATCAAAACCACTAATCCAATGATCAAGTAGACTTGGTATCAATGAAGTGTGTGCACTATCCAAATGAAAGTAATCAAAATGAACATAAATCAAGTCAATCTATTAACCTAATTTACCTCATCCAAAACCTCCTATCCTTACTCCTTTTTCAAAGTATAAGAATTATGAATTTTAGTATGATATGTGGATTTCTCATAAAATTATTATAACCTTGTGTAGAAAAAGTGAGATAAGAATGAGTATAGTTTAGTTGTTGATTCAAGGAGGAATTGAATGATCAAAGGATGTTTTTAATTATAGGTTTTTCAGGACATTGGATCAATGGCATGGGATGAGGTCAACGAATAAGGATTGATGAGAAATCAGGAGGATCATGCATGAGGCTTCATGAAGAGATGAAGTGTATTGAAGTTCAGTTCACTCGGTAAATTTATCAAAGTCACTAAATTTAGGGGAGTTCACTATTTTAGTAATAATCATTGGATTTAGTTTGGTTTCTAAATTTACGGTTTGGAAGGATAAAGATAAGATTGGATATAATTAGAAAATAAATAAAATATTATTTTAAAAAAAATTTAGAGGAATGTGTAAACTAAAAAAAAAAATTAATTTTGGAGGAATAATTAGCTAATTGAATAATTAAAAAATTATTTTATTATGTGGATGAAAAGAATGTGTAATGAAATAACTTGCACAATACAAGAATATGATAGAAAATATGTTGAAAATACTTGATAATAATTGAGAATAACAAGTCACTTTGAGGGGGAAAACCTCCAATGAGAACACAATTCATAATATGATGATGAAATAAGACTCGCAACCTTTTATATATACCTATTTATGCCTAGGATATCACCCAAGTTGACTTATTTAACCCTATATAAGCCCTAGGCTGGCCTAATTAACTAAATACTGATATAATAATGATAATATGACTTAATTAGTAGTTAAGATAGCCACAAGCTGACTATTCATAACTTGATGTGCTCTAATATTAAGGGCATAGCATGCTCCCCCTCTTCAGAGAAGCATTTTCCTTAATGTTAGGCAATTTTAAATTCTTTTGAATGAACTCCTCATCCTCCCATGTGACATCTTCAATTGGTAAATTCTTCCATTGGATGAGATATTGAGTGAGTGTTCTAATACTTAGCTTCCTTGTGTGTTTCTAAAGAATAAACTTTATTTCCAATATGATTCTTCCTTCTTCATTGAGCTTTGGTAATATTGTCCGAGTATGGATATTATTCCCAATTACCTTCTTCAAACAAGAAACATGAAAAACTGGATGTATCTTAGTTGTTGATGGTAATTCTAGCTTGTAGGAAACACTGCCTATCTTCAAAATGATTTGATATGGGCCATAATATTTTGGAGACAACTTGTTATTCTTTGAATATTGCTTCTATGGAATTTTCTTGTAAGGTTGTAATCTCAAGAAATCCCAATCCCCAACTTCAAAAATTATTTCACTACGATTTTGGTCCACTTGTTACTTCATTTAATTTTGTTTCATAGATAGATTATCTTTAAGTCCTGAAAGTACTTGATGTCGATGAAGAATGTAGTCCTCCACAACATGAACTCTTGGTGACACCTTCAATGATGATGTCATGGAAAGAGGATGATATCCATACAATGCCATAAATGGATACATTTTTGATGAACTATGGAAGGAAGTGTTATATCACCATTTTTCTAGTGGTATCCAATTTACCCATTGAGACTGTTTATTTGAATTGAAACAATGTATATATCCTTCTAAACACTTATTAACAACCTTTATTTTCCTATCATATTGAGGATGGTATGAAGAACAATGATCCAATTGATTACCCAAATATTTGAATAAATCTATCCAAGATTTACTAATAAAGCTAAGGTCATAGTCACTAACAACAACCTTAAGGTATACCATGTAGCTTTTGAATACTCTCCAAAAATTATTTTTCCACTATACTTTTTGTAAAATGATGTGATGATGCAATAAAATGTGCATATTTAGTGAGGTGATCCATTACTCCCATGATGAAATTCTTACCATTAGATCTTGGAAGCCTTGTGATGAATTCCATGGATATCTCTTCCCAATGCTGGCTAGGAATAACTAAGGGTTGCAAGAGACCAAGTGTCTTAATTGTCTCCCCTTTTCTTTGACAAACCAAACATTCTGCCACAAATTTTTGAACATTCCCTTTGAGCCATTCCCAAAAGAAGTCTTTCTTGACTAGATGCTATGTTTTTAAAAATATTGAATGACCACCCACTGGAGACTCATGTAGCTCTATGACAATCTTTTGTTTGAGAGAGGAATTATTGCAAGTATACAATCACTCTTTACACCACAAAGTATCTCCCTTCCAGAAAAACTAATCCAAACTACTAGGATCACTCTATAATTGTTAAATGAGATTACTTGTAGCAACATCATTTTTCCACTCTACTTTGGCTTCTACTACCCAATCTTTGTGTACTATTGAAAGGGAGCACAATAAAGCTTCATCCTTCTCATTCATCCTTGATAGTGCATCTTCCAAAACATTTTCCTTCCCTTTCTTATATACAATTTCAAAATCATATCGCAACATTTTAGTAACCCATTTTTTTGTTTTTCAAAAGATAATCTTTGTTCCAAAAATTATTTTAGGCTATCATGATTTTTCTTAACCTTGAAGTATCTACCTATTAAATAAGGCCTCCATTGTTTTAATACATGAAGAATAGCTAGCATTTCCTTCTCATGAATAGGTTTGAGTTGATTCTTACCCTTTAATTGATGACTCTCAAAAGCAATGGGTTGACCCTCCTACATGAGAACTATGCCTATTCCATTTGTTGAAGCATCACAATCCATAATAAAATCCTTTGTGAAATTGGAAGTGGCAAGTATTGGAGTTGTACACATATCCTCCTTTAACATTTTAAATGTTGAATTATCCAATTCATTCTAATGAAAAGAATATTTATTCAATAAATGTGTGAGTGGTATTTCTATACGACCATAATTCTTCATAAATATTTTATAGTATCCTAACAATCCCAAGAAACCCCTCAATTTCTTAATGGTTTTGGGAATAGGCCATTCCATGAGAGCCTTATTTTTTTTAGGATCCACCTTTATTCCTTCATGTAAAACTATGTGTCCCAATTAATCCACCTCATTGATACCAAAAGCACACTTGGATGGATTAGCATAGAGTTTATGATCTTCAAGAACTTGTAATACTTGATCTACATACTACAAATTTTCTTCCTATGTCTTTTTATAAATCAATATATCATCAAAGAACACTAATACACACTTCCTCAAGAATTTATTAAAGATGGAATTCATTAAACTTTGAAATGTAAATGGTGCATTGGTAAGACCAAATAGCATGACTAAAAACACATAATGAACCTTGTGAGACCTAAATGATGTCTTAAACATATATTCTTAATTTGAATTTGATGATAACTTGATCTAAGATCTAAATTTATAAAATACATAGCTTCATTCAATTCATCTATCAAATAATCAATGATTGGAATAAGAAACTTATATTTGATGGTGTACATGTATAGAACTCTATAGTCTAGGCACATACACTAGGTTTCATCCTTCTTCTGCACCATCACCGTGGGCAAGAAGTAAGCACTTTAGCTATGCCTAATAATTCATGCCTCAAACATATCCTCAATAATATTTTCTATCTACTTTTTTGTATATGTGGGTACCTGTAAGGCCTGATGTTGAGTGGTTGGCTCCCTATAAATAGTTGTATGGCATGATCATGATCCCTCTTAAGAGGAAATACTTTAGGCATATCTTCAAAAACCATTTAGTGTCACTCAATTATTTCTTGTAAATCTAGATGGGTGGGAGTATTAGATTGAGATACTTCTTATGAACATAACTAGGCCATAAATCCATCAACTCCTTTCTTGAGAAACTTTTGCATTTGATGAGAGATTACCATTTGTGGAAAATTTTCCCTCAACCCTCTTAGATCTATTATCTTTCCTTTTGACTAGAATCTCATGAATAATTCTTAGAAGTTCATCTCAATAGTTCCCAAAGTAGTAAGCCATTGTAGTAGGAAAATAATATTTATTGCACTAATGGAGATAAAATACATTGGGCTATCCAGGTGATAATATCCTATGGATAATTTAATGTTATGGATATCCAAAACAACTAATAGTACCACCATATGTAATCAAGACCTCAAAATCTAGAGTTGGATATATAAAAAAAATTGGACAAGTAACCAAATTTTTGTTGATGAAATTATGATTACTACCTGAGTCGATCAAAACTATTACTTTATGCTTCTTTAGGAAACCCACTACCTTGAGAGTTTGTGGGATGCTAAAACTGCAGAGTGAATGACAAGAAATGATTGTTTTTGGATCATGTGATTCATCATATAACTCCCTATCACCCTCTAATATTGGTTCCTCCTCCTCTTCCTCACTCAAACCTTCAATATAGAATAATTTATTTTCACTACACATATACCCTTTGCTATATTTGTTGTCACAATTGAAACATAACCCTTTTGCTCTCTTCTCCTCAATTTTTCATGGAGTCAACCTAGTAGTTTGTGGTAGTAAATGTGTAGGATATCTTGTTTCACTAACATTTACATTCCCTTGTCACCTACTAGCCAAAAACTTCTCCTCAACTTATCTTGCCATTAATATTTCTTATGATAAGGATTGTGGTTGAAACAACCATACTTCATATTTTATGTGATCCTTTAAACCACCTAGAAATAACTACTTCAAATTTTGTTCTAACGCATTTTCCACTCTTAGACAAAGGGTTTGAAGTTACTGAATATAATCCTTGACCATGTCTTTTCTTTAATTTAGTGAGTTAGAAAAAGTAGCCATCCATAAAGTTATCTCCATAATGGGTAGCAAGTTCCTCTTGAAAATTGACCATGTGACCATACAAACCTTCTTTCTCTTCTCATCACATAACCAACGATACCAAATAAATTGATTTGGTTCTAGGTATAATGATTTTGGATAGCCACCTTTTGTTGACTAGGAACATGATGCATATCAAAGAACTGCTCCATTTGGCATAGCTAATCGGTTGGATCCTTGCCATAAAAATTTCTCATATCCAACTTGAGTATGAATTTCCTTGGTATAAAATTATTAAAGGAATGATCCATCTTGAAATCAAAGTTGATTCCAAGGAATTCATGTCCAATAAAAGCATTATCTTCCACCTTACTAGGTGAATATTCACCCTTACAACTCATACCCTAAATAAGTGATTTCAATTCCCTCATTTCTTCAGTCATCTTCTTCTCTAATGATGAAACATCACCCTTGAATTTGTTTATTTCATCATTAGGTTAAAATCCTCAATTTCTACCTCATCATTCTCTGAAGATTTCCCCGATGTGGTAGCATTCTTTTTGCCTCTTGTTGTAGGCCCCATCATGATGGTAGAAAATAATTTTGCAATAACTCACACAAATAAATTCAAAATAATCTAAAGTTTTTAATGTAACTTACTAAGGCCTAGGTCACACTTCAATAGAAAAATATCCCAAAAATTAGGTGATTTGCAATCTTGAGAGTTGAATTGTTGGAAACCTTAAGTTTATGATAAATCACTTGTTCTTGCTTCAAATTCTCTTAAATTTTGACTATATTCTCCTATATTAGTTATTCAAATACCAACCAAAAATCAAAAAACAATTATAAAATATTTGAGAGATATGCACTTTCCAAATAAATTGGGTCAAAAACCATAATTATATAATAAATATATCAATTATGCTCCAATTCCTTTGAAATATGAACTATATCTTTTTTAATATCTCCTTAAAAAAACCATTAAAATAAGACAAAAAATTGTCAAAATTTGGGAGATATGGGTTTCACAAAATGACCCCCAAAATTGAAAAAATGCCTTGTAATAGTGTCAAGATCATGTTTTGATACCACTTGTAATAAAATAACTTGCACAGTTGAAGAATATGATAGAAAGTATGTTGTAAATACTTGATAATAATTGAGAATAATAAGCCACTTTGAGGGAGCAAACTTCCAAATATCTCCAATGAAAACACAATTCACAATATGATGATGAAATGAGACTCACAACCTCTTATATATACCTATATTTATGCCTAGGATATCACCCAAGCCAACTTAGATAACCCTATATAAGCCCTAGGTTGGCCTAATTAACTAAATAACAATATAATAATGATAATATGACTTAATTAAGAGTTAAGATAAACAAAAGTTGACTATTCATAAGGTAATGTACACTAATATTAAGGGAGTAGTAGAATGCATGAATTTCAATTAAATATATAATTATGTGGATAAGAAGATAATTGGAAATTAATTAAATAATTAAAAAATATTTAATTAAAGCTGATGGAGGGAAAATGATGAAATAATTAAAAATTATTTAATTAATGTGGGAAATGGGTTAGTTTAATCAAATAATTAGAAATTATTTAATTAATAGTGATGAAATGGGTGATGAGTCATGATGATGGGAAATGATGACTTAGAAGAATGTGTTAGATATTTTTAGGTGTCTACATTTTGCCCCTCTTTGAGACAATATACCCTATTGCATTATTTCAAAGACATGTTGTTGATATGGAAAATTTTGGTGATAAGATACCACACTGCACCCGAATGGATGAAGGAATGATGGTTGGATGGTAGTTTTCCCTCTCAAAATATTGAACAAAAAAATTAAATTTGTAGGTCGGGCTCACGACTAGTAAATGGGATAATTTTAGTGAAGATGACAACAAAAATCAGGTTCATGTTGGCGAAGAAATTGATTAGGAAAGTTAGGTTGTGATTAAAATGGGATGGTAGGGGTAGGATGGTGGGAATCTGGGGTTCGATTATCTATATATAGGCCTCGGGGTGTCATTTTCTTTCTATTTTCACACTCCTAGTTTAGAGATTTGAGATCTTTGAGAAAGATTATAGTGTGAAGTTCTTTCAGAGATGGATGGTGTTCCACGTGTGATTCGCTATGGAGTTTGAGTTCGTAAGTACTACAGGCTAGTCAAAGCACCTTGTTAGGTTTACAAAATAATTAAACCATGAAGTGACACATTTGAAACTCGATGCAACACTTGATGTGTGGCACGATGCATTTGATGTTGTTAGCTCGTATTTACAAAAGTGTGACACATTTGGTTTTTGGTTTGCATCTGAATCAAGTACCATGACACGTTTGAAAAAGGCTCACATTGGATTTTTCTAAAGCGACGCGTTTGAAAAAGGGCTCACAAATGATTTAGCAATTCAACACATTTGATTTTTAAGGTTGCAAATGATTGGAAAAATCATTGTAAGATCACATTTAAATTAGAGAGTTGTGAATTTTGGATTTTTTCTGATTTTTTGACAAATTGACATTGTGTGCGCTATGTTTGCAGGTGGCTCATATTGGATATTAAGCACATAAGGATTGTATGACCGCCCTCATAGAGATTTGGCATTAAGAGAGGTCTTCTTTTATATTGTTGATTGGAGAGGCCACAATCACCCTTGAGGACGTATGGAGGATTTTGAAGATTCAGATTGCTAGTGATTGTGTGGTATATAATCCTAACACATGTGAGGAGGCTCTACGATGAGTTCTTCATGATGATGATCTCAACATCGAGGATGGTGAGATGGATCTTAGGTGAGGGGGTAGGGAGATATGATGATCTCCCTTTAGTTCTAGGAGGATTGATTTTAGCGGTTATTATGCTAAATCGTAGATCATGAGGGTTTTTAGTTGGATGGGGATGTGTCCTTGAGAGGATACTAAAAAATAGAGTTGTTCATGCCTGGGGGCCATGTGTATTGGCTCATCTATATCATGATATACACCAAGTATCGTATCAACATGCTACTAGTCTATCCACTGAAGTCACATTATGACATGTTTGGGCATGGAAGCATATTTTTGTTACACGTCCATTTGAAGAGGTTACTCACTCGTCCATACATCCCTATGTATACTGTTATGAGGACTTTTGACACAGTTTTTCTTAAGAGATCTATACTATTGGAGGTGATGTATCAAGGATATGGATGTGTTCATTTGGAGTTCATGGATGTTATGTGAGGCCTTAGATGATGATGAAAAGCATCTTCCTTTCTTCAGACAGACACAGTGGCTCATTGGGCGGACTCCATATATCATTGAGAGATATCTGCTAGATAAAGTGAAGAGGCAATTTGGGGAGACACAAGGTGTCCCACATAAGATGTCTATAATTTCATGCACTCATTGAGATATTGGCAACTGGGTGTCCATGGTAGTCTCTCAAGTGGTAGTGGTTGATTTTGTTAGTTGTGCACTCGTCCAATGGACCTAAACAACAATAGTTGAGGATGTGGGGACTACCCCCATTTATGAAATATGGTGGGCATTATAGTGACCGTTAAGATTTACACATCCAGATGGAAACGAAATGAGGAGACCCATATGTGAGGCCAAGCCAGCTAGGGCTTGCAGAGTCGGGTAGTGGGTAGAGGTAGCCAATGGTAGTGGTGGAGGTGGTGGAGGGGAGGATGTGGGTGGACCTAATTAGTGGGAGGTGAGAGGGAGAGAGGATGATGACTAGAGGGGATTGGTGGAGGTGGGACATGATGTTTAGAGAGGTGAGGGGGAGAGAGAGGATTATAGACACAAGGGTAAAGATGACAAGGAATGTGGGTGTGCAGCTTGGAGTTACATTGTCAAATTCAGACCATGCTTGTAAGGAGATTTATGGATACCATGTAAAGAGGGAAAACCTATCAATACTTCTGGCTCAAAGGAAAACTATGGAGATATTAAGATAGATTGATTCCAACAATCAGAGTTACAAGTAGCTCAATTGACTAGTGAGAGAGAAATGGAGAGGGCATGTTGCCAATAGCTGGAGGTGGTGGGTGGGGGTGGAGGAGGAGGTTCAGGAGTAGGTGCATCATCTCCATGGATAGGTATGTGGAAGAAATAGGGAGGTTGATGTAGGAGGCTACCACTATTGTACATTGTATGAGGTAGTAGTGCCATCAAGGAGGAGAGCAGCTAGATTTTTGGCTAGGAGTATGGAAGGAGGATTAGTGGGGAGATCGGATGGATGATCAGTGGGGGATCCATCATTGGTTCCACAACAACTAGCACAACTAGCGAGGATTCAATGATTAATATTACAAGTACATGCGAGGATTCAAATGTCATCAATATGCATTTTTTCAAAATTAACAAAATAAGATACTTAGACAAGGAGCAAAGAACTCCCACTTTCACACCGATGAAGCTCCTAGAGCAAAGCCTTTGAGATCTCTAACTTCTAGAAAGGTGGTCCCACACCACCCAACCATGTGGTCCCACACCATCCAAATATGTGGCCCTGTTATCACAAAATCTAGCAGTGCTCAATTCACTGATAACCCCCCTACGAAACAAGTCTGTTTCATAGGCCCGTGTGTTTCAAGCACGTGAAACGAGACAATCTTGTTTTATGAGGTCTCTGATCTTACCTAGTCCAGGTAGGTGACGATAGGCTCGACTTTCGAGTTTAAATTTTTTGACTCCTTTCGACCCAGGAGTTAGTCTTTTTTTACTTTTTGGTGCTCAAGCGGTGTTTGTCATTGTCATTGCACCTTTGTTTCTTGTATAACTGACCTCAGTGCTTGAGCAGTGTTTTTCACTATCGTTGCACCTAGTCTGAGTTTAAGTTTTTGGTGCTCGGGCGGTGAAAATCACTATCGTTGCACCTAACCTTTTTTTTAACACTTTGGTGTTCAAGCGGTGATTTTCACCGCCCGAGCACCTATTTGCTAGTTAAGTTAAGTTTGTTCGCCGCATTTAATGCCCACAATTCAAGTCATTTTTTAGGTTATTAACTCAAACATGAGTTATTTTTCACATTTTTGTTTTAAGGCTCTTCTCCTCCCATCGCTCCAGTGCTATCACAAGTCGCCTTCCTCAAGATCGAATCTTGCTTTCTACCTCCAGCATGCGTTTTTTGTGTCCACCACAGTAGTCTTCACCTGGTTATCATTCTCGAGGTATGTCCTTTACATTTTGCTTTCCTTTCTTTTTTTCCAGTATTCTTTCTTTTAGTTTGTCGAATGCTTTCCATTTCTCGTTTGTTTTAAGCATTATTCTTTCACCTTTCTTTCGATTGCTTTGTTCCTTTTTCAAAAAACCTTTTACCCTTGTGTTGGTTCATTTTTCCATAGCTAACTTTGTTGTTTTCGTTCTTTCCAACCCTGGCAATGTCATGGCAAAGAAATTCTCCGCCTTCACACACATCGCCAAAATTGTTTAACCTTTGGTGCTCGGGTAAAGATATTTTCCACCATCGCACCAATGCCAAGTCATGTCAAAGTGTCTTGGCGGTGTTTTTCACCGCCATGACACTCATTTTACACTCAGAATACCCAAGTGTCCAAGTGGTGATTTTCACCGCATTGATACTGGCATTGCCAACCCCCAAGTGTTCAAGCGGTGATTTTCACCGCCTGAACACTTAAGTCTTTTCACACTTCGGTGCTTGAGCGGTGATTTTCACCACGCGAACACCAAACGAAAACTTCACACCTCGGTGCTTGAGCTGTGATTTTCACCGCTCGAGCACCAAAATCTACACTCTTTTTCTAACACTCTAAAACATGTCTTTTCTTCATCTTTGCTTCCACCACACAATTCACACCTCATTTTCTGCACCATACGACCAAATCACAATGACTCCATATCGCCTTCTCATTTCACGTTTCCCCATATGGCATGTATTTCCTAACAACACTTGATCCATCATTCTTGTAGTTAATTTGCAAGTTTCATCAAGAGGTCCTCGGAGGTAAGAAAATTTCAGTCTCAACTCCCCTAAATGTCAGATTAAACGCCACCACCATCTCCTAAAACAAAGGGTAAGATGAATTATAAGTACCAAGGCATTTTCCCTCCAACTGTGGTGTTGTCCAAAGTAGATGAGATCAAGGATACCGAGATCGGTCATCAAGATCTAGAAGATTTCGTAAAGAGGATTCAATAGAGGCCATGGGATGAAAATCTAAAGGCCATTGTACATAGAAATCTTCATATGGTATCCACTTTCCCAACTTCAACTCATCACATGGAGTTCGTGCTTCAAGTCACTGCTCACTATATCCAAGAAGACAGAACTATGAGAGATTTTGTTGGTCAGGTTGTAATGAGGCTTGACGGTGAATTTTTTGATATAGTCTTCAAAGTTCCACAAATGGAACAGTACACTCCCATCACGATCCAGAAGGCTCAAGAGATATTCGACAATGATTCAGTTAGGGCCAAGACATTGATTAACTCGCAATGGTTGAAGACTCCCCGACATGTTGTATCTAGGTGGCCTAAGGGACTTCCTAGGAGTGACTTCAAAGAGGATGTGAGAGACATGATTACCCTGTTAAGAAGAGTTAAGGGCTTGCCTGAATCCTCTCATTTTCAAGATTGGATGTATGAATACATCTAGATCATCAGAAGGAGGAAAGTACATATTGATTGGGGAACACATATCAGTGATGAAATCCATGAGCATCTGATTAAGGTACCCACCACCTTAAAATTCTATATGACTTCTTTCTTGGTGTACGTAGCAGCAGTAATGAGGCAGTTTCCAGGTTTATCTACCAAAGGTAATAGACATTCTACCCCTATATATGATTACTATTACCAATTAAACCTGAGGGAAAGCTTCCACCACTTCAAGAGAGTCACAAACGCTTTCTTTGCTCCTTTGTTGTTTACTTTTGACCCAACTCTGGAGAAGAAAAGAATATCAGATGAAGCCTACAAGGCGGTCGACAAGGTTGGATGTGTTTTTCTATAATTCCCAACCTTTACTTATATAAGAGTACGTTGTTTCACTGGATGTCCTTACATGCTTCCTAGGTACCCCTCTGACAAATGGATCCTTATGGAGTTGTGTAGGCAATTGATTTCAATGCACAAAGAACGATAAAGGAATCATAAGCCAGGTTTTAAATTTCCATTAACCATTGGTAGGTATACAATCAAAAGTGTAAATAAGGCTAAGAATGTTTCAGTAGAGATGCATATAATGACTATCAAGGCCTACAGGTATAGGCGCGACTTTGACTTCAGAGATGTAAAAAAGAAACTCAAGAAAGGTCACAACCACATCTATCATTTTGAAGAAATATGGGCAGAGTGTAGAGATGAGGAGGATATCCGTAAGATGGATTTCTGCAAGTTGACAGTTGAGAAAATCAAGGCCCTCAATATAGCTAATTTTCCTGAAGATTTCACAGATCCAGGAGACATCCTCAATTCTGCCTTTGATGAGGATAATATCGTCGGGAAGCCTTTACCTCTAGTGCAGTGGTCCAAGAAAGAATGTACTTACATGATGGAAAGGCTAGCCCCTATTCTACACAACACAATAGAATGGCTTCATAAGCATGGCCATCAAATGAAAGCCTTCAAGACAGATTTTGAAGGTGAGCCTCCCAAAGAAAAACCTAGTCCATGACTAGAATCTCATGCCAAAGATAAACATGTCCTGATTCCCTCTTCATCCTGAAAAGGGCCAAGGATCAAGTTCATTGTGGGGAAGAATACTCCACAAACCACTAAAATACGAGAAACAAGAGCTACCAGATCATGTGCAGAAGGGAAGGATCTTATTTCCGAGGAATTATCCTCATATGAGGAAGGAGGAGATATAGACTTTGAATCTGAAAAATCAGAAGATGAAGATTCTGGAGAGACAGAATCAAACGAAGAAGAAGGATGATCTCATGAAGAGGTTGAGGAATATAAAGAGAAAGAGTTCAATTGGGATGAGCAATTTTGTCCCCTCTTCAGAATGAAACTGAAGAAATCCAAGTATCTTCACCAAACCCTATCCACCTTCCTCACTCTCCTTCAACACGTAAAGATCGTGTTCCTCCCATTCCTTCTTCTCCTCTTCCTACCATAGTTATAGGAGTAGGGAAAATTTCTTCCCCACCATTAGTATCAACTGTGTCAGTTTCTTCTACAGTTGTCCAAACACAAAATATCAATGTTCTATCTAGCTCGCCAATCTCTATCCCTAGTTTTTCATCCCGATCTTTTGACATTTCTTTGGAGGCTGAATTTAACAGATTCATGGATGAATCTTTGCAGAGTTAGCTTGGCGTGCAAACAATTGGGCCTATAATGACTACCACAGCACCCATAGTTACTATCCCAACTATTTCTCAAGGAGTCCTAGCAGCTCAGGAATTAGCGGTAATAGGAGACATCTATACTTCTTCCCTCCCTCCTTGGTTGGTGTCATAGGTTCTTAAGCACAAGAAGCAGATGATCTCCCCTGATGAGATGGACTTGGAAGAAATACCTCCCCCCAAGATCAAGGAAAAGAAAAAGGATAAGGTTCTGTCAAGACTCCATGTTGATAAAACTGGCTAGAAGTTCGTTGAAGTAGGTTTTCCTTCACAACCAGAGGGCGGTGTGAGTATGGAAGATTATACTATGCAAAGGATACAACTTGGGAAGGTAACTAATGAAAGTGCCAAAGCAGACACCCAAGTAGTACTAGATTGCCTTGCAGGGAGGCTGGACAAGATGGAGCAGGCTAAGAACCTATATAAGGAGAAAGTTGAACACTATGCTATCATTTTGAGAAACATAGCGGGATCTTCAATTGGTGATACCCAATCTATGACCTTGGTTAATGTTGAGGAACCAGCTATACAAAAGGCAGAGAAGCTTGCAGACAAGGGTAAAGTGTTGAATGATTTTATTGATGAAATCATGGATCACGGTTCACATCTCATCACCATAGCAAGTGAGAATAAAATAAAAATAGCCCAGCTTCAAACTAAGCTTAATAAAGAGGAAGAATCACTTGTAAAGGAGCTACATGAAATGAAAAAGGCCTTATCATCATGGCTGAAAATGAAAGAGTCCAAGATCAACAAATTGGTAAAGAATGGAGTTATACCTGATAAGGATAAATATGTGGAGGTGAAAGAATCACTCAAACATAAAATCCAGGTATTAATTTTTTTGGCTGATGACATTCACCAGGTGCGGGAGGATGTGGAAGGTTACCGGGTCCTTCTAGTAAATGGAATGGAAGAGTTACAGGGTGATCTCCTCGATGATGACCACACCTTTCTTCCTCTCAATGAGATAATTCAAGTGTTCAAGGAGGCCTTCATGAAGTTGATCGATGATAAAGTTTTTTCAAAGAACACCATGCATATTGTATGTGATCTACGACTTTCACTTGATTGTTTCAAAGCTCATCTACAAAGGTGTAAAAAAGGTTTCCTCATCTGCTAAGAAGATGGTTACCAAAATACACACTCTGGTGGATTATACGGTTGGGCCAGATGAAACTTTCCTACAGGAGACTGCAAAGAAATATGAAGACTTCCACGCCCAATGTAAAGAACAATAGTCTTCTTTTTGTCTCCAATGTTCATCAATTTTGATGTTCCCTATTTTTCATATTGTAAATATTTTTTGACATCTTAAATGTCTTTTTGTAAAATGTAATTACACCAAAAATATGAGGTGTAATTACATAGAAATAAATTACACTCAGTTAGATTAGGGTTTCCTATGTTTACTCAATTGATTTCCTAATTTTTCTCTTCCCTCTTTTCTATAAATAAGAGGGATTTCTTTTGTAAAAGTTACCTTTTGATATTTTTCAATGAAGTGTTGCTCTTTTGAACCAAATATTGAAGCTTTGTATTCAATTTTTTGAATCTAGATCTAATCAATAAAGAAGAGGATTGCATACTAGACTTTGTGTTGGAATTGATTGTCTTATGATTTGATTATTTCGGTGGTGACTAGTGCATGAGATCTAAAGGGCTTCAAGTGGTTTATGTACACTTTGTGTTACATTTATTATTTAGATTTGTTTATGTTTGAACATTTTGGTTGAAGAATCTACAAGACTTTGTGCTTGTAATCATTCATGTGGTCCGAGGAATTGTTGTATCTAAGAAGACTTTGTGCTTCTAATACAACAAATGATACTTCCACATAATTCGACATTGAAGGAGCTAGGGAACGAATTTGTGCCTTCGTGAGCTTTCCCTTTTCCTTTTTCTTTTGTTATTATAAATCATACCTGGTATTTCTACTATGCGCTTTGACATGATAGAAATATCGGCATTACTATTGTTTGCTAAGTTTAAGTTATCAGATATAGAGCTTTCCATTGTGAAGCATTGTAAACATCTTCTCTGAAAAAAGAGAGCAGTATGAATGTAACACACACCCCCATTTCATGAGTATAGTGTACATTTTGTAAGTATTTCATTAAGTTTACTATAGTTTCTATTAGCAGTAAGAAGGGTGCCTCCCCTTTCTAAGAGGAGAGATTATATCTCGCATAGCTATGGCTGAAGTCTAGATGGTGTAATCTGTTGAAAAGTTGATTACACTATTTTCACCCAACAGGTCCCACACCACCCAACTATGTGGTCCCTTAGGTCCACCTTGCCATGCTAGGAGATAGTCTCTTACACACAAGCACAACACTCACACAAGATAAGGGAGTATAAGTCACCAACAATAATAGGTAGGGACATCCATTTTATCATCCAGATGGAAACAAATGAGGTAGTCATTATTATACCATAAACATCATACAAGTATGATTAACATTCATATATATACATTATTCAAGTAGGATAGACATCAATCACCAACAAGCCAACAAAAAAACATAATGCACAAACATGAACACATGCAAAAATAGTCTCATACAAACACAACATGTCTTAGAGGTGGGTCTCCTATTGAAAACCAAGTTCAATGCTATTAAGGATGGTGATTCTAGAGAAGGCAAGGAGTTTCATTGCAAGAGAATGAAGGGATTTCTCTTTAGGAACAAGTACATATATGTCATTGTGTGAAGGGAGTACCCCAATTACATCCACCACACTAATCAAGTGTGGTGTGTCTTTGACTAGTCATATCGAGCCTACACAAGTGCTTATGTCATCACTAATTATCTTGGTTTATTTAACTACCCCATATTTTTTCTTTAATTTTCACTTATTTAAGACCTCTACACCCATTGCAACCTCAAATACATTTCCAGACTTGGAAATATGTCAAGAGCCACTTTTTCCTAGCCGTATGTCTCAAATCCTAGGTTCATCATATCAAACACTATTTGGGTGTGGCTTGTGTTTCAATGCATAATTTTGGGGTAAACATAAAACATGATTTTAGAATTTTCTAAATCATAATGCATGAAAGGAAATTCTTGTCTCACATAAAATTCCACCAAACTCATGTACACAATTCAAATTTCTAATTTATTTTTGGTAGGAAAATAAAAAAATTGCCTTCAACCTTCCATTAATGAAAGCTTAATTTTCTACTTTTCTTTTTGCTAAAAATTTTAGAAAATAAAATATATCCTTTTGTTTCAATTACAAACAACTATTTTATGAATTAAAATTTACATTATGAGATTTTGTAGGAAATTGGTCATAGTGAGGCCACACATGGATGTTTTTATAAATTTTGGATAATATTTTATTTTTGAATCATTCTACTTATAGTTTAAGCCAATAGTGGTGTCATTGGCTACCTTAAGGGTGAGTAGAGCACCCAAATTGAAACAAACTTGAGGACAAAGGAAAATAGAGAGAAATACCTCAATTATATATATCCTTCGTAACAACTCAAAACCTTTATTAGGTCAGCTCCAAGATGACCTTTAGAAGAAACACTTGATATATCACTGGTCTGCCCAGATTATTATAATATTTGCAAGAGAAACAAATGCGGATTAACATATGATATTATAGGATGAAAACACATCATAAAACATTCTCCAAAATAAAATTAACTAATCAGGATCATCCGCTAATGATGGAGACAAGCTTGTCAGCCCAAATATTGATACTACTACCAAAACTACCATGTGTTCACCTTTGCACTCCTAGGGAGAGGACAAAACTATCCATAGACTAAGAAGTAAGCATTAAAACTTATGCACAATATATCCTCAACCTTCTCTTGAAGAAACTAATCATCATATGCTAGCACAGAAGGAGAAACCCACTAAATATACAAGAATAGAGCAATCCAAACATACTATAGCCAACTTTCATTCAAAAACTGATTGTGGACCACTACATCACTTGATACTGCTAAGTAGTATGTTTTTATCATTATAGATAATATTTATAAAACCACAAGATCTTCCATTCACTTCTAAAAGAATGCAGAGCATTCCACTAGGCTTTGATCATTGCTTTCCTCTATCAGGGTACATACCAAAACACTGATACTTGCAACTCTCACTGTAGAATGTATGATAGCTTGAATTATCAGATGTGGTACCTTTACAACAGAATCATATTTCCTTCATAACCACAAGACAAAATGATTCTTTATGGAAGAATGTGGATCACCATATCATGACTACCTTAGAGTCTACCCTATGAGTGCCTTAGCAAAACTTCTACAACATATCTTTGTATGCAATACGTCAAACTGGGATGATATCAATGTAAACACATTATTAACATATCAGAACATGAGAATTATCCTCCACATCATGCTTAGTTACCAAACTGAACATTATTCTTCCTTATGCATCTCTACAAACTTGCTCCACATTAGAACTATCTCCGGAGAATGTTTATACTTTAACATCACATTTGACATCAATGAAAACCCATATTGGGTTGAAATCAATGACAACACCTATTTCCAACAGAGGTAATAGATCTTAGAATTGTAGGAGTTGGAAACAAATTCCATTGGATGTATATGACTAGAAAACATCACTCATGAAGTGATATGGATAAAAGGGTCAATAATCAAGAGGGTGTGTACCTGTGTCAACATGTAAGTTGATTAGTACCAAGAAATATAAGATTGAGTTTGACGAGTGGTAAGAAAAATAGGTTTAAATTCTCATCTTCATACACTAGAACTAAAAGTATTTTAGAGTTAATGCATGCTTATTATTTCAATCTATTAGATGTTCCATCTCTTAGAAAAATATTTTGTTATGTTACCTTCAATGAGGGTTTGTCAAGAAAATATTGGGTTTAATTTTTTAGGTGTAAATCTTAAGTTCTAAGAAAAATTAAGGTGTATGTAAAAGTTTAGAAGGAAAAGAAAATAAAAGATCTAAGACCAAATAATGGGGGGCTATTAGTACCCCTAGAAAGCTCTATTTTTGGGTCTCTTTTGTAAGGTAATTGTCAATAATTACTACTAACACATCAACGATTAGTCTATTATTGTTCTTCCAGTCAATATTTGTTAAATTAGTTTAGTCCTTGGTCTTTTCAAGCTAAAGAAATTTGTAGGAAAAATGAGGATTTAAGTTATGGAAATAATGGAGGAGATAGAGATTCATGGAGCAATTATTTCAACTTATGGCAAGGAGAAGTAATGGGAGAAGTTTTTAATGGGTAAAGAATAATGAAGTTACTCAGAGGAACTTGAATCAAGACCAAATCAAGAAAAGAGAATTTAGGGAGTAAGCTATCAATAAATCAAACACAAATAATGGGGGAAAATTGATACAAAGAGTGCTCAACAAATGGAAGACCAAGTTGAGTAATGAGAAGCAAAATGGAGGCCTTGACCAACATGAGGAAAGAATGAATTTTTCATTCACCATTTAGATGATAATGTTATCACAAAGTGAATAATGAAGGAAAGATAGTGTATTATCAAATCTAGGTGCACCTCTTTGATGGATTAACCAACCCAAATCAATGTCACTTTAAGTAAAAATTTGGCAAGATGGTTTAAAAATCCTCCAACTATTGAAGAGATGCACTTTCAGCATGGTCAAGCTATTCTAAATCCACACCTACATGAGGGAAAGTCGAAAATAACAAGTGAAACTCCACACAACATGTTAAATTATTCACAAACATATTTGAGTTGGCTAGGTCATGACAATTCCACACCAAAGGAATGACTAAGTGACTGCAAAAGTGGAGCTAAGATGAAATAGGAAATGTCACAAGGCACACATTTTGATGGGTTATATGAATGCCAAAGTGCACTTAAGGAACAAAAAATCCATGCTACTTCACTAAAGAAAAATTAGCCACATGTTAGGTACATATCAGTCTTTGTTAAAACAATGTGAAACCCAACCAAAAAGGTGTCTAACTGGGCATAAAACTATGCCTCTAGAACTTGAGTCAAATTGCCACATGTTAAGCATAATTTTGTATAGTTGAACCAATATAAAAATAATTCACAACATGACTACTAGGTTATAAAAGTAAACCCAAGGTACTTAAGTGAATAACCACTTAAAAGCACACTTTTTGGTTGGTTGACTTGACATAAATCTCTACCTAAAAGGTGAATAATCACTTATAAAAGAAAACAAAACACTTAAATGGTTAACAGACATCTAAGGCATGCATTCAACATGGTTTAACCATATAAACACCCAATGATACTTGGACAACCATAAGAGTGCATCTTAGGAGAAAACATAAATTGCCAAGTATTGAGTGCACATATAAGATGGTTTAGCCATGGAAAAATTAGGCCCAAGTGTGGTGAATGTGAAATAATGCTTCCCCTAAGGGAAAATTAGCTACATCAAATTGGGCATTGAAATATAAATTGATTTGAGACGGGAAAATGGCAGCACAAAACTTGAAGAGGTGGTCATGATCGAGAACTTCAAGTTATTATTATTCACAAAAAAACCAAAGTCATTTCCCCTTGGCCAAATCAAGCATATCAATTAAGGCTTTCAAACACTTAACTAAGTATGATAGTTTCAACAAATGTTGAACAAGGTTTTTTTCCATATCAAATAGAGAAAGAAGTGCAACATCGAATTGAAAGAAACTCCAAATTTTCAAAATAATTATATTTTTAGAAAAAAATTAAGGAACTATTAGAGGATCTCAAAAATCCCTTTCTATTTTTAGAATTTTAGTTTGGATAAAATTGTTTTTAAAAGGAACCATAAATTTCATATCCATGGCATCCACCTTGAAGAAGGTGCTAAATTTGAACGTTTTGTTTCATAATGTTGAAGTCAAAAGTTGTATCAAATCAAAGAGTGTTCGACAAGTTTTATTGGCTTCAAGGAAAAGTTTACCATATTTTAGAAACTTTTAGAATATTTGACAAAGCTTACAAGTCAAAGATATTTTAGATTTTCAAAAATATCTTGTAACAAAAGTAATATTTTTTTGAAGGAGATGAATAGGAACATATTATTAAGATTTTATTTGTTTTAAAATTAGTTTATTTTATCTCCTTATTTTACAGGATAGAGATAGGGTTATTTTAAAACAAAACTTTAATGGTATTATTTTATCTTTTAAAGCCACCTCTTGAAAACTTATAAATAATTGTCTTTTTTTTATTTATAGATAAGTATTACTAGAGGGAGTAACTCCCATGTACATTTCAGATCAGATTATACAGTCAGGAGACAAGATTACAAACCCCACTCATTCTATGAGTAGGTAAATGGCTGCTAATATGTCCCCATTAATCCTGATCAACCGATGCAAGCGAACCTCGTTGAGCCAAGCCGAGTCGGAGCGCATAAAGCTTGAGAAGGCGTCCATGTTGGCACTTTTTACTTCGGCCCTGAATACTTCCCATGCATTGATACATAAATTTTCAACGGCTATCTGACGGGCCCGGGCTTCTTCTTCATCCATTTCTTCCTCGCCAGTTTCCGCTTCCTCCCCATCAATGTCAGAATCGTCGGTTTCAATATTCAGTATTTTGGGTCGAAGTAGTGCTTGAGGAAGCTAACCCAACCCTTGTCACTTAGGTTCAGAATGGCATTGGCAACGGCCTAGGCGTTGCCGATTTCTATGAAGTCGTTGATCCGCTCAACCATGACTTCCTTGGATTCGGTAATGTCCACTAATGTGCACAACATGACCTCGTACACTTTTCCATCGCACTAGTGTTGGTCAAGAGAGAGAACAATTGAAACCAAGTCAACTATTGTGTTCCTTATAGTTGTGTCTGGGATGTTGAAAAGCCTTCTGCACTGGAACATTACAACTCTTTAGTGCAATAGCATTCGACACCGAACATGAAGACCATCTTGCTCTTTTTTGAAAAACTTTGGAGCTTTCATGTAGAGATAAGGACTGAACTGCCCAACTATAAATAGCCTTAATCCTGTTAAGATGAGTTTTGATGAGAACTGAGATCGTCGATTCGGGCCATGCTGAATCCAATCTAAATCTGTCCTTAGGATTTCATTCGTGTGAATCCATCCCTGGCTTATGGTTCACATGGTTTTGGGATGAGAGTTCTGAGCAACTTGACTGCCTGAAATATCCTCGAGGATCACTGCATGTAGGCCCTACCAAGAGTCAGGAGAAGAGCCCGTGATCAGTACGGTTTGTTGGGTCATGCCTGAATTGGCTAACAAAGTTGCCACTCTATTTTCCTCTCTATATACGTGAGAGAGGGAATAGTTGGAGAGTTTAGCTAAGCAATCCTTAATTGGACCAATCCAATTGTTAATATGCTAGTGTTGGGAGCTGCCTGTTGTTAGCGCCTGAATGCATAGTAGAGAATCTCCTTCTATTTCCACCATAAGGGGATTTTTTTGGATGGATAATTGAAGCCCCATCCATAATGCTTCCATTTCGGCCATGTTGTTGGAGCATATTCCTAGTTTTTTTTATACTTCCCAGACACACTCTCCCTTTGAATCCCTGATTATGCATCCTGCACCTGCGCTTCCAGGTTTGCCTTTTGCAGCTCCATCAAAGTTTAGTTTCCATTTTAATCTAGATGGTAGTGCCCAGAATATTTCCTTTTTGTTGATCTTTATTTTGGGTATGAAGTTAGGCTTGGGTAATTTGAGTTCCTTCCATGTTTTTTGTATTTCTTCGTCCCATTTTGAGAATTTTGCCTTGGAACCCACACTTGTTTTATTGTTGGTTGTTTCAACAATGGTTGCTCGGTTTTTTGCTATGAGTTTCTCCTAGTTAAGTGCTTTATCCTTGAAGATGCATATATTATGTTCTTTCCAAATGTGCCATACCGTTAGGGATGGTGCCAAAATCCAAATCATGTTCCAGTACCCATTTTTGTTGAGAATTGGCCAACTTGTCATGAATTCCTCGAGACTCTTTTGTCTTGGGTCAAACCAATTGAGAGAACTTAAAAGCCAGTCCCAACATGATGCAGCGATAGGGCACGAGAGGAGCAGGTGGTCCACATTTTCTTCCGCTTGCTTACATAAGATGCATCTTAGTGACCCTATTATTCCTAGCCGCTAGAGTCTATCGTTGGTTAGGCATCACTTGTGAAGAGTCGTCCATAAAAAGGCTCGTGCTTTAGGGAGCACTTCGATTTTTCGACAGAGTTTTTCCATCCAATTCTTTTCTTTAGCTTGGCTTATCTAAAGGTTGTAACCGAGCTTCGCCAAGTAATTTCCTGATGCCGCCCCGCACCAAATGATGGAATCTTCTCTATTATATAGGGTGATAGGTTTGTTGTTTATTTCTTTGCTTAACACTTCTATTAAGTTTTGAGGGAGGGGAAGGGTTGACAGATCAATCCAATTGTACTTGCACATTGGGATGTCACTTTGGACCATAATGTAATCCTCCACTTTAGAACCGAATTGTGTACGTAAGTTGTCCAAGTGTTGGTCTAGTTCAAAGAGTTCGGATAGGCTTTTATGGTCGTTCCATGAGTCTGTCCAAAATAGGGCTTTCCTTCCATTACCTATTCTCCATGAAAGGTGGTTTGTAATTAGGGGTTTACATTTCATTATGAATCTCCAAATAGCTGAGCCTCCACCAATATTTGTAGCTATGAGTATCCTATTGGGATCACTATTGTCAAGGTACTTTTTTTGGAGAATACGACACCATGTTTTGTCTGGAGATTGGTACATCTTCTAGATAAGCTTAGCGCCTAGAGCCATGATTTGGAGATGGATATTGCGTATGCCTGTGCCACCTTCCTCTTTCAGTTTACATAATGAATCCCATCCAATCAAATGGGATTTTCCTTACGTTTTTTGAGCCTTCCCATAAGAATTTTTTCAATATTCTTTCGAGCTTGTTTTCAGTTTTCCCAGGGACTTCCTCACACGACATTGTGTATATTGGTATTGTTGTTAAGACTGATTTTGTCATTGTTATTCTTCCTGCCAGAGTGAGCCAATTATTCTTCCAATCCATGGCTTTGTTCTTGCACCTCATGACAACTTCCCCCTAGTGTTTTTCTTTACTTAGACCCTCTAAAATTTGAACTTCGAGAAATTTAGACAGGAGGGTGCCTATTCTGATTCCAAGTGATGAGGATATGGCTATTTCTAACTGTTTTCTTGTGTTAAAGAAGAAGACACTTGATTTCTCTTTATTCATCCTCTAGCCTAATTGGGCTTCGTATTCTGGTAGTGCATTATTTATGCTTCTAGCTTATGTCAGATTAACTAGTCTGAAGAGAGTTGTTTCATCTGCGAATTGAGTGTAAGTAACTGATTTTGTATTAGGAGCTAATTGTAATCCATGTCAAACTTGTTGGACATTCATTTTTTTGATTAGTGCACTGAAGGATTCGGCCATGATCACGAAGAGGAATGAGGAAATCGGATCTCCTTGCCTAAGCCCATTGGTTGCACTAAAGAAACTATGTAGGGAATCGTTAACTGTTATTGAGAATTTGACTGAAGATATGCAATGGAAGATCAGGTTGCACCATTGGTTGCAGAAGCCTAATCTCCTCATTACTTTTAGCAGGAAGGACCATCTCACTTTGACGTAGGCCTTGCTCACATCTAATTTAATGATCATTCTTGCGCATGAGTTATGTTTTAGGGAGTGTACGACTTCCGAGATGAGCAATATGCTGACAGATATCTCCCTACCTAGCACGAATCCATTTTGTTCTGATGAAATGATTTGGCCCAGCAGTGGCTTTAGTCTATTGGCCAAGACTTTCACTACAATTTTGTAAAGAGTGTTGCATAATGAGATCATTTGAAAGTCATTGAAAGAAGTGTATCGCTCTTTTTTGGGATAAGGGCTATGATGGTGTTATTAAGATCTTTGACAAATTTTCCTGATTTATGAAAGTATTCTACTAGTTTCCATATTTCGTCTCCTAGAAAGCTCCAACATTTTTGAAAGAATCTTGCAGAGAAACCACCCGAACTTGGAGATTTTTCTGAGTGCATCTAGAATAGAGCCTTCCGGACCTCCTCTTTTGAAATTTTCTTGCATAACTATTTGTTATCTTCTTTACTTACTTTGCTGGTTAGTGAGTTAAGGAATGTTTCGTTGTGGTCCTGGGGTAGCTATTCTTCTAGTAATCTGGTAAAAAATTCAGAAGTTGCGTTGCCTAACTCAGAGCTTCCTTTGACAGACTGGTTGCTACTATTGTGTATTTCCTCAATTTTGTTGGCGGCTCTTTTTTCCATGACTGAGTGGAAGAATTTAGAGTTTGCATCTCCGTTTTTTAACCAGAATTCCTAGGACTTGACCTTCCAATAGATCTATTCCCTCTTGAGGAGCTTAGATAGTCTTTCCTTGAGGTCTTTCTCCAAGACAAATTCATTGTTTGACATTCCATTTGCTATGACTGTCTCATTGAGAGCTTCTAGCTCTTCTTCCACCTTGGCCTTTTCTACGAATATGTTTTGAAAGTGTACCTTGTTCCATTCCTTGATTTTGTGTTTTATGATTTTAATCTTGTTAACTAGTATATACCTTATGGATCCACCAATTTTAGTATCCTTCCACCAACACTCCAGAAGCTCTAGGAGACCTGGATCCCTCCACCACATGTTTTGAAATTTGAAGCTTGAGTTTTCTAGGACATTGTAATTAATGACTGTAAGTTCTATAGGGAAATTATTTGAAGCTGATTTTGGGAGGATGTTGGTCATAACATTTATTCCAGACTCGGCTCAGGTGGGAGGGATTAAAAAGCGATCAAGTCTTTCTGACATGGCGGTAAAATCTTTGCGTCTATTGGTCCATGTGAAGATGTCGTTCTCTATTGAGCAATCTAGTAATCCGCTTTCTGATACAAATGATCTGAAGTCTACAATCGGTCGAGTTATGGTTCTTAGTCTATTTCTTTTCTCAGACAGATCCAATATTGCATTGAAATCTCCACCCATTACCACTTCTTCATTGGGGAGAGATTTGTAGAAATCCAAAATTGAGTTCCAAAGGAAGGCCTTGTCGTTGGTTTTTGTTGGGCCATAGATATTGATGATTATGAAGTGTTTGTTCAGACCGAGATCGAAGACTTTTTCTGCTAGCCAATTAGTGGAGGAGGTTAATAATTCTATTGACACCTCAATCTCTTTCCAAATTATCCCAAGACCCCCTGCAACACCAATAGAATCTTGGAAGAAGCCATTCCAAAACCGACAGTATTTTAGAAAAACTGGGTAGTCCTCACCTGACAACTTTGTTTCCTGTAATAAAATAATGCTACTTACCCTCTTTTGTAGATGACACCTCACCAAGCATCTCTTGTCAGGGGGCTTGAGGCCCCTGACATTCAAGGTAGTGATCTTCATTTCTTCCCAAGGGAGGCGCTTCCTCCCTTGGTACTTAAGAACTTGGTGATGCTGGTAAATTTTTTGGCTGCTGCTTCCTCTTCCCACAATTTCTTCCTGTACTTTCTCCCTCTAGTGTTTCCCGAATTCCCTCTCTTTCCCAAACCCAGGTGATTGATCGTTGATTGTGAGATACACCTGTCATCAACAATATTGAGTTTGTCCTCCATTTGTGAGTTTGAGTCTAGTTCGTTGCTTTCTCGTGACTTGGTATATGTTTCTATCTCATCTAAGGGGTTTACATCTGCCATAATTGAGTGTTGTTTTGGTGTTGATATCGCTTCCAACTCACTGCAATGTGTTTTCTTGGTATTTTGTGGCCCTTCTACGACTCCGGTGTTTTGTTTTTGGTTTGTCACATTTTGGGGACTTTTTGCTTTTAGGTCACGGGTTTGGAGAGTTGTATTTTGATTCAGGATTTTATCCTTATTTTTCCTATCCTACATGAAGCATCCCATTGTGTTGTGCTTGTGCGACCCGCATTCGCAACATAAATCTTTTAATTCCTCCACTTCAATGAATTGTTCCCATCGGATTCCATTTGCCAGGAGAGTTATACTGCGAGGAATGGAATCTATTGCTGCTATTTGGAGCCTAGCACATTTGTGGAGGTCGCCATTTATGATGTCAGTATCGATTTCAATTAGGGTTCTGAGAGACTGACCGATTTTTTCTAGACATTCCTCTGCCCAATATTCGGTTGGTTAGTTGTAGAGTTTAACCCATATCGGTTTCTCATAGGGTTGCATTTTGATTAGGTTGAAATTAGTGTGCCATGGTTGCATGCATAGAGGTTTTTCGTTCATGAACCATAAATCCCCTTTAGTTATTCTTGCTTTAGTTTCCTCATCTGTGAAAACTACTATGAAAAAACCTTTTGGCATGAATCTTAACAGTACCTCTGTGTTCCAATTCTCCTTGATCTAGGATTTGATGGTAAAGCGGCTTCGAGATATTCCAATGAAGCGACAGATATAGGCGGAATCGTTAAGGATTGCAGTGTCAACTTTAATTTCTTCTGGTACATCTATCTCTATTGGGGAAACCTTTGGTTTGATTTTTTTTGCTGGTGCTTTTTGATCTGATTCCCTAAACTTGGCACTTTTCTAAACCCTATTTATGTTTTTCTTGCGGGAGTTGATTTGTTTGTGCGGGAAAATTGATCTGGCCTCGATGTCCTAGTTGCAGGATTGGGCTTGGGGGTGTCGTGACGCTTTCTTTGTGAGATTTTCCTTGCCTCGTTCCATATTTTGTGCTCGAGGTGACATTTGTCTACCCATATTCCGCCTTTGAACACCCATTGAGGGATGTGGTTCCTGTCGCTATCTTCTGAGTTGGTTTGAGGGATTCCATCTCCCCATCGATGCCTTTCGGTTTCCCTAGATACTCCTTCTTTCTTCCCTACCTTAATCATTGCTTGCACCTCATGATGTTCCTCTGCTCTTGCCTTAACTTGCGAGCTCGACATTTTTTATAAAAATTATTAATAATTGTCTTAAGCAAAGCTTATTTTGTTGAAATTATTAGTAAAACTTTATTATTTTTTTATTAATTGTTATAAAATTTTGATCCTATGTTGCAAAAAACATCATTCAATCTTTGAATTCAAAGATTTGTGTTTTTGTTAATGAATATTGGTGGAAGTCACACCTATGTTGCAAAAGCTATTATTTAAGTTGAAGTTATTTTTACAATGTTTGCATGTTTTTAATTTCATGAATTAAATTGATAGATTATTATATTTCATTAAGCTTGGTATTGCCAAAATCCATATTTTTAAATTATAAGATTTATATGCAAGTTAGCTATTTATTTCATATTATTATGTGGTGTTCGATCACTTAATTCTTTGTTGTTGATGTGCTTATGTTTTGGTCTCCATTTTAGCCAATAGTTAGTAATTGTATGTGTTTTTCCTTCAAACCTTTGTCCACAACCAAATATTGGCCTTTTCTTGAACCAATAGGAATTTGTCTCTATTCATTCTTGAATTAGTTTACCTCCTTTAAATTTAAAAATATCAATACAAACTTTGACCGTTAACAATATTTTGCTTGCACCTAGAGTAAAAACAATCATTATAGAAAATTACATTTAATGCAAAATAATCTTCTAAATCTTTTAGTGTACATACTTGTAAGTTAAATTTATAGTTCTAGGTTTTAGGCTTAGTTAAGTGTCAAAGAGCTTCCTCCTATTATTTGAGATATGGTTTAACTACACATATTGTCTAATTTAACTTGTCTTTAAAAAAGAAAATAAAACACTAACAAGGGATATTGCTATGAATAATTTAAAGAACTTTACAAGCATAATAGATTTGTAAAATAGAAAACCACTTCATATACACTGCATCAACATGGGTTAACTAAGAGAATGAAAGCATGTTAAGTAATGCTAATTTAAAACAAAAAATCGGGTTATTGTTGTCAAAACTACTTACTATTTGATAAATAGGTCTATTAATTTTTCTTGTCACTAAGTGACCACATGAAGTGTGGACAAGAAAGAAGCCTTATATTACACATATAAAAGTGTTAAATTATAATACTTGTGTTTGTGTCTCTAAATAAAATGATTCCAAGTTAGATTTCAACACAAAAAACATATTTTCAATGGTTGTAAATGAGTGTTTAACAATAAATTAAATACAAATTGTAAGTTGGGAGAGTGCAAGGCTAGACTAGTGGTAAAAGATGATTCCCAAATGCGGTTTCTAAAATGATAAGCTCTCTCTATGGTTTGAAACTATTGCCTAGGATGTGGTACCAAAATTTTGGTGCTTACATTTGGACCTTGGGTTTATTTATTACCAAATTGATCATTGTGGTTATTTTAATCACATTTATGACCATCTCACAATCAAAGTATTTTATGCTCATTATATACTTCTCATTGGAAATAATAAACATATGATTAAGGAACTAAGAACACAATTATCCATGAAACTTGAGTTGAGATATTTATAAGTTGTTAAATATATCTAAGGCATGGAAATTAGAATGGATTATCCTACCATGATGCTTTAAAATTGAACTAAAAAATCCATTTCAAAATAATTTTGCAAAGATTTAACAGGCATGACAATATATCAACTAATGTAGCCTTTCTAGTTAGCACAAAACTATCTTTAGAACAATTTCCTAAGTCGATGAAGATTTTGAAGATGCATATTACATTCCTTATGCTAGCATTATAAGAAGTCATATTTATGTAATAATTTTTACTAAACCAAATATTACCTAGACAATTTAAGTGTTAAGAATTTCTTAAAATTCCTAAGATTTATTCCATGATTTTTTAAAGTGTTAAACCCTAAAGGTTTAAACCCTAGGGCTTGTTATTTTTCCCATCACTTTATGTTCTAATTCAACAGTGACTTGCTAGGCCCATCCTCGATCACTTAGTTGTTTTGGAAGCCTTTGTGTTCTTTGCTTAACCAACCCCTTTTCTTAGTTCATCACATATACTTATTTTTTGAAAACTTTAAAGTCACGATGGTGCGATTTTCTAACATGTGTCTTGGCCAGTCTTGTTTTATTTCTCATTGTATATTTTCTAACCTGTCATGTTGTCATAGTGAGCTCTTATTTAAATGATGTGTAAAGTGATTATGATGTGTTTTGTTCTCACTAGCCCAATTTCATAATGTGTTGCGGCTTCATTAAAAAGGATTTTTGAATAAATAAAAAGGATGTGACCACCGTTGATCTCACCTATGCTATCTAAGGATCAATGGTTAAAATTCAAAATTGCAGAATGATTAATTGTGAACACTTTGTTCACGCAAATAAGCAGTAATGGTGAAAATTGACTTATGTTTGCCAAATTCTAGTGATTCTCACCACCATAAGTACTCATTTGAATTCACAAGAGTCCAAAAAGCTATTTGGTGTGAAGAATTTACCAATTTTCATGCTCTCGAGTCATCTCAGAAATGAATTAGCGTTTTCATGTAGAATTCAAGTAAGTCCTTAATTTTATCCTTATTTGCCAAAATTGTTCGTAAATTTACATACATCTCTATTGTTAGGGTTTTTCCTTATACATTGATAGCGTAAGAAAGCCATAGAGTTTCCTTTTTAGAAACACCAATACTAAATTTCAAAACCTTAGTTTGAGTGAAAAACCCTAAGATGAGTCAAGGTAGTACTCAACCCATGAAAGCAAATAGACAATTGGATGAGGACCTAATAGTTAAATTCCCTAGGTCATCTAGAAAGTCTAAGCATGCACAAGCAACAAGAATCCTATCAAACCATTTAAGAGATCAATGTAGGGATTGCAAAGATGCAACAAATCCAGTGAATGGATGGTTATTGTTTGAACACTGGTATAAGAGGATACTTTTGAAGAGGCCCATTCACATGTTTGGAACTTTGAATTTGGGAAGTTAGTAGTCCCAAGCGTTTTCATCAATGTGGACTTCATCAGAGTGTTGGCAAAAAAGTGTAATGTTGATGTGAGGGTTATAATAGTTGTCAATGGTTGTGAGATGGTCATAATTGTCAAGGTTTACATTGCAGAGGTGTTTAACCTAAATTCAACAACAAATAAGGTTATGAATTTCAATATCTTAACAAAAGAGTATCAAAATGACAAAGAAATTTATAATGTAAATTGGTTTCCAAAGCACAAAATAAGAGTAGACAAAAATCTTGTAAGGTTTACCCTTGCAGAATTGGAGCCCTTTAATGAGAATATATTTGAATATTATTTCATAGAAACCTATCATGCCCTATGCTAGGTCTTGGGAAAAGATCTCAAGACTCATATACCAATGCTTATAATGGTAATAGCTACTAACAACTAGAATATGGACCTCAACAGGGAATTCAACTTTGCCTTATTCATTGCAGAGGAAATGCACAAGCAATTGGTAGTAGTAAAGGGTGATAGCAAGGTATTTCATTTCAAATAGTACTACTATGTCATATGTTTTTGTATAGAGGAAGAAATGTTTGGAAACAAGGATCTACAAATAAGACAACATGATGATAATAATGTCCTGTTGGAGTATGGAAAGACATTGAGAGGGGGGGTGAATCAGTGTCTAAGCCTTTTTAAACTTTAAACAACACTTTTAATTCTGATATCCTTTATATTGACAACAGGGTTGAGTGATTGCATTAAGAACCTTTATGACAGCATTAACATTGTTCATTTTGACAACTTATCCCAATAATCCTTGTGAGAGTTATCTTGCAATTGCAACAGAGATGAATGGCATTGTTTAAACACTTTAGGATTACCAGATTTCAATGCAGTTTTATGAGATATAGAACTGATTGTGTAATGGAATGACATGTGACAAGCATGAAACAACAAAGAGCTTTGGTTCAACAAAATAATTCTTGAGATCTGAAACAAATGAATACATTTAAGCTTTCTTTTGAATTTGAATCTTTAACAATGATAGAACACTTGTGCAAAACATTTTGATATGAACATTTGCAGTGGTGAAGGGACTACCATTCAACCAAGCTCAAACTGCTAAGAACAACTACTCACAAAAACATCACAATCATGAAGCATTATCACATCAAAGCAATTGAGACCATAAGACACATAATTTGTCGAGTGGAAAACCCTCCTGGGGTAGAAAAACCACTCCTAAACTGCCTTACTAGCTTAATTTCAAAAACCATTGCTTACAATGCCTTATAGGCTAATTTCTAAGCACCAACTCAAGGAGCACCAACCCCTCATTTAGAGACACCAATCTTAAGGAGCACCAACCCCTTATTTAGAGACACCAATCTTAAGGAGCACCAACCCCTTATTTTGAAACATCAATTTCAAGGAGCACCAACCCCTTTTCAGTTTACACAATTACAATAACACAGAGGATCTCTCTATTTCTCTTTATCTCACAAGTGCCTCTCAACTGAATATCCCTACAACCCTCAAGGTTCTCAATTGAACCTTCTGAATACTAAACATACTCAAATCTTAAGACAACTTGTGTTGTTCTTATGTTTCAGATTTATAATCTCAGAGTAAAACATGTCTATCTAAATAGACCATACAAAAATGCTATATTCAATCTCTCTCTTTATCATGCATTACAATCAAAACATTATATGTGTGTTATCCATCAACTAGAGGTATATCCAAAAATACAAACTTTCTGACCAATATCTGCCAGGTAAGATCTAAGAATCAGAGAAGTATCCACTAGAAAATATTTCTTCTAACAGAATGTGCAAGAATGAGTATATTAATAAAGTGGCTCTGAAACCCTCAAAAGGTTGTAATAGGTGAAGACCATCATTGCTTAATTTAAAACTTCAGCCAAGGGTTTTCTTCAGAAAGAGACAAAATATCAATAGTAGGTTTGATCTCTAAACCCCGAGCACACAAAGAATCTGTGCCAACAATACCATTTGAAAATAAAAAATTATAGTAACGTTTGCACCAGTAAAATCTTTTTCAAAGAGAGAATAAACAATAATACCCTTTTGGACCAGATTTCATAAACCCTTGTTTAACTGATCAAATGAATCTCCAATAAGTTTAGTAATAGGTGGAGGAAGAGAAAAAATAATATGATTCAGGTAATCTTTCTTGATACTGAAAACACTAAAGAACATTTCTGCACGAACTCGTAACCGAACCCATATCACCATGATAAAAACTATAACCATTAGATAACTGAATTTTTCAGACTGCCCATTATGAGAAAAGTAAAGTAATTGAAACAAATGCATCATTTGATTTTAAGCAAGAGATAGTAACTGTTGTTCCCTTTTGAATTTGAAATTTTTTTCAAAGCATGGGAGAATAATACTTGAATTAACGAACCTGAAGATAGAAAACCAAAAACCATGAGATTTTGTACCAAATGTTACCAACCCAGCTGAGAGATGTCGTTGATTCTTCTCCCAGATTCGAGCTCGACCTGTAATCTTTCTTCCAAGCTCATGGCCTCTCCATACCAACTCTTTCATAACTTTCACAGAAGGCAAAGACATTTGTGAAACTGAAAATAGCAATACAAAAATGACAGAGAAACGATTGATTCTCATTCTCCATGGCGGGGGTAGAGGCTAGGGTTTCCACCCTTAGCAAAATGAAAACCAAAAACAATTCTTGCCCTAATTTCCTTTCACTTGGCTTTCAACGCCTTTTCATGCGCTGACTTTGACAAGTCATAATAATATTTGAAGTCTGAAAGGACTTAAGACAAAACCCATCATTTTACATATTTAGAAAATTCGCTATCAAAGCCCCATGATACCGACACAATTATCACCATGATAATTGTTAAGATTTTAACAAAAAATCAATCACCTTAAAGATTAAAACATTAGTTTCCAAGAGTCAAAGTTTTGTCACTTTTAAAGTGACTTAATTTAATGATTTCCACAAACCTGTTGTTGGCCATAGGACGCGAAATATTTAGCTTTTTCATAAGAGCTTTTTAACCTTTAGAGCATGATTCATATATGACTTTATTCAAAGTATATTGCTATGTAATAAAGCCCGATGCCTTGCCATGAGAGATTTAATACATTGACATTTCCATGTTAACCATACAAGGCCCAAAACAATAAAACAACACATTGTATTTCAATGTGAAATACTCGATGCCAATAAGTAAAAGTCATGTTAAATATAAACAGTTTGATAATCATTAATAAACACTATAGTCGGCTTGAGTGCAAAGTGAATGCACTTACTCTGCTATGAACGTCCCAATAACATTATAAATGATGTCAACTAAATGTAATGACCAATATGCATATCAATGAAACCTGAGGCTGCACAAATGTTGAATCATAGACTTTTACAAATGATCAAGAATGTATACACCTGTAGTGTCGGAATGAAGACATATGAACTGAACCATTTCCCACTGCAATGTCATAACCTGTATGTGCCATGTCAGAACTAAATTCACCATAGAACCAAGTGAACCTGTTTTTTGCACATGAAGCTCCAAACATCAGTACCACGAGATATCAAATATGAATGTAAACAAGCATCACAATGCTGCAAATCTGAAACCATGTTTAAATCATTCAAACCATACCATATACCAATCCAACCCTGTAAACTCTGAATCATAATAGGCAACAATAATTCAATGCAAGCATATGAGGACATGTCAATCAATCTGAGATACCATTGCATCATTTGTGACTTTGTCATCAAGGACAAACAACTGAGTGGTGAGATCAACATGTCCTACTTCTTGTACAATGTTGGAAATACATCTGAGACATGCATTGCCAAAATTCCAACTATGTGGTATTTGAAGAATGCTTCATAAGGAAAATACTAAGATATTTAGGTGCACAAATAGACAAGTTGCCAAAAGAGATGATGGACTTTCTAAGGCCAAAATATAGAGTGCTTGATCTAGGAATTTAACATAATTGGGGAGACTAGTATCTCCATTCTAGTGCTAAAGTGATTAGAGTCTATGGGTCCTCTAGTTAGGTCATATATTCTACCTAGGTGTGTTCCAAAGAGGTTGGTCTTCATGGAAATTATTTGGCACCTAAATAAATCAAATAAAATTCATTTGAGGAGTCATAAGAAGGGGTCATTTTTCCTTGCATATCTCGTATTTTCAAATTAAATTCCTCACTAGCAAGGAAGGATTGGACTTTTTATATCCAATCCTACAATCATACAAAACAAACATAAATTTGAAAAGGGATTATGATCCAAAAGATTTTATAAATTAGGTCATACTTAGTGCTAGGAGGTCTAATTTCTATCACAAGGTTCTATTTGAGGAAGATGTGATAAAAAATTGCCTCTAATTATGAAGTGAGGGTGAAAAGAACAAAGTGGGTTGCAATATGGAAATGAGAAGAACAAAGGAAGGAAACTCTAATTATCCAACAACCTTCCATCAAATCAAAGATAATATTCCTAGGATCAATATCATGATGGATAATTTAGAACCTTTAGCATATAAGCCTTCAGTGGTGTTAGAGAATAAATTAGCAGAAATAACATAGCATGAAGATGAGCCACATAGAATAATTGAGGTAAACTTGCATGTGTGAAAAGGAAAATCACCTATAGAAGCACAATCGGCACAAGAGGCACCTGCTCTGTCAATTGCATCTCTTGCAAAGCAACAAAGAAGACGAGGAAGGTTAGGCAACCACTTCTAGTTTCATATTCCATAGATGTGGGAGAAGTAGAAGAGATTGAGGAAATCACAGAAAATGTAATTGGGGAAGAAGTGAACCAAATTATGCCCTCTCCCTAAAGAGTGCAAATCCTCGAAATTCCTCAAGATAGACTAACAGTTAGTTTGAGAAGTGGTGGAGAGGAGGCTATTGATATAAGGACCTTGTCTTGTACACAACTCATTTTTTTATGATGAATTTGTCAAGTCCAAAGAGTTCAAAGATTTTGTCTTGAGGCTAAAGAGAGGAATTTCATGAAAATTTGAATAAGGCCAAAGGAGAGGTAAACCCATCATAAACAGAGGGGATTACTAAGGAGATCCTAAAGGAAGCTGACTTCAAAATCAACAATGCAATCCCTAAAGAGGCAAGGAGAATGGTGCAAGAAGTTGGTTTATGTCTATTACCTTATTGGGATATGGCATCTATCATAGCCCTAGACACAATAAGAAGACAAGATGAAGAATCCTTTGCCACCAATGAACATTGGCTATTTGGGCTATGGCCCCATCAACCAATAAACCACAAGTAGCAAGGAATATTGAAGAGTTGATAGGGAATTTAATTATCAAAAGATTATCAAATACTTCAACTCCCCAATAAACTACTTTAGTTGTAAACATTGCATTGTTTAGTGAAGTTGCTACCAAAAAGCTTCAAGTTGATTATGACAAACTACATGCAAATCACTTAAGGTTGATGATGGAATACAACAAATTGCAAAAATTTCTACTCTCACCACAAAGTGCACTTATTCCAATTGTCACCATCATACAAGCTCAACAAATATACAAATGCAAGACAAGGATACTATGTCCTTGAAGCTTACGAAGTTGGAGGAGCAATTAAAAGAAGCTAGAGAGGATAGGAACAAAAGAATAACTGATTTGATTGATGACCTAATTGGGCATAGGTTATCAAAAATAGTCAAAAGGCTCAAGGACACATGGACAGGGTATAACAATCTAAGGAATGCCTATGTGCAATATTTATAGCATCAAGATAATCTGAAAGATGGTATAGGAAAAATAGATTCCAAGAATGGAATTAATGCAACAAGCATACAAAAGTTACATATTTGACGCCAACATTCCAAAAGGTATTGTAAGCACACATCAAATGATTAGCTTACTAGGAGAAGTAGCATCATATCAAGAAAAACTAGAGCAACAATTGAGAGGCAAGTTTAAGTTACTTGAAAATATTGAGGAGAAGATCATGTCAAGTATTTTGGACGATAATGGAATTATCAAGCCACTCAACAAGTGGAAGAGTGAATTTGGCACTGCGGTTCCTTCTCTCTCCTCATTCATCTATGCTATTGGGGAACTAGACTCATTATTACATCTTCTCCAAGTAGTTAGCAAGGGAATATTCTTCTAAAGGATTTTGTTCTCATTTTGTTGTAGTAAATTTATAAAAGTGTTAAAATGAAATATAAGACATGTGAGTCATGTGACTAGCTCGTGAGCTTGTATGCTCACTTTTTCTATTTAAGGGGACTTGTTCCTCGATGTAAAGGATTTTGGAATTTTTAATTGGGCAAGTCTTGGTTTAGAGAGGTTAAGTCTTGTTTAGGTCAAAGAGAAGTTAGTTTGTAAATGTAATTTTTTTAATAGCAATACACATTTCAACACATAGATACATGAGTATATACTTTAATTATAATTGTCTCCTATGTATGATTCAACATTTTCTCATGAATAAACTGATCAAGGATCTTTGAGTTCATCTTTGCATATTTGTGTAGTGAATGTTTTATTAATGGCTTTTGTTTAAGTAATGGGTTACATTGTTGTTAATGGGATATTGAGAGTGTTATGTTGCTCAGGGATTGTTAAGTATAATCGCAATGCAAGTCATATGTAGGATGCTTATATTGCAATGCAATAATATCATTCGTCCATTGAATATGTTTTAAAATATTTTTGATACGATAAGAAACATTTAGAGGGTGTCACACCCTTTACACATTGAGCCTCAAGGGCCAAAAAAGATCAAGTCCCAAAAAAGACAGAAAACCGCTAACCAAAAAAACCATAGACACAACGGACCAACAATTGACAAGAACACTAACTAGCATTCTCCCAATTCTGAGAGAGGAGATTAAACACATCCTCCCTGACCCATTCAAGTCGATCGTCTATGGCCTTATCCATCTCGTCCTTAAGCACAACAGAGAGGGTGCTAGTCACACAGTGGAGTAACTTGACAGTGAACCGGGTCAAGCCACTAAACTTCTTCTCAAGCTTCGCCATCTGCTCCAGCAGCACACTGTGATCAACCTCTTTATCCACAGTCTTCGCCATGTCAACATGCTCCACATTCTAAGAGTCAGAGGACTGAGAAGTCGAGTTCTCATTAAGCATTTTGTTGAAGGTCGAAAAGTTGGTAGGCCCTTCAACAAACTCCTCCTCCTCTTCCTCAAATTATTCCTCATTCCTATTAACTTTGTTGTCAGACTGCTCCTCATCAGAACAAATTTCCCTAATCTACACTTTCTTATTATTTTTTGCCAACCTACCAGATCTCCTAATGTTGGTATTTTCAACCCCAATCTCTACCGTAGCAACAACCATGGTATCACCTTGGAATATTTTCCCACCACATTCTTCCCTTTGCTGTCAGTGGTCGACGACTTTGCCAAACCCTTCCCCTAATCCTTCACTTTCTTCTTTGCAGTAGGTTTGTTGTCAGTCTTGGCAGGGGCAGGTTTAAGCTCGCAAAGACCAGCCGCAACATGAGACTGGGCAATCCGCACATTCCCCTTCAACTTTTTGGTGGTTGGTTTAGGCTTAGGGGTATCAACAGTCACAATAGAGGTTTTTCTTTTAGGACCCTTAGACTCAGCCAGGGAGATATTGGCATGAGCAGGCAGTTCAATTTCCTCAATGTAGACAGTGAAAATGGGTTTAGGCGGGCAGAGCGTGAGGTGAAAATGATAAAGCCTCAAGAAGAGGCCTTGGTGGAGTGGCAGGGGAGGAGAATCCTCAGGGTTTTGGGCATCAATTTAAATGCACTTCTCAATAGAGCTTTCCAAATCCGTAAGAAAAACGGTAAGCTTAACAATATTTTATGGCGAAGGTGATTCAGGAGAGGAAAATAATAGAAATAGAAGGTTTTATATCTATCTTCTTAGGTGACATACTTCATGAGAATGAGACAAACCTGGTCCCAAGGCCATAGGAGAGCTTCTCTTTCAAAGTCAGATTGAGAGCGAATAGGTTTTTCATTACCCACAAAGAAAGTGTTAAGGCTTTCATTGTCATGAGCCTTTGTGTGCTTAGGGTACTTCTTCCCAGTGCACAACATCCTCATCGCCTGAGCAATCACCTCTTCATTCACCTCGAAGGAAATACCACCCATGATAACCCTTCTTTATTTCCAAGAACTCGCAAATTGCGTAGACAACTTTGAATCATGATCCACCAAACTTTCCATGAAAGGTGCCAAACTACCTTCAACACAGATGTGCCAAATCATCGGGTCCTTGTGAAATTCCCCACAATTGTTTAACTCTGTTCTCACCCTATCGCCACCCATATCGTCACTCTGCATACTGAAAAATCAAGAACTTTGTTAGAGCAAAAGGTTAGAATTTTTGACAAAGTGAGAGGTCACCCAATCACTAATATTTTTAAGCCAAATTAGAATGCCTTGGGCAATCAAGACCATGTACCAAACACACGCTTGAAGAGTAAAATCCCACAAGGCTATCCTCACTATCTCATTAAAGAAAATCTCCAAACACTTACGGCCAAGTATGCATAAAATGATGTAATTAATCGGTTTTCCAACCATGTTGCCTTTGCACAAGTATTGAAGAAAGTTGGTCGCGGGGCCAAATTTAGAATTCCCTAAAGTCTTGTCTTTTCTCAATAGAAACAATTTAGCCGAAATGATAGGACAAATCAAAAGCTTCACATTATAATTATTTGTCACATCAAATTTGAAATCAAAAAATTTGCAACCTAATATGTGCAAGCTAAGATAAGACCTCAACAAAAGATTGCATAAGGCCTGACCAAACTTAGCCATAACTTCAATGCACTCCCCATTACTCCTCATAATTAGCTCTTTGATATCGATTTCCACCCCAATATTCAAAATTTGCCACTTGTTTGACACCTCAACAATCGAACCTATCCACAACACCCAATAGACAAGAATGTGGACCCCCCAAAAGGCCAAATCAATCGCATAATTATCATCATGACAAATACATGTGCTCTACTCCTTAAGGATTAAACCTTGTATACCCAGCGGTAGGTTCCCCATGTTCCTCCAACACTTAGAATCTCTCCAATGGGTGCCTAAATTAGCCAAAGCATCAACAACTTGATTACCCTCCCGAAAAATGGGGGTAGCAACCTTCATATTCAGCTTTGACATCAAGTGATTTAAATCTAACAATATGTCCTTTGTACTCCATCCTAGCAATTTGCCCATATTAACAACATCAATCAAAGACTTAGAATCCCCTTCAATATGAATATTCTCAATCTCCATTGTGATAGCCAACTGAGCGCCCTTTAGTAGCGCCCTAGCTTCCACAATCATGGAGGTTTGAATCCCTATTCCCCTTGAGAAACCAGCCACGAACTTACCCTTCCAGTCTCTGATTATGCCTCCCATACTTGCCCTGTCCGGGTTGCCCTTGACAACACCATCAAAATTGAGTTTATGCCAACCACGATTTGGGGGTTTCCAAACAATGTCTTGTCTAGCCTGGGATGTGGAAATTTCAAAAGAATTAGCCTCAAGATTCAGGTGTCAAGCTTTAGCCATTTTAATTTCCCACTCAACAAGGGCTTTGTACGGGTTTTCCCCTTGAAAATCGAGACTTTTTTAGAAATTAGCCTTGAACCTATACCAAAAACCTCCTTAGGGATCATCCCAATATTCCTGAATATCCTATTATTCATCTCTTTCTGCAAGCACCAATAGATAATGGGGGGACATGGTTCCAAATCTCTCATGGTAAGGGATGATGGAAGGGCCTAGACCAACCCAAAATAAAGGATAAATAATGTCCTTGCACATATTACAATGAATGCCCAAACGCTCCAAGGCCAACTCCCACACACTAGCAATAAACGGGTAGTGCAAAAGTAAGTGATCCACATATTCTTCATTACACTTGCATAAGAAGCACTTGTGAGGGATCTAGAATCCCCTTTTCTTTAATTATCCTAAGGATTATGTTATGGCAGGTTGTTCACCAATAAAAGTTTATTTTTGAGATCATGTGTATGTTCCAAACCTGTTTCCAGGGTCCATGTTCAATCCCCTAGTCTGACAACAAATTGTAAGCTGACTTAACATAAAGATTACCTTGTCGATCATTAGTCCAATAGAAATTATCATCCATGTTGATTAACAGTAATCTGGTAAGGGAGAGCAAGTCTTGTAGAGACTTAGCAAGAGAACACAACTCAGGAGACAAAGGGCAGCAAAGGATCAGATCTTTCCACCTCCTGGCACCATGTTGGCCAAGCAGGTAATCACTAATGTAAAAGCACTAATAAAATATTTATAAGGGAGCACTTATAAGGTTATATGACTCTGAAACCCAGAATATAAGGTATCAATCTAAGCAATTAGACTTGTTCCATATCCAAAGATGCTCAAAATGATAAATCTCAAATTATCATTAAATTATTTTTAATTATTTGGTGTTCTCATTGCTAGGAATCTAAAGTATACAAGAAATTTAGCCAATTGTTGTATGAATTTTACAAATCCTTGTCATAATATATGAGAACTAGTCTGTGATTTCAATATTTTAATACAATCACCAATTATGTCTTGGAAGTAATAAAAGGTACACCCTCCTAGGTCTACAAAGCCTAAAGTGTAGAAGGGTTGTGAAACCCTTGTTCGTTGGCCAACACCCTACAATTCTTGATCATTAGAAATGGCTATTCTATAGAGAATTATTAACATCGTCTAGAGAAACCAACGAGGATATTTAAGCAAATTCGTGCATAATCCTAGCATGGAACATCAGTCCTAGGTGCAAAGCGTACTTAGGCATCTTTGTGGAACTTTGATTATTTTATATGTTACCCTAGAAAAAATAATATGGGGAAATAATTGGACATACAAGTATTTGTTGATGCAAATTGAATTGGACACTTAAACAATAAGAGATCTACAAGCAACAATGCATTCTCCTTATTTGGGGGAGTTGTTAGCTAGATAAGTAAGACACAACAAGTTGTTTATTTTCCACTACTAAAACAAAATATATGACTCCTACACATGCTTGTAAATAAACAATATGGTTACATAGATTTACTTGAATATGGACTTTGTAAACAAGATAGTGAAGATCAATTGTGATAATCAAAGTATCATTGGTTTATCAAAGAATCCTACTCTCGATGCTTGTATGAAGCATATTAATGATCAATATCACATTGTTTGGATATGGTTGAAGATAGAAAGGCAATTATACAAAACCTCGACACCTTGATGAATACTATAGATTGTCACTAAGTTAGTAAGCACTAAAAATTTATTTGGTGTATGAAAGCTATGGGGATCTCCCCCCTTGGCATTAATTGCTTTACTTTGTAATTTTTTCTACTCTCACAATATATACAAAAAATGGGATAACATCAAGACTAAGTGCATTGCACACTTTGCAAGTTCTAGTTACAATATTAAGACATTACAATGCTTTTAGGTTGGTATATTAGGATTCTAGAGAGACATTGCAATAAACTAATGGTATGAGTTATAATTTTGACTAGTCTCTTTGAAATTGGTGCTCACCTTGGGGAAATTTAAGTGTCACAATTTTTGTCAAGATTTTTACTTGCACTATACCCTTGGTGTGGTGGGATCCTCTTGCATGCAACTTCTCTTTACATGTTTTACATTGGGACATGTGTCAATTGATTATTTCCATGGTATTCTTAAGCCAAAATACTATAAATTGAAGACTTTGGTCAATAATTTTGACATCAAAAGCTAGGAGAATGTGGAGGTGTTTATTTGCACTAAGAGAGAAAGTTGATGCAACATTTGATTGATGGATCCTTTCATTGTATTTGTCGTCTTGTTTTAAGATTAATATAGTGAGAGAAGTGTATTTAGTGTTGGGTTTTTCTTGAAAAAAATTCTCAAAGTATATCTAGCGTCAATCTTTGTGTGGATGCTATGTTGTTAATATCATTTTCAATCTAGTACCTTTGTTATGTCTAATTTATATCAAACATTAAGATTATGTTTAATTGTATTGTTTCTAATTAGAGTTTCTAACCCCTAGGATGTAATCATAATTGAATAGCAAAGAATATGATGACGAGGTTGGAAAAAAGTCTCAAGATTTGACTATCTTAAATAAAATGTAGTTGAAATAATGATGATTGAAGGTATGTTGTGGGTTTGCGTTACTATATAATGGTGACAATATGTATGTGTGAATATGTATTATGGTCTAACAATAATGAATAGGGAATTTTATATTTTTTTAACTTTTAAGAATGATGTATGTGAAATTTGTACACCCCAATTTACAAAACTATATGACTACTTAGGTTATGGAAATTATCTGATAATACACCATTTAATGTATGTGAGGTTTGGGTGATGTAATCGCCCCTTCCGGACCACTGTTATCTAGCTATAGAAAATAATACTCCTTTATTTTTTTCATGTTTTTCCTTTTCGTGGCTGAAATCATTCTATGTTTGAAAATAGAGAGAATTAAGAGGGCACTTAAAGTATGTGAAATGCTCAAAATAAGTGTCGAAGAGTGGAAGGTGAGAGATTATCCTAAGTGCTCGGAATAAGCCATCTTTTCTTTTCTCCATATTTTTCCATTATAGTTTATATAAGTTAATTGAAAGTAATACCTTTTCCCGCGCTGCTTCTAATTTCAGTTATGTTTGAGTCTAAATGGAATGGGCTTATCTTGCAAAGATTCTATCTGTAGTTTCTCTCCAACACAAAAAGGAATTGGGTTCGGTGAGAAAGAATGGATGGAGGATTGTTCAATACAATTAAGTCCTGAGCTTATACTTTATGCCTTTATGTTTTGCATGCCATAAGCTCATTGAAAATTGCATTCATTCTGCAACACATGATATATGTAAGCCTTTGTTTCCATTCTTCATGCCTAATACGGCATGGTCTATGGAACAAATCTTTCTGCAAATTAGCAAAGTCTAATAGTTTCCATGCATAATGCAATTTAAAAAAATGATTTGTAATAGAATAATCATTCACGGATAAGTATAATAGAGTGATTAGAATGAAACAATGATTGTAAAAATGAAAGCGACGAATGAATCGATTGAGTGAAGATTCCCTTTCCTTCAAAAATTTGTGTATCTCAATAAGTTAGGGTCACACAATTGTTTGTGCCTTTATGAATCACTTACAAGCAATATATTTTCCCTCTTTATACTTTTTGTCTTTTGGTTTTACTAAAAGGTGAGTCCGTATGGATGTGTGATGACTAGTGTTTCAAGGTGAGATCTGAAGTTGGGTTTACCTTCTAGATACCCTGGGTCTTCTCAACCCACCCTCTTTTATTTCTTCTCATCCAATACTTATATGAGGTTTGGGTGCACAAGTATCCATATTTGAAGTAGTGTGTTGGAAATGTTGATCCACTGAGAGTGAATTTGTAAAACTGGGAGATGTAGAGATTAGAGACTAAATTTGAGTGAACACTCTATAGTTTGATGTGTATATGTTCTTCTTATGCTCACTAATAATTGTTGCCGTAACAATTAGCACCTCTGGAGTGTGAGTTGGTATGGACAGCTATGCACAGTGTGTAATGATTGTTCTTCAAATTAGGAGGGGAAGCTCCCTCTTTTGTTGATATGCGTTCTAAAAGTAAAAGATCTAAATCCTATCTTTTTGACGCAGTTGGAAGAGGCACAAGGTTAAGAAAACCAAGGACATTGCAGCTAAGGATTTTCTCTAGTTTCACATGTCTTTAACTACAACTAAAAACTAAATGCTTTAAACTATCCAATCTCCTTGAGAGAACATAGCATGAGGAAAAAGAGCAGGAATGTGATTACACGATAAACTTCAAGTACATATTCGCAATGTGAAGGCAAGGCGACACAACTATTTGCTTGGCTAGGAAGGAGTTTATTAGAAACAAACAAATACATGATAAACTAAGTACACTTTCACAACATGAGGGCAAGGTGGCTCAACTATTTGCTTGGTTGAATAGGTTTATTGACACACACATCAAACGATAAGCTTTAGATACAGATTTGCAACATGAGGGCAAGGTGGCTCGACAATTTGCTCATCTGAATAGGCTTATTATTAACATAACATAAGGTAAGAAACTAGGACAACAAATTGCATTGGTGAAACACGCATACAATAAACGATCAAACTAGCAACCCCATTTAACTAAGATTTGAACAAACACCATAGTAATAACATGAAGGCAAGGTGGCACAACTATTCATTAATATAGTAATCACTCATGAACAAATACAAAATAATAATATTACAGGCAAGGTAGGCTCGACATATATTGCTATCGCGTGCAAAAGTTCTAATTACAAGGGTGAACTAATCTTGACAATAGGCATGTTGCCAAGAATGCAACAATTCTCTATCACAAGCAAAAGTTATTTACAAATGAGCTAAAAGCTCTTATTTATAGACATCAAAGGTGTAGGGAACCCTAAAATCACCTTGAGTCAACTACAGTCTCGCAACATGTGAGATCTTATTCTCTAAGCCTAATTGTATGCAACTATACAATTAACTAGAAAGCTACCATCAGTTAACCGATACAAACAAGACTAAATGGACATGTGCAACATGCACGTCCTTATTGAAAGAGAGTTAACTAATAACTACCATCAGTTAATGGAGAATGACGACAAAATGAGAACTCCAACTGTACATAGATGATTCCAAGACAAACATGGCATGAAATATGGAACAAGTTAACTCGGAAAGAGGCATCGAGTTTAACTGTTGTGTTTGATGTCTATCCTGAAAAGGTGGGACGTCCTAATCTGAAGTTCATTGGCTCTGATCTCGGGCAATTAATCCCTCCACAAGGTTGTTGATTGCATCACCATCTAAAGATCATCACACATCTCAACTGTCAATTCACTGCTTGTCAGCAACTCAAGCAATCCTAGAAATCTCTGCACACTTACACTGACATTTCACTGACTGGTAACTTTGGCGGCTCTGTAACTGAAGTGATGGCCATTGTTTCTTCTGTAGCTTGACGCTTCTCACGTCTTTCACACTTTTCTCTATGGAAGAGTGTTGCATGATGAAACCATGAAGTTTGACTGTGAACCCTCTAGTTGTGAGAAATGCAAATGAACTTACTGCACACGCAGAATTCCAATGATATCAACCCTCTAAACCGGCCTTGAAAGACAATCAGCAATATGAGGCACGAAACCATGTGGACTTGAGTGACTACGACTATCAACCCTCCAAACCGGCCTTGGAAGACAATTAGCTATACGAGGCACGAAACCATGTGGACTTGAGTGACTACGACTATCAATCTTCTAGATGCACTTGGTACAAATTGGTGTCAACTTTTCTGATGAAATCATGAATTAAGACTGACTTGGTCTTGAATTCGGTATGTGTGAACTGCATTTTGAAAAACTCGCCTATTGACTGTAAACACAACTATATTCTAACAACTTTCTCTGGGAAGCCAAAAATCACTCCTAATGAGTCTAAAAATATCCTGTAATCGGGCAATTTTCATGAAAATTTTGAGACGTGGGTTTTGTGCAGAAAATGATTTTAAACAAACCCACAACGTCATAAATTCGAAAAAACAACGTTTAGCTTGACATGCAAAGACTTTTTCGAAAAAAGCAATTGGGGGCAGTAGGGGTTGTAGGGGGCTGCAGGGAGTAGAATTTTCTACAAAAATTATTGGAATGTGGGTTTTGTGTAGAAGATGATTTCAAGCAAACCCAGATCCTCCATTTTGAAAAATATTGTCTTTTACTCCACCATGCAAATGAATTTCAGTTGAAAAAAGCAAAGCTTCGAGGTAATTTTTCCTAAAAAAAATCGAACACATGGATTTTGTAGAGAAAGTCGTGCACAACCAACCCAGATGATTAAAACTGTCAAAAGTCGTCAAATTCTTGGACTTGCGAAGAATACCTAAGACAAGAAAAGAAAAAATTAAGACAAAAGATAGAAGTCTTATGTTTCTGATTCTATCAAAAATCGCCATACTTGTCTGAAGTTTGTTGATTAATCTGGACTTGTATCTGCAAGGAATTCTTGTGGCGCCTTCAAATGATGCTTGCATAAGAGAAAACTCGTTTGCACTCAACCTATTGTGAGAGAAATGGATGCCTAAATGCATAGTAATAAAGAATTTTTAGGGTTTAGGTGCCAACTGTAAGTAGAAATCCATATTTCAAAAGAAGTTATCTGATTGGACCCCACTTCGCACAACAGAAACTGACTTGGAGTCTCAAAAATATTAAAATATTAAATATTCAATTCAACTCAACATGCGAAACTCAATGAGTCTCAAACTAGGCGTCAATATTAAAATATTGAAGAAATTCGCCTTTTGCAAAGCTAACATGCGAAAACTAAAATTTGATATTAGTTTATTGAGTTAACTGAAATCTCTCTTTCTGGGTTCGCTTAGAATATTTTTTTGATTCCAAAAAGTCAAAATTTGATTTTCTAGGCATCCACCTTCAAAAGTTGAGATTTTTTGCTAACTTCTTATTTTGTAGCTTGTTGAAAACGTCACAGTAGCCTTTGTTGAACTCTGATTTTTGGGTGCCCGAGTGATACTGAAACTGAACTGAAGGACTCATCGCGTAGCCAGATCAGAACTGATGAAATGTCTGCTAGGAGCTGTGACCTAAAAAAAACTGAATCTGGTGCCTCAAAATGAAGGGCACCATTTTCTTGATTTGCCATTTGAGGCTTCAATATGCAGTTGTCGATGAACAATGACTCCCGTCGATTGAACGTTGGATCCATTGTGTAGCTGGAAGAATTACAGACCCGATGACTACATATGCAAGGCCTAAATGCTGGATTAAGACCCCCAAACGCAAGGGCACCCTGGCTTGCAGAGGAGCAGAAACAAAAATTAACATGATTTTGCATTTTGTCAATCTCAACCAAATGCCCTACTTTGACCCTCACTACCGGGAGTTGGATTGCTCTGATTTGCGTGCTGACAGGCTTGCTGCGTAGCTGGAACAACTCGAAAGAGATGTTCTTGGGAGTGATGAAGCGAAAAGATTGCATTTAGTGCCTTTAGAATAAGGGCACCTTTTCCAAGGCAATATGTAAAACCCTTAGCCATTTTTCCACTCCTCCCCATTTTGCATAGATTCTTCGATTACGGGCGATTGACAAATCTCGAAGCTTGACGAATAGATTCACTGCGTAGCTAGGAGGATTTTGCACAAGTCTCATGAAGACGATAGCTGCAAGAAACCTCATCTGATTGGCCTAAAGGCAAGGCACCCCTAGCCAGCAAAGGTACAATTTGATATTTCATTTTATACTATCCTTTGTTTTGAGTGCTTACTGGAATCACTGTCACGATCACTCAGCACATCTGACGATCTTCTGAACAGATGCACTACGAAACTGGGCTAAATCATAAGAGATTCCTCGAAAACGAAAACTACAAATTCATTCATCTGATATGTCTAATTTAAGGGCGCCCCTAGGCTACAGGGGTGCAAAAACTGCAAATTTGATTGTCTCTATGATGTGTATACTCCTTGTAATTTCTGCTTCCGCCTTTGATTGTCAAAGTTCTGAGAATCAGATGGACCCGTTTGATAGCTTGTTGTAAAGCTAACTGAAAACCGAAAAAGAATGAATATATTTGCAACCCAAAACAACTAAATCTTGGCCTCCAAATTGAAGGGCACCCTTGAGCTACAGGGGCGCAGATTTGCTCTGGACTTGATGTTTCCCTCCATTCGCGCTCTACGATCACCGTGTCGATTGTTGATTTATCCACATAGAAGCATTACAGTTGCAGACACATGTGTGTGACTGTATTTCACCATTTTCACATGTACAAACACTGTAAAGTTGATTTGCACATTGATTGCACAAGCGGGAGACGTTAGAAAGTGAAAGTGTTCCCAGACTTAGAATATTTTTTGCACTTTTCGCCATTTGAAAATCCCCTCCATTGAGAAGCATCTATTTCAACATCTTTCATCATAAAATGTTCTGCTTTGAGTTTCAAGCTTAGGTTTTGACACCTGATACTAGCCAACTGCCATTGACGACCTCAGAGGTCCTAACCTTTATCTTGAAAATGTGAAAACTACCCACCAAGCTTAAACTGACTTTTAACTGAAACCGGCTTCACCACTGTGATCGTGATGCAAAATAAGCCAATCAAAATTAATTTCAGCCAATTCTAACAATTTTTTGTTTTCAGGGTTTTTTGATCTAAAAACAAGGTTTGGAAACCCTAATTTTCAAATATTTCCAATATCTTCCTAACATCACATTGACCAAAAGCCCATATTTGATTTGCCCAAAAACTGAGTTTTGACATCATTTTTACAAGGTTTAGACCATTTTACGTAAAATGCCTTAATGAAGCAAAAAAATTGGTTTGGTTACAACAATAATAAAGCTCTGAGTTGTATGACTGGCCTACATGCACTATATTTTCTCTTTGTATACTCTTTAATTTTCTCTCTTTACACTTTTTATCTACAATAATTTTCGGTTTTCCTTAAAGGTGAATCCATATGGACATGTGGCGACTAGTGCTTCATGGTTAGATCTGAAGTTGTTTTTTAAACTCTACATACCCTAGTCTTTCAGCCCAACTTCTTTGCTTTTTTCTCATCCACTATTGATATTTGGTTTGGGTGATTTGAGGTAGTGTATTGGAAGTGTTGTTCCCTTGAGAGTGAACCAAAGTTGAGAGAGGTGGAGATGAGAGACCGAGTTTGATTGGACGCTCCATGACTTGGTGTGTAAACTTTCTTTTTATGCTCACCAATAATAAAACTCTATAGAGAAGTGAATTTTGTCGAAGATTTTCTTCAGCAAAATTGACAGTTAAAAAATGATTCCTTGATGATTGGGATCATGCTAGTTTTTAGTGTGAAAATAAGATTCTTATGCCTTGTTAAAGGTTATAGATCCTACATTCATATTTGAGGCGCCAACTTGATCTGTATAATATCAGTTTGGGCTAGTTTTCTAAATCAATTTTTTTGCTGCTATATGGTCCTCAACAATATTTATCTTCACCAATAAATAAATAATCTAATGTCAAATTAATGTACTTTATAATTTATATTTCATTTTTATAAAACTAATCAAGAATTATTTCCACATTTCCATCCAAGAATGTTAACTGTTTAAAAATTGCATCTTATAATAGTTGTTTTGCGAGGTTGTATTAAACAATTCATTAATTGGAGAAACAACAATATGAATATTAAACATTAACTCCACAATCACATTTCATAGAAAGGATTTAAGAAAATGCATTGTTTAAACACTTCTTTGTTGGGTACTACAGTAGTACAGAGTCACAGGCTGACTCGACCTAAAAGGCATTAAAATGCATCATCATCATCACATCATTGATTTGTGTGATCTGAAACTCCTATCTCATGGTCAGTCGATCTGCTGCCTCTCACTAGAACCATGTCCCAGCATCCTTGAGACATTTGCACGCTGTGCTCCTGTTTTCTTGTGAGACAAGACTTTGGCTATGTCTTCTATGGAAGTGGACCTGAAGTGGAGAAAGAACTTTTATCTATTTCCACAAGATGAAAATAGTCTATGGATGTACACAGCAGCATGGAGCAAGAAGGGAAGTTTGGATCAAGGAAGATCCACGATAACAATAGCCACATTACCATCAAGTCTACTTCAACTACAAAACACATTACCCTCCAAAGTATAAAACTGCTTGAGGGTCTGTATATACTTGTGATTCATGATACGAACATATTAGAAGCCTTTTATCATCACATCCTCAAAGTTGGAACTGATTTTACCCCATCTGCAATATTGGAAGATGATGTTTTAATTTGGCACATTTTATATTTATTACTATGTATTTGTAGCTAACTTAAAAATTATTTTCAGTAAAGAAGAGCTTTAGTAGATATAAGAATTTGCATTGGTTAATCATTCATGCAACTAGAACAACAAGATTCAGTTTAACACAATAATTAGTGGAAATTTTATTTAATAAACATTAGTTTATAAAATTCAGTAGTTGTACTCATAGTTTGCGAACTTGGACTCGGAGAGTACTTGACAAGCCAAAAAAAATCAACTTGGAGACATAAGAAAAAGGGGAAAAATACAGCACCTTAAAAAATGCTTAAATTTAAAAATAAAAAAAACAGAATTTTTTGAAAAAGTATATAAATTTTATGCAAAATATAGCTACAAGATGTTCAAATGAGTTTGGTGGGGGCAGCCCCCCTTGTACATTCCCTATTGTGATATAGGGTAGGGTCGAGGGGCGGAGCCCCTGCCACCAAGCCCAAATAAAGACCTTCAAAAGCACACAAACCTTCATGGTGCGAACCATTGTTAAAAAAAATTTAAAGCCAAAAAAACAGAATTTTTGCAGAGTCTAACCCACCCTTTTTTCCCTAAATTTTGACATGTTTCTGGCACCGTGAACTAAATAGAAAAACTCACCGATCTTTTGGCAAGCCTCAGCAAGTAAACCTCACCAAAACTCACAGAGCAAAACAAAAGGCGAGTACTTGGCAACTTGCCAAGTATGTAAACTATGGTTCTACTATTCACTTAATTCGGTTCCCAGTTTGAGGGTAAAAAATGTCTGATATCTACGTATCTAAATATCTGTTTCCTAATAGCAGACCATCAGAAGAATTTATTTGGTAAACAAATAGCAGTTGATGGTCCTGGCACATGACATGCAATTTTATTAACATGTAGAAATGAGTGTAATTCTTGTAAAGTTCCAGAAACTCATATGGATATTAGGTTCATTACTTAATCATGGATTAGACTGCCAAAGACAACCAATCACAACAAGAACTAATGCTAATTAATAAATCAGAACCACACCACAGACAATAAAAATCAGAGGAATCAATATGACTTGTTCTCATATTACAAATGCCATCATATGATCCATTCAAAAGAATGCATAGGAAGATATCTGGCAATACAGTTACTAGGAGTTTGACTGTATTATTTCTAAGGGAGTTATCTTTCGATGATAAACTCCTCAATTTGTATACCTGTATGCCGTGCACTCGCCTGTATACTCAAAAGAACTTGATCACCAACTTTCAAGGCTGACACAGGTATTGCTAACTGTTGTATTTCTCCATCTACAATCAACTGGTTGGATTAGATAGTGTACATGAATTGGTTTCTGAAGAATATAGCAAATAAACAGGAGTACAATTTGATTAATCAATTCCAATAAAATACCAGGACATGGAGGACGAACTAAATTGACTGTTTCTGCATTTTGCAAGAGAATGCTGCACCTCGGAACTTCAGCACATTCAATCTGTAAATATCAGGAAAAAAAATTGTAACTGTTCCCGAACTTAAGGGCCAACTGATGCAAGCCTGGAAAGCAAAATGAAGGAAAGAAATATTTTTTTCTCTAGTCAGCAATTCTCATGCAAACTTCTCTAGGATGATTGTTCATCATCAATCTGTGATTCTGTTATATTGCCAAAGCTTATAAGAGCAATTTACTTAACTGAAAAACAACTAGTTTCTTGTTTTGAATTTTATTATTTTAAGAGCATTGTGCTTACTAACCGTACAAGGAAAAAGATGTTACAATACCGATTACTTATCTATCATGGTAACTGCAGAAAGATACAAAGACAAGCAGAGGTGTTCTAATTATAGAAGGAATGCCAGAAGCTCCTGGGGTTTTTGCCACAGCCAAAGCTAACATATTTGAGGTAAAAATTATATATGTTAAAATAAAAATAATAAAATATATAATAAATTATTTAATAATAAATATTTATAATTTATTAATGTATTTATTTATTAAATATAAAATGTCCATATCATATAAATATAGTTATAAAAAACCTAGCAACTTAGATTGTTCTTCAACTATCAAATATATATATAAATGGTTCACATTTTTGCAGCACTAAACAAGCTCCTTGAAGACTGTTAAATGGCAGCAAAGCATTTGTTGTTGCTGAACATGCGGCAGAATTGTTGACAACAAAGGGGAAGTGGCAGAACAACATTCAGGGTGATCAGTAGAAATATTTGAGCTGCCCGACCCTGGGCAAACCTAGGACCGTCCCAACCTCATATCTGGACCTGAACTGGACCCAACAACTCCGCAGACTAAAAGTGCCAAACCGAATAACTGAAAAAATAGGAGTTCAAAATTCCACATTATGATTTGAGCTCAGCAAATGAACTTGATTATTTATACTTACAAATTATCATTACAAGCAACAATATTTAACTATCCGTGGATAGGAGGAAATATAGGTAATTCCAGGATCAATGCATTTATTATCAACTACAATTCAATATTAGGAAATCCAACTGTTCACTCTTTTTGAAGAAATGCATTTAATATTATGTCAATGAACAAGAAAATTACAAGTGAACAATAGCCAAATGATGCAAGAGCTTCCTCGGTTTTAGTAGCTACAAAGATCAAAGAGGCTTAGGGCAGGTCATTTTGGTGAGTTTCCCCTTTGTAGCCATAGGAGATTTCCACTTGCAGCCACTTCAGAGGATGTCATCATAGCGCAAAATGGACTTGCAGCAAATGGTCTGAGCTACAGCAAAAGAAAGAGGTGAGTTTTGATTCACTTGTAGCAACTGGAGGAGCAAAGATAGCAAGTGGTATTACTTGCAGCAAGTGCAGGTTTGCACATGGCAAAGGGCAATGCACTTGAGTGCATTTGGAACTTCTGTAGTAGTTTCTTGGGCACAAGGCAGCATAAGTGGATAATGCTACGAGCTACAGGTTTAGTTGCAGCCAAAGGATGCTCCTAAGAGGTGTTTGGATGGTGGATTGAGAGCCTACCAAGCAAATGTTGGTGTAAATAAGTAATTTTCCTATCTAGTTATTAGTGGGGTCCTATTTACATGTTAAGTCCACTTAGGTCCTAGGCATATTTCTAGAAGTCCTAGTTGTCTAGATAAGATCTTATCCAATCTTATCTTTTTAACTTTTATTTAATTCTAGTGTCCTAGGTCATTTAATAATGACACGAGTCATTTAATGTTTTGCATTAGGTAGTTCATCACACCTTGTCTATATAAGCAAGGCTATTGTACACTTTTGTAATATAACTCATCATCATATTTGATAGATCTTAATATCAAGCAAGCTCAATTCTTGCACACTCTCTTGTGGAAGGATTTCATTGTTTTTGCAAGTGGTCTTGGGTATAGCGCTAATCTTCAGCTCCTACATGGTATCAAAGCTATGGCCATGCAAATTCCTTCTCAAATTTGAAAGGTAGAGCTATTGCTAGTGAGAGATCTTGGTGGATTTTAATAAGGTTGAGAATGCTCTTCCCTTGCACCCTATGGTGATCTGGGAAATCAGAAAAACCTGAAAAAAAACACGAGTTTTGAGGGTTTCGATTGCAAGTTAATTTTGGCGTGTGTTGGAGGTAATTTGAGCTCACGATTGAGTCTAGGGCATCTAAGAAAGTCAAGAATAGCTTCCGTTTCATCAAAATCCAACATATTTTGCTAGATCTACAAAGGTTTGAAGTTGGAAGATGGTTGCCAAATCCGGAAGGTAGCTAATTTTTTGGAGCAGTTTGGGCCAAAATAAACCCTGCCATTGCATCCAAAAAGCCCAAAAACCCTAAGATCGCCTATCAAATCATTGACATCGGAGATTTTTTCCCAGGCCCTCAAAAGAATTTTTCAGCGTGTTGACATTTCCGTACCATACAAAATCCATACACTACAACACTGACAGGTCATACAATCTGCAAATGTCAAGTCATCGACTGTACAATCACAAAAAAAGGAATATTCAATAGATATTCAAATACATTTTGCATCACAAGTACAACAAGTCAATTCCGATACATTCATAGACAAAAATTGCAGAATTAAATATTATTTTAATTTCAAAGTTTTTGAGCGGTTGTTTTTATTTTTAACCGGTAAGTTTTTGAGTTAAGTCATTGGTTAACCCCGTGGTCCCGTGGCATACCGTTGGGGCTAAGCCTAGCAAGCAGTGCGGGAATCCGCCACCTTGACTGCCATCGGAGCCCTACCCCACCGCCACCATGCAGGCGGCGCTTTTTATCTTGCAGCTGCAAGAGCGATGGTCGCATTGGTGACCAAAGGCCAACCTCCAGGGGCTAAGATTTTTCCCCCTACTGCCCAAATTGGGCCTTTTTTCCTCGAGCCATATCTTGCAAACTAGGAGTCAGTTTATTGCAAATGAGATATCGATGGAAAGCTGGTTCCATGTACTTCGTGATGGTGCAGGTCATTTTGCCAAATTTTTCTACATGTACATTTTATTGCAGAATAAAGTTAGTTTTCCCTTATGGACCTTCAAACTCAACTTTTTCCTTGGATCTTTGTTTTTCGTGACTTTCGTAGCATCAGAACAGTATTGAGGAGCTCTATCATTGTGCCCATGCACTTTTTCCAGATTCAGCCCCTAGGTATATTTTATTCTGTATTTTGCACATTTCACATTGTGACTAATTACTTGGACACCTTGACACTTTGAGAGGTTTTGTCCTTTTGGGAAGGCTTCATTTGTAGTATACATCATGTTTGGGGGTTTATAATTGCCAATGAAGGCTTCAGTCTTTGCAATTTTGGAGATTTCTCATAGTTCATTATGGGGTTTTCATTTCATCCTTCTTTGATTATGTTGGAAAAGGGAAACTATAAACAATGGAGAGATGGCATCATAAGGCATCTCCATTGGCTTCATTTGTTGCCACATTTGTATGGTCTTGTTCCCCCTCTTGGTACTAATAGTAAGAAATTTGATTGGAGTTGCAAAAGAGATCATGTGTTAGGAGTTATTACAATGCATGTTGATGATGACATTTTGCATGATATTATTCATTTTGAGTGTCCTCGTGCTCTTTGGACTAAAATTTGAGAGATGTATGAAGATCCTAATAATCAGCCATTCCCAGATGATCATGTTTCAGACTATATTGTGCCTCTTCATTTTTCAGAAAGTATACCCTATGATTATGATGCTATTTAGGAGTTTGAAGATTTCAAGTACTTTGAATCTTTAAACGAAGATGACGAGGTTTCTTCAAATGCTTCTTCGTCTCCTTCAGAGACGGTTGTTTATCCTTCACCTTTAGTGATTCTTTGTGTAGTGTCATTGATTGAGGCTCCCATCATTCCTATTCAACAAGACCATTCATCTTCTATTGGTGATTCATTGATAAATTCTAGTGATTCATTTCAGCAAGTATCTCATTGTCTTCCTGATTGGGATTCTTATTTATCAGACATTGTATCCTTATTTGTGGAGTCTCAAATTTCAAATTTGGAAGATACATGAGAGGTTATCTCTCCTCTTTGATGGCAGTCATTGCACTACTATTGTCAAACCAACTTTGTTTTTGGAGATTGTTCAACATCCATTTCCGCATGGTCCTAGTTTGTCACCTTCTTCATTGATTAGGCATGTACCTAATTTGATTGTGGCATCATCATCTACAGTGAACAAGGAGACACATGAGCAAATTTCAGAGACATTATCATACATTTTTATGTTTCTTTCTTTCAATTCCTATCCGGAATGGGAAGCATTCCTACATTTGTACTTGGTTTTGTTTATTTGAAAGGAAGACAAGTTGTTTGTCGACATTGTATCATGTTTTGTCTTCAGGCACTTACCATTTTTGTAGGAGATTATACATTGTAGGGGGGCCACATAGTCTTTGTCTCCCTCTTATGGGGGGAGGGAGGGTTGCGGGGGGGGGGAGGGGGTTATTGGTTGTATATTTGTGATGGATGTAGTCCTTGGGGGGTATCATTGAGTCCTCCATACATCATCCTTCTTTGCATCTTTTCTCTTTTGGATGGTTTTTTCCCATGTGGTTTTTCTCCTTTTCTTTGTTTGTGAGAGATTGCATTTGTATATGGGTACCTAAAATGGCCTCATTGTCGGGACCCATCTTTGCATCTTTGCATCATTTGCATAATAATTGCTTCTCCCTACATTGCACTTAAAGGGGGATGCTTAGTGGGGTCCTATTTACATGTTAAGTCCACTTAGATCCTAGGCATATTTCTATAAGTCTTAGTTGTCTAGATAAGATCTTATCCAATCTTTTAACTTTTATTTAATTCTAGTGTCCTAGGTCATTTAATAATGGCGTGAGTCATTTAATGTTTTACATTACGTAGTTCATCAAACCTTGTTTATATAAGCAAGGCTATTGTACACTTTTGTAATATACCTCATCATCATATTTGATAGATCTTAATACCAAGAAAGCTCATTTCTTGCATACTCTCTTGTGGAAGGATTTCATTGTTTTTGAGGGTGGTCTTGGGTATAGAGCTTATCTTCAGCTCCTTGTGTCTTTTGGCATTGTCAACAAGGTATAACCTTTGGATGACTCAACATCTACAAAGACATTGGAGTTCATCTCCCAAATAGCATTAATTATGTCAATTTTACTTTTTTGGATTTGTCATAAGGGGTTGAACCATCACAAGGGAGGAGGCACTTGCTGCCAAAATCATTGGAGTGGAGCTACTTGCTTTAGCCACATCATGTTCTTATGCATCCGCAAATGTATCTACTTTTGGAATTACACTACTTGTACAAACTTCAAAGGGGAAATGAAAGGGTTCATTTCTTTCTAATAATTCCATGATTTTTGTAGTCATCTTGGCTGACATGGTTGACCCCTATTTGGAAGACTCTCTTCTCAATTGTCTTGATACCTGACTAATTACCAATTTTAGCTTGATCATCATTCTTTCTTAAACACATGACCTGAGGAATACGCTCTGGTACTGCAATTTGGTTTGTTAATAGTTTGTAATCTATTGAGATGCCTATCCTCCTCTTCATTGCATCAGCCTTTAGCATACTAAATGGCTCTAGATCTCCTTTTGCAACATAAAGCTTCCCTAGGTGAAGGAAGTGAACCTCTTGGAATAATATTTAAGGGATTACATTCAATTTATGTATCTACTATCTTCCCAACTGCAAGTTGTATACTATTTCTTTGTCATTAACATAGAACAAAGTTGGGACCATTTTGGGTCCTAAGGAGACTAAGAGTGTTATTTTCTTGATGGTAGCCACTTTTAGATTCTCATACCCTCATAAGGTGTCTCTACGAGTAATACTGCTGGTATGGCCAAAGAGAAGGGAGAATGGCACAAAGTTTACCATTACCCCATCATCTATTAATATCCTTTTGATATACATGCCATAAATCTAGACCTGTAAATACATGGTGAGATATCCTCTCTTGCTAACTCAACCTCTAAAGGCAATTACTTTAGGTCAAAAAAGAAACCACGATGATGAAGTTTTGCATTTGGAAAGTTCATGTCTAGATCCACCTAGTCTATATGTCATTTTAAGGGTGAAGTTTGCAATCAAGATATTTTAGCCCAATTGCTTGCAAGAAGGTTACACGATGAGACAAAGAATTTCTAAGAAGAACAATAAAAGAAGTCTTTGCATAATTTCTCTTGAGATCTTCAACAAGATCATAACATTCGATGGGAGACAACGTAGGGTCTATTACTGATATAGCTTTACCATGAAAATTTGCTTCTTACACAATGTTGAGTTCTATGTTTTCTTAATTTTGCAATACCTCTACTAAACTCCACATCTTAGTTTCTCCTTTTAGTGCCAATTAGCTTGGCATACTAGTCTCATTGGGACAAGACATGTTCATTGACCCTAAAGTGGTAACATTGTGCATGCTTTCTTCATTCTTACAATGGGAAGGAAAAGGATATTGAAAGACCTTCAAGTTTGCATTCTGCAGGATGATGAGCATTTGCAAATTGTTGTTATTTCTTGTGGATGGAGGAACACATTTGTGAATAGATGTTGATTCTTGAGGAGTTTTGATATGAATTTGTTGTACTCTCAGCACAATTTTATGTGCCCTTGCTTTACGAATTGAACAATGTGCCAGGCTTATAAGGGTGATGATATGGTTCATTCCTATTGTCCTTGTACCGATGATTTCCCTACTATCGATTATCCTTTGGTTGAAATTGTTTTTGTTGCAAGGATAATCGACAACATTAAAATTATGATATTGCTATCAAGATTCAGCTGTGTAGTTTTTTTAGTCAAACTCATTGACCCATATTTCATGAGTAGTGGTTCACAAGAACCTATCTCTCATGATAATGAATGGTCCACTTAGCACTCATTGCATCTAGGTGATGCTCACAGAGGTGAAGCATTGGGCCCTCCTGGGAGGTCACCCATCCCAGTACTTCTCCAACTCAAGTGTGCTTAACCATGGAGCTTTCCCTAATGTTAAGCCTACTTAGCTTGCAACATTGACATTTTGATTGTTTTCATTGATATAATCCCTTCTACCATTATTGTGTTTGTATCCTTTACTATTTCTATTTTTCATTGGCAATATATCTATGACCCCCTCTATTATCATGTTTCAATTATTCCTCAAGATTTTGAAAGAAAACAATTTGTTTCCATTATTGTTGTTATTTTGCACAACCACATTTTGAGTGGCAATCTTTCCATTAGTTCCATAAGCCTTTTTCCTACTATCAATGGTAGTTTGGTCAATTCTTAGAGTGCTTTCCAAGGAATCTTCATACGATTTGTAAGATAATTGGACCTCCTCTCTTGTGCCCCTATCAACAACATGAAAAAAAAAGGTCACATAGTTCCTTGTGATCTTGTAGGGAACACTTGTCAACAAGTAGAGGACTTGCCTCCAATGCATGATAACGTGTGCTATTGATTCATTGGTGTCTTGTTTCGTGCTTAAGAATTTCCAAAATTGTTGTCTTGACAAGATTATTCATGTCAAAAGTTGTGACAAACCCATTGATGAGCTATCAAAATGAATGAATTGGCGCTTCAGGGAGGCAGCAGTACCAAACCACAAGTGATCCCTTCTAGGATATTGGGAAAGATTCTAGTGACGACTCTATCCCAAGGAAGGAGTTCTCTCACAACTACTATATATGCTTTCATATGATAATTTGGGCCACCCTCCCCTTTAAATATTGAAAGGCCTAGGAGAGGACATAACAATTGTAGTATAGGAAATTGCATACCTTGACAATTCCACACTATATTTGGGTCCTTTAATTTATTGGACTTAATTAAACTTCTAATTTGCCAAATTATGCATTCCAAAGCCTTATTTTTCCCGTTTTCCGAAAGAGAAACCAACATTTAATTAATGCATTTAATATTATAGTCACCATGGATTATGAGTGTCTTGGACTTATAAGCTAGGAATGGGTCCCCTTTAAATCCTAAGACCCATTTTTAAATATGTTTTTGGCGGCATTTTAATAATTCAAATTCAATTTGCAATTGTTAGCTTTTGAAATCTAATTTTTGGGAAATTAGATAAACACCTCTAAATACATAGTGTTTTCATCATTTGAAATCTAAGTTGCATAATCAAAAGATCCTATTGAGCAAATATCATTGTCAACAGCATTCAAGAGCAGATTTATCAGTCATTTGTTGCAGCAATCAAAATCCTAACATCATGTCCAACTCTATGTGTGTTCATGTTGTCTTGTGAAGGCTAATATGCATTGTTGATCCAAGCATTTCAAGTATCCAAATCAATCAAGCAAGCAAGATCCATTTCGTTGGAGAGATGTGTTTGACTTCATTCCTCTAAGGGAAGCTATTGAAGAGTGGTGAGTTGTAGCAAGCATTATTCATTCATCATTTCCTTCTCCTTTTTGTCATTATCTTTATATCAAGGTTTAATTACCAAACTGGGGTTTGACCAAGGCAAACCCCTATACAAACAAAACATTTTTTCCTCTTTATGTATGTGTGTAGTCGGCCATGAGTCGAGGTAGTCGGCCATGAGTCGAGGTAGTCGGCCGAGAGTATACTTGGTCGGATGTGAGCCATAAGTAAATAAGATATTAGTTAATATTAATAATCCATGTACTTATGTACGTGTCATGTTGGTTGGTTGTCTCAGGAATTAAGTTCCGGACGAAGCAATTAGTTATAATGAAGGGACGCAACGGTTGGTGCCTCAACCACTGCCAGCGTACTATATGTACTTGAGTCATGTAGTCGGGAAACATTATGGTTCTATTATGCTATGCTATGTTCTGTCTGGAGACATTATGATGTAATTGCCGAATACTGAATAAAGAAGTATATCTATGTTTTGTGCGATTGCCATGTGATTATTATATGTTGTCAATGTTATTTTATATCTCCGTTTACTTCGTACATCATTATCTTTATATCAAGGTTTAATTACTAAAGTAGGGTTTGACCAAGGCAAACCCCTATACAAACAAAACAATTTTTCCTCTTTATGTATGTGCAGATTACAGGTTGAAGAAAAATTGAAGAGATCTCAAAAGAGCAATTTTGCATTATTGCACAAGTTATCATTGTTGTCAAGCCATGGAAACTAGGTTGCAAAATTTATTTCTAACTTTCCGACAATGGGACCTATGCCAAACATAAGCCAAGATCCAGCATCAGAGGACTATCAAAAGTTATTTTGGAGCCCTTGACTGAGACCCATTCGCCTAGGGGCTAATGAGTCCCTCTGCACTCCTCAAAACAAGTTTCTGATGACAGGTATATGTGTTCAGACCCGTCTCAAATCTTCCTGCAAACTGTCATTTTCGTTTCTGTACTTTCAGGAATTTGCATTTTATGTATCATGTCTTATTGTTCAATTAGTTTGAGTGCTTCAAATCATTTCAGTTTATTTCCAGATCTTTCCTATTGTCCTAAGGACTGAGATCCAGGTCTGATTGACTCACCATTGAGGTTGGAAGTCAATCTTTACACCTTGTGGTCTCTTTCCTAATGGAATCCCTAGGGAAAGGCCGCCATTAAGATTCCTATAGATTTTCTATAGACAACCTTTTGGAATCCCTTTCCCCACATTTCATTTTGGTGAACCTGACATTCTTACATCATAATTTTTTGATTTGGAGGTCCTTGAAACCCTAGATCCAAGTTTTGCATCATCTTGTTTTGCATTTCAATTAGGGTTACATATTGCATAGTTGCATCATTTAAACTCATAAAAATCCAAAAATATTGCATACATTCTACATAATAACTTGCTTAAAAGTGTGTTTCCGTCATTTAGGTCAAAAGTACATTCAAAATTGCATTCAATTTTGTTCATACATTGTCATACAATTGCATTTACATTTAATCAAAAAAATCTGGAAAAATTGTCACAGAAGAATCTATTTGCAATTAGGAACAGTGAGCTTAAATATCAAATCAGACATCCAAATTTAGATTTTTTAAAACCCTATGCAAAGACCCATTCACCCTTGGGCGAACCTGTCCTTGTACGAGTGATTTTAAAAAAAAATTGCACACTGCTTTGTCTCTGTCTACTTCATTTCCCTATACTTGCAAATCTCTATTTCAGTTTCAAAAATTGCATATTTCTATAAATGTTTGCATTTAGTTCAATTGGTGGAACAAAGTGCATTGTTTAAAATCAAAATTTGCATTCAAAAGTAATCATTTTCAGATTTTTGCATCTCAAAATCAATCAATTATCATTTTTCAGATCTGAAAATTGCATTACAAATTCATTCATACTTGCATTTGACATTTCAAACAAGGTTTCATCATGGTTATGTGTTTTGGTAACCTATGGATGTCCTTAAAATATTTGGTTGATGTTTCAAGTTGTGTGTTTGGTGATGATCCTAATGCAATTGAAAACATTCATGAATCTTCATCTCCTAATGAATTTCCCCCTGACATAAATATCTTAGGCCAAGATGAAGATAGCATGCAAGAATTCATACAAAATTGCTTCCATAACGTTGACAACAATGCATCCTTTTATCCCTCCATGCAACAACCAACACTTCCTATCATCCCACCACTTGACATGTTCAACCTTTTGCATCCCAAAATTGAATCACAAAGCAAGCCTCAACCACAAACCATGAAGGAACTTATTCACAATGACAACATTGTACTCTTCTATCCTATGCCCATAAAATTACTGATACACCAATCAACTTAGAAGAGCGTTATGGTCAAGGCTTTCGAATCTTAAGCAAACAAGGATGTGACATAACAAATGAGCATGAGATCCATCAATTGCTAGAACAAACCATCAGAAGATAGGGATTAGGATATCAAGATCCTCCCCCTCCACAACAACCAGTTGCCCAATCAAGTAAGAAACATAGGCCTTACAAACTCAAGAAATTAAAGTTCACTTGTCTTATGTCCAAGAATGAAAGGATTTTAAACACACTTCTCAATCACAGACTTATTACACTTCCACCAATTCAAGGAAACAAAAAAGGAAAAAGTACAAACATGTCTTATTGTGCATATCATAGAACTCTTGGGCATCTTACTGATGAGTGTCGTGCTTTAAAGAAGGTTTTAGATGAATTTGATATCATCGATATAATTGACTAGCATGCACACACTTTGTTGCTTGCCATGTGATAGTTGTAGGATCATAGCATACTCACTATTACATGTATCACACTTTATGCAAATCATTTTTCCATATTGCGAGCAGCACCATATCATCATTTATCTCAGCTCATCCTTGTCTCACATTTGGGGGGCAAGGGGTTAGATAGCCTTGTCGTAGTATGGCACTTTTCGTTGCCCCTTTTGCTAGTTGTCCACCTTCTGCATATGATGAGCAAGATTGGGATGCGGACAACCTGCTATAGGTTGGCTTACATGTGACATACTTTCTTTCTTTCCTTTTTATATGTTCTTTGTGATTGCATGTATGTAATGTGATCCCTTGCATCGTGTTGCTCGGCATGTCTTTATGTTTGTGAAATTTCTTCGGATGACCCTTGTTACTCTATTGGTGCAAGGATACAAAGGAAGTGAATTTGTTGTGACATTATATTTTTATCTCCATCTTTCTATCTGTCATAAACTTTGTCTTTTCTTTTGTCTTGCATTTTCCTTTTGGCGATGATGCAAGGCGTTGAGACATCTAGGTCTCTTCCATGCTGACCCAAAAGCTTTTCTTTCCTTTCAATCTCTATGTGTCATTCCTCCTTTGTGTTTGTTGTTCCACGAAGTATTTGGGGGATGATGACAGTTCCGAGCTCTATTATATCACTATAGCAAAAACATACGCTGACCCCAAATCCGTGGATCCCTTATGTGTTACCTTTTGAGATTGCATGTGGGGGAAACTCTTCTTCATGAAGCAGCTTTATTTGGAAACATAACAATGGCATAGGGCTTTCCAAATAAGTTCTCATTGCCCTTTCATCAATTGGCATTTATCATTTCTACTATAAAGTAATTACTCACAATATGGTGTATAGAAATTCCTTTAAAGTGGGGGCATACATTGGCATTATCATTTGACATTTTGGCATTATTTATTTGCACCCCCTGAGGTGAATTTTATTTGCATCCCCTGAGGTGAATTTTATTTGCACCCCCTGATGTGAGTTTTGCTTACACCCCTGAGGTGAATTTGGCATTTTTGCTTCACTTTGTTCACGAGTGTTGAACCTAGTGTAGCATTGGCGTATTTTTTGGATGAACAGTCGAGGCTTGATCCATCCTTTTTTTCTTTTTGCACTAGCTTTGGCATTGCATGCTTGTGTACCTTGTCTTGCTGCACATATCTTACATATATGTGTGTCCTTTGTGCTTATGTTGGTTTGCCATGGGATCTTGGATCTTGGGGGCTCAATCACCCTCCTTGATCTTTGTCATCCTATCTTTCTAACATTTGTGCACTTGGACCCCTCTTGACACATATTTGTCTACTTTAGTGTGAGTTTGAGCGTAAGTTCAAATTCTCACTAAGTGCGGGCTAAATGTAGTGTAGAAAATTGCATACCTTTACAATTTCACACTATTTTTTAGCCCCTTAATTTATTGGACTTAATTAAGCTTCTAATTTGCCAAATTATGCATTCCAAAGCCTTATTTTTCCCGTTTTCCGAAAGGGAAACCAACATTTAATTAATGCATTTAATATTTTAATCACCATGGAATATGAGTAACTTGGACTTATAGGCCAAGACCCATTCGCCCATGGGCGAATGGGCCCCCTTTAAGTCATAAGACCCATTTTAAAATATGTTTTTGGCGGCATTTTAATGATTCAAATTCAATTTGCAATTGTTGGCTTTTGGAATCTAGTTTTCGGGAAATTAGATAAACACCTATAAATATAGTATTTTTATCATTTGAAATCTAAGTTGCATAATCAAGAGATCTTATCGAGCAAATATCATTGTCAAGAGCATTCAAAAGCAGATTTATCAGTCATTTGTTGCAGCAATCAAGATCCTAACATCATGTCCAAGTCTATGTGTGCTCATGTTGTCTTGTGAAGGCTAATATGCATTGTTGATCTTCAAGCATCCAAGCATTTCAAGTATCCAAATCAATCAAGCAAGCAAGATCCATTTCCTTGGAGAGATGTGTTTGACTTCAGTCCTCTAAGGGAAGCCATTGAAGAGTGGTGAGTTGTAGCAAGCATTGTTCATTCATCATTTCCTTCTCCTTTTTGTCATTATCTTTATATCAAAGTTCAATTACCAAACTGGGGTTTGACCAAGGCAAACCCCCATACAAACAAAACAATTTTTCTTCTTTGTGTATGTGCAGATTACAAGTTGAGGAAGAATTGAAGAGATCTCAAAAAAGCAATTTTGCATTGTTGCACAAATTATCATTGTTGTCAAGCCACGGAAACTAGGTTGCAAAATTTATTTCCAACTTTCTGATAGTGGGACCTGTGCCAAATAGAAGCCAAGATCCAACATCAGAGGTCTGTGAAAAGTTATTTTGGAGCCCTAGACTAAGACCCATTCACCCAGGGGCGTATGAGTCCTTCTACACTCCTCAAAACAAGTTCCTTGTGACAAGTACATGTGTTGAGACCCTTCTCAGATCTGCCTGCAAACTATCATTTCCGTTTCTATACTTTTGGGAATTTGCATTTTATGTATTAGGTCTTATTGTTCAATAATCAATTAGTTTGAGTGTTTCAAATCATTTCAGTTTATTTCCAAATCTTTCCTACTATCCTAAGGATTGGGATTTAGGTTTGATTGACTCACCATTGAGGTTGAAAGTCAATCTTTACACCTTGTGATCTCTTTCCTAATGAAATCCCTAGGGAAACGCCACCATTAAGATTCTTATAGGTTTTGTACACACAAAACCTTTAGGGATCCCTTTCCCCACATTTCAACAATAAAACATTATGAATTTAAGGTCAAGGGGCTCTCCCAACTATTTAAGATACATCCTCAAGAAAGCGTTTTTGCATGACAAGCATTACTCCTATAAACATAAGCCCAATGGGAAAGAACCATTAACTAAGTTGAACCTAGAAGAGAACATTAATCTAATACCCAAACATGGTAGGATAGTTTTGTTGCACATTAAACGATCGTGATCTTGATTGTGTTACGTAGTTTTGCATTATGGGAATCCCACCAAGTTGATAGTTGTACATTTTGTTGTTTTTGAGGCATAAATGTCTCATTACTCATGTTTCAAGAGAAACAATTGAGGTAAATAGGTAATTGAATTTCCCCTGGCTTTGGCCATCTCTAGCAATGGTAAATGTGTTAGCATGCAATCATTGCCTTGGTGTCCTAGGCCTTTCATTGACATTGCTTTGGAGAGGTTGCTCAGCACCTCTAGCCTCAAGCATTCTAAACCACTGGACCAGGGTGGCTATGAGGTCTTCAAGCATTGCTCCCTTTGTTCGATGTTCTTGTATATCACCACCTCGAGGTGGATTATCTTGCAATGGGGTTGGTTGGCCCTATTAGTTTCCTCTAGAAAAAATATTGACAACACTTGGTGTGTTGTCTATTCATTTCAATAGGCCACATGGACGGCTTCCCAAGCCACTAAAGCCTCTTCTAAATTATTTTCTAAGTGGCTCACCTCATCGGCAATCTTAATGGTTGTATCACTATGGCTTATGATAGGATGATCTTCTTGATGGATTTATGATCAAATGTAATGTCCCCTTTTTAGCCCTATGATTTTCAATGGCCAATAGCACATTTTCAATGTCCTATGGGCTACTCGAAGGTATTTTTAGGGTTTCTTAAATTCTCGGAGGTTTCTTGTGGACTTTTCAGGGGCTTGTTGCGGGAATTTTCCAGAAGGGTTTCTGGGTCTTTCTAGGTTTTCAAAGAGCTTTGGTGGGTTGTAAATCTTCATCAATGACTATTTCTGGACTTACTATTTTTAGTAAGTTACGATGGCTACCTAAAATGTGCTCAAAGGTGTTTGGACTTTGGAGTCACTATTTTTAGTAGTATGTTATTTTTAGTAAGTGTTATTTTTGGCAGTGTGGTTTGGCAGTAGTTCAGCACTCAATTACTATTTTTGGCAGTGTGGTAGTGCAGTTTGGGTAGTGACTTCTCCAACATTCTTGGAGCTCAAAAAGGGAAGTTTAATAACTTAAGTTGTGTTATATTTTATTGTTGCTATTTGGCCCCCCACGCCTAGGCAATATATTATATAACTTAAGTTGTTTTTTAATGTGGGCCTCATATTTGGACACCAATATTGAAGATAATTGCATTTTAAAAAGGTTTATTGATGCGTAAAGATGGACGCCTGAGTTGGAAAAGCCGACACTTTTATTAATATTTTATATTACTCCTCATGTGGGTGTCCCTTTTGGAGGGAAAGGAGATTTTGAATTTTTGGGTTCTTGGGCTTATAAATAAGCCTCTTTCCCTCTCATTTGGACATGTTGATTTATGATAGCGAAATGTTATCAAAGTGAGGATTGAATCCCCTCAAGGGCTTTGGAGATGAAGACCTTCAAAGTTGCTCTAGTTTTGGAGTTGAGAGATACTCCCTAGTTGGACTTTGGAGTGGCTTCACTATAAGAATCACCATTGAAGATATTGGTTAAAGATTTTCAGTTTGTTTTTTGTTATGGAATGTTCCTATGCTTTCTTGCTATATCTTTGGGTGTGTTGGTGTTAGTTTGCTTCTTGGAGGTCATTTGGAGTGTTTTTATCAGATTTCATGTTGCTGGTTTGTGTTTGGCTGAAGCACATTTTTGCTCGTATTGATCTGAGGAGACAGGATATTTTTGTGGGTACTGACTCTGTAGCACTTGGGCGCCCCCTGCCCTAAGTTTTGAGGTTTTTAAGCAGTGATTGGGATTTTTGAGAGGAGGTTGACCTACCTAGGGAGGTCGTACCATTTCTGGTGGTGCATTGGGATTTGTGCACAAGTTTCACTACCGGTTTCGAGGTTTTTGGTTGCTTGGAGTTGGACGCCTAGACCTGCTTTCCACTTTGCAACGAATTTGGGGTCTTTCTGATGAGCGGTTGGAGAGATATGAGCATTTGAAGGGATGCTGGTTGGTGTATCAAGTTCATTGTCCAGAAAATCAGACTGCTGTCATTTCATATCAGACCTGATTTATCATTGGAACTTGCTTGTCTTATGATGCCTAATTGATTATATGTTGCAGGGGATGAACTATATTGTAATAGGATTTCATTTTTAGTAGTACTTATCATTTTATCATGTACTTGATGAACATTGTAATGCTGATATGATAGTACCAATCAGCTATTTTACATTCAGTTATTTGTACTACACTCCCGCTGAATAAGTGGATGAGTTTGCTTCACTTTCTTGTTGCTCACTGAGAAGTGAAAGTGGTTGGCTATGTTGCCAAGTACTTTACTTTGCTTTACTTTCCTGTAGCCTGCTGAAAAGTGGAAGTGGCTGGCTTTGTCGCCAAGTTGTTTACTTTTTCTATTGGCTGGCTTGCCGCCAATAGCTTACTTGTTACTTCCAGCATTGATATTACAATTAAATTCCCTTACACCGTATGCTCTCACCTTGCCCATTCCAAGATTTGGGTGATCAGAAAGTGAACAGTTATTTTCCAGTTTGCTTATCTTTACATTGGGCTAACACTAACAGGGGCAAGTTGTATGAAGTTTTGGGAAAAATAAGGGTGGGATTTTACATCAAACAAGCACTTGGCATGCTTTACCTTGATTTTTGTTTGGTTGAAGTATAGTATCTCGACTCCAAGCTAGGTTATTATAAGTAATGAAGTTATGCAATTCTAATCACCCAACATCTGAGTCAGTATCTTTGTAATCAAAACAATTGAAAATTGTTGCCATTTGGTCTAGCAAAAGACACTTGTTGAATGTGGCAATAGGCTCACTAAAAGGGAACCGCCCCTAGGTTCTATCCAGTTTTGGCATATTTTGGGGGTATCAAAGATGCCACAAAATAATGGAATGGATGTGAAAGAGAGATGGAGATGGAAAGAAAAGAAGCACCAAAAACATGAACTTTGTCTCACTTTAGCATCCATTTGATTAGTCCTCATAGCTACCCTAGTCCAATGGATCAAGATGCTTGAGGCTAGAGGTGTTGAGCAACCTCTCCAAAACAAAGTCAATGAAAGGCCTAGGTCACCAAGGCAATGATCACATGCTAACCCATTTACCACCTCTAGAAATGATAAAAGTGAGGGGTAACTCAATTACCCCTTTACCTACATTTTTACTCTTGAAATAGGAGTCATGAGACATTTATGTCTCCTCAACAACAAAATATACAACTTTCTACTTGGTGGGGTGCCCATAATGCAAAACTATTCAACACCACGAGGATCACAACTATTATATGTGCAACAAAACTATCCAACCATGCCTAGGAATCACACTAGTTTTCTCTTCCAAACTAAACCTAGTTAGCAAGTCCCTCCTATGGGGCTTATGTTTGCAGAACAACACTTGTCACGCAAAATGCTTTCATCAAGACATATCTCAAATACTTGGAAAAGAAGCTAGACCTTAATAGTTGCAATGTCTTATTGCCACATTCTCTCCCAAATCTTCCAAAATTCAAAGTAAAGTGTGGTCCAAAGTCTCATATCAAAGATTATACAACAATTGTGAGGGAAATCTTCCCCTAGGACAAAGTGGTAGAATGTTTCCCAAGACCCTATAAGGTATCACTTTGGATTTGTATTATCGCCTCCCTGAAGCATTAATTCATTCATTTTAGTAGCTCATCATTCAGTTTGTCACAACTTTTGACATGAATATGCTTGTCAAGACGTGAATTTGGAAATTCTTGAGCATGAAATAGGACACTAATGAATCTATAGCACACTTTATCACACATTGGAGGCAAGTGCTCTACTCCTCAGCAAGCGCTCCCAATAATCACAAGGAACTGTGCAACCTTTTTTTGCACACACTTAATAGGGACATAAGAAAGGAGGTCCAAAAGTTACCCTACAAATGATATGAAGAGACCCTAGAAAGCACTCTAAGAATTGACAAAGTTGTCATTAACAACAGAAGAAAGGCCTATGGAACTAATACAAGGCTTGTAACTCAAAATGAGGTTGCACAGAATAACGAAAAATAATGGAAACAATCTGCCTGCTCTAAAAACATCAAGAATAACCAAAACCTAACAGAAAAGGGGGTCACAAATATACCCCAAGCAAAAAATAGCAACAATAATAAAGGATACAATAACGATTATGGCGGAAGGGATTGTATCAACCAAAAAGATCCAAATGTCAATGATATCAATTATCCCTACACCAACAATTTTTACCAAAGAGATAATCGACGAGAAGGAAGCCATCAATATGAAGACAATAGGTATGAACCATATTGTTGTCCATGTGAACCGAACAAATATTGTTCATTGTATAAAGCAAGAGGACATAGCACAAAGTCATGTCAAGAATACAGCAAATTCATTTTGAAGCTCCTCAAGGATGAACGTCTATTCATAGATATGTTCCTCAATCCAAAAGAAATAACAACTAATACTAACAGTGTTCTGTCATGTCCCCGAAATGAAACACTAAAATACAAAAGAAACCAATCAGCAATCAAAATAAAATAATAAAATAAATATAACTATTACTAATAATATTTCAATTATAGATGTTATAAAAAATAAATTGTCATAGAAATAATCAAATATTGAAATGCAAATAAATATATATGCATATAAGTTATTAGCAAATTTATTATAGTATTATGGTTATAAATATAATCACCATTTAACCATTATTCTCATCATAAAATCACATATATTAAAATAAATATCATAAATATGGTATAATACAAATATAAAATCATAAATATAATAACTAAATAATCAAACAAAGTATAATAAATAAATAACAAATAAAACAAACAAATACCAATTCCTAAAGTAGCCTCTAAAAAACAACGAAACATTCACAAGGGTTGCAGTGATTCCAAGCAATGCAATAATTAGTATTAAATAGACCAGCAATTATAGGAAAAGCAGCGATCATTGTTTCCAATTAGGGGCTGCTTGGTAACTTTTTAGATAACCACATGGCCATAAAGGGAAATAATGTATCCCTTCAAAACTAAAAGACATGACCCTTTCAACACATCGGGTATTTAGGGAGAATGAATCTCAAGCAAAAGGGGGGAAGTAATTGAATTTAATTTTCGATGGAGAGCAGAAGTAAGAAGAGAGTTGGAGCCGACAACCGGAAGGGGGTCTGCACATTAGACATTGATCAGCAATAAGGATTATGATTGTAAGTAAGTATTTTCTAAGATGTAAATAATTAACTAAATATATTAATAGATAAGTAATTCTATCAACTTATGAATTAAGGATTTAAATATAATAAATTAATATTCTAAGTATATATATATATATAGATATATGTATTCATACCAAGAAATTATTGTAAATTGAAATCAGTTGGAAATAATAATATATATATATTTATATAGAATATATATATATAAAATCATATGTATACATATATATAGATGCATGGGTAAGTAGATATGTGAATCATTTTTGAATATACAATAATGATACTTATAATTAATGATGACTCTTTAATGTAAACATAAGTAGATTATGTATTATTATGAATTGTCCTCATCCTATGATTAAATGTAAGGTTGAAAGAAGACGATTAAGGAATAAGGAGACATGGGAAGACATAGCTGATCAGGTGATGTAGTCACTTAGAAATAATATTTAGCATATTTTGAATATAAGAAATAGATATTGTTAATCTGATTATTGATATAATGCTTTCTTTAATCTTATCATAATGAGAATCATTCTAGGAAATAATGAAATTAAAGAATCATTGATACATGAAAATATATTTGATTATAGTCATGAAATAGATCTTGGATGAATGCAAGTATATCTATTTGTGTAAAGATTGTCTTCCTCGTGTTTGTTACCCTATTAGGAAGTGGTGAAGCAAAGTCCAAGTGGAAAGCCTAAAAACCCCCCTCTCATGTTCATAGGCCCATGAAACGGGAAAGACATAGGGAGGTGGGGGTCCCACCGTAGGAAACTACATTGTTATAGGGGTCGTAGGTCGTAGGCCCTTGGATCATAGGGTTTCACCATTCCCTCCTAATAGGGCAAGTGTTTTCCGAGGTTTTGTTGTGTATGGAGTATGCAGGTACCAAGCCGCTGGGAAATGAGGATTGTGAGGTGCAACCTCCCGTGCCCAACACCAAGGCTTCAGGGCAGATCCATACAGGGCACTCCTCTTGCTTGTTAAAATTGCATATATGATTACGCTTATATTTTGGATATCTAGATATTAATGCTAATGGATATGTGTATGTGGAAATTTTGTTAATATGGTGAATACAGATTTCAAATCAAGATTGCTTCATTAAAAAGAACATTCATGGAGAAGGAAGAAACCCTAAACCTAATCAACAAATGAATTCTAAGGTGAAATAGGTAAGGGACATTACATGTTCCACGGGCGTTGGGGATGGGGGAACAGGGAAACGTGCGGGACGGGTTTCCGGGACGGGGGGACAAAGGGCCTAAGTTTGGGGACGGCGGGGGGAACAACAGGGGGACAGCGGCAAGGGGGTGGCGGGGTGGTGGTCTTGATATAGTTATACATATACTTATAGTACTTGAAAAACTAGTTTTGAAAGGATGTATAACAGTATAAGAATTACATTTCAAATGAAACTATAGGAAATTAGTAAAATTATAACGTAGTAAAACTAAAATTTGAAATACTAAATCTATATACAATGATTTCTTGAATGCTAATTGCTAAATAAAATTTGGCAAATGAAATTGTCAAATTGGAGATTTCTATTATATCGAAAATATGAATGTCTGATGTCATATGAGATATCACAAAGTCTATAAAGATGATTACAAGATTCATCATTACAATGAGTAGAAAATGCCAAATAGTAAATACAAATACTAATAGCAATAGCATTACAAAAGACAAAATGGCAAAATGTCAAAACTCAAAATGTAGTGAAGGGAGGCCTGTAATCATCTGCAAGTGCAAACTCCTCATCACTGGAATTGCTGGACTCCACAAGGTCAAGATCCCTCAAGCTCACACCAACCAGCCCTGCATCTAAAGTGGTAGGATCATCCTCATCAATCTGTGAAGGCTCCTCTGGCTCCACATCCCATCATCCTGCTGGACTCTCCTTGTACCCAAGTGTCTTGCAGTCTATGAGACGCAAAGCACTGTGTACAACCACAAGCTTCTTTGCTCTCTTAGAGGTAAGTGTGTTCCTCTTAAGAGAGTGGATGAAGCTATATGTAGACCAATTCCTCTCAGCAGCTGAAGAACTGGAAACCTAGGATAGCAGACGGATAGCTAGAGTGGTGGTCAAAGATTTTGTACCATGACAATTCCACCACAAAAGTGGATCCTCCTACGCCATAGATTCTATATCCATATTTGCCCCATTTGAATAACCTCTAAGAGTGGCAAATTTGGTCCACTCAATGCAAATTGTGTTAGCATCTCTAGAATCATACATCTTCTCTATGCACCTAAAGAAACCCGCCTTCACCTCATCATCCTGAATCGGTGTCACTCTACCTAGTCTAGCCTTGTACCACTTAGGATTCAAGGCAAAGGTAGACATATGCAAAGGAGTGTTCAACTTGTCCCATCTGCGCTGAATGATTGGCCGGATGTACTCATTGTAGAATGCTAGAGAGGGGTCCTTCACTCACACAACAACCCTCATCTAGTCAAGCATAGAGTCGATGCACTCATACACCTCTCCAAGGTTAGGTGCATCCCCATCCCCATATCTGTTAACCTGGAATACTGGAGAAATGATGGAGACAATGTATTTCGCATCAGTCCAAAACACCTCACTCTTCAGTGTCTTCACTATCTCCTTCACCCTTCTCCCCTACATTGTCTTGGCCTCAGCCCACCTATTCCAATCATTAGTCATAACCATGAGTTGCAATGTCTCTTGCAACTCAATCATTCTCTCCAAGAGAATGAAATATGATGCATATCGGGTCTCCACCAGTTTCAAGAACTCCTTCTTTGCGAAGGTCTTGAAGAGTGCATGTGAAGTGTGGGGGTTGCAGATAAACATCTGCACATCTCTCGCATCGGTGACCACTCCTCTAATCCAATCAATCTTACCCATGTCCTTGAGTGCATTGTTCATGGCATGCACATAACATGGGGTCCACCAAATATGACTATAGGCTGCCTCAATGAGTTTCCCTGCTGCTCTACACACATGGGTTGCACCTATGACTACTTGGACCACATTTTGTGGCCCAACCTCCTCAATAGCCTCCCTGAGGGCCTGAAACTGAAAATCAGCATCTTTGCGATGCCCTGTACAATCAACTGCTCTAAGGAAGTATGGGCCCTCTGCACATGTGACCATGATGTTGATGAGTGGAAGATGGCTAATGTTCATCCACCCATCCATAACTATGCTGCACCCAGATGCCACCCAACATGCCTTCATCTTCTCCATCAAAATATTGATCTTGGAATAGCACTTATCCAAGATCGAAGTCCTCATTTTCGTCTCACCTGGTGGCACATATGATGTTCCTCCCTTCGCCACCATAGCCATCATCTCCCTATAATAAGGAGACCGTGTAACATGAAATGGAATGCCATTGGCAAAGAAGAACTTGCCAATGGATTCATTTATCTCATCTCTCAGCTACACATTAAACATATCAGCAATGGGGTTACTCTGCGATGTTTGCAACTTGTGTTTCCCTGCAGTTGTCCCCCTAGCGGCACTAGTAGTGGAAGTGGATGGAGATCCAAACATCATTCCTCCCGTCTGTGAAGCATGAGAAGTATGTGGCGCATCATGGATGCGCTGAAGGGCTGCCCTAGCAGAGAAAGTAGTAGGGACTGAAAAATTTGTGTCATCTAGAATGCCCCAAAGCCTGTTAAACTCAATTCTATAACGTATATTTTTAATTTCCTTCAGAAACTTACAAGGCTCCACACCTTTTCCTGTCCAAAAAATAAAGTGTGCATTCACTCTAGTGATGCTACCAAACCATTCAACCTCACAAATGTTGCACTTCCACTTCCTTGTTCCCCACCTGTACGTGATGTGCCTTGTATTCTTGAAGCAAATTGTTTGAGACGAGACTTGGGATCAAAAGGACCCAGAGTATACTCTGCCAACAACTCTGAAGGGCAACCTGTACTAGTTGGTGCACTCGCCATGGAACTAGAATGGGCTACAGGATCAGCCCCATGGTCATCCCCCTCATTCTCAGGTTCAAAATCTGAATCATGTTCACTATGGGAATGGATTTCCATGTCATCCCCACTCATGCTACTGCTCATTGTGAAAGTGACACTGCATTTCACAAAATTAAAATAAAATCAGCCTAGTTTAACAAATTGAAATACAAATTTGAAATTTTAATTTTGAAAACAAAATTTACAATTTATAATTTAAATTTTTTATATTATTTAAAAATAAAAATAAAAATGAAATTAATAATAAAATTTGATGTTGAATCTTGAGGGCAAAATGATGAAGATAAATGAATCATTCATCATTTGTACCTCAAGATTCAACATCAAATCTGATTTTGAGATGAAAAAGAAAAAAAAAAAATTTAAAACAAGTTTAGTATTAAATTTTTGAAACAAAAAACTTGATGTTGAATCTTGAGGGCAAAATGATGAATGATTCAATCATCTTCATCACTTTTCCCTCAAGATTCAACATCAAATCTGATTTTGAGTCTTTGAGATGAATAAGATAAAAAAAAAAACAAGTTTAAACTCAAAAAATAAAACAAAAACAACAAGAAATCTGAAAAAAACTTCAAAAACCCTACCTTATGCTTGATAAATCTCTCCAAAATGCAGCAGAATCCTCTTCCTCCTCTTCTTCTTGCTCCTTCTCACTCCTATAACACTTGCAATCACTCTTTTCACTCCTTCAATCAGACTTCTTCAAGTTTTTCCTCCTCTTCAGCTAGCTGCAAAAATAATCAGTCATTCAAAATGTGAGTGAAATAATAAAATTACATTGTTTTGTGTTGTTTTGGAAGAAGGGGTGGGGCCCACGTCAAATTAGGGTAACCCCAAAACATTTAAAAATGTTATAATTTTTTTAATTTTTAAGTTTTAAGCCTCCATTGATGTGGGCTCGACGGGAGACAGCTAGGCGTCTCCCCGTCTCCCGAGAAACGCCTAGGCGTCTCCCCAGGAGACGCGGAGACTTGGAGACGTCTCCATGTCTCCATGTCTCTTGGGAGACACGGAGACGTTTCTCCATCTCCGGCGGAGCACCGGTGGCGGTGGCGGTGGCGGTGGCGGTGGCGAGAAATGACCAGTACCCGTTTCCCCGTCCCCGAAACATCCCCGTTTCGGAAACTTGGCCAAAATGGGGGAAACGCATCCCCGTGGAACATTGAATAATAATGACAATTGGAAAACACCCATTGCCTTGGAAAACCCAAACCTAAAGATGTTTCAAGATCCTTTTCCTTCCCATCCTAACAATGAGGCAAACATACACAACGCTAACACTTTAGAATCAATGAATGTGTCCTATCCCAATGAGCCTAGTATGCCAAGCCAATTGGGGCCAAAAGGAGAAACTAAGATGCTTGGTTTAGTGGAGGTAGTGCAAAATGAAAATGAAGAATACATAGAACCCAACATTGTGCAAGAAACAAAATTTCATGGAAAATTTCATGGGAGAGCCATATCAACAATAGATCCCACATTGTCTCCCATAGGACCTTACGATCTTGTTGAAAATCTCAAGAGAACTTATGGAAAGATATCTTTTATTGATATTCTCAAAAATTCTTCGTCACATCATGCATCTTGCAATTGGACTAAAGCATCTTGATCGTATAATTCCACCTCCAAAAGAACAAACAAACTAAGTAGATTTGGACATGAACCCACCAAACGCAAAACTTCACAATCTTGGTTTCTTATTTTACCTAAAGCAACTGCCTTTAGAGGCAAAGTTGGAAAGATGAGATCCCACCATGTATTTAAAAGTCTAGATTTGTGAAACATCTATCAAACGAATACTAATAGATGATGGGGCAAAAACAAACATTGTGTCATTCTCCCCTCGTGAGAGACTGGGATATGGCTATACCAACATTACTACCTATAGAGACACCTTAGAAGGGCATGACAACCTGAAAGTAGCTACCATCAGGAAGATAATCCTCCTCATCTACTTGGGACCCCAAATGTTCCCCATTGTGTTATATGTCATCGACAAAGACATGGGATACAACTTGTAGTTGGGAAGACCTTGGACGTATAAAAATAAGGCAATCTCTTCACCATTTCTCTAGGAGGTTCACTTCCTTCACCTACAAAAGATTTATGTTGCAAAAGGAGAACTAGAGCCATTTAGTATGTTGAAGGCTGATGCAATGAACAAGAGGATAGGCATCTTGATAGACTACAAACTATCAACAAACAAAATTGCAGTGCTAGAGCTTATTCCTCAAGTCTTGTGTTTAAAAAAGAATGACGATCAATCCAAAACTATTAATGAGTCAGAGATCAAGAGAATTGAGAAGGGAGAGTCTTCCAAATAGGGGATAATCGTGTCAACCAAGATAACTACAAAAAACATGGAATTATTTGAAGCAATGAACCCTTTCAATTCCCTTTTGAAATTTGTACGATTATTGTAATTCTGAAAGTAGATGAGTTCATAGATGTGGAACAAGATGAGGTGGTTGAAGCAAGTAGGCCCACTCCAATGCTTCCATCAACAAATGGAGTACTTTCTCCCTCAAGATAGTTTACCCTCATATAGCCAATCCAAATAAAATGATTGGCATAGCTAATGTTGTTCAAGAGATGGACCCCAATGTATTCACAAATGTTGAGTCATCTGAAGGTTATACCTCACTAACAAATTGAAATGATTCGAATACTCATTTGACACTATCAAATGACTCATAAGGAACACATACTCAAATGATTCGAATACTCATTTGACACTGTCAAATGACTCATAGTCCTCTAATGCCAATTAGTGAGTTGTACTCTTTGTGGACTCCACCAATGGAACAAGTGCTTGTAAATTATGGAGATCATATGTAGGTCATCTCAATCGATAATGAATTGATGAATTATCTTGAGGCTCCTTCCAAGGCCTTTTTAAGAGATAATCCAACCAACCATCCCTCACCCACCACTTCAGCAAAACCAAATGACATATGGGAACCCCCCCAAGTCCTAGTGGAGACCATCAAAAGATTTCATGACAAAGATGAGATGAATGTAGGAGAATTAAAAAAAGTCATGCATTATAATTGGGACTAAAACTCGATCATTTTGGAGTTTCCAGAGAAGTAAACAAATTATTCGATTGATTTATGCCTACAACACAATGGTAAGACAAGCATAAGCTTTGTTCCTCTACAAGATCTAAGGACCCCAAAAACTCCTTTCAAGTTATTCCAATTCTTATAATCAATTCAAGGATGTGTTGAAGTTAAAGTTTATATGAAAGATAATTTCAACCTTCTTACTAATCCTTTAGCTTATGATCGAACCCTATACTAGACTTTATCCCATAGAAAAGCATTCCCTTCTCTAGCTCATCTCACAAGGCCACCACCCTTAGAGGGACCACTAGTAGGGCTGCAAAAGAAGCCCCAACCATCCCTTTTAAAGTGGGAGAATTTTTTCTCAGGAGAGGTAGCATGAAAAACAAAAAGCATAAGCACAAGCATAAATTCCAGGAGAATTGGAAAGGTCCATCTATGGTTAAAGATGTCAACAACAATCCCTATCTCATGTGCACCATGAGGGCAAGGAATTCAATGAAATAGTTAATGCCTTCCATCTAAAGAAATGCTATTATCTAAAAAGCATAAAAACCAAAACGATGTAAAAATCATCAAAAAGCAAAAAAAACCATAAAAATCATATATTTCAAAAACATGCATTGCATGTTGTTCTTTTTACCATTGCATTTGTTAGTGGTTTGCCTTGTTTGATTTTCATCCTAGTAAGTAATCTAAAGGTTGCTAGTATAGGTTGCCTCAACTAAACCATAGATTCCCAAAATCATTATTGCTACTACTCTTTTGCATCTCCAACAATTTCAAATGAAGTCAAACTCAAAGCTTTATACTAATACTAGTCATAGCTGTCATGTAGTCAAGTCTAAACAAAGGAAGTTTTCAAACCCACAGTACCAAATGGAAGCTAATAGGAAGGTATCCCCATTCTCCTCAACAAGGGGGAAGTCTTAGGAGCCAATTACCCTTCCAGTTGCACCTAACCCCTTACCTAGCTTAATCATTAGGTTAGGAGGGTCAAAACTCCACAAGCAATTCAAAAAAAGTTTGCAAATGTCGATACTGAGGTGGAGAGCCACCTAAATTCAAAGCCATAAGGGTGACATTCAAAAAACACAAAAAATATAGGAGAAAAACAACCTCAGCACATACACACAAAGTTAAGGTAAAACCATGAGTCTAGCTCGCTTAGGGCCACTCTTGTTGAGGAATCTTCCTTCACCCCAAGTCTACCCTATTGGCCATCTCTTTTGATCTAAGGCTAGAGGGTACCAATAAAATTTGTTGCTTTTCTACGCTAAAAAATACTCTGCATGGTCAGTCTTGATAAGGATCACTCTTTATCCTTTTGTACAGCTTCATCTAAATTGTTCCATTCCTTCCTCATTCCCACTTGATTTCCTCAAATTCCAATTTCAAAATTTTAGTGTCATCCTATGCTAGTCAACCCACAATCCCCTAGATCAAGGATCCTATTAAGTGCAACCATAGTGTTAGTACCACATGCATGTCATTCAAATCAAGCAATAAATCATGTCAGAAAAATCGCATCGATGAAAAACAAAATATAAGTGTATTGCATTTCATTCATATATATCTAATGCATCTATATATACATATTGAGCTCACATTACATCCATCTCATATATATAGAAAGTTGCAAAAAGAGCATGAGCATAGCACCATACATGTAGAAGTGTATACATCTATAAGTAAATAAACTTAAATTCTAAGAACCATCCATGTGCACAAGGGTGTAGCAAAATAAAAGAAATCAACTGCAAGCTATGTATAGACCAATACCAATCTTGGTCTCCACAAGTAATTGTCAAATAAGTGTCTAGGTATCTAAGTACAAAAGGCCCCACGAAGGGAACTAAAGAGAAAAAGGTGCACACAAGCGTGTGAATCTCCCCATGTAAGGGGGCAAGTGAAAAACTCTGAAAGCAATAAGAATTAGGTCTCTCAAAGACCTCAAGATCAGGTCTGGCCCATAGATCCTGCAAGGCTCCTACTCCATTTTCTCCTCTATTGTTGTTAGTATGTTTTGTTGGATAATTGTCATTGATGTCAAAGCTTGATGCATGATGTGTTAGAAAGAATTTGCCTAGTGTTTGATGTTGTTGCACTATACATGCCTAGATACAGAAGAAAACCTGCATACAATGTTGAAAACAATGCTACATATCCAAATCTCTAGAAAGATAAACACCATGTATAGAAGGATAAAAGTAGCTTTAAGAAATTAAAGCATACATAAAGAAATCAGCACCACCACAAGCATGATGAAGATAAGCATTGCAAAAACAATTCTTTTGTAAATATTTGATAAGGTTTGAGAAAGGAAAGCAAATCCCATAAAGCTGGCTGCCATCTTTAGAAGGAAATAAGATAAGATTTTAAAAGCAGCTTTATAAGACAAGAAAAGAAATAGATGAGAATAGCAATGTAAGACGAAAGAAGAAAAACAGAATAAAGATAGCATGCAAAAAGATAACCACCAATGCATGCTAAATGGAGTTGTTTTTCTTAAAAAAGGGATCTATTTCTAAAAACAAAAATAGTCTTATGGTTTTGCTTTTAGAAAGAGATTAATGCTATTATTTTTCATATAAAAAAGGAAAAAGGAGATATTTTAGTGGAGTGAAAAAAGGGAAAAGGATATAGTGCGAATTTGCATGTAATAGTCTATATTTTTTTTGTTGTATAAGAATTTTAAAAAAGAAATCAGTTGTGTGAAGCGGTTTTCATGGCATATTCATAAGAGAAAAGAAGCAGATTTGAAAGGAGCTAATGCAAAGTTTTTGAGAGGAAGTTTTTTTCAGTGATTGAAAACCAGAGATAGAGGTCGATTAGCAGAGAATGAAGTGTAGATTTATGAAGAGAGAATAAGCAGAGTACAAAGAAGTTTTTTAAGCAGATTTTATCGGAGGTCGATGCCTCATGCTGAGTTGGTGCTTAGAGGGAGTTGGTGCTTCCGGTGAGTTGGAGCTCACATTTGTAAGATGTCTTATGTGGGTTGTTGCCTATAGTTTGTAAAAAGTTAATAAAAGCAATATTTTGCCATGGTTTTTTCCCTTAAGGGTTTTCCATGTAATTCTTGTGTTCTTGCATGTGTAGCTTGCTTGATGTTTTTGAAGTTGTAATTTTAGATTTGAAATAAGCATTAAAAAGCATAGTTTCTTCGAAAAAGAGCCTTACAAGCTTGAAGGTAGATCTTGAGAAGCACACAATGACTTGTAATGATGGACATGGTTTTTCCACTAATAGGGCACCTTTATTTGATGGAACAAATTATGCTTTCTAGAGCATAAGGATGGAGACGTACTTAAGTGCACTTGGATTTGACATCTAGCAATTAGTGATTGATGTTTACACAGCTCCGACAACTGCTCCTGTTGATGTTGCTGGTAAAAAGGCTAGTGAATGTAATGCTAAGGCCAAGAATGTCATTCTTTGTGGGTTGACTGAATCTGAATTCGTTAAAGTGACGCATTGGGCATCTACAAAAGAGATGTGGGAAAAATTCAAAAATATTTATCGAGGAGATGAGAAAGTTAAGAACGCAAAGCTTCAAACTTACACAACATAGTTTGAAAGCCTCAAAATGGAAGAAGAGGAAACTATTGCTCAATACCTACTTAGTGTAGATTTATCAAATACAATTAAAGGCCTTGGAATAGAGATTGATGAATACAAAATTGTTGAAAAAATTCTAAGGTCACTCCCCTTGCGATTTGATGCAAAGGTTTATGCAATAGAAGAGATGCAAGATCTTAGCAATCTAACTAAAGATGTGTTGCATGGTATTTTAACTGCATATGAGATGAGAACCATTGGTCAAACATCTAGAAAGGAGGTTGCATTCAATGTTACATGAAAAAAAAATGCGGAAACTGTTGATGTTAATACAGCGTCGGTCTTCACTAGACACATATTAAATACATGGGGCCGACCTTATATTTGATTTATATCATGTACTTATTCTGGCCGACTTTAATTGTTATTAAATATTTTATCAAAGGCCGACCCAAGTGAAGAGGCGCCTAGGAGATATAAATACAAGGTCACTTCTTGGTTATTTACACAATTCGAATATCAAGAAGTTCGCTATTATTTGACAGAGCAGAATTCGCAGTCCTAGAAGAAGTTCATACTTAATCAGCAGATCATCATCTTGTAGCAGCAGATCATCATTTTGTAGCAGCAGACCGATTTCAAGGAGAAACATATTCATTTGTATCTTTGCATCTAGGAGAGGTGCTATTATTCATTGTATCAAATTCGGCATTGTGTTGGGCCTGAGTTCAAGCAGATTTCTGCTCTTATTCCTTCAATATATAAGAGATATATTTGCTGGGTTTTTCTCCCTCAAGAGGAGGGTTTTCCCAGGGTATCTTGTTGTGTTCATTGTCTTATGTGTTGCAATTCTTTTGTTCAATTGATTATCTAATCTGATCTAAGAAACACTAACAGAAACATGTGTTAATTTTGGATCAGATATGGACAGTAAGCAGAAAAGTAAACACAAAACAGTGAACACAGAGATTTTATCCTGGGAAAACCCTTCTACTCAAGGGAGAAAAACCCAGCAACACTTTACTAATAAAAGATTAGGTACAATAGTGCAGAAAATCGCACTTGAGAATCAAGCCAAAAAGGCATAATACAATAATGTAATCCAGCACTGTAAGTAGTGCAAATTTCTGAGCAGAAATAAATCTCCTTGAGAAACGAATCTTCTTCTTGGTCACCAAAGAACAAATGAATGAATTGATGCTTGAATGAGGAGAGTCTTTGTCTATTTATACAAGTCTAGGCGTCATACTCCACTTGAGCCAACCTAGCAAATTTAATAAATGTTTATAATTAATCTGACTTGACTTTTGGTCGACTAGGGTAATACCTCTCGAAGCTTAAAACATCAACACTCCCTCTTAGCTAGTGAGGTATAGAAAAGTCTTCCTTGAGTCCCACTCAAGGGTATCATGTCTTGTCATGGACTCTCTCAACATGACGTCCACAATGGCTACACCCAATTGTGGGAAGCACAACTCGGTCTAAGAGATGTGCTTTGTACAAGGGCTTTCACCTCATATTTCTTTGTCTCGGAGAAATATACACTGCAAGGGATTTCACCTCATATTTTTTTGTCTCAAAGAAATATACACTACAAGGGCTTTCACCTCTCATATTTCTCCGTCTCAAAGAAATATACACTACAACAGATATTAATGATGTTGTGACTCCCTCTCAGCAAGGGCGTCATTCTCCACCACCCCAAGCTTGTCTTAGAAGTATACAAACTTTACCCTGGAAAGAGGCTTGGTGAGGATATCAACCATTTGATCATCAGTGCAAATATACTGGAGTTGGATTGCTTTCCTCAGCACCATGTCTCTGATGTAATGATACTTGATCTCCACATGCTTCATCCTATCATGAAATACATGATTTATTGAGAGCTTTACACAACTCTAGTTATCACAATGAATCAATGTCGTCTCTAACATCTGACCAAACAATCTTGCAAGGAACTTTCGAAGCCATACTGCTTCAAGGGCTGCTACACATGCTGCAATATATTCAGCCTCTACTGTGCTCAGTGCCACAAAGATCTGCTTCCTACTACACCAAGAAAACACAGTAGACCCCAAACTGAAGCAACACCCGGAGGTGCTCTTCCTATCAACTACACTTCCAGCCTAGTCAAAATCAGAATAGCCCTGTAATCTCAAATCCCCACTGGAAGCATACCTCAAGCCATATCCCACAGTACCATGCAAGTATCTCAGTATATGCTTTGCTGCAACCAAATGTATTTGTCTTGGCTCACACATGAACTGGCTGAGAGCACTCAATGCAAAACAAATGTCTCGTTGTGATGAGCCCTGCTGGCTCTCAACTCAAACCCCAGTAAAATCTTAAATCTTATTGTGTTATTTTAGTTTTTTAGAGAAAAGTTCATAGACAGAAGAGAAGGGGCGCAGCATATAAAAGCTTATAAACTGAAATACAGAGCAATTTCCTACAAAATGGAAATGCAGAAGACGTTATTTTATTGAAACAATGAGATCATGAATGATAGACATACCAGAATGTTTCCAGTTCTTTTAATTTAAAACAGTAAGCCAGCTCGCCAGCCAAGAATGCTGAAAATTGATAGTAAAGGACGCCTGGCCTCCAGATTTAGGTTCTCCTGCCTCGAAACTGGATACAAGTCTCTGAAAATACTAGACGCCAAGGATGGAAGTCAAAAAGCAACCAAAGGAAGGCGTTTCAACCAAACCCTTCACACGCCTCTCTAGAATGCACAATTCCCTCTGCAAGTCGTACGGCCAAGAAGAAGAATGAGTAATAACCCTGCTAGATGCCACTGATCTGAAGAAGAAGGCACCACAAGGAAGAAACCCCTTTCTTATAGCAATCAACAATAAATCTTTATATAATACTCTGTCTGAATCATGTAGAACCTCTGAATGAAGCTCTCAACTGCACTGATTCGATTGATCTTTCACAATCTCAAGAGTGCTCAACACTGAAGAGGTATCGTTCTCCAATGGACAAAAAAAATGCTCAAAACCCTATCACAGGAGAAGCACAGGAAGAAGCCAAAGGCAAAGGCAAAATATTCAAAGATGAATTTCTCATTGCCCAAAATGCCCATAAATGCCAAAAGGCATGACTTCCAAGAAAGATACGCCACTTTTGATATTTAAATCTTTTAATTATAATTTAAGTCACTTTTCAATAGTTTTTGACTTAAATAAAGTGGGCGCACTTTATTAATTTAAGTGATTAAATATTAAATCACTTTTAGAGAATATTTAAGTGATTTAAAAAGTATAAAGTCAATTTGACTTTATAATAAAATATTAAGTTAATAAATAGCTTAAATCACTCAAATAGGCATAACTTCCACAAATCTTCATAGAATCCCGTGCTGTCAGAAGCTGTCGACTCTTGAACTGCTAACGCCTGCTGTGAACCAACACTGGGCTCTGAACACGAGAACAATCCAACTCTCCAGAAAGTACCACTGACCCTCTAACCAATCCAGTTAGCCCACAAGGGTCCAATAAAGGGCTAACACACTGTTCCCTAGAACTGACTAGAGCGGGGACATCACACTTGTCTGGTGTTGACCAAGTACATCAATGATCCGATCAATTGTCTATACATGGTGGGATCTACCAAATCTAAATTGGAAGTTGAGTCACTCAACTTCTTCAAATTTGTCTCCATTGGTGTAGCCATGGCTTTACAGTCCATCATCCCAAATCTTCTTAGTATATCTATAGTGTATTTTCCTTGACTTAGGAAGATCTCATTAGGTCTTTGCCATACTTCCAGTCCCAAGAAGTAATGCATAAAACCAAGGTCCTTCATCTCAAACTCGAAGGCTTCTTTCTTACATTGGACAATGAGCTTCTTTGCTCCAATGAGAAATAAATCATCAACATAAAGGACCAAGATCAAGGCCTCACTATCAACAATCTTGAAATAAAGGTTGGAATCTGCATCATTTTTGGTGAAACCCAAACTCATCAAGTATTTATCAATCCTTTCATACCATGCGCAAGGTGCTTGTTTAAGACCGTACAAAGCCTTCTTCAATCTGCACACATGAGACTCCTTCCCATGAATCACAAAACCGTTTTGCTGCTCGATATACACTTCTTCCTCAATCACACCATTTAGAAATGCAGTCTTTACATCCATTTGATGTAACTTCCAGGCTTTGGTGGAGGCAATAGCAATAATCGTCCTGATGGAAGTGTATCGAGCAACAGGAGAAAATGTCTCCTCATAATCTATTCCCTCCTAAAAGAATCCTCTTGCCACAAATCTCGCCTTGTGTTTCTCAATGCTGCCATCAACTGCATGCTTGATTTTGTAGAGCCATTTCAAAGTCACTACTAACTTCCCTTCAGGTCTCAAAACAACATCCCATACATCATTTTTAATGATGAACCGATACTCTTTTGTCATCGCATCTCTCCATACCTGCTGGTTAGATGCCTCCTCATAACTGGAAGGCTCAGAATCAATGATGTGGCTCGTCAATGCCACATAACCTAGGAACTTTTGAGGTCTCTTGCTCTCCCTAAAAGTGCCTCGAGGAGCTACATATTTTTTTGCCTCCTGCATGATTGGTCAAGTCCATAGGGGCCTCTTTCGACCTACGGCAATATCTATAGGCCCATCAGTTGGTTCTATAGGATCAATTGGATCAACAATCTTAGCTGGTTCGTTGGACTCCCGCTGAATGTCAGGAGTATAATCGAGGGATAAATCCATATCCTTTGGAGCCTCATGCTCCTCACTGCCTATCTCCATACAATATCCTTTAGATCTCCTAAAGGCTACTTCCTCTTCAAAGGAGACATCCCTGTTGATCTCAATCTGTTTTTGTCCTAGAATATATATTTTGTAAGCCTTTGAAGACTCACTGTAGCCCAAAAATATACCCTTCCTGCCTAAAGGCTCCAGTTTTGTTCTTTTGTCCTTGGGCACATGAATGTACACAGGACAACCAAATATTCTCAAGTGACTAACCTCAAGCTTCACTCCTGTGAAGACCTCCTCTAGAGTCATGTTCTCCAATATCCGATGAGGACTTCTGTTCTGAACATATACTACAGTTTTGGAAGCTTCTGGCCATAGGAAACTCTGCAAATTTTGATCATGAATCATAGCCATAGCTGCCTCTACTATAGATTTGTTCTTTCTTTCAGCAACTCCATTTTGCTGAGGGTTGTATGAAACACAGAACTCCCTCTTGATCCCTGCCTCAATGCAAAAAATACGAATCCTCCGGAAGTGTACTCCCCTCCATTATCTGATCTCAAAACCTTAATCCTCTTTTCGGACATGTTCTCAACTTGTGCCTTGAATTCTCGGAATCTATCAAGAAGTTCCTCAGACTCCTTGGATTTCAAGAAGTAAATCCAAGTCTTCCGGGAATAATCATCAATGAAAGTCACATAGAACTAGAATCCACTCAATGACGCCACAAACATCGGTCCACACAAATCTGAATGAATAAGATCTAAGATCCCCTTGTATCTATTGTCGCTGCTATGGAAGGGACTCTTGGTGTTCTTACCAAGTGTGCATCCTCTACAAATGCCATCATGCTCTTAACTGAGTTTCGAAAGACCAGTAACCATCTTCTCCATGGTGGGAAGGGCTCTATAATGTAAGTGAGCAAGTCTCCTATGCCATAGCTCACTCAGATTGATAGAGCAGTGTAATCTCTACAGGCTCTCCTGACAAATACCAATCACACAAGTTGTTTTTATGCTAGAGTTCTTGGGCCATGCAAGAATCTTTCCTTCAGAGAAGGCAACCTTGTACCCTTTGTCCTCCAAGGCTGAAATGGAGAAAAGGTTACTTTTGATCCCAGGTACGAACAATACATCACTCAATTGAAGAGGGATACCCGAATCTAGCTAGAAGGAAGTGGCCTCAGCTCCCTTTATAGCATAACTAGTATCATCTCCAATTATAACCTGTAAATTAGATTCTTTCTCTACTAAGTTTGTAAGATGCTCTTTGTAACCTGTAGTGTGACGTGAAGCACCACTATCTATCAACCAAGTGTCATTGTCAATTGGTACATTGCTTGAAAGAGCGGAGATGAATAGGAATCCTTCTAAATCGTCTTTTGAATGTCTTGACTCCTTCTGAGATGTCCCTTCGTCAATATCTACAGTAGAAACATGTTGCTTCAACTTTAGTTTACAGTCTCGGGCATAGTGTCCATACTTGTCACACCTGTAGCATTGAACATGAGAGAGATCCTTCTTTTTCGATTCTAGAACATAACCTACTTTTTTGTCTCTATTCCTCTTGAAGGTGCCTCTTTTTCCTTCTCTTCCTTTGCCTCTTTCTCTAGCAGCATGTGCAGCAAGAACTTGATTTTCTTCATTATGGAGTTTCACCCATTTCCTCTTGTTGACAGTCTAGTTTCTTCATGAATACAGTCAGCCCATAGTCGATCAAACTTGGGCAACTTGGATCTCCCACTGATGCTCTGAATAAAAGGTTCCCAAGACTAGGGAAGACCATTTAGAGCCAATATAACAAGATCTCTATCTACAACTGTATCCCCAATAGTGCTCAACTGATCTCTTAGATCAGAGATCTTCATAAAGAATGAAATGACTGACTCTCCTCTAGCCATTTTTACATGATGGAGTTGTCTCAGAGCGAGGGCTCTGCTAGTATTGTTGATCTCATATAGTCCTTTTAGTACATCAAACATTTCTTTAGTTGTCTTCATCTTGGAGATGATCAGTACAAGGTGATCCTTCACAAAGTCTATCATGATCTTTCTAGCCTTCGTACCATTTTTCTTCCACTTGATTTTCTTTGAGTCTTCTGATGGCTCGAGCATATCCACTTCTACGAATTCTAGAAGATCATTCTCTTCTAAGGTAATGATACCCTAAACTTCCAAGAGTTGCAGTTTGAAGCCCCATCAAGCCTATCTTCTACCTTGACACTAGTCACCATCTTCTTTTCTGAGTAACTGCCCTAAACAAAGAATTGTCTTCCACACAACCCGGAATTATGCTTAGTCAAATCTGATCAGTTTTTCCTGAACCTTGGCTCTAATACCATGTTAATTTTGGATCAGATATGGACAGCAAGCAAAAAAGTAAACACAAAACAGTGAACACAGAGACTTTATCATGGGAAAACCCTTATACTCAAGGGATAAAAACCTAGCAACACTTTACTAATAAAAGATTAGGTGCAATAGTGTAGAAAATCGCACTTGAAAATCAAGCCAAAAGGCAGAATACAATAATGTAATCTAGCACTGTAAGTAGTGCGAATTTCTGAGCAGAAATAAATCTCCTTCTTGAGCAGCAAATCTTCTTCTTGCTCACCAAAGAATGAATGAATGAATTGATGTTTGAATGAGAGTCTCTCTCTATTTATACAAGTCCAGGCATCATATTCCACTTGAGCCAACCCAGCAAATTTAATAAATGTTTATAATTAATTTGACTTGACTTCTAGCCAACTGAGGTAATACCTCCCGAAGCTAAAAACATCAACAACATGAATCGAGCGATAGTGATTCAGATGACGAAGAAGCCCACTTCATGAGAAGAATGAAGAAAAGATCAGGAAAGTACAAAGGAAAGCTACCCTTCAAGTGTTTCAGTTGCGGAAAGGTAGGACATTTTGCTTCCAAATGTCCTTATGCAAAGAAAGAGGGCAGCAAGAATGAAGAAAACCCAAAGTACTAAAAAAAAAATATTATTTCAAGAGATGAAGAAGAATTATCGAAAAATCTAGAATGAGTCTTTATTCTAAAGAATACATCAGCTCGTCAGAAGACAATGATGGAGGTTCTTCTAGTGAAAGAGAAGAAATACTTTTCATGGGTATAGAAGAAAACAATGATCAAAAGGAAGATTTTGGAAATAAGACCACTGAAGAAGATGAAAGAGTAGATCTTGAAGAAGAGCTTTCCTTTGCCTATAATGAGATTGAAAAGCTTAAAAAGAGAATTTCTAAACTGAAAGTGCAGCTTCAAGAAGACAAGTTATCACCAGATAAAATATCACAAGCTTTTGATGAAGTTGAAAAGAAAATTAAGATATGAAAATTCAGATTGAAGAAGCTAAGAAAATTGAAGTTAGAAAACACTTGAAAATAAAAGAAAAAACTGTGAAAAATTAGAAGCTGAAATTGTTTCCTTGAGGAAGCAATTAGATAAAGTTGTGGCACAAGCAAATATAAATTTGAAGGGTCAAAAGAGTTCTGAAATTTTGAGTGAGATCATCAATGCACAAAAGCCTACTTTTGATAAAAGTGGTCTTGGATTTGTAGGTCAAAATTCTAAAGCACCTAGAACATTCACAAAATCAAATGAAGAAAAACAAACAATCTATGTTGAAAATCTTAAAATGGTGGAAATAAGGTAAAAGACAGCCAGAAGACAAGTACATATTCTAGAGTTAGAAATGATGGCTTCAGAAAACTTCTTCCATCTAGACAAGCACAAATAACCAAGTTTAATAACTCCTTTTATGGTTATTGTTTTTCATGCAATCAGTTTGTTCATAAGGCCATGGATTGCAAAGTAAAAGCAAGAAATAATTTCAGTCATAGAGCTAGGAATTATGGAGCATATCCTAGAAATGATCATGCATGGAATATGAACCGAAGTCAAGGTTTGATGAGTAGAATTTTTTTTTCTCCTTTAATGAATTTCAATATCATGTGCTACAAGTGCAATAATTTTGGTCATACTGCAAATGCTTGTAGACGAGGTTTTACAGAACCCCCTAGACAAAATGAGCAGGAAGAGAAAAAAGTTTGGAGAAAGAAGAAAGCGGAAGAAAAAGAAAACTCTATGATCGTTCAAACAGCCTTGCATGCATGAAAGAAAGGTGATACATGGTATATTGATAGTGGCTACTCGAGACATATGACAGAGTTTCTTGCTTTGGAGAAAACAAATGGTGGTACAGTAAGATTTGCTGATAATGCTTCAGCCAAAGTTTCAGGTAAAGGCACTCTAGTTCTTGAAGATGGAAGAACAAAAATAGAAAATGTATTATTTGTTGAAGGTTTGAAACACAATCTTCTGAGTGTGAGTCAGATGTGTGACCAAGGACACACTCTTACTTTCAATTCTGAAGGGTGTGAAATAAGCAAAGAAGGCAGATCTATTGCTGAGGCTAGTAGAGCAAGCAAAAAAATTTCTATTTTTAATAACACCAAAAGTGAAAACTGTTGCATGTCACAAGAAGATGAAAGCTGGTTGTGGCATAAGAGATTGGGGCACCTTAATTTTGGCAATCTCAGCCACAAGGAAGCAATGAGAGATTTCCAAAACTTTCAAAACCTTCAAATATAATCTGTAAAGAGTGTCAATTGGGAAAGCAAACAAGAGGAAGCTTCAAATCTAAGCAGTATTCTACTTTAAAGTCTCTAGAGCTGATTCATACAAATCTATGCGGGCCAACAAGAACAAGGAGCAAGCAAGGTGAAATATATTTTATGCTTTTAATTGATGATTTTACAAGAATGACTTGGATTGCTTTTTAAAAGGAAAAATCAGAAGCTCTTGATAAATTTAAGATATTCAAAGCCTTAGTGGAGAATGAGACTAGAAAGAAGATCAAATGTCTTTGATCAGACAAAGGAGGAGAATTCACTACAACTGAATTCCATGATTTCTGCAAAAAGCATGGAATAAAAAGACAATTTTCAGCTGCAAGAACACCACAACAAAAATGGTGTTGTGGAAAGGAAAAATAGGACGGTTCAAGCGATGGCTCGGAGCATGTTGAATGAGTCCAAA